>OX381710.1:66171252-67389794 GCA_947462335.1 Harmothoe impar | reverse complement strand
TAGCGTTCCGTCAGGCGGTCACCGCTCTATGCATGTTACATAGCCTTACACATTTGCCAATTGTAAAGTAGACATTAGCCATGAAACAGTGTACTGCTGCTATCTATCCAGGTAGAGGTTTTGCACCTTTCAGGTGGTATGTCAGCGATATGTAAGTCTACCCAGCTCGGGTCTCGGCTCCATATAGAATTACACAACTACAATTGTGTAGGTCTGTGGTGCTACATGTATATGCACATATACATTACCACATCTCAACCGACCTGAGCGGTAGTTGTCGACCTTTCCGGTGCTATGATATCCCAGAGAAGTCTCTCTGTCTGCCTAAATGGGGATTATCCCCTCGCGTGGTCAGCTGGGTATGTCCATTTTGTATAATGGCGTGGTCATTTTTCAACAACAGGGGTTCATACATTTCCATGTGTGTCGCCCCCCTCCCCTCCTCCCCCCATCCAAGAGTGGTCGCCAACTCCCTATGTGTTTGATGCATGCACATTTTTTCAAGCCGACCCTCAATGTCTCTACCCCCCCCCCCCCCCGCCCTTGTTATACAATGTCCGGTCCGTGATGTGAGTGCTAGGTGTACTCTGCCCAGTGTTATCTACCTGAGTTGGTTAATACTGCCTTATCTGTCACCACGTGATCACACAGTCATGACACCCGTCTTAAAGGTGTACAGTCCAATACTGATCCCTTAGTGATTTTATCAATATCAGTTAGAATGATGCCACAGTTGATTAGTCGTTTTCATCCCAGAAATAGGCTTTACAATAGCATCTGGGGATCTAGATCGGGGGGGGGTGTTTTTATGTCACCTTTAAGAACCTGTCATGTGCCATGTCATGTCACTTATTTTTCTCTAAGCTCCATGTTGCATGTCAATTTTATGAAAAGGCCAAGTCGCTATGTCGAATTTAGGGGCCTACCCCCATGCATATGCCTCTACATGGGTGCCCACTGTTACAGTGACCGTGTCGCCGTGTCGAATTTTAGCAAAAAGGGTCGTGTATACTGAGGCCTTATGTCTGTCGAATTTTAAAAGGTCCGTGTCGCACGTGTCGGATTTAAAAACCCCCGTGTCGCCGTGTCGCACGTATCGAATTTTACCCATGTAGAGGCACAATAACCGCACATGCATCTCCCCTTGGTTTACATATACAGGTACAATGTATCAGCAGTAGTTGAGAGCTGGTAGGGTACTACCTTTACCTTTAATCACGGATTACGTGCAAGATTAACATGGACAAGGTGGATTAAAGTACCATGGAGGTAGAATTGGTATTGGTTGATTTCATTTGATTGGTTGTATTCAGCCTGTTATCAATTAAGGTCAGCGGCAGTGACGATGAGCACATAGATTATGTAAATACACAGACGGGGTTCTTTTATTTTCCACACTCCATAAACAGTCATATTCCAGGAATGGCAGGCCTTTACTATGTATCTGTTTATCTCTTACCTTGATGCCAACGACCCCGGTCCGGTCCCCGATGTTGGTCTCGATGTTCCGGACACATGACTGACACGTCATGCCCTCTACGTCAATGACGGTCACGTCGTTGCCGTCCATGTCTACCTGCAAAACAGATGGAAATTGAAATTTTTGACTCCTTCAATATGTTTCTGCTGCAGATATACTTTTCGATGATTCTGATCCATAAATCGCATACATTAAAGAAAGAACATGGTTCGTTGATGGTAAAACGTGGTATAGATTGGTGTCTGGACCAGTGATACAAGTTCAATACTTCTTTTTTTTTTGTTCCTAGACAAAGGTTCAGTCTCTGATTAGGGAATGGCCTACCTACATAATTCAGACTTCTCATCCCCCCCTCCCTCAATGCACCGAGCCTGTCAGAGATGTAAAGCGGACAGAGAGCCCACAGAGAGGCCCTCTGTTATAGAATGGATGTCCCTATCACCTGTTACTGCCGCTCGCTACGCCAGGGGGCGCCACAGAGTAATGCTCGTCCACTACAACCTTGATAGAATATGAGCTTCTTGTCCCTTCTTGGTGCACCAATACAACGATCCGTAGAGAAATTGACTTTTTCCATCCAGCCACAAGAGAGGTGAAAATGATAACATGTACAATACATAATAATGTATCCACGACAATCCAGAGAACTGTGATGCAGTCTACACGACCATCAGAACATCTGTTCAACTCACCCGATGTTAGGGGTTGCAGAGGGGTCCCTAGCCCCCCCCCCCCCCAGGTCGGAAAGTCGCCGAAATTTAGGCACCCAGGTTACAAAGTCACTTTCTTAATCCACTTACAATAAACAAACGTGTTGCCAATTGTTTTCCTAAGTCGGCAGATCTCCTAAATTATTGTAACAGGTCGCCAGGTCGCCTGAAAAACAGCCCAGGTCACCAGGTCGCTTCTGACCCGTCTGGAGCCACTTGTTAGGCTGACATGTTAAAGCGGATTTCTCCCCTCAACAGTATGTTTGTAGTTGTCGAACCCCGCGGTTCTAATCAAATAATTCTCACAGAACGTTAGTGGTGGGGGTGAGGCTTTAAACGGAACCTGCGTGTGCCTGTAGACGGCTGTACCAATACCCAGCACCCTGTCCATGTCCTACCTGCCTCACTCACGTGTACCCGGGGTGGCGTCTACAGCCTCACTACCCACCCGTACCTGGTACACAGGGTGACTCAGCACTTTACATGGCTGTCTATTAACGGACTGTCACACTTACTTGATTCAGGGTGCAGTGGTGGACAGGTTGGACACTGTGTGGTGGAAATAGCTGCTTCACGTTTACCACTGTAGCACCAGCAGTAACGTGAAACACCAGTGACGTCACCGCTACGTGAAGCACTGGGTGTGGTGGTGGGGGGGGGGGGGGAGGGGGGGGTCACGTGACAGAGGGAATGTGAAGGGCCGTGTGCAGAGTCCGTGTGCAAACTGGATCTGTGCATTCTATTAATAGAATACGTGAAGCATACTGAAGGCTCCAGAACTTAATAAATACATGTGCCGGTATGTTGTAATGTAACGTTTAAGTCTAAGGGTATGTGTGGTAGTATTAGTAGGCAGGCATGGGCAAGATGGAGGCAAAGGGGGAAGGCAAGATGGAGGAAAGGATAGGGAAGTAAAGAGGAAGGCAGGATGGAGGGAAGGATAGGGGAGGAAGGGGAAAGCAGGATGGAGGGAAGGGGAAGGCAGGATGAAGGGAAGGGGAATGCAGGATGGAGGGAAGGATAGCAGAGGAAGGGGAAGGCAGGATGGAGGGAAGGGGAAGGCAGGATGGAGGGAAGGGTAGGGGAGGAAGGGGAAGGCAGGATGCGGGAAGGGGAAGGCAGGATGGAGGGAAGGGGAAGGTCGGATGGAGGGAAGGGGAAGGCAGGATGGAGGGAAGGGGAAGGCAGGATGGAGGGAAGGATAGGGGAGGAAGGGGAAGGCAGGATGCGGGAAGGGGAAGGCAGGATGGAGGGAAGGGGAAGGCAGGATGGAGGGAAGGGAAGGCAGGATGGAGGGAAGGGGAATGCAGAATGGGGAAGGATAGGGGAGGAAGGGGAAGGCAGGATGAAGGGAAGGGGAAGGCAGGATGGAGGGAAGGGGAATGCAGGGTGGAGGGAAGGATAGGGGAGGAAGGGGAAGGCAGGATGGAGGGAAGGGGAATGCAGAATGGGGAAGGATAGGGGAGGAAGGGGAAGGCAGGATGAAGGGAAGGGGAAGGCAGGATGAAGGGAAGGGGAAGGCAGGATGGAGGGAAGGATAGGAGAGGAAGGGGAAGGCAGGATGGAGGGAAGGGGAAGACAGGATGGAGGGAAGGATAGGGGAGGAAGGGGAAGGCAGGATGCGGGAAGGGGAAGGCCGGATGGAGGGAAGGGGAAGGCAGGATGGGGGAAAGGGGAATGCAGGATGGAGGGAAGGATAGGGGAGGAAGGGGAAGGAAGGATGAAGGGAAGGGGAAGGCAGGATGGAGGGAAGGGGAATGCAGGGTGGAGGGAAGGATAGGGGAGGAAGGGGAAGGCAGGATAATGGGAAGGGGAAGGCATGATGGAGGGAAGGGAAGGGGAAGGCAGGATGGAGGGAAGGGGAAGACAGGATGGAGGGAAGGGGAAGGCAGGATGGAGGCAAGGAAAAGGCAGGGTAGAGGGAAGTGTAAGGCGAGATGAAGGCAGGGGGGGGGGGTAGGATGGAGGGGAGGTGAAGGCGGGGTGGAGAGAAGAAGAGGGAAGGGGATAGGGGAAGGCAGGACGGAGGGAAGCAGAAGACAGGATGGAGAGAAGAAGAGGGAAGGCAGGATGGAGGGAAGGGGGAGGCGAGATGAAGGCAGGGGGGGGGGGGGGCAGGATGGAGGCAAGGTTAAGGCGGGGTGGACGGGGGCTAGCCACGGCTCTACCTTCCACCTCTCTGGTTGTTACAAATTACCACTCTCTAATCTTTTTTTTCATATACATGATAATCTGCACATATACACATTCGTTATCTACAGAGTTCAGGGATCGTAAACACAAATGGTTTGCCTAGGGTAGATTGACCTAAAGGCAACCACGTACCTTGAGATGCCCAACTCAATTTTGTAGCCATTCATTCATGATAATAAGCCCTGTTTTTTGTGGGTATCACGGTACACTTTAAGTGATACTCATTCCAGCAAAGGACACATAAAGACAATACCATACATGAATAACTACATAATTAAGGTGGACATCTCAAGGTACGTGGTTACCTTTAGGTCAACCTACCCTACCGGTACATGTGTCTTGATTCATGACGTATGACCTGAGATTGGAAAGTGTCCGCTAACCGAGCCAGAGATAACGAGACAATGGTTTACAATAGGGAGTGTTTTAACAACGGGGGGGGGGGGGGGGGATTGTACTCGCCTACCAATCCATGTTTTAAACTGGTCCCCTTAACAATTCTCTCCTTGCCCCTGAGGTGTCAGAAAAAAATTTGTGTGCGGATTTTTTTTCTTTCTGAAATGCATGAATTGAATTCTACCCCTTCCCTTATTACAAATATGAACACTCCCTTATGTATATTTGTACAGGTACATCACTAGCACAATATCAGTTCAAACCGATATAGATGTCCTTAGGTTGTGATAACATTTACTACTACAATGCACTTGATGATAGAGACAACATCGATTTCTATATTAACGATGCCCACATAGGCCTACTTACCAACCCCCATTTTAGGGTGATCTATAATATCTGTTAGGCCCTACACAGTGGTGGGTGGGGTACGGCTTGCCAGTTGTGTGTCATAAGTCATAAGGTCACACTTTATCATTTTCTAACGAGGGGGGGGGGGGGTGTTGTCACCATTTTGAACGAAAAAGCCTGCGCAGTAAACCCTATTGGCGAGACGGAGTGCGCTCGCTGATTTTGGACCCCCCCCCCCTCCCCACCCCCGTTGTTGATCACTCTAGCTAATCACTCCCTCATGATCACTCCCTGAGACTAAGTAGATCTGACACGCGGACAGACCCCCACCCTCCCCCCGACCCTGTTATTCTCTTTTTTCCTTCTCCTGGACATCGACATGTAAATTATTAGGTTGTCACTTGTCCCATTTCAATACCGGTAATAGAAGTGCTCACATTAATAACTTACCGATTTTTGCTGTAATATTGTGTATTCTGTAATGGCTCTAAATAGAATAAAGTCATACTTTATTTTTTGGCACATTTAACTTTAATATATAAAGCCCAACAAATAGCATTGGTAGTTATTGTTGAGATTTGACGACGCGGGAAAATATGCTGTCGGGTACCAGCGTCTAGTTCACTTTCGTTAATAAATGTGACGTCACTAGTTGGTGCCTCTACATGGGGTAAAAATCGACACGGGCGACACGGCGACACGGCCGTTTTAAAAATCGACACGGGCGACACGGCCCTTTTAAAAATCGACGGACACAGACTTGTTTAAAAGTAACTAGTATATTCTATACAGATAAAAATCGACACGGTGACACGGCCGTTTTGCTAAAGATCGACACGGCGACACGGCCAAATAGTTGGGGACCCATGTAGAGGCACTAGTTGGCGCCTTCCTTGTCACGATGGAAGCAGGAGTCAGTCCCTTGTCTTTATCTGCATGAAATCAATAGTTATCCATCCAAATTATTGATTGTGGGCAGAAGACACAATGTCCCAGTTCTCCCCTGTCCCAGGTGACGGGTCTCCCTACTGAGGGTCGACCTTTTTTTGCCCCCCCCCCCCCCTATGTAGGCTACGATTACAGTTTTGGCTCCAGTTGGACCAACAGACCCTGTGTTCAGAACAGGAGATCCTGGAGTACACGCTGGGCCCCGAGTATCTTGCCGAAACGGGCATGGACTGTGACAGCTCTGAGTGCAGCAATTTCCAACAGACGATGATCCAGGACGATGACAACTATGCCAACAAGACAAGAAATTAACCGGTTCAGAGATAGAATTGGATATGCTGATAAAAGACGTTGAGTGGCTTGAAGGACAGTGCCTCCGTAATAGTTCAGGAAACCAGCGCTTTGAGAGTGGAGGAATGGAGGTGAGCAGGTGGCCATCACTCTCGTGTCTGGCGGCGAAGGGGGGATGGCCTTTTAAATTGTGCTTTTGATACACTTTGAGGGCTAAGAAAAATCTGAAACTTTTCTAGTTTAAAGAGAAAATGTCAGGCTATCCAGCGCAGTAAAAAAAATAAAGGCCCCTCGACCGGGGGGGGGGGGGCAAAAAATGTGGACTCCTTGACCGAGGGGGGGGGGCAAACATTTTTAAACCTGTTTTGAGCCAAAAGGCCTGCGCGTTACTATGCTTCAAAGGGCCCGCGCACGCCCCAATTTTCTACCCTAAGGGTAGGTGTAAAAAACCCACGACCCCCCCCCCCCCCCCCCCCGTTGTTAAAAAATTATCACTCCCTCTAGTAAAACTGTTCAAAAATATAGTGATTAGATCTATGTCTTGTTTCCTTCTCCCGCCATGATCAACCTGTAAAATATTAGGTTGTCATTTGTCCCTCAGCAACACAAGTACTCACATGAATAACTTACCGATATTTGTTGTAGGTTGCTGTCCAATGTATCATTTCAGTGCCAAAAATACGAGTGAGAGCTGTCACGATTACTTTTCCAATCAGGAACGAAAACAGGAAGTGATATACAAACCGGAAATGAGAAAATAGGTCATTAAGTGGGCACCCAAAGGAGAAATTTGGATTGTGAACCCCTCACCTTCAAAGTCATATTTCACCAACTGTCCTCCTCATTTCGACTTCTTTCTAATGATGAAATAAGATATTGATACATATATATTTATAAGAAGTACTTAACCCACATAATTTTGTGCGTGTATGTATATTATTTAATCATTCCTGAAAACATTAGGAATCTAAACCATACACTGACGGAGCTCTAACCACGTGTCCATAGCTTCGCGGAACAAAATGGCGATGATTAGGCGAATCGTAGGTTTTGTCAGGTAAACAAAACAGTATTTATTTACTCTATGATAATTACAAATGTCATATATTGTTTAGATAAAGAGTTTACCCATGTAAGATTGCCCCTGCATCTCTTTTTGGGGAGATATGTTTGTATTTCCCGACAGGTTTACAGTTTTGGCGTGTCGGAACTGTCATCTTGAAAGTCAATTTCGGGCACCGTTGCGTCAGTTGCGGTCGCTCTGCACCAGACCGGTCGCGGACGCTATGTACCGATCCTTATTATAGGAAAATCCAGCGCCAAAATTATTCTGACAGCTTGGTTATTCGATGAGAAGTAGTTTGGACAACTTCTTTCTTCATTTGGATCGTCGCACCGAGACAATTGAGCAATTTTAAACGTGCTTGAAGCTGATAACGAACGAGCCCAAACGGTCTAGCTCAGGGAACCTGAACTCTATATCTCCGTTCCCCTCCGCAATAGAGTTCAGGAAACCAGCGAATTGGGAGTGGAGGATTGGGGGCGCGCAGGTGGCCATCACTCTCATGTCTGGTGGCGAAGGGGGGGTGGCCTTTTAAATTTCGTTTTTGATACACTTTTAGGGCTTAGAAAAATCTGAAATTTTGCTAGGTTAAAGAAAAAATGTCAGGCTATCCAACGCAGTTAAAAAAATAAAGAAAATCCGAGTATTTATGGCCGAAAATGTGCGGGCAAGCACGTGCGCGCACCCATTCCTCCACTCTCAAACTGCTGGTTTCCTGAACTCTATTACGGAGGGGAACGGAGATATAGAGTTCAGGTTCCCTGAGCTAAAACGGTCTGGACAAAACGTCCAAAATGGCGCAGGCTTGGGTGGAGGAGAGAAACGAGTTGGAAAATGCTAGCAACAGTATCGTTGAACAAGAAGACAGCACTGTACCAGACGCCGAGCTGAATCAACAACCTGAAGTTCAAGTTACAGGGATAACAAAACCAATCACTTACCAAGTAAGTTGTTTCCTTTTATGTAGATTTATTTACCAACCTCAAACAAGTAAATTAGTAATTATTATGCGGCTGCCCCAGCCTCGCTCTAGCCAGACCGGCAGACGCTTGGACCTTGGTGCTAAATGTCCACGGTGCATCGCATTGGTCCAATGACAATTGGACCATTCAATAGTGTGTGCCGGTACCGGTACCTGGTACACATACTCATAGTCATACTCATGATACAAGCCTAAAGGGGGCGTTACGCCATTATCATACGGTTTCAAAAATATCTATCAAAACGTATGTACCATGGCCTACTACCGGTAATACAATTACTTAGGGAGTGATCATTTTTTAACAACAGGGGGGGGGGTCGGTGGGTTTCCGCGCGGAGCGTGCAAAATTTTTTACCCCCCCCCCGGTCAAGGGGTCAACATTTTTTACCCCCCCCCCTTAGGGTCGAAAATCGGCTCGCGCGCGGGCCCTTTGAAGCATAGTAAGGCGTGGGCTTTTTGGCTCAAAACAGGTTAAATTTTTTTTGCCCCCCCCCCCCCCCAAGAGGGATCCAAATTTTTTTGCCCCCCCCCCCCCGGTCAAGGGGTCCAATTTTTTTTGCCCCCCCCCCTGTTGATAATAAATGATCACTCCCTTAGGGAGTGCTCATTTTTAAACAACAGGGGGGAGGGCAGTGAGATTTTGCGTGGAGCGCGCACATTTTTTACCCCCCCCCCCCGGCAGGCCGAAAATCGTGCGCTTTGCGCCCCTTTGTAGCATAGTAACGCGCAGGCTTTTTCCCTCAAAACAGGTTGAATTTTTTTCAAGAGGGGTTCAAAATATTTGACCTCCCCCCCCCCCAAATCCACCACCCCCCTCTGTTGTTAAAAAATGAGCACTCCCTTATATTAAAATACTCCAATTAAAAGGGAAAAAAAGGTTTATTGGGGGGGGGGGGCAGATAAAAAAATTAAAAAACTAGATTTTGTGTTACATAATATTTGAATGGCCCCCTAAATAGGACTGCCTATATCGTTTTTTTCTTTGCCATTTATAGCTGTAAGACTTGTTAAACACTGCCAAACATTTTCGTATCCAGTACGACCGGTGTCTTCATTCTGGTGATTTTAAATAGTATCAGTCTGAGGTGTAGACTTGTGCCAGTTGTGGCCTGTCAAGTTAGCTCTCTATATGTATGATCATGAATATGCTGTTCATTGTCTCTTGCAGATCATCGAAGGTGGCACAAAGAAGGGTGCAGACCTTTTAGTGGACAGTCTTGGCTATTCATATACAAAGCGGTCAGAAAGCGCGAAAAATATAAACTGGGTGTGTAGCAGTCGCTCCCAACATTGCTATGGGCGGGTGACCCATATCATTTTGACTGGTGCTTACAAGCGTGGTGACACACCCCACTCTCATCCCGGTGATCCCACATCTGCACTCCGCTCTTCAGTTCGTGCCATCATCAAGAAAGAAGCAAACGCAGACGGCGCAAGCTCAACTTCAGAGATCGCCAGACGAACGCTAGAGTCTTACCAGCTGGACGGTGAGCCATTGTCCTATGCTAACCTCAAGAAATCAGCCTATCGAGCAAGAAAGAATAAAGATAAAATTCCAGAGAAGGATTTCCAGGTGAGTAAATCAACGACCATGATTACCACAATATAAAAGCATTGAATGAAAAGGGCACTCCTGAAACTGAATCACTATTTGCCTTGATCAGACATTCAGTAGAATATATATTCATTCATTGATTCATGCAGACGCAAGATAGATGGCATCATGAGTACCGATATTTACCGAAATTGCAAATACTATTCGTGATTTAAATCAACATATCCAACATAATTTTTAGGTCACACTAGGAACATGGGGTTTTCCTTAGTGGTATGTGACATTGGCATTTCTTAAAGCTAAGCAGCATTTATATGCCACCACTTTCTCCATATTACAGATTGTCGTAGCTGGGTCGAAGCGGAGCGGTGACTTGCTGGTAGACAAGAAGGGATACACATACACGAGGAGGAGGACCAGTTCATCTGGCACAATATGGATATGCAGTAAGCGCACCACCAAGATCAAATGTTACGTCACCGTGACGCAGCCTCCAAACGGGGAAAAATTCATTCCTTCAAAAAAGAAGCATAACCATCCAGGTGATCCTACCATCTTGCACCGGGCGACACTCCGAGCAGCAGTAAAAGAGGCTGCAACGACTGATGGTGAAAGTAGAATGGTTGACATAACACAGAGGGTTACAGAGGGGGTGGATATAGCCAAGCTGAATGTAAGCGTCTCCAGCATTCATCGAGCTGCGAGCAGGGCAAGGCAGAAGATGAGGAAAAGCCTCGGCATCACGGGTCCTGTCAAGAGGCGTCCAGTGAGTTGACATTAACATATGCCTTTAATACATTGTATAATCAGATTTATCTGGAAGTCTGTTGTTTTCTGCAAAATATTCAGATTGAGATACCTTCTCTTGAAACAAATATATAACATGTAATATAAGTTTCTGACAAAAGACAATTGGCAGAGATGCAAATTGTTCTACTTTTAAAGAATTCCTACTTTTTGTCGATAACTCAGCGGCATCTCTGAATTGATATTCCGATTCTCATATTTGATTTTTGATTTTTGACACAGGGTGGAAAAGCCGGTCAACTTAATAATGATGAAACTAGTGCGGCGGTAGGAACAATCAACATGTGTGACACATATGTGCCCATGGCCATCCCCCCTGCCTCTCTGGACTTTGCTCGCTCCATAGCTCTGGCTCCGACCACCCTGTACAACCCCCGGCACCTACCTGCATCAGCCTCTTCCAGTCTGTCCTACATCACCACGGTAACCCCAGACATGGCCGCCGACACCTACCCGACACCAGCACCGATGCCAGAACTATGTCTGAGTCGGGCGGAGGAGACGTTGTGGGAACAGGCGCGGACCAGTAAGCTGCTGTCTACTAAAGGCTCCATGGAGGCCGAGTGGTTGGACGGACTCAACAACGAGGGCCTCATCGCCAACTGGGCCCTGGGCATTGAACCCCTCCCTGCCTCCATAACAGAAAACAGACACGCAATGGAGGGGATCTGCCGCGCCCGGCGTGAGTTAGGGTTCACAGTGCAGCGTATCGTGGCTGATGCTATGCGCAAAAAGGCTAAGGTTGATGGTGCAAAGGGCGACAAATCCATGAAGATTATGGCACAACATATGAGCTCCAAGTCGCAGCCTTTTGAACCTCTGGACAACTACACTACCAATGTTGTGGCGACTGAGGCGGTAAAACATAGCTATGATATGGCCATGGAGCACGCTAAGATCGCGTCCTACCAGCAGCCGCTGTCAGCCTTTGAAGATGTCACGACGCTCCTTAACTGTAACCGTGACAACTCAGCAGAGCTGCCCCTGTCAGAGACGTCTTATTCTGAGGGTCACCTTAACGTGGCCCACAGCGTGACCGTCTCAGAACCCTACGTGACCGTCCCCGTCACTGAGACACCGAGCACGTCTACACCTGAACCGGTCTACCACACTAACTCACCGAGCACGTCTACAGCCGACCGACACCAGCCCACCTACCACACACATGCACCTAACATATCTACAGCGAACCATCACCAACCCACCTTCCACACACACCACACACACGGCCACACATCCCTCCCTGACCACACACAGAGTCACGACCATGACTACACACAGGAGGTCTGTGAGTCGCTCTCTGCGCTCGCTTGTCAGACACAAAGTTTCCAGTCGTCCACGAGCAATGTGGCTACCTCCAGCTCTCCCTACCTGGGCAATACACACAGCTTGCACTAAACCCATAGGACAGTATGAACTCTAAAGGGGGGGAAACAATGAGACTACTTTTCTTTTTGCCCTTATTTTATTAAAGTTAAGTTTTGTACTCTGTATATAAGTTACTCCTTGCTCTGACCGGATTTTTATCATGCCCGTTGTGTTCTGGTATGGATTGCAGTTCCATCTGTTTCCAATGATGTGTAGAAATGTAAAACAAGCTATTATGAAATAGAGGATGTTCAAATACTGATATGCACATACTTTTTGAAAATAACTGTTCATTGAATTTTATAGTGCATGATGCTATGTTGTCACTTAAACCCGCAGATCTTACTGCACGTCCAGTAACAGTCAGAGTGCAGTCAGGACAGGTACTCAGCCCTATATAATATATGGGCGCTGGGCCTTTAACATTCGTGTACAGTAATATCTGATTCATATCTTAAGCCACTCCCTCAAAACATTGTTTCTCATTGTTACTTGTGATGTTTTGTAACATTTGACTGACCATCTGTACTCGTTTTACAGGTAGAAACAGGATTACTTTTTTTTTGGAAGGGTTTTAATCATTTATTGACCACATTAAAAGTACAGTAAATCTTGTCCATCGTTGTATAAATGTATCACAGCTTCATTCAGTGTATCACGTCTTGATTGTATCACAGATGAATATTACTAGCTTTCATTATTACAGTCAACAATGATATGGAATGACACTCAGCAGCGTTGATTTTAGGGATCAACCCCTATTGCTTTGCATCAGAAAATAATTATTTATAATAGAGTGGCCTTACAACATCAAAATGTACGCATTAGTAATTTACTGAATAAACTGATAAGATAAATCACGTGTTAGTAGCTTGTTGGATTATCTATTGTTTATGACGTCCGACAGGGTGTATTATCCTTTCAGTTGCATTTATTTTTGATCAAAATACTGAATAATATTCTCTTTACGGAGTTTGAGTTTCAATGCAAGGTGGGATATGTGGTTGCATCTGAGAAGGAAATCTTTTAAGCTGATGAATTACTGTAAAACATCTACCGAAATTTGAAAACCAGAGTATAGTCTAGCTATCTAGGCCAATAACGAGGATAACTATATGGTATTAAATGCAGTTAAATATTATAAAGCTAAATTTGATCAGAATAATAGATGTACCGTGTTCGACGTAATAAAGCTTGTACCGTACATACAAGTTTTATTGTCCTAAAAATTGTGAGAAATTTAGTCTTTCTTGTCTAAAGAATCTCTAAAAGTGTGAAGTCCCTTATTATGTCGAGTAACGTATGTACCAAGTGAAGTGGGCATTTCTTTGCCACCCCTCCAGTTGTGCGAACATCTAATGTATTGTTCCCAAGGCATGCATTTATAACGAATGAACTTTCTCAAATTTCCAAAAAGAGCTTTCGTTAGGAAAATAAATTCCTACCTGCTAAAACCGAAATCAAATCAAAACAGTACTATCGCTGCTAAGTAAATCAGACTGTTACTTTTACATTGAGTAGTACTTTTGGTACCGGTACATGTGTATTTAGTAGATCGTATAATCACCATTGGTCGTAATTGCACGTGCCGATACCCTCATAAATGTACACATTCTTTGGCAGCAAATATTAATGAAAAACCAAAACATTAGTTCTTAACCCAATTAAACTCTTAGCTACAAGAAGAGTGTTTGTCAAGTGCACTGTAGGTTTGTTATGTCCAATACAGTATGTATTCTACCCCTGTTACAGGCAGACAGGGGCGGTGCTAGCTACCACGGCAGGTGTCCTGCTCCTGGTGGAGCGGGTGGTGAGGATGGTGCTGCAGGGGCCGGGTCTACTCGCGGTGCTGCTCATGGGGAGTACCGGGGTGTTTGTGTCGCTGCTGGCCCTCACCATGTGGGTCAGGTTCCGTAAGAAGGACCTCCTCCCGCACCTCCACGCCCGCCGCCCGGACGGACGCTGGCCGCTGCTCGTCGGCTTCTTCCACCCTTACTGTAACGCCGGCGGAGGCGGGGAACGCGTCTTGTGGGTCGCCATAAAGGCACTCTACAAAAAGTAAGCTTTCTTTCTGATTTAGAGATATCATAGGATTTATTGTTGATGCCTGTAGATTTATTGACTCGGAGCTACTGCTCCCAGAGTCTTATGCGACGCCTCTGTGAGACGCTTTCCACTGGTCTGTGGGGAAAAAAGTAAATCAATATTTTTCACAGAAAAAAACAATATTCGATAATGCTGTGATGCACACATACAATTGAAGTGTTTTCTGTTCCAGTGCAACAAACCCCAACAGTTTCTGTCCATTGGTTCTATCTGAAATTCTATCTCAAAGTAGACCTGTCCAAAAAAGGTCATTTTTTCGTGCCTGTAGACAAACATCAAAGTACTGCTGTAGACATTTCGTCGATTTCGGCATTCAGTGTTAAACCTATGGGATATCTGATTTTTAGCAAGGTAAGACGTTTTTTGTCAGACCAAGATTGCATGAGAAGAGATGTGTGGACGAAATTGTTCCCGATTTTCCTGTGTCCGTCGATTTTCTAAAGGGCCTCTACACACACACCATACACATACACTATACACACACACCATACCCACACACACCATACACACACACCATACACACACACAGTGTACACACACACCATACACATACACTATACACACACACTATACATACACTCACACCCTGAGTCTTTTGTGATTAGGATCACACGCTAGATTTTTTGGAAATGTCGAATCATGTTGTGAAGTGCAACTTCAATATAAAATTAAGAGCCCTAAACTAAGGTCTGCAAAGACAATTTATTGCTATAACGTTAGCATAGCGCATTAAAGCACTACCCTGAGACATCGCACTTTAATATGATTACTGCCGTGCAACCCTAGTGGAATTTGTGAATACATTGTTGTATTTAGGAATATTAGGTTCAACATAGAAATCGATTGATAATAATACATTGCATCTATCTAGGCTCTGTCTAGAATTCCCAACCCAAATGGGATGTATATAGTCAGCTCTCACTTCCTCGAATTTGGAAAATGCAAGGAAAAATGTCGGAGGAAGCAAATTATCTGAAGAAAGCAGTCCAAATATAATGTAACCGATAAGCCTAGTTGTCGGAGGAAATGAGGGGCTCGAG
This sequence comes from Harmothoe impar, assembly GCA_947462335.1. NCBI lineage: Eukaryota > Metazoa > Annelida > Polychaeta > Phyllodocida > Polynoidae > Harmothoe > Harmothoe impar. Next base: position 67,374,504 of record OX381710.1, on the reverse strand, counting down.
GTAATTAATGTTCCGAGGAAGTGAGGGTAGACTATTGCCAAATAGAACTGTAAAACTTGAATGTGAATGTAATGCGTGTATGTCTTGACCGTGCAGGTACCCCCACGTGGAGTGCGTGGTGTACACGGGGGACACAGACGCCACCGGTGAGGAGATCACGGCGCGTGCCAAGCAGCGCTTTAACATCGTGCTGCCCCGCCCGGTGCACTTTGTCTACCTGACCCGGCGGCCCTGGGTGGAGGCCTCCCCCTACCCCCACTTCACCCTGCTGTGTCAGAGCCTGGGCTCCCTCCTCCTGGGCTGGGAGGCCATGATGAAGTTCATCCCTGATGTCTACATAGACTCTATGGGGTACGCGTTTACCCTGCCGCTGTTCCGGTACATAGCGGGGTGCCCCGTGATGTGCTATACTCACTACCCGACTATTAGCACCGACATGTTGTCGCGGGTGGCTCAGCGCACCACCACATACAACAACGCTGGGTTCATCTCGCGCAGTCCTGTTCTAAGTCAGGGTAAGTTGCTGTACTACCGGCTGTTTGCCTGGGCGTACGGCATGGCCGGTAAATGTGCCGAGGTCATCATGGTCAACTCGACCTGGACGCAGGGACACATCCTCAAACTATGGCGCGCCCCGGCCCGCACCCACATCGTGTACCCACCCTGTGATACCACCGAGTTCCTGGCGCTACCACTCACCGACAAATCCAGGAACCGGACTCAAAGCATTGTGTCTGTGGCACAGTTCAGACCTGAGAAGGACCATCCTCTGCAGTTGCGATGTTTTCACCGGTTCCTCCAGATGGGCCGTCGGCAGTCTGACATCCGGCTAGTGCTGGTCGGGGGCTGTCGTAACGCTGGTGATAAACAGCGGGTTAGTGAGTTACGCTCCCTGGCCGAGGAGCTTGGTATCGCAGAGCGGGTGGACTTCAAACTGAACGTGTCGTTTAACGAACTGAAGGATCTGATGGCCTCTGCCACTGTAGGACTACATACCATGAGGGATGAACATTTTGGAATAGGTATGGATTTGATTCAACAATTAGTTAGTTGTAACTTTGCTTCATTTTCTTACAAATGGTTGATATAATATTAAGTCATGATTTAGTGACTTACAATTTAATGACCATAATAAATATTGGATTCCAAATTATTTGGTAGCCATTCTATGTGAACAGGTCTTCAAATTATAAGTTTTGTAGTATATAGTCTTTAGAACTACACAAAGATAAATTTCAACTTTTGACAAACTTTCGTACAATTACCTTGTATCATCTCCAGCTGGTTTAAGACATTCCTTTGATCTCTGTGAGCCATTGGCAATAAGTACCGGGTATGCCCTTAACCCTTTAGTACTTTAATATACTGTGCCTTTTTTATTGACATAATGCCGCACACTAACAGCCGTACACTTACCTCCATCCCTCTACCCCCAGGTGTGGTGGAGTTGATGGCGGCGGGCACGTTGACGTTGGCGCACGACTCGGCCGGCCCCAAGTTGGACATCGTGACGCCACACAACGGTCACACCACCGGCTTCCTCTCAGACACCCTTGAGTCTTACGCCGAGACGCTCGACGCCATATTTAAACTGTCCCCAGAGGAGAGTCTCACAATAAGGACTAATGCTCGCGAGTCTGTTAGCCGGTTCTCAGATGAGGAATTTGAGAAGAATTTCCTAGAAGTTACTGCAGAGTCCTTCCAAGAAACTTAGATATTGCACACAGCTGTAGATAATGTTATTTTGTTGATTTAAGTTGTATTTAATCTCTATATCCTTACTAGTGAGGATGAAACAGTCCATGAGGTATAGGTGCTTCTGACTTGCTGCTTGCATTTTAGAATTTTTCAGGAAATGAATTTGCTTATTTTCAAAAATCTCAAAGGGTTAGATATGTGTGTTCTTCTTGCTTTATCTATCCCCAGTTATAATGTCAATCTAGTGAGTAGCAATTTATAATCAAGATACTGAAATTAATTTAAAAGAAAGCTTGATTTATAAACATGTATGAAATACATGTGGAATATGTACATTATAAATGTGATCTCATGTAAAGCAATAGTATGTAAGTGTAATATGTGTAGTATAAGTGTGATTGAACTCAAGGCTAACTGATCTAAGAGAGTGTGGTACTAGTGAGATAATTGTCTATGTTGCTCGTTTAGGTAACTAGTGATCTGAATCCTTTAGGGCAGCAAAGGGCTTTTATGCAATACCGTATTCAACGTCTAAGCGCATATGAAATTATTTTAAGGGCATTATTTGAATTAAACAATTTAATTGTCTTCCAAAATCGCAAACATTAATGCTTTCTCCAGGTGGGGTGCTTATTACGTCGAATACGGTATGCCTTTTTGTCATCAGGATGCTTGAATACAGCCCATGTAACGCGGCTGTCATGATGCACCGACCTAGCGCGGTGAGTTACTCACCGGCACTGTATTGGTGCCTCATGCTGACAAACAGAAGTTTGAGGCACCATGGGTCCCTCTAAGTGTAAATATGGCATATAGAGAATGTAACAAGACAATAGGTGAGTTCGGTAGCAGGTTTTTATTGACCGGGTGTACCAGCCTGCCTACTCCCCCAGACCACCCCTCGCAAAGAATAAGCTTCAGTAAAACTTAGCTTGGGGTTTGCGAGGGGTGGTCTGGGGGAGTAGGCAGGCTGGTAGATCCGTTCAATAAAATCCTGCTACCGAACTCACCTATTGTGAACCACAATCAGGTTGTAACGTATAGAGGTATATATAAGCTACAACACTTCTGAGATTCCAGGATTTATGATATTATAGAATAAAGACAGTATTTGACCAGCTTGACTTTATATAACGTTGTTTATTCTATATATAATGATCATAAAATGGGTGATAATGTAATAATGGTAGATGAATTACTATTCCCCCTATAACTATATCTATCCCATTTCCATACCGTCTGATGATGATTCACTCTCTTCACCCTCAGAGTCCTCTAACTTCTTTCCCTTCGTAAGATTTTCCCAAGATGCATCTGACTCTGCGTCAGAGTCCATGACGTCATCATCGTCCTTCCCATCATCCTCCTCGTCTGATAGTTTCCGTTTGTGTGCGGAGAGGGAGATGGCGTACTGTAGACTGTATTTGTTGTGATCACAGCTGGAGAGAAAGGGTTATAGGTATTATTTGATATAGAAAGCTGTATCACTGCTACTGTATTCAAATATAGTGCGGGGGTCGGGTATATGTGAAAAATGGTTTTCACTTTAATAGTCCAGTATGCTAACCATTACACCACAGACTTCTCTGTCCACCTACACACATCCCCCTTACTGGATTGATACGGGAGGGGCGCAGTGATCACCCTAGCGTTTCACCCCTTTGGGCTTTCCACCAGGGCATGGGAATTACAAAGCCCCATCATTAGTATATTAAAGTACATGCACATTGTACTTGCCTTTACCTCCCCCACCCCCCGACCCCAAACAGTAGAAAATGCACTTATACCCAGTCTTTGGCTTATACACAGTGATTGTTTATACGTGTTTATCCAGACAGGCAGTTTTTTTCCTTCTCCTAACCAACTGTTTGTATAATAAAGTACAGTGCAAACACTTACATTTTGGAGAGGTCCTCGTGTTTGCGTGTCATGGCCTTCTGCAGGCTGCGTAGTGTGGCCATGAGGTGGGGGGCGCGCTGCTTGAGGCCGGGCCCGTGTCGGTACAGCAGGCGCTGCGCCCACACCAGGTAGAACTGCAGGTGCCGCGACCCCTCCAGCTGTCCCGCCACAAACGTCAGCAACTTGTCTACATACACGTCAGGCAGGCTCCCCGCCACGTAGTCAACTGAGGGTTAAGGGGTACAATCAATGTGGTCAGTCTTAAGGGAGCAGAGATTGTCAACAATAAAATTTAGGAAACATATCATTCTGTTCAACAGGCAATGTTCGATAGAGTATTATTGATATATGATTGTTATATGATCTTTATTAAATGGAAATTTAAGTTCAGGTCAGACTGCATTTACCTTTGGAACAGTTACCTCCACTTTTCTTCATGAATTACGTCAAAAGCTTTTATTCACATATGCCACCTCTTCACTTCTCATTCAATGAATCACAGGAGTGACCATTTTAGCAATATCACCACTCACATTTAACCAAATGTACCTTGTCTGGGAGAACCTGGCGAGGCCGACAAAGGGTCTGGCTAATGAGTTCTCTGTGGGAGTCTTATAGCTGCGGTCAATGGTTAAATTGAGAGCTCAATTCTCACTTCATAAGCCTCTCCATTGTATTTATTTACAGTTCTAATGAAATCCCCTCCCCAAGTTTTATGGCCCTGCTAGCCTCCTCTTGTAGGTGTCAAACTTAACATTAATAAACATACTAATGCACAGTCAGGGGGCTCGCCCGGATTTGCCCTACAAGGTATAGTTATAGAAGATTAGAACATTACTAGAAATGTGAATGAAATCCCGCTTAAGTAATGTCAGGTGCTCACCGTCGGTGGGAGGGATGGTCTCCACCACCTCCTGTATCAGCAGCTGCTCGTTCAGTCTGAAGGCCAACATGAGGGCCGTGCCGTACTCCGCGTCCCCCAGCGTCCGCTGGATGTTGGCCGGCGTGATGTCCATCTCAAGGTCAAACGGGTCAAACACCAGGTTGTTGTCCAGCGAGTACACCAGGAGTCCCTCCGTGCTCGTCGCCGCCCACGCACGGCCTGGTTAATAAATGGCAGTGTTGATTTAAGTTATCAGAAATCAATTTGATCTTTTTAAATGCTGTTTATTATCACGGCACAGCTTCATTGGATTTTACGGACTATCTTCAACGGTTTTCAATTGTTGAAGCATTTGGGGACAAATTTGGGGTCTTCAATCTTTGAAACATTTGGGTACATAATATCTACACAAATACATGAATGAATCATTTTCATTTGAAAGCTAGGCACGTGTACGGTTTGTGATTTAATCGATCGTAAACGGAAACGAAAATAAGTTAACTTTCTCTGCAGGAAATTCATAAAATACAAAAATTTTACTTAAGAGTTTTAAAATTGTCTCCTTAGCTCTAGTCTTACATTCCCCAAAAGGTGGGGGTGCTTATCAGAGGCAGAGCAAATGCAAATTACAAATACGGTATGCCCATGTACAATGTACAAGGGGTGTTACCTGTGGGTGAGAACTGCAGCCCTGAGACGCGCACCTCGGGCCGCCAGCTGCGGTGACTCAGGTCTCCCTTCTTGACGCCCGGCAGGCTGATGTTACCGCTCTCCTCCTCCACCAGCGCCAGGCTACCGAACTCTGTCATCTTACGGCGGTCCAGGAACTCCTGAGAGACACCAGGGATGGAAGTCGTTAAGTTTTTGAAATTTATTTTAAGTCAAGAACACCTGTACTTGACTATAGAGGACCTATTTTTAGGGGCCTTACTTTGAACATTGCACGTTTTTTTTAGATTGGTCACTTTTTATCTCTGAGACACTCTGTAACCCTTCACAGGCATGATGCCTCGTGTTCATTTGTCGTCATGATGCATCAACGCATCATGCCAGCCGTTTGGGAGTGTATCAACTTAAAGGTAGGTAGGCATAAATGCAGCCCTGGTGAGTTACTTGCAGGCCGTACAGCTTCTATCCGAAAATTTATAGTGAGTACCGGGGAGACTAGAAGAATTGTGAGTACTATGCTACCCTGAAAAGGTTATCACAGCCAGGGAGACTATAGACTACAGCCAAGTTTAATAATTTTATATATTAAAAGCCATGAAGATCTGCAATTTACAAGTATAGACCTACAGGTGTTTGAACATATTATCAATAGGTGCATGTATAGTTAAACTCTTTGTAACCCGACCGCTGCTCTGCTTTAGAACCTTCTTTATATTTAAGTAACACTCCCTACACACTACATTCATCCTACAGATCCCCTACCTGTATTCCGTCCAGTGACTGGTTGCAGGTGATCTCAAACTTCTTAACCAGGATGCTCTCAGCTACCGAGTAGATGCACACATTCTTGGCGCGGCCTCCCGCCAGCAGACACTTGCCGTCCGCCGTGTAGCACAGCGCCGAGAAGTACCTGACACACACAACACACACAGTAAAGTCTCACGTATAAGCCGCACCTAGACCTTGGGACAATTCTATTAGCCGCACATGGGTTCTCAATATTGCTACTTTAGTACTATACTAGTTATAAGCTTGTATAAGTTGCAACCTATTCAGGCATGTTTGGTATCAAATTAATACCGTAAATTCTCGCGTATATCAAAGGTGCACCCTTAACTTAGTAGAATCCTATAAGCCGCACAAGGGATCTGATTATGGCAACTTTGTAGTATACAAAAATTGGCGGATAGAAGCCGCACCCCGACTCTGGGCTGGTTTTATAAGCCGCACTGGCAATCTCATTTGCGTACTAGCCACAGCTTGTATGCGAGAATTTATGGTAGTACAATTCCCTATCCTCTACTCTTAAACTGTGACTTACTTTCCGGCTGATGCCTTCTTGGCTGTGATCTTCTCGTTCTCCTTGCGCGTGTAGCCCAGGTCGTGACGCCCTTCTATGGCAGCCACCTGGGTCGCCGACTGCACGTCCCACACCGAGATCTGCGCGTTAAGGGTCGCCACCGCCAACTCTTTGCCGTCAGGTCGGTACGTCAGGCACACAACTGTAACATAATAGTGAAAATATAACACGTCAAAGTCCTCCGCATGTATTTACCGGCTGGCAGACTGTTCGACAGATTGGCGGTTCAACAGATCGGCGGTTCGACAGAATTTCCAAATTTCCGGGACTATTGGACAGGACTATCGGACAGATATTTTTTTTGGACAGGACAATTCGACAGATTAGTAGTTTAGCCATTATCTTTGGTTCTAGTTGGAAAATTTACACAATTTATGTAGCTTTGGAAAGCCTGATTCTAGGAGAAAAGAGGAAAAATAATTATTAGGTCTAATAGGTCTTTTGTCCCCGCTACCTACATTAGTATTATACCAAAGCAAGGTACATGAGATACACCAAAGTATTAAAGGTACATGAGATACACGGCTTGGGAAGCACAATCAATGTAGACTAGACCACAGTGCTGTTGTATTAGAAAAGGGCCAATGTTCTGAACGTGTTATTAATTAAAACATACAAAGTAAGTCCCTTCTTTGACTAGTGTATAAATAGTTTATTATATCATTAGTGATACTTCCGGCATTTTTTAAAGGCATGAGTGAATCTCACCCAACCAGGGATAGGACAGAGGAGTAGTATAGTGTTTCAGGTGCTATAGAAATGGGGGCTTAGCCCCCCATCCGCCCCCCTTTTCTTTCTTTCTTTTTTTGTATCGGGGGTTGTGCCATCAGACCTATTTTTTCCACTTTTCCCCTTTGTTCCCAGTAATTTCTGTATTAAATTTTGATAATAGTAATTATCATGAGACGAACATCAGGAATGTATTCTATGGCCCTAATCTCAAATAGAAATATATTTTAACTGTAATTATATAGGTCTGTCGAACAGTCTCACAAATAAACTGAATCTGGCGAACAGTCCCGAAAATCTGTCGAATAGTCCCGAAAACTCTGTCGAATCGTCCTGTCGAATCGTCCTGTCGAACCAGCAATCTGTCGAATTGTCCTTTTCCCGTATTTACCTTATCAGGTACACATAGTACTCTGCCAACCATGGATGCAACCCTGGCAAGTAGACTCGCCACTGCTGCATTCAAGCATCATGATGGCCTTCAGGGAAGTAGAGAAGCCACTTTTCCTAATTTTTCCTTTTTTCTGGAAATTTAGTATTCTAAATTACGGTATGTCAATTTCCTACAGAATATATACCAAAATTGTAATATTGACAAATAAGTGGCATCTCTCGGGGAGTGAATCAACCCCGTAGATATATCAATATTCTCAGCTATATAACTTATGAGTACCGGTAGTCATATGTCAGCATTGAAACAAAGACCAATTGTAGCATTCCACTCACCATCAGAATTGAGCTGCAGAGTCTCACGGGAACCTTTGCTCTCGAAGATGTCCCAGAGTTTGACGGTCTTGTCCCAGGAGCCGCTAGCCAGGATGGAGTGTGACACGGCGAAGGACAGACTACTGATGGGGCCCTCGTGTCCCGCCAGGATCTGAGGGTATCAACACATGACAGATAAGGACAGACTACTGATGGGGCCCTCGTGTCCCGCCAGGATCTGAGGGTATCAACACATGACAGATAAGGACAGACTACTGATGGGGCCCTCGTGTCCCGCTAAGATCTGAAGGTATCAACACATGACAGATAAGGACAGACTACTGATGGGGCCCTCGTGTCCCGCTAAGATCTGAAGGTATCAACACATGACAGATAAGGACAGACTACTGATGGGGCCCTCGTGTCCCGCTAAGATCTGAAGGTATCAACACATGACAGATAAGGACAGACTACTGATGGGGCCCTCGTGTCCCGCCAGGATCTGAGGGTATCAACACATGACAGATAAGGACAGACTACTGATGGGGCCCTCGTGTCCCGCCAGGATCTGAGGGTATCAACACATGACAGATAAGGACAGACTACTGATGGGGCCCTCGTGTCCCGCCAGGATCTGAGGGTATCAACACACAGGGTATGACGTCAAGAGGACTGAATCTACAGAACTGCAACTGTACCGTCAAACCTCGCGTTTCGGCCCTAGCTAGTTCGCAAGTCCAATCTCCAGAGCGGCTTATAAGATCAGGAAAAAGTCAGGGCGTGGCTCATACGCGAGTTTTTAGATGTATACTACAGTACTTAAGTCGCCATAACCAGTGCCTCTGTGAAGCTTTTAGGATATCCCCAAATGTGCTAGCTAGGCTTATGCGCAAGGTTTTACGGTAGGTCTTATTTTGAAACTGACAATTTTTCACGATGATATTTACCACACATCATAATACATTTGTATTGCCCTCTTTGATTTGACGATCTTTAACCCCCATGCTACTAGTGGAGCAATTTACAGCGAAATCTGACAAAATTCCCTGACTACTATATTCCCCTGTCCATCCCTTCCACATGAGGACCTTGCCCTGTGTATCTCTCCCCGTGCTTACCTCCAGAAGGCGGCCGGTCTGCATGGACCACACAAAGATCTCAAACACGTCGCGCCCCCCTGCACACACCACCTCCCCACTGTGGTCCACTGCCAGGCACGAGAACTGCACCGGGCGCGGCGAGGTGAACGTGCGGAAGTTACGGTACCTGCAAGGACAAGGACATTTCTTTGTTGTTACTACTGTCTCTTGATTTATGCGTTTTAATTATGTATGTACCATGAATATGCTCTTATTTTAATTTGCAGAAAGACATTTGGACTATATTATGGCAAGTTATATTTTGATTACTATTCAAATCCGAGTACCACTACAAATAACAAAGGCTTTCTTTCTTTTTCTATTTGACGCCCTACAGTTTAGGTGGGCTTCCTTAAACAAACCATTACTTCTAATCAGGTAGTTGAATTTCACTTTCCAAGGATGTAACAAGGAATCTAAGTGGGCTTATATTATATGGGGTTGGCCCATGAACATTAACTTTGCCTGGTGGTCAATCAGACAGTGTGTAGGTGTACTTGCCTGTTGAGGTCACAGGCGCGGACGGTGCCATCGAGGGATGCGGAGACCACGACCTGCCCGCTCTGTGTGAAGGTCACCCCGGTGACGGCCGCGTTGTGCTCGGTGAAGGTGACGAAGCAGAAGCCGCTACTCGTGTTCCACACCTTCACCTACAACACACAACAAGGAGGACGTCAGCATGGTAAGAAACATGCTGTGCACAAGCTGTCAACTTACCGTAGTGGCTTGAATAAGCACAGGGGTCTCAAATAAGCGCATGTCTTCAATAAGCACAGGGTAAATGAGTCTATTGAAATGAAAATTTAGGCCATTTTAGTATCTTGATTAAGTGTAGGTCTTGTATAAACGCAGGGTAAATGGCACCATCAAAATTAATAAGCGCGGGTGCGCTTATTCAAGCCACTACGGTTTATGGTAAAAAAATTCCACAATTTGTCATACCCTGTGTTTTTAACATACTTAACGGTACAGGACCACAATGACTGTCACTTTCTTATTCCGCACAGCTTACCATGTTGATTCGGTATTGGCAATAAATAGACAACGGTTTAGGAGGATAGTTCCAAGAAAGAGACAGAGCTATTTGCAATCTCCGAATTGATCTGCAAAAGCTGTTATTTAATGTGATCAATTATGATGATCATAAGATGATGTCACCGCAAAATATTGGTGAGGGCAATATACTTTGAATAGACTTTCCTTGGTTTAAAAAAATACTCTTTCCCTCAACAACAAGACCTACCTTGGCGTCGTCCCCGCCGGTAGCGATGTACTGGCCGTCAGGTGAGTAGCAGATACACTCCATGTTGTTGAAGTGTCCCTGTTGTTTGAGCACGTACGACTCGCTCTGCCACTCCCACACCAGCAGCTGCCCCAGCCCCCCGCACCCCAGCGCCAACCAGTCTCCCGTCTTGTTGAAGCTGACCGTGGCGATGTGCTGGTCACTGATGCTGAAACGGTACATAGAAATGGGCAAGGATCAATGTATATTGTTTTGTAAAATACCAATGTTTTATCAAATAATCCCCTTATAAATGTACATCCCGATTTAAGGGCTAACATTTGGACTATAAAAACAGTAAAACACCGCATTTAAGGCGGATATTATTTGGACATATTTTTTTGCACAAGACGTATTTTTTCTAATGTTTGGGGGGTCGTCTAAAAGGCAGGATTTTTGAAAGATTTATTTGAAAAAAAAGGGGAGAAAATCTCAGTCATATTTCGAAACCTTCCTCCATTAAAAACAAATTCGTTTCACTATTGATAGACTTTATATTTTGGGGTAGTTCTGAACTACTTCACTTAGCCTTTTACTTCAATATCGAGGGGTTATGTACCAGAAAAATTGGTATGGATGGGACCTGAGTGGGGGTGTTGGGCCCCAAATAATCTCAGAGTTGCGCGTCATAAAGGAGTGTATTTCCAAAATGTTATAAAAGCTTTGTACAAGACGGATTTTTTTCTCAAAGTAAGGGGTGTCTCTTACCAGGCGGGGTCGTCTTAAAGGAAGGGTTTTACGGCAATCCAAAATACCTGGTGGCTTACCTGAGTGAGTGGATGAGGTTGAAGTCGGGCATGTCGTGCAGGAAGAAGGCTCCGTCAGAGAAGCCGGTACACATGATGTGTGAGTGTTTGTGGTATGTGGCGGCGGTGAGACGCGCGTGCTGCATCCCCGCCCCGCCTCGCGCCTCCTTGAAGTTCTGTCTGCAACACAAGCAACCAGACATGAGACAAGTGCGATATTATCAAAACTTGTCAGGATGATTTGAACTATCCATATGGGCAACGGGAGTATCTAGGTCACACACACTCTCCCTATAAGGCTATATTAGAAGTATTATCACAAAGCTGTGCATAGATTCTAATTGAACCCAGAACAGCTTATTAAGAAGTTCTTTGACATCCCACGCTACATAGTGAAGACTGAAGGTGAAGGCTAGAACCGACATCACTCTGAGTCCATGACAATTGTTACTACAACTTATATTATGTGAAATACAGCTTTAAGTGATAAGGCATATGATGAGATACTACATTTAAGAGATAGATGCATACTTACTTGCTCAGCCTTTTGTAGATTATCTTGCCTTGTGTGGAAATCTTTTCTTCTGTCACTTTCTCCACTGAAACAAGATATCAAATAAATGATCATATTATATATCTAAATATGCGCAATAATATGTGTGAAATATGAACGAAATGTATTTGTATGTGGTATACACCATATAATCGCCAACCATAGGTAGTAACAGTAAAACATGGAAATCAGTTTATGAAAAGTAAATACACAGAGGTTCACAATGATCTGTCTGAACGACAGGTTTCTCCATGAGTGGGACCTTGGCGGAGCGGAGTGTGGTGCGATCCAAAATCCCATGAGTGGAGAAACAGTTCAGACTGATTAGATTGGAGAAACACCCCATGGAGAATGAGCATCAGTTTCTCTACAAGGGTGTAGAGAAAGGCCATTCTAGTACCTAAGCATAGTAACTTTGTTTCTCGACATGAAATAAGAGTAAATGCCTACCTTGGTCTGTATTGGTTTCTTCTTCGTCATCAAACAGGTCCTCGTCTATGGAGGCCACACGGCGGGTGGGAGGGTCGTCGTCAGGGACCAGACCGTCCAGGTCCGTGTCACACTCCCAGATACACAGCTGTCCATTGGCACTCAGCGAGTACAACTAGCAACGGGTTAAGGACTACCGTATTGTCGCATATATAGATGCCCGGCCAGCTATTCATTTAAATACCCTTCTACCCCCGGCTCCTAATCAAAGGAGGCAGTTATTCAAGGTCCGGCAGCTATTGTTTTAGACACCCTGGGCCTGGAAAATGTGGCCACAGAGCCCGTATATTGCACTATAAACATGCTGGTAGTCCAGCTATTTCAGCTCCTTTCTGCTAAAACGCCTACAAAAACTAAGCTATAGAAATACATGTACATATATATGTGTGTTCATGATACAGCACTAGTCGCTATGCCCTCTGTCATCATGACGCATGAATATACCACTGGTGTGCTTCATTCATGCATCATGATGACGGAGGGCATAGCACCATAAATGACGATGCCAAAGATAAATGTCGCTTTAATGCAACACAGACAATAGGGAGTGGGTACCAGCAGTTACAGGTTGAGGACATTCCTATAGCACTGACTGTCATCTTGTGGACAAGGATACATCGAGTGACTGTTCTTCAAAGAAGGCGCTGACGATGGAGTCGGTGTGGCCGCCCATGGAGTAGATGATGAGGTTCTTGTACTTACGGGCTCCGTACACCCGCGTGTTCATGTCCTTACCGCCAACGCAGAACGCACTGAGATAACAAGCAGAACGCACTGAGATAACAAGTAACACATTGAGATAACAAGCAGAACGCATTGAGAAAACAAGCAGAATGCACTGAGATAACAAGCAGAACGCATTGGGGTAACACGCAGAACGCACTGAGGTAACACGCAGAACGCATTGGGGTAACAAGCAGAACGCATTGGGGTAACAAGCAGAACGCACTGAGGTAACAAGTAACACACTGAGATAACAAGTAACACACTGAGATAACAAGTAATACAGAACACACTGAAATAACACGCAGAACGCATTGGGGTAACAAGCAGAACGCACTGAAATAACACGCAGAACGCATTGGGGTAACACGCAGAACACATTGGGGTAACACGCAGAACACACTGAGATAACAAGTAACACACTGAGATAACAAGTAACACACTGAGATAACAAGTAATACAGAACACACTGAGATAACACGCAGAACACACTGAGATAACATGCAGAACCCCTCTTTTTATTTTGGAATTTCGGGAATTCCTTTAGGTGGGCATTCTGCTAGACCACTACTGCAAGTAATGCAGAATGAACTGAGGTAACACGCAGAACACACTGAGATAACACACAGAACACACTGAGAAGCCCTCTTTTTATTTTGGAATGTATTTTTCCTAACTAAGCGCTCGTCCTAAAGGTGGGGTTTTCTTATACATGTATAGGATTAAAGAGAAAACCATTTTGAAGACTATTCTCATACAAGGGGGTCATCTTCAGCCTATCAGGTGAGGTCGTCTTAAAGGAGATAACGAGTACACACCGAACACATGTGTTCATGACTTTTAAATACCGCCTGTACAGAACACACTGTCAGGAGGCAGAGAGCATTATGTGATACAGTAACGCGTCATTCAGAATCACCATATGTATTTGTAAAAGGTCTATATAATTGCATAAACTAGAGTGAATATCAAATCGTTATTTTCGTATCACTACATATATTTGTCAAAGGTCTGTATAATTGTATAATCTTGAGTAAATTACATATCTATATTTTTGTATATTAGAATCATACTTTTACCTGGAGTCAGTTGTCCAGTCGATACTGACGGTCTCGTCATATGCGCCATAGAAGGTTCGGTACAGCACAAATGGGTTAAACTCCTTTGTCTTTCCTGGTGCATGAAAAACCATCACTGAGTTCTCCTTTGTGGCTGCGAATTTGCTGTTACAAGATAAAAGAGAGGAAATCCTAAATTATCTCCAGACTATTGAGTCAGATCTGGACAAGACAGGAAACTGTGACTGGGATAAATGTGGCGACAAAAGGAGACAGCATGCATTTATAGATGATTGGTGATTGATGCATTTATAGGAGTATCTACAGTATTCAGAAGTGCATTAAAGCACAATGCTGTTAAAGAGTTAACCTGAAATTGAATTATCTAAACAAGACAGTACTTACGATCCGTCGGGACTGAAGCTGATGGCGTGCACGCGGTGCTGGAAGTGGTAGTAGTGGAGCACCGAGCGGCTCGCCATGCTGATCAACATGGCTTCCCCCTCTGTACACAAGGCATGCAGACACATTGTAGCAATCAATCACAGAAACTACAGCTATGTGGGCTGTGTGCTATCTATTAATCAAGTTTTACATACAACTGGTTGTTTACTTCTCGTGGACTAATTTCCCAGACATTGTGTACTTTCCCCATATTAGAGGTAGGCACTTTACTTGAATGCCATGAACAGATCACTTTAATATGAGGTTCATGCATTATGACATAAATGTAGGTACAGTATTGAGAGACCAATATGAGCCGCTCAGGATAACATCCATGGGTCGGGCATACTACCTTGGCATTGGTTCCTCTTGTAGTGGTGTATATGAATTCCCCCATTAGGCCACTCAAAAAAAAAAAATTGTTTCTCATCACCAAGCAATGAAAAATATGACGAGGGCGTTTTTTAATAAATTTTTTTTTTTTTTTTACTCGGGCCAATTTACATAGGGAAATTTGGACATTTCGCGATCAATTTTCACATTTGAGTAATTTGGAGTTTATTGATCAGCAAAACTTGTAACAATGCAAGTTACACCTAGCTGATTGCATTGCTGACAGCATAAGCTTTAATTTGATACCAAATTTGCCAATATTTTGGCAATTTTAGCATATTTTTCATCAAAAATGTATAAAAAAAAAAAAAAAAGTTTTCCCCAAATCATGATTTCTATGATGCGCGCGGTGATGAGAAACAACTTTTTTTTTTTGAGTGGCCTTACTTGGGGTGTAGGAGAGGTCATACAATCTTGGCCCATGAAATAAGAGCGACGCATTCTGGCAGAGATATCATTCAGTTCATTGGTAAGAAACTTTAAACAAACCTTCATTGACTGCGATGAGAAGGCTGCCATCTGGGGAGAGTGCTGCGGCTGTAATGTTGAAGCGGCTCTCTACGGGTAACGTCTCTGACTTGTTACTGTTTGACAAAAAAATAACACACATTCACAAATAGTATTTCATAGTCATTCACTTTAGAGAGAAGAAAAGCAGAGTATTTCAAAATAATCAATGGGACGTTATACTACCTAAAGAACAACATAAAAATACATGTAGTGAGAAATATGAAACATACCGTAGTTCCCATCTTTTAAATTTAAGGAAAAGCATCTGGTGGTAACTCAGTCAATGCAATATATTTGCTTCTAGGTGGAAAGGGTTAATCAAGGGATAGTTCGATGCAATGTATTAGTAAATACATAAGGGCAGTTGACATACTTCTTTAAATCAAAGACGGTGAGCCTGTTGCCGACGGGGCTGATGACGCTGTTACCGTCCGGTGTGAAGGTGAGGTTCCCCTGGCGGTACACCGTACCCAGCAGGTTGGAGAACTGGAATACATTAAAGTACATACATTAAAGTTAGTACATCCGATGCGTGTGACAAAAAAATAGATTTCCCTAAAAATGACCAATAATATATTTGACTTCCTAATTATTCCATTCCTCCTAATTCCTTCCGATTTTGCTCTAATTTGATTTTATTGCCCAAAACAAAAATGCTATTTCCATATTCCATACTGTTTATTGATGTTAACTTGATCTTCTGACAATCAGGAGTGTCCACAGCAACTTGACTTTCGGAGGAGGGGACGCTGAAATGAGTGACGTTAAGAAGGGTGGGCTATTCCAAGGTTTGGAAGTGACATGATGCTAAGATATGTATGGGGGGCCTGAGGGCATGCTCCCCCAGAATTATTTTGAAAATAGTGTGTCTTATAGGATATCATCTCCAATCATACTGCATATAATAATTAACTATACATAAGAATTAATGCTAGGAAATAGTGTCCGACCCTAGGATCATTTTTGGCGTGAAGTGTCCGACTTTAGGTTCAACTCAATCTTTTATAACAAACATATTAGATGATTATTCATTTATACTTAAAGAGCCGAATTTAATGCAATCTCTTCATGGATGGAGGCTATGACATACCATTTCTCCAATGATGTAATCATTATCAATATTGCCAAAAGATTGAGCGTGTGAGTGGTCTCACAGATGACTCAGGGTAAGCTGGAGCTGGAGCTGGAGCTTATCATGTACTTAGATATAGTGCTCCCTTATAATCATTCATTGGTCAATTCTGGCATCAGAAATGAATTCCTCATTGAGAAGTACCCTCAAGTCATGTGTCATACATGTATGTTATTCCATTTTAGGCCAGCAGGTGGGTGTGGGTGAGTAGGTGGGTGTGGGAGAGCAGGTGGGTGTGGGTGTGCACGACAGTTGCAGGCTGTGGGCATGTACCGCCTTTTGTCCCTATCAAAAAAGCGAGTTGATCGGACGATAAACGGCAGAGATATGGTGTCACTGTCGCTGTTGGACTGTCGTGCTGTCTCATTGACTTCATGTGAAGTACGACAACTGCTAGTGGCGCCACCATATCTTTTACGGGTGGAGAGAGAACTAAAAAGCTAAATTAAATTAAATTTAAATTAAAGTAGCTAGATGGGTTTTTGCTGTGTGTATGAGGGTATTTCTAGTGTACAAGATGGCATTTCTGTGTGTGATGAGAGAAATATGGGGGATTTCGGGAAAAGAAGTGATTTCTATCTTTGCTTTAACACTGAACCCTATGTGCCTTTCATTTAGAGGGTAGCAATTTAAGAATACTTAACAGTTTATGGAAAAGAGAGAAATCAGTACCTGAAGATCGCAGATCATTTTCAGGGTGAAGGAAAGACATTTCAGATTTCTTTTCGAAGGAAACATTTGTCCCCCGATCTTGCCTGTCTCTCCATGGTCTTATTTAATGGCTGTGGGCCATGGACATTAAATGAGAGCAGTTCTCCCATGTAACAAAAACGTCTTAAACCTTGGTTGGGTCGTTTAGTATTACTCAGTTACCCTGAGTCAATTATAAATGGGTCAAATTGATCAGCCAAGGACGGTCACTGATTCATGGTCCGAAACTGGTGCCTTAACCCTACTAGTACATGTACTACCCGCATCTCGCGTATAACCAGCACCCTGACTTTGGAGATTACTCGGTTACCCAGGGTAAAAAGTGACAGGGGGACCTAATTTCTCCAGAGCTTAGCCATGAATTCCCTTCTACTACCTTAACCTACATCCAGGGATGTAAGTCAAGAGAGGTGAAAAAGCAGGAACGACCCCAGGACGGGTCCCATGTCCCCCTGGCGCCCTCCCCGCCTCCCCCTGCAGGCCCTACCCGCCAGCAGAACGCCCCCAGGCGGTCTCTTTCCCCTCCTAGAATCTTCCCAGTGACTCAGTGGGAAAATCCCAGGAGGGTAAAAGGGACCAGGGGAGGCGGGGAGGGCGCCAGGGGGACAGGGGACCCGTACTGGGGTCGTTCTGCTGGCAGGGAGAGGCTGGGAGTGCCTGGGATTAGTGGACTGGGTGGAAACGGAACTTTTCTCAATACTAGCACAATAAAGTACAGAAATATAGAAACGTTTCATGAAAGTGAGATTCCAGGAAGACTTACATACCTGTACATCTCTGATTAATCCCAACTTTGGGATAATCCTATAACCTGCACTGGTTGCCTGAGTGCCCCAAGGGGAAAAAGGCTAGACTTTTGAAATTGCTGTAATGCACACAGTGGCACACTCCCGGCCCGCTCACATAGCAGCCAGAGGTGCTATCTGCCCTGATTATGTGTGGGGTCGGGGGCAGGTGTCACCGCCAGCGGTGCTACCTGCCCACGAGCCGTCTGAAAGGCCTCTTATAACCCGCCCCTGGACTTTGGGAGAATCCAATTATCTGCACTACAGTGTCGTCGAAAACGGTTTATGCACACAGGCCAACGTGGCCTGTGTAGTCAAATCTTACACAGGCCATTTGACTTCTACACAAGCCACAGGAAATGAGCGTGTATACATTGATGTCATATAAAAGGATTTCATACTAATTGATATCTATAAATACTGATGTATTTTTAAATGATAACTGCCAAAATGAACTGAGAAATGTTTAAATTCATTGAAAAAATGGTTACATGGTCATAACTTTGCTTCTAATAGGACTATCTGAAAAATTCTTTCATTGTTGGAAAGCTATGATCATGGCCGGCCATTGTGACTGTCTGATGGCCTCACATCAGTCATTACGATTCTACATCGGCAAAAGCCGATGTGCGTCAGATGTCATTTCGGCAACACTAGCACTAGCGGGAATATACGATAGTCCTCTATCAGTTTATTCATATAGCCTACGATATCAAACAGGGAGTGACTCCCTATCTAGGGAGTGTTCATATATTAATTACAAGGGGAAATGGGGAGGTGGGGCTTAAAAATTGTCGACCCCTCCTGCCCCGTCCTGGTGACAAAGTCCAAGCGTTACTGTAGACTAAAGTATGGTTCAAGGGGGGAGGGGGGAAATTATATTTTTTTCAGCGCCTTCAGTGGGGAATATTTCATATGCTCTACTAGACTTTAGAGGGGCGGGCGTGAAATGATTTCACCACCCCCACTGTAATGAAATGAACACTCTCTTTAGGCTTGATAATTTAATACTCTTATTAATAGATCTATTAAAATCATGCGGACAATAATTCAGGGAGAGATTTCAGCAGATTTCAGGTAATAAAATCAGGATTTATTGAATCATTATTAATATTATGCTGTAGGTTTGATCGGAACCTACGGAAGGGGAAATGGTAGTGGGTCAGCGTAGGACACAGTAATCTGAGTAGGGCTAGCAGTAGCGAAGTGTCACTTTACTTAGTCCTGAGACGGGTATAAATTATACTATGAGGGAGTACTCATTTTTTAGTTACGGGGGGGGGGGGGCATAAAAATTTCCGACCCCTCCTGTGGGGGGGGGGCATAAAAAATTCTGACCCCTGTTGAGGGAGGGCGTAAAAAATGTAGAACCTTTTTTTATCAAAAAAGCCTGCATGTTACTATAGTACACTAAAAGGGGGGTAGGCGAAAAAAATTTGGCGGCTTCAGCGTGGGGGAGTGGGGCGCGCAACGTTGCACGCGCTCTCGAGGGAGGGCGTCAAAAATGTTCGCCCCTCCGTGCGAAATCTCACCACCCCACCCCCCGTAATTAATAAATGAACACTCCCTAATCACACAAGTGTGGCATGTCAATGTGAGCGATAATGGGTGAATTTAAGATTCCAGGAGTGTCTTTGCACTGCAAACTTGTTACATCGTAGACAATATTAATTTTTGATATAACCAATGTATAAGTTAACTCACCCGGTATGCAAACTTCATCTTTAAGCTTTGTTTTGCTGATTAATTTGACAAAAACACCACAATCTCACTAAAATCCATGCGCCCACATGGCCAAGGTAATGTATTCGGCCGGGGTCAAGGCCGTTCGGGGGTCACGTCTGTGACGTCAGCAAAAGTCCGACGTGCGCCATAAAACGTCCTGTGATTGGCTGAGCGGCGTCGATGCAGATTATTTCAACCAATCAAATAGCTTGACACACGGTGGGGTCGAGTCAGAATCACATGACTCTGCCTTTGGTCGCCATCTTTGCCCTGAAGATCAGTCGAAGTAGCTGTCATCACATTTAGGAAGGAATTGTCTGCAGTTTAGCACCTTTCGGCGCAATCAAACCACAAAAATCATGTCTGGCGAGGAGCAACCCATCTACACGCCCTTCTTCGGCGTTATCGGAGCATCATCCGCCATGGTCTTCAGTGGTAAATATAATTTTCTCATCTCTCACTTCACCAGATGTGGATTCGTGTCCGGGGACTTGGTCGGAGGCCGAAATATCTTGTCAAAATGGCAGTCTTCTGACCCAAATAGCCGGCATATATTCCTTCCGAATTACCATCATATATTCTTGCTTCAATTCACATTTGGAACGAGAATGTGTTTGATCAGAGACCGCTGCAGTTTCTTAGTTTTGATCGGTGTAGTAATGGTGACATTGAGACCCGTATTGGTGATGGGAAAAGTGGGCAGGGCACGCAGTCGGCAGCAGTGGTTTCGGCGGCCGACGTAATTATGCATTGAGTCAACAATATATGGTAAATCGAAGCCAATTCCAACCGGATTTAAGCCAGCATCGCCCCTGGGCTGTAGTAGGACTGAGTCGGTATGATTTATTGGGGATCTATGGTGAATTTAGTTAATATGGACATGAGTGGTTTGGACACCAGAAGATGGGTCACATGACCATTATTATTACATGACTCCTTTCATCTATATTTAGCAATTGTGAATCCCCACTACCTTTATCCCAACTTGAATTACTACAGCAGCATAAACATAACCATTACCGTGAATACACAAGAAGCTTTTATTGGCAGTAAATCTGGACTTAACCAATACACATGATCCATGAACCATGATAGAGCAGAGATAAGCATCGTACATTGTCATTGTACCTGGGCTGGGTCTGTGAGTCACATGATACCATGTGAGAGGTAGGACACATCTCATCACAAGGCTTTGATTAATAGATACTGAACACAGGGAAATCAATCATTTGTCATACTGAAGTAAAAATTCCAATTTGGATCATTTCCATATATTCATGTACGGAAAGTTGAAATCATTTAGAAAGACCGGTCTGATATATTGATGAAACTAAAAGGGAGTGGCATCTCTCTACTATTTACGAAATAGATAAGGGAGTGCTCATTTTTTAACAACAGGGGGGGGGTGGTGGATTTGGGGGGGGGGGTAAAAAATTTGGACCCCTTGACCGGGGGGGGGTAAAAAATTTAGACCCCTCTTGGGGGGGGGGGTGAAAAAAATTCAACCTGTTTTGAGGGAAAAAGCCCGCGCGTTACTATGCTACAAAGGGGCGCGAACCCGCGCGATTTTCGGCCTGCCGGGGGGGGGGTAAAAAATTTCGACCCCTCTAGCGGGGGGGGGTGAAAAAATTTCGCGCACTGCGCGCGAAATCTCACCGCCCGCCCCCCCCCCCCCCCCCGTTGTTAAAAGATGAGCACTCCCTAAGATTGGTGGTATACGCAGAGATCTAGGCATACCTAAAGAATGTTTAGTTTTGTTATAGGAAGATAATTGCAATAATATGTTACAGAAATATTGTTGCAGCAAACGGAAATATGAATGTTTAGAATCTTGAGTATGGGTGTGGACCACTAAATTCGACATGGCGACATGACCATTTTTGGGCCTAGTGACATGCGACATGAGGAATATTAGAGATAGCGACATGGGACATGGACATTTCTTAAAATCAACATGGTGACATGGCTATTTCTTAAAATGGACAGGGCAACATGGTCATTTCTTAAAATCGACATGGGAAATTGGGACCCCCCATCCAGACCCCCTTGAGTAGTTATCAAAAATATAAAGATATGAATACACTTAACGGTATAGTAAAATTCCCACATCGTGAGGCTTATTTAGCTATAGTAACCTGCCAACATTCAGAAAACACGTGAACTCATTGTAGTGAAACTAGGTATGAAATGAAAAGAGTATGTAATGAAAGTTACTAGTAGATAACATGATGGTGTCATTATTCATATTTATTGACATGTCTATAAAGAAGGGGCGATAAGTGAAACTGAAAGCATTGACTGATTAGACAGATATACCATTATACAATCATTGCCATGGTTTAAATGCAGGGTACAGGGGTTGTAGAGTTCAGATTTCATAAGTACTTTTCTATACGATGAGAAGTAGAGGTCCTCTGTTTTAGACCGGCTTTAGGTAAGGACCCCCATACAGGTATGTGGACATGTGCACATGGTGCTGTGATGTAACATGGGGTGGGGGTACTATGTACAGGGCTGATGACGTAATGCATCCATCTCAGACAAAGGCCGATGGCAGCCCTCAGTTGGTCTATACTTAGTGAACTAATGATATTAATGATCGATATCGTTAATATCCATAACAGTACTTGATAGCAGCCTGTCGCCACTAGCCCACTCCAACCCCTATCATGCAGAATTGGATGCGATCAATTAGTTGAAATCATGTTCATTTAAACCCTCCACTTATGAACACGTTACCCACATGAACAAGATGCTTGTATTCCCGATTAGTCTTTTCTTATATTTCTATTTGTCACATTGAGTGTCTAGTTTTGAATAGAAAATAAAATAATTTTAAGAAGATTTATTCTGTTGACTAATATTATTAAACTAAAAGCAATAGCTCCTTTCTGCTTTAAAAAAAACACAGCAAAGGCATAAACTTATACAGTCAACTCCCTTCTAACGACCACCCCTCTATAACGACCACCTCGCCATTGCGACCAATTTTGGAAAGTCCCTACCATTTTTCCCTTTGTTTCAATATGTTCAACTCCCCCTATTGCGACCACCCCTCTAATGCGACCACCCCACCCTGCGACCACTGAAATTTCAGTCCCTAAGTACGTTTTTCTCCCTCTAATGCGACCACTGTGTCCAAGAGTGAATTTCTTTTCAATTTTATTCGGAGATCAAACACTCATTTACCTGACTAGAAGTCACATCATACAGACAGAAGCCCTACCCCTCACCTGACTAGTGGTCGCACATCAAAGAGAGGGCCAGTGCCCCCCCCCCCCCCCCACCCCACCCCACCGCCATTCACTCACCTGACTAGTGGTCGCACATCAAAGACAAAGGGAGGGCCAGTTCCCCCCCCCCCCCCTCCACCGCTACTCACTCACCTGACTAAGGGTGGCACATCAGAGGGAGGTCCAGACGCCCCCCCCCCCCCCCCCGACTCACCCTACTAGTGGTCGCACATCTGAGGAAGGGCCACCATTAAATAGATATTTTCAATAGTTATATTTCTCTATTAAAGCTCTTGCAAATCCTTGGAACTTTAATAATTTAAAAAAAGACATGTCGCCATTCTGACCATATTGTCTGAAAAATACGTCTTTTTATGACCTAATTTTCAAATAGTCTCATGTGGCCCAAACTCCCCCTACTGCGACCACCTCGCCATTGCGACCACTTTTGGATAGTCCCAAGGGTGGTCGCCATAGAGGGAGTTCACTGTATAATATAAATATGCAGTGATGTAAGTTTACCTGGCCAATATCTCATGTATCACTATCTCGCTATGTTTCAGCCCTGGGCGCGGCCTATGGCACAGCCAAGTCTGGCACGGGTATCGCTGCCATGTCTGTGATGCGGCCAGAGCTCATCATGAAGTCGGTCATCCCCGTTGTCATGGCGGGTATCGTCGCCATCTACGGTCTCGTCGTGGCCGTCCTCATCGCCAACGCCATCGACGACAAGACCTACACGCTATACAAGTAAGCTCCTCATAACGGCAAATTACATTCATCATTTGATATGATGCACTGTTATTTAATACAGACTGCATGCAGCCTTAATGCAATGTAAAGCATCATGCCTACTGGCAACACCTACGGGGTTGATACATTCCCCAAGGGTAGGCAATATGCATTGTGACTACCAAGGGAATAGCACCTAAGAGCCCTATCCGTCCATTAAAGGGTTAATAATGTATTGGTGTATGAGGGGATGTACACACACCCGGTGTACTATGGGACTGGTTACTGATGATTTGTATGCTGGTTTGTCAGTATAGTCAGTATCTTGTTGGATAAGTAGCCTAATCGAGATGGTTGTCTACTTAAGCAGTGACCTAGATACCAAAGTGTTTATTTGTAGTGTGTATTTTCCAATCTGCAAAAGCGTTCTCTCCTGGTCTATGCACTTGTAGATAAGATAAGCAGAGAGGGTACGAGTTAAAGTGCACTTTAGTAGGATTACTGTAAGAGTGTCGAAAGCATAATTATGTTAGACCTGAAAGTAGTGTTTCAGATGACCCAGACCATCCTAGCTAAATGTGGACGACCCTGACTTTTTTTGGCAATTTCATGGCTTATCCAGCATTTTTAGTTTCAACAGGTGTCTCTTGTCTGACACAAGGTATACAAAGTGGTTGTAGACGAATAGCATAAAGAGATCAATTTGTTTATACATACCGTAAAACCTCGCGTATAAGCCGCGGCTAGTACGCGAATCAGACTCCGCTTTCTTTTGATACCAAACATGCCTATATAGGGTGCGGCTTATACGATAGTTTTTTTAAGTATACTACAGTACCGAATTAACAATTTTCAGACCTCCTCTGCGGCTTATATAATCTGTCAAAGTTAGGGGTGCGGCTTATAAGCGAGTTAGGCTTATACGCGAGGTTTTATGGTAGTTTTATCAATGTTAAGTTATACGTGGACACCTTACCCTATTATCACTTTAAAGACAAAATACCCAGTATTTTTCAGCATGTTACCTAACACCCACAAACTGTCACTCTGAGGCCCTTAGCTCTTCAAGGACGGCATGATGCTTGAATGCATCATGCCCTTGGTCGTCATGATGCCTGAATGGAGCCCTGGCAAGTAACTCGCCACGGCTGCATTCAAGCAACATGCCAACCCTACAGGGTAGAGATACTCCCAAAGGGTTGGCATGATGCACCAATGCAGCACTGGCAAGTTACTCGCCGAGGCTGCATTGGTACGTCATGACGACAAATGTCATCTTTTACCAACATCCGTCCTTGGAACTTCAAGTTGAAGTGAAGTGATAGACCCACAGTAAAGCTATCACCCCACCCATGTCTAACTCACCGTACCATGGTTGTCTTTACAGGAGCTTTGTACATCTGGGCGCCGGTCTCAGTGTAGGACTTAGCGGTCTAGCAGCAGGCTATGCAATTGGTATTGTGGGAGACGCCGGAGTACGGGGAACAGCGCAGCAGCCCAGGCTCTTCGTGGGAATGATCCTCATCCTTATCTTTGCTGAAGTATTGGGTCTGTACGGACTCATCGTCGCCCTCATCTTGTCAACGAATTGTCAACGAAATAGACGCCATCTCTATAGCTAGCAGCTTCTTCCAGATAAAAGTTTATGACAGCACATGTTGGAATCCTACAGTGCATTTGGAAAATGGGGGGGGGATACTACCAAAAGTGAATGCACTCTGAAATTTCTATTATGATTCTTAAGTGGTGGTCTGAATTCTTCAATCTTTCACGAGACCGACTCAAAAAGTCCCAACAAACAGTTTGTTTGCGTTGTACTACCCAAACAAACTGACGAATCACTTAAGCGAAGGTTGCTTTGTAAATGTTAAAGCGGATATACCCTAGTCTGTACTTTGTTCCTGTTGTGTAACCCACGTGGGTTGCGCCCCAGGGAGGGTACAAAGTTGTAGTCCGGGCAGGCAGACAAGGTGTGCTGTTATAGACGCTGGGGGGGCTGGGCACGCGCCCACCTGTGGACTTAGCAGCAGCAGCCACTCTCAGTAGGGACCCACAAGTAGACGAGGTGTAATAATGAACAAATAATGCTCTGTATATAGTAGGGTGAGAAGCTGCAGGGGTGGGGTACCGGCGTGCTGAGGAGGCGCGCCGGGGGCACAGTCATGTACCAGTAACCATGGCGACCCGTCTCCTCGCTGCGCCACAACGCGGCACAGAGACGCCGGGCGTCCATACTTGTTATAGTACTTGTAGAATATTTAATTAAATCAATTTAACCAAAATGAAAAAATGAAATCAGTTCTGCGCCCAGTAAATAAAAAAGGCTGTTCTGCATTAAAAAAAGAATAACATTCCAATTTATTGAGAGCTGAGATAATGATGAACGGAGGCTAAACTTGCAATTATTATTATTATTTTACTCTGTCTGCCGGACAGGTAGTTTTCTTTGTGTATACATAAACCGAGAATGGTCTAAATGTGGGTCTTGGTATGGACTTTCTGTAAATGTGGCAATAGTTGTTCCGACGGTGCTCCGCGACGGGCCCCTTTGGGAGGTGAATCGGGTTGTGTGCTCTTTAAGTTGCGCTGATTGCTCCTGCGTGAGCTCCAATGTAGTGATAATAACTTAGGGTTATCTCATGTTTTATTGTGTACAGTACCGACAATCCTGAACCCGGAACGCTGTGTGCCGGTTTAATATTAAAAAAAGTTGTTACGTTAATCATTTGGATGTGATCTAGCCGCGACACAAGGGATGTGTTAATTCTTTGAACAATATGAATGTCTCTGGCCTTCCCTCTCTGCAGCACCGGCTGGTAACAAACAGCAAGAACCTGTTAATAGTAATATAATTATAATGTTGGTTATAAGAGGGTGAGAATGATGTACCTTAAACTGTAGAGTATAGTGTTGACTGTGTATAGTATAGGGAATACAGTACGATGTAATACTAATCATGGTGTGGTAGATATTTGACCTGTACACAAGAAACCCATCCAAATCATGCTACTGTGTTCAATATCCTTTCTGTTCTCTATGGCAATTATAGCGGTTCTCACAATATTCCACTTGCACCCCAGAACATCCAGTAGGACTGTTTAGTGTTTAGACATCAACCAATACAGGCCTGTCCTCCCAACATCTCACTGTTCAAATCAGCGGTAACCAGGCGGCGTTGTGTAACTGGCCAACTCGGGGGTAGGAAGCGTAACATTAAAAACACGAGTGGACGTTAAGTTGTACATGAGAGTTCTGCCAGACTCCCCGGTTAGTCGCGCGCGCCCCAAGATGCTCGCTTGTATTGAGTCGATGTAGGATCCCCCTGAGAGGAATAAGTGTGAGGCGAGAAGTTCGTACAGTGTAAAAAAAAAATCAAGTAGCTGATATATATGAGGAAATAACTGAATGTACATGGCAGATGTATATGATTGGCTTAATTTGTTTCATGTGAGTGAAGTGTCTACCTTGGATGTACCCTGAGTGGGCGTGGACGGTTAGCAGGCCTCCCTGTCAGTAGTGCCCCTCCTCCCACCCAGCCTGCAGCCTACAGCATGAGATTAACCCAGCATCTCCTGTATCCCTTGTTCAGTTTGCACTATGATGATATCCAGGGGGGTTTGGCATTGAAATCTCTCCTTGACACCCTTGTATGTCATGGCAAGGAACCACACAGCACTTGTGTATGAAACATAGACCAGCATGCTGATACAAGCCATGCTATTGATATATCTACATGACTCCGGCTGGATGTAAGACCCTGGTGGGGTTGTTGGTGTAGTAAGGTGTGAAGATGCAGGAAGCCGACAGCAGAGGTAGAAGGGACACGACCTGACAGCGGCCAACACGAGGGGCGCGGCATTGTACCAGTAGACGTCGCTCTGTGTCAACGTACACCAAGGGGAGCGACAGAGCATGATAACTTGTTGCTGTAAGATATTGTCTCGTGATGATTATATTGTTCTCGCAATAAATGTATATTCACCAAGAAACTTGCCAGTCGTTTTCCTGTCGATTTCCATAGGAACCTGCATAAACTCAAGACTTATCCGCCCCCCTCCCCCATTCAAGTGAATTTCTTCTACAGATCGTTAGAGATTGCAAATAAAAATCACAATGACTAGCATTATCAATGATGAAAATTGTAAGATAAAAATCACAATGACTAGCATTATCAATGATGAAAATAATAAATGAACGTTGACGAGGTGATCGCGATGCATTTGAAAAATGTGGAGGGTTCCATCAGCCTTTTGACCTTGTAAAATGCCCACATGTTGAGATGAAGTGACTGCATAAAACCACTGTCAAAACAGTTCATGTACCTTCCATCAGGGGGAGCCCCTGTCATTACTGTCACCTACTCCACCTTGTCACCAGAGGGCCCTGCTGAGCCTGTTGTACTACCCTGAGCCACAATGGCGGGGGGTACAGAGGGGTCCCCTCCCGTTATGTCGGAAAGTCGCCGAAATGAGGAACCCCAGGCCCCAAAGTCACTTTATTAGACCATTTATACTATAGGCAAATTTTTCAAATAATCACCAGGTCGAAAGTTGCCCGAGTCTGCAGGTCGCCTTTGACGCAAGGGACGAACCTGCAGAGTCACTAGACGCCGCCCATTCTATGCGTAATCTTGAATCGCCACTTCTGGTGTAATGTTATTCCTGGATCAGAAAAAGAAAAAAAAAGACAGAAAAAGGGGGTGCGGGCAGAGCCTCCGATATATACAGCAATGTTACAAACTTGCAGTGGTGCCATCTAGAGGATAGGTATCACCTGGTACTGATTAAGATTATGCCAGTAGTGGCAATTCACTGATTAAGACTACACCAGAAGTGGCGATTCAAGATCCTAACCCATACACCCTATTTACTTGTCATTACCCACAAAATGGTATCCTCATAGAAAATTTAATATTGCTAGTATTCTGTTATTTCACATGGAAATTTGGTAGTTAAACTTTTAATGGTGTATGCATGGAATAACCCTCGCTTAAACATTTATACTACGGGGGGTCTATTAATGCCCAATTATTGTGACATATGATGGGGCTGCTGGTCAAAATCACTCCATACAACCGTCAATGTCCTCTGGTGGACATTGGGAATGCAACGTTTGGCCAACATTGGTTTCCTTCTCATTGCTGCGATTGATTTGCCAACATTGGTACAACATGAATTATCTGATGTTGTACCAATATGTACACTCTAAAAAATGTGTGTTAACTTAACACACTTTTGTAACACACTTTTTTGAATACTTATTTTACACACCCTTTTTTTTAACACACTACACACTTTTGTCAAAAGTGTGTTAATATTAAAAGTGTGTTGAGATAAAAAGTGTGTAAAATGTAAAGTGTGTAGGAGAATGTGTGTAGAGATAGATATGTGTGTTGCTTTATAAAGTATTTAGATAATTAAGCGTGTTATTCAACATTGCCTGGCACTGGCTGCTGGCGGAATACCCCTTGTGCACCAACAGGAAAAATTTCATTAACCACAGCATGTATAGCCACCAGTGCAATGGTGGCTAATTGTGGCAGTCATCCTACATAGCAAAGCCTTGTACAGAATGACCTTAAGCAGGTTTCAATTACACATTGACTTATATTATAGCTGAACACACAGGAAAGGTGTCCTATTCCTTCCACATTTGTTAGACCTCCATAGGACAGGATATTCAGTCTTCAAAGGGAGTATAACTTCTTAGATTCATGCATCCATTGAAGTTACACTTAATTATATGTTTAAAATTTGATATCAAATCATTTAACAAGATCAAAAGTGCAATTACAATCTTGATGTGTGACTGACATTTCAAAATGATGCTTGTGGTGCCATCTGGTGTCAATAGAAATGTGTGTATATCGTACACACTTTTATTTCCTACACACATTTGACAAAAAAGTGTGTAAGTGTGTTGAGAAAAGTGTGTTCATGCTCAAGTGTGTTAAATATATATGTGTGTTATGCTTTATCCATGTTCCCGCAACACACATTTTTTACAGTGTAGGCAGATCACTGGGAGTATTTTCAACATTGATCAAACGTATGTTTACCCACATTGGTAAAACATGAATGATCTGATGTTGTACAAATGAAAGGCACAACATTGGGAGTATCGCCACGTTGGTACAACCTACATTTACCAATGTTGTACCAACATTGATAGTTCAACGTTGGCATAATGTAGAAATAGTGCCTGCAAAGGTGCGTACCTTTGCCAATGTTGGCCCAACGTAACCTTGCTGGGACCCTGC
Organism: Harmothoe impar; assembly: GCA_947462335.1. Lineage (NCBI taxonomy): Eukaryota > Metazoa > Annelida > Polychaeta > Phyllodocida > Polynoidae > Harmothoe > Harmothoe impar. The sequence goes on along the minus strand of OX381710.1, from coordinate 67,344,647 downwards.
ATGCACTGTATGCATAGTAAGAGGACCTTTGGACAGCATTGTATGTAGTTGGTGTATATGAACTGAGTGCAGACTGACACATGGATACAATGTAGGCAACATGTTGACACCAGGAACACCACATTGTCTGCATCCATCATGCATGGACAATCAAAGCCCCCCACACTGATAGTCTTTAGCTCCCTATTCGACCATCTCTCAGTCACTAGTGCCTTACCAAGTTAGTCATTTTTTTCTCCCTATATGACCAAGCTAGGGGGTCTGGATGGGGGGTCCCGATTTTGCCTGTCGATTTTAAGAAATGGCCATGTCGCACTGTCAATTTTAAGAAATGCTCATGTCACCATGTCGATTTTAAGAAATGCCCATGTCCCATGTCACTAACTCTCAAATTCCCCATGTCGCATGTCACTAAGTCCAAAAATGCCCCATGTCGCCGTGTCGAATTTAGTGGTCCACACCCATAAGCTAGGTTAGTTAATATAGTGTCAGATTGGTCAGTACTGACCAACTTGCATTAGTCTTCTACATTGCAATGAGCTAATAAGTACTTTTGAGTAAGCCATTAGTCATATGTTGTTTTTTGAATAGCACCTGGTCATGCCTGACCAATGTCCTTATATGACTAACCTGGGATAGACACTTCAGACCAAGGGCCGGGCCATTTCGATTTTCTGTGCATGTTCAAAGTTACATCTAGACCTGTCACCACCAGACTGAAGCTGGGGGCAGGATTCAAAGATGACAGTATCGTCTACACTAGAGCTTTGTGTGCCAGACGCTGGGACACTATGGGGACTGCCCCATGGACATGGGTATGGACACTGTTACTGTTAGTGTGTATGGTCAGTATGGCTTCAGGTGAGTAAACATTTCTATGATAGATGTGCGTATGTATTAGTATTGTAACACTATTACAGAGTCAAATGGGTAGACTCAGTCATTGACCTTTTAGTCGTAAATCAATACTACGTGCAAATTGTTTCATATGGATCAATTCATATATGGGATATTTTCTATTCGTAAGTGACAGTTTAGGACTGATCTTTTTGGAACACTTGCAATTTTCCTCAAATTAGCTTTTATTCAGACCAATCGTATACAGAATCAATCATATATTGCATTCTTTGTAAAATAATTTCCTAGTTCTAAAGGCGCCTGTCAGCAATGAGTCTAGTGTTTTAATGGGATATACCCTCTCACCCTCTACAGTCATAATGATCCCTGATGATCCCTGATGATCGCCAGGGCTGCAATCATGCTGAGACAACATACGTGTATCAGCCCTTTATGGTCAGCATATCGTTTGAATGAAGCACTGGCGAGTTACTCCCAGAGCTCATGCATAATGATGATAAATGACATAACACACTAAAGATATGGCCCTTAAAGGTGAACAACTAGTTAGCTGTTATCATTGGGGGGTTAGATGGGGGGGGGGGGTCCCCATGTCACGTGTCGATTTTAAGAAATCACCATGTCACATGTCACTAAGGAAAAAGTCATGTCACTAGTGTCACTAAGGGACTCATACATAGGGGTCTTGGGGCCGCAGGCCCCAGGAAAATTTAGAAAAATTGACAACCTACAGGGACAAAATCTGAAGAAAAAGTTGGGTAACCTACTGTAATCCAAATGAGGGATTTTTCTTTATGTCACTAAGCCCCATGTCACATGTCGATTTTAAGAAATCACCATGTCACATGTCACTAAGGAAAAAGTCATGTCACTAGTGTCACTAAGGGACTCATACATAGGGGTCTTGGGGCCGCAGGCCCCAGGAAAATTTAGAAAAATTGACAACCTACAGGGACAAAATCTGAAGAAAAAGTTGGGTAACCTACTGTAATCCAAATGAGGGATTTTTCTTTATGTCACTAAGCCCCATGTCACATGTCGATTTTAAGAAATGGCCATGTCACATGTCACTTAAATGGCCATGTCACATGTCGATTGTAAGAAATGGCCACGTCCCCATGTCGATTTTAAGAAATTGCCATGTCGCCATGTCGATTTTAGGGGTCTATACCCATATCATTGTTTGTCTCATGCAGCAGTGTAAACTAAGATGGGTTGGGCTTAGCTTAAGAATAGAACGTGTGTGCACACTAAGTTGATTCAAACAATACTGATTCTTTATTAGTCAATCTGGGATCTCTGCCCCCATACCTCATTAATATTCATGATCTCATTACTATGCATGAGGTCCCTGGATGGGTAGACCACAGTGTACAATCAGTTGTGTAGATAACATTACCTAATCAGTAAGCCATAAGGCACATGTACCCAGTGTACTCAATTGACCTATATCTGTATATTAGCAACCATAATGCACAAAGACCAATTCGTAGCCTAATATTAGTCTACTGGTAATCATCAATCATTAGTGATTATATAATATAAATCACCATAACACTAACATTGTTCTAGTCGGCAAAACTGTCATATCAATTTATAATCTGGCATATCCATAATTAATAACTTATTAGTTATTAATTATTACGTAGCAATCGGTGCTACACAAAATGAACCTTAACTAAAGTAATTAACTGTATTACTTTACAGCAGAGTGCAGCTTCCCTCCCTCGTACCCCAACACACACCTGCTGAACTGGTACAGTGACGAGTTCTCCTACTACAGGTGTGCTGACGGCTACTTCAAGACGTCGGGGTATGAACTGACCCGCTGTCAGTCTGGTAGCTGGAGCACACTCACACTCACATGTCAGGGTAAGCCTCCTCAGTAATTTAAAAAAAACAACGTTATACAGCATTTTATAACGGTATATAATGTTTCTCTACGGCTCCTGACTATGGTAGAGCGTTATATAACTTTTTAAAGCGTTATTTTACGTAACATAACGCTTTCTTTTATTAGCTGGGTCAGGTTTGGCCATCAGACTCAGAAACACACTTTAAAAAAGAAAGGTTTATTGGTACCTGGAGCACACTGACACTGCAATGTCAGAAAAGGTCTTACCCGGTAGTGCTACTTCTCCCCGGCTCTAGCAATTAAGGGTATGTTTTGGACACAAAAGCTCCCTAGCAAGGGTAAGGGTTGTCATAGGTCCAGCCGCACCCCATATCAGAAAAAAAACAAGTACCCCCCCCCCCGGGTACTTCTCCTAGTCAGAACACATTTAAGTATATTAAAGTTTTAGGGGAATAATGATCAGATAATAGGCTTTGATATATAACATGATACACAACTGAGATAACCAGCAATAAAATTATAAGAAAGTGATATCTTATTCTTATTCAATCAAATCGGTCTAGGGTACTTTTCCCATTTTCCCATTCTGGAAAAATACCCAATGCCATGTGAATATAGTTATTGAACCTACATCTTGATCAGATTAATTATTATTAGTAAATGACTAACATCCCAGTGGGCACACACCATTGAATCAACATTGGAAACTGGTTGACAATGTTGATTCAATGGTAATGCAACGTTGATTCAACATTAAACTGAGTTTTGTGCCCACTGGGATGCACATGTTCCTCCTACAGCCCACCCGTGCCCCCACCTGCAGCCCCCACAGCACGGCAGGCTGGACCCGTGGGGCGGGGCGGCAGGTTACAATGTGTCTGACGTGGTTACTGTGGTGTGTAACCATGGTTACACCCTCACAGGGAACGCCTCACTCAGCTGTGGGGCTGACAGACGCTGGTCAGCTCAACCAGCAACATGCCAAGGTAGGGGCCAGCCAATCTGCTATGTACTCCAGTCAAATTTATAACAGGAAGTATTTGCCAAATTTTATTATAAATAGAGTAATGTTACTTAATTACTACTTCCCCTTTTACAATAATTTTGAATCATTTTAATAGCTATGCGGCTAACATATTAATCCACTTTATGGGACAGTAAACCTTATTCAATTGTTGGACAAAAGGCCCACATGCATTCCTCATGTTAACAAATTACCATTCATTTAAAGATAAATAAGACATGCAATAAATTCTTTATACATCGATTAGTTCAATTATTATATTCGTGACATAATACCGTGGTTGTTCTTGTATCCATAATACACCTGTCCTTGTCATTGTACTGTGCAGTTGCAGCCTGCCCCCCTCTCCTGCCCCCTGAGCACGGTGGCCTTGACCCTCCTGGTGCGGCCGGCTACCACGTCCATGACGTGGTTAACGTCACATGTCACCCAGGCTACACACTCACAGGCAACTCCAGAACTGTGTGTCTGACTGATAGACAATGGTCCGTGCAACCAGGAAGATGCCAAGGTAAGGCCCAATTAATGGTATGTAAAAGAGTAGGAATAGATTGTCATAATCAGAAATCATGAATCATAAATGAAAAATTGAAATCAGATTTTTCAAAAAATGAATTCTCATTTTAAAAAATGAATTCTCATTTAAAAAATGAATTCTCATTTCAAAAAATGAATTCCCATTTCAAAAAATGAATTCTCATTCCAAAAATAAATTCTCATTTCAAAAAATGAATTCTCATTTCAACAAAATAAAATCTCATTCCAAAAATGGAATTTCATTTTGTGTCCTTCTTGGACCACTGTGTTGAACCACTGCTGTACTCGTGTGTTGACAGAGATGAGGTGTCCCGCGGTGCTGCCCCCTAGTGACGGAGAGCTGCTGCCGTCCTGTACCGTGGGACACCACGTGGGGGACCACGTGACCCTCAGGTGTAACACGGGATGTAAACTCACAGGGAAGGCCGCCATTACGTGTGGTGCTGACGGGCACTGGGTGGGGCACTTAGGGACATGTCAAGGTAAAGATAATTGATGTGTGTTACTTCAGTGGATGATTCAAGGAGAGTGTTTAACATAACTGATATTAATGTGAAGCTAATGTACTGTAAGCTCCAGTCACAATGAATAGGTAAAACGTTTAAAACTTCATATGCAACTTTTTATATGAATGACCATCATTATTCAATGACCAGATAGATGGCACAGAAGGCTCTTTATCCCATCATAGGATGTGAATACTACATTAAAACATTGAGATTTATAAATACGTGAATTCGCTTACCTCGGTAACAAGCATTCTAAAAAAAGTAAAATGGTTAGTTTCAGCAAATCTAAATGTATTATAAGGGGAAGTTTTAAAACAAAATGATATTCTTTCAAATGAGACCTCATAGGACATTGTATCTTATCTGGCTCCCAAGAATGGTCATTCAAAGGTGGAGGTGAAATGTTCAAAATTTTGTATTTTTTGACAATGTCATTGAGATGTAATTGCCAACAGTCATGCTATGAAGGCGTATTGAGTGGTCCCTAAAGAAAATATCTACATACATTTATTTATAATTTGCAGAAGTTGATTGTGGTGTCCCAAGGATCATTAATGGTGAAGTGATAATTGAGATTGACACACGCTATGAGTCAATGATAACCTACAGGTAAAGAAAATACCATTACTGTAATGTAAAGTGTCTAAAACAGGTAGATATACCATTATCGTAACGTCGACTGTCTCTCACTATTCCGCATTAGCAAGATGTCCTGTGTACAGCGCCATATTGATTGGTACCAGTGTAACCAATGTAACCTCCAGCAACCAGCTCAGCCAAATCTCAGGTCCGAAATTAAGGTACAATCAGGGTGTGAGTATTGTGAGTGGGTTGTACCTGGGCATTACTTATGTCACCTGTCCCTCATAGAGTAGTGGTTAGCATGGTGGATTCATATAATATATATATATATATATATATATATATATATATATATATATATATATATATATATATATATATATATATATATTTGTGTTGCTATAATATATTTAAGTTTGGGAATGCTACAAATTACAATATTGGCCATGTGGCATAACTATTCTACACCATCAGTATAATTCGTTATGATAACTATATAAATAATATGTATAGATGACAAAGTAATAGAATAGTTTCTATTCCAGGTGTGATCCACACACAACCATGATAGGGGAAGGTTACCTTGGTGTATACCAGTCCTACTGTACTGGTGACTGGGTGTGGCAGCCAAAGCCACCAACCTGTAGAGGTACTTAGCATGCATCTATAGGCATATTATTTATTACTACTACTATAGAATATCTCAGTGTAACCGATACTTTCAGTTCAAACCTCTCACACTTAAAGAGACTTCACCTCATCTATGTATAACTTCTCTAAAGCAATTAAAAGAAGTGGCGTCAGCTGCAGCAAGTTTGCAAATGTAGATGACACCAGGATTAAGTCGAACTACTTCCATGCCTATAAAAGGGACCAGGTTTGAAGGTTCATTGAGGCAGCCATCTTAAAAGATGGCCTACATCTTGAATTTTCAAATGTCAAATGATGCAGATATGTGCCTGACTTTCATGTAAGGATGGTTCTAGCGACAATGACTTTTCTGATAATATCTAGATGTTTTAACCCAAAAGTGGTAGCCATTTTGTTTTTGATTTCTTGTGAAATATATACATGTGTAATTCAACCCTCAAAACAATTTCACTCATACTTCTGTAAGGCCTCTTTTCCAGATATTTGTTCTGACTAACATTTGCAAGTCAAATATCTTTTCACCAGGTATGGCAGGTATAGCGGACTGAATACCCTCGTGCATGATAAGTGGCCATACCTGATACCATAGACCTTAATACACTATATATTGTATGTCTATGCTGATACCCGAATCAGCATGATACTTATAATTGGCTGTATTCTGTCCTTCTTATATCAGAACTTGACCCGCGTGCATGATAAGTGGCCGTACCTGATCAATTCAATTCAATTTCAATTTGCAAGGTTTTTATTCTGCAATCACGAAAAATATTAAAGTACATACAATTATATTTGTTTCAATCGAATTACAGAGAAGGTTGATACTTACAATGAATGATTAATTACATTTGCATTTTTGGCTACAGCACCTCCATTTCCTTATTACTGCATGAGAACTTACGAAGTTGGTTGTGATGATATTACTTGGGGTCAAGGGGGAGGGAACGGGGGGAGAGATGAATATGAGGTGATACTAAATTCTTATAGCGGATACGTGCAGAGGAATAATATTCGTCGGACTCAAAGACGTGGAGAGGGTGTAATCAACAGGGATTTTACAATAGGAATCAGCATTCTATATTTTTTATATTACATACTCTACTGTTCTATAGGCCAAGTGATCAAGACACATTTTCATGATACATTTTCAATTTCATAAGGTACCTGATACCTACCCGAATCAGCATGATTCTTACAATTGGCTGTATTCTGTGCTTCTTATATCAGAATTTGAGTTTCCCATCTTCAGGTAAAGTAGGTATAAACATCCTTGTGCAGCCTAAGTGGCCGTACTCAGGCCCTACTAACATGACGGTGACCTGTGAGCTGGTGGGAGGTGAGCTGACCTCTAACATGACCTTGGATGTGGCGGGTGTCAGGTTCTACAACTGGACGCGGGTTCAACACGCTGACAACACTACGTCCTACGTCATCACAGCACGTCACCTGGTCACACCACGTCATGACAGGGCCGGGGTGTCCTGCCAGGTGACAGGCCAAGACACTCGTTATGTGCACAAGGGGCCGATCCTCTTTGCACGTAAGCCTCCATTTTCATCACCATCTGAAAGCCTAGGCACCATCCATTATTGTCATAATTTCCACATGTATATCCTGTGTTATTGGTAATAAAATCATTTCCAAACCTTAAACAAACGTTTAATGAACTGGAAAATAACCCTACATCTAAAATTAACCTCATTTCCTATGGATTTTCACAGGATGGCAATAACTTTTAATTTGCCTCTCATGGATCCTTTAAGATTTTTTAACCAATTCCATAATACATTAATATATTGTGCATTGATTGGAACTTCACATGGAAGTTCAAAAGAAAATACAAACTGTTTATTGAGCACTGCACCATGATTTCATTTTCAAAGTACGTCCATACAAAGAAATAAACCCTGAACAGGTTTCCATTTATCATGTTAATGTTGTCAGGACCCCCCTCTGGACGTCCTAACCTGACCATCCCTGACCAGGACAGAGTGGCACACCCGGGGGAGGAGGTGAGTATGGTGAAGCAATATGTTCACCCCCTGATATCAGAGTTTCTATATTGAATATCTATGTATTCAAATCAAACAACTAATTGTTCCAATTGAAAAGCTACTTGTTCAAATAGAAAAATCAGTATAATCTACATTCGCAGCTGATAATGAAGGTTCTATGATCTGAAAATGCATTTCTAATAAACCTACTTTTTGGAAAGAAAGCTTTCTCTGATGTTGGAGTTTAAAACTCAGATATTAGTGTAAAAAATGTTCGCCCCTCCGCACGAAATCTCACCACCCCCCCTGTAATTAATAAATGAACACTCCCTTAATATCTAAAACTTCAATATCAAAGCTTTCGAAAACTCCATTTTCTAGGCAAAAGGGGAGTTTATCAATCATTCTTTTCAATTTGAGTTTATTATTCTAATGTTGGAGTTTAGAACTGAGATATCAGCATTTAAAACATTGATATCACGGTTTAAAATGTCCATATCAATATTTCAAAGTCCAATATCAAAGTTTTCGAAAACTCCATTCTCTAGGCAAAAGGGGAGTTTATCAATCATTCTTTTCAATTTGAGTTTATTATTCTAATGTTGGAGTTTAGAACTCAGATATCAGCATTTAAAACTTTGATATCACGGTTTAAAACCTCGATATCAATATTTAAAAATTCAATATCAAACCTTAGAAAACTCAATTTTCTAGGCAAAGGGGGAGTTGATGAATCATTCTTTTCAATTTGAATAACCAGTTGTTTATAAAATGAAACCTCAATATCAAATTACTTGCCGTAGGTGAGTAAACCTTCAATATCAAAGCTTTAGAAAACTCCAAAAGGGGAGTTTCCAAATCATTCTTTTCAATTTGAAGAACTAGTTGTTTATAAAATGAAACCTCAATATCAAATGGCTTGCCGTAGGTGAGCCTGACATGTCACCTACAGGACCCGGGGGTGCCGGCCGCCCGCTACATGTGGTACAGGAACGAGCAGCTCGTGGAGCAGCTCATGGAGGCTGCCCATAACACCACCTACACCTTCAGTGCACCCCGCACGGAGACCACTGACAGCTTCAGGTGTCAGGCCGCCAACAGGCTGGGGGCCACCAACATGTCCCTCCCTGTACATGTGGCCTATGTGTACACATGGAGGAGGCCACAGCAGTGTAAGTAGTGCTGTCTGCTTACTATAGACGCCGACTAGTTGGGGAATGGGGCATCTTGGCAGGCATTCTCTGAGCCTTACCCATTTATATATCAAGTCTATAGCACACCCACATCTATGGCCAGATGCCCTATTCACTTAATGACACATTATTCTCTTCAAAAAACCGGCCCATTCTAATTGTATGCATTCGAAACACAAAGCTAGTTACTATTATCTTATTTGATTAACACAAATGATGCTAAAACGTTCATAAAGTATACCTATTATAGACCATGCATTTATTATAAAAAGCAGCTACATTTAGTTGAATTGCTAGCTTTAATAATTTAGCGCATTTGCAGGGATTGCATGCTAGTACTTACCACCCACCTTTATGTTGCAGCATTAACAGAGAGTATCGGACTGAGGGCAGCTGTTTATGTTCTGGTGGCCACAGTTATTGTCCTGCTGGGTATCATTATCGTATTCTCTGTGTACAGAAGATGTACAGGTAAGTATGTACAATAACTCTACCATATAGTGTAGCAAAGGAGTCCTGTGAATACATCAGTAGCCTTCAGGTGTCCTAGTATATGTCTGATATCTATTTATGATCTTAAAATGTAGCGAGATGACCTGTGATGTTATTCCTCATGCACAAGAAAGATCTAGTTTTTTTTCTGCCAATTGTAGTTGCCATGGCAATTATTTTCAAAAAGATGTATATTGAACCTTGAATTAAGTCCCTTGGTTGATTAAAACTATTTTTCCCTTTTTAGTAGATCCATGGTGGCAATTTTGAACGGTTGTGCAACCTGCCAATTCAAAATTGTCCATTGGATAGATCTTTGAATGGTGGTGCGAATTGAGGGCTATTAGTCATCTAAATATACCTCGGCTATTTCCTCTGTGCTGATGGTACCTAGTAAGTGATCCCTGAAAAGTAAACATGTCAAAAGCGGGGAAACCACATGAATATTTCTGTGACATGTGCACTGTTTTAGGGATTGCATCTGAATAACCCTGATATAATGGCATACAATGTACCAAATAATCCTCCATTAGTTATTTTTCTGTGATTATATCATACTGTACACTGTTTATTCATTTGTTTATTTTTTCAGAAGTCACTGCAAGTAATGTGTCTAGTAGCAGTGATAAAGTGGAACTGAAGCCGTTTGAGAACAACGGTCAGGACTAGTTGATGATCTTGTGACCCATTTCAATCTCCTTACAAGTCTTCAATAGGCCAAATATCGATGCCTAAAGTGGACTCGAATAAATAAAAAAAGATGAAAAGCACAACGTTTCTGTATATAACCAAGCTTGATCAAGAACACAATGCCCGTGGCTGGCTCCTTCTGCCTCTCCCTTAGTCATGGGTTATTCTGTACTGACTGAGCCTGCATCGATATCAGGTGACCGCTCTAAGCAGCTACAGAGAAATGATGCCCTGTACAGAGTGCACAGATTATCATACCTAGTGTGAGGGACACGGTTTCTCCGAAAATGACATATTCGGAGACACTGGGACTCGAACCCGGGGCCTTCCGCTTGCCAAGCGATTGCTCTACCACTGAGCTACATCCCCTTGTCCTATCAGATAGACTGTGTCTCACGTTAGCGGATTACCTGAGTGATACCCCCTTGCGGGTTTACCACCAGGGTAGGGGAATCCGTGCCCCTACACTAGCATAGGACATTGCTATTCTTACTACAAAGGAGCGGCGGACTAGCTACTTGTGTAATACACACCTCTGTATTGCGACCTGTGCGATACGGAAAATGGTGGGTAAACAGACAGGGTGGTGCACAAAACAGGGCAACTCGCAAATGGGTATTTTGGGATATCTATCGTAATATCTATCGTAATCTATCGTAATGTTCCCAATGTCATATGCTAGGTATACTAAAACAAAAAAAAAGAACTCGTAAAAATACAACTGGATGCACGACGACTTGTTTGGGTGTCCATATCACACGGTGCGAACTGCATACTATAGTGATACGGACGCCCAAACTTGTTGTCGTACATCTAGTTGTATTTTTACTCGTTCATTATTATGTTATTAACCTTTCTGATTAAGGTTGTTTGCTTCATGTTGAAATGAACCAACTGCACAGGCTCCTATACACGTACGGCTTTAATGCATCAGGATAATGAAATAACTCGTATTTGTTGGCATTTTCTAACATTTGTCACTTTCTTTTATTCACTTACAAATACATCAAATTAGAAAAATTACCAAACTGATCATATTACTTTCAAGAACCGATGGTTGTAACATAACCTAGAGCCCTCAGGGGAAAGGCCACTGACGAATGGCCACCAGGAAAAATGGCCTCCTGACTGTAAACCCTTTAGATTTTCGGCCACCTGATGATAAACCCCCTGAATATATAGATCCTCTGGAATACAGTGGCCATACACCTGTCTCTTCCTACACTCAAAAAATAAAGTCATCTACAGACTATTCTATGTGACAAGGTAGCGGGTGTTCTAACTAAAGCTGTCAGATAAAGCACCTACTTGGCTTGTGCCAGCCCAAAGCCTGACATATGCCAGCCCTCGGGGCACGTCAACCAGGGTCTGATTCAGGATTCCCCCTGTAGGTGGTATCAGTATAGCATGCATTATGTATAAAGAGAATTGCATAATTTCTATGTTGATCTTAATCATAATTATGGAAATACACATTAATGCTTTGGAGAATCTTGAAAATTATCTACTGGGGATGCTAGAAAAGGTAAAAGATTCAAAGTTTTAATTTAATTGATAAAAAACAAATATGTGTAGGGCATAGACACCTCTTTTGTGTTTATTTCAATAGTGCAATAGCTGCAAGGAAACTATCATTAGTATGAGACCCACATATATGTGTTAACAGTCTGTTACTGAGGACTAGAAATACCCTCATACAGACTTTTAGGACATAGTAGGGATTCCCCTGACCTACATGCCTCTATAAATTAGCTATTACAAACCTGAGAATTATAGACATGGAGAGTAATTATACCTAGGCTCTGAACCCAGTGAGCTCCACCTGCAGTGAAGTAGAGGTTATAGTGCACAAGTTAACCCTTGAAGGGCTGCATAATGCTTGAAGGTGCTATGCTATATTTGATCATACTGCATGAATTCAGCCTTGGCAAGTATACTCACCTAACTGTTAATACACTTCCAAAGGGTCAGCGTGATGTATGAATTCAGTCTTGATGAATAGACTCGCCACGTTTACATGCATGTAATCATGCTGACAAAAGGATTGAAGCACATTTAAAGTAGTTTGCAGCCAATAAAGGGTTAACTATTCTAGGGTTGTGAATTTGATGACCCTAGACTCATCATTTGGAGTGGGCCACAACCTGGGCTAACATTGTCAGTTAGATAAGTCTAGTGTTGCCTTGTGGGATGGTAACTTGGTAGGTCCTCAGGTGGACAACCTTTAGCTCGTTTTTTCCATGGTAGTCACTTTAAAGACCATAAACTCTTCTTATAAGACGACCATTTGACAAGTTTGGATCCCTTCATTTTATCAGTGTAATGCAACGTCCAATCCAAAAAACTCGTTGGAAGATGTGTAATACGTTCACTTCACCCTTACTCTTTTCAATTCAACGTCCACACAACGTCCAGGCAGTTCAAAGACCAGCCACTCAACGAGACATTGAGAGGGGAATCCTGCCCCCCTCTGGTTGCCTGATCCTGTACCCTCCAACACACAACACCGACAACCCACCCTAACTTGAAACCCACTGGCTAAGATAAATAAGAAAGTAACCCGACAAGATCCAAAGTTACACAAGAATGGCCCTTGCATAATACCCCCCTTCCAACAACCCCCTCCCTTACCTGTTCCACCCCAGCCCTCCCAACCCCCCACTCCCCATGCCCCAACCCCCATTTTCTTCCTTCCTCTTTTCTTACCTTTCCTCCTAAATTTGGAATCCCGCAAGCAGCAAGCAAACATAGTAACATCTCTGATTATTCTTTCATAAAACTATGTAGTACTAACCCTAATAAGGCCATATGCAAAACAAAATCCTAACCAAAACTTTTGCTATAGAATTTGATGGATATAATTGTTGAATGTATTAAGATATGAACAATTGCAGGCTGCCCGGCTCCATGGTGAGCCGAGCACCCTGCAAAGGTCATGACCTACGATCCCTGACATGCACCGTCCTAAGGCAGACAGGACCTGCTACAAAAAAAGGTTTCACCCTCGACAGTTCCTGTATAAATAAAAGAAATAACAAGCAAACAAACGTCCATCCACGCACTATCTAATCACCGGCTAGCATATACCCGTTTTGTCGGATGATGCAGTAATGAATTCAGTCCTGGCAATTAAGCTCTATTGTAATGTCATAAAACATGGACATCTTGTTTAAGTCCTTATCCCACAATGTCAATGAAGTTAGAATTGTGATTTGTAGCGAGGAAATGGTGGGCCAAGTATAGACAATCGTACTGCGCCCCGCCCAGATCGCCGTTTATAGGCTAGGCCAAAAAGTATATATGGTGGCAAAGGTAGGAGCTTTTAAGTCATTACACATGCTTATTTGTTTGAACTGTTTGAACAGATAAAAGCGGAACAAGCATGTTTTACATTCTTGAAGTGAAAATCACGATACCTAGTAAAGCAAACCCAGGGTTGTGCTATCTCTGACTGTCACTGCAACACCTGTATGTCGTGAGATTTAACCCTTTAAGGACAGCACGTCCAAGTGCATTTGTAGTCATGATGTACCAACGCTGTGCCGACGAGTAACTCACCAGTGATGCATTGATGCATCATCTCAAAAATTTGGGACAATATCAAACCCGTAGAGTTGGTATGATACATGGATGCAGTTTTCATGCATCATACAGACAAGTAGCATGGTATACTTATGCTGCCCTTAAAGGGTTAGTTCCATAGAGAAAAGTCCCAGTGGTGGTGCGTGGTGTTAACCCTTTAAGGACGGCATCATACATTTGTGTATCATGCCCTTGGTCGTCATGATATCATGAATGCAGCCCTGGTGAGTTACTCGCCAGGGCTGCATTCAAGCATCATGCCGACCCTACTGGGTTGAGACACTCCCGCAGGGTCGACATGATGCACCAATGCAGCAGCGACGAGTTACTCACTGGCGAATTACTCGACACTGTCACAGAGCTGCCTTGGTGCATCGTGACGACAAATGACATCTTTTAGCGACATGTCATCCTTACAGAGTTAAGACGGGGGTGGAAGTAGCATGCAGGAAGAGTCTATATTGACACACACGGTGTATATATGGGGCAGTGAGGGGTGGTGTGAGACCATGCTGCCAGTGCCGCACTGTGAGACACAAGGGGAGACAGGATGGAGGTACTACACTGGGGCCTGCTGGGCGTCATACTGACCACCCTGCTACAACATGCACACTCCCAACGTGAGTACTACGCATTGGGCATCTTCTGGGTACAAATGGTATATTGTATGGACGTGAGCTTGGCATCATGCAGATTTGTCTTGAGCAATGTTTTCGGGTCTAACGATCACATACGTAGACACGATATCATTAAAAAAAATTGCATTACTGTATGGTAATTTTACGTGTGTCAATGTCTTTGCAGATTTATTTTTTTCACTTTTTGATGCTGGAATTTTATATTTAGAATGAAATTATTTTTTTTCAATGGAGTATTAACTACTTTTTAGTTAAACATTCCATTATTCAAAATGAGAAATATTGCTCCCAGAAATTAAACGTAAATCATCGCCATTTGGAGGTTACCTTTCAATAATACAGAATTGTTGTAGTTATTGCCATTTACTATAGGATACGATGAATTAAGAGCTTATTCAATCTTTCCTATTGTACCAGGCCAATTTTAGATCAATATCTATAACATTGAAGAATCACAAATTGACATCCGCATGTCCTCTTTTCTGTCTGGTCACCACTATTAAATTAGCTTTTAGTATTGGCATTCACAGGAGTGAAATATGTTGGTATCTGTATGTTGCTACATGATAAGACCACTGAAAATGGCCATTTTGCCATTTTTACTCCATAGCCATCTTAGGGAATACATACTGGGGGACTTTGGTATCACATATAATGTATCTACATGTTACATAGAGCATGAGTGATTTTTCTCAGATCATTTCTGATATGTATTTATTGAGTCATATGTGTTTAAAAAATGGCAAAATCACTAATATGTGCCCTTGCCATACTGCAAACAATGCCATGGATTGTTAATATAGGATAACTAATTCAATTTTGCTGCTGCACCATCCATAGGATTACTTAGACCAAAATTCACGTTTTAGTAGTTAAGAATTTATGGATCTTTAAAAGTAGGGAAAATTTAAGTTATTTCTATCATACTGCATTACTGGCAGTATTAGCTTTGATTTGATACCAAATAACCCAATATTTGTCCATTTTTATCATATTTTTTCATGAAAAATTAGCAAAAAAAAAAAAAGTTTTCCTCAAAAGATGATTTTTATGATGCGCGCGGTGATGAGAAACCCTTTTATTTTTTAAGTGGCCTTAGCTCTCTTCACATGGTTATAATAGCTATTTTATTAAGTGTGAGTGCCTGGACAGAAAAAAAGTCAATGACAATAATATGTTTTTTAACCTATAAAGTATTAGTTTCTATGAAGTGCTGCAAAAGTGCAAATTTTTTATAATTTCTATTCGTCCTGGGGATCACAGTGAAGCCTCATGTGTATCGTAATTAACTGTGCTGGTATACTTCATGTGCAATGGGAAATCCAGCTTATATGTCCGAGAGTCAAATCAGCTGCAGGAAAACAAGTGACAAAACCTGTAATTTCACCTAAAGTGACCTCCAGCAAACACCCATTAGCACATACATAGGAGGCACAACCTACATGGGACTGATCATGAATGAGACCAGCAGATCCATATCTTTCTGATGAGGGGTTTGCTATTTCTGTATCTTCATTTGGCTGACCTCCAGAGCCATGTCAAGATTTTTCTGCTAAGTATCGGCGGTTTCACAGGTGCACAGCGCTTATGCGAGGTACCTAGTAATATTGGTGTAGGCTCAACCCTTTAAAGAAATGTGTCGCTAAAAGATGACATTTGTCATCATGATTCACCAATGCAGCCCAAGCGAGTAATTCGCCGGTATCACATTGGTGCATCATGCCGACCCTTCAGGAGGGTCTCAACTCATAAGGGAGTGATCATTTTTTATCAACAGGGGGGGGGGGTGGTTGGTTTGGGGGGGGGGGGCAAAAAAATTTGGACCCCTTGACCGGGGGGGTGTAAAAATTTTGGACCCCTCTTGGGGGGGGGTCAAAAAAATTTAACCTGTTTTGGGCCAAAAAGCCCGCGCGTTACTATGCTTCAAAGGGCCCGCGCGCACGCCGATTTCCGACCTGTAGGGGGGGGGGGGGGGGGAAACCACCCCCCCCCCCTGTTGTTAAAAAATGATCACTCCCTAAGGTCGGCATGATGCATGTATGCAGCACTGGCAAAAAAGGAGTAATTGCTCGACTCGCGTTAGGCAGAATCCAGCCTTGCCTGACTTCTCATGGAAGACACTATTGGGAAAGGCAATCAGTGGGGTCAGGGGACCCTCCACTGTTGAACTGACATGGATTACTCATATTATTACAATACTGACAATGCCAGTGACTTAGATATATTGCATAATGTTGTCCCCCTTAGCATCACTTCCCCACCTAGATCTGAACCTGATTCCCCTTTTGCTGTGAGACAGATATACAAACACTGTGACATAGACAGCAAACAGTGGTTGAGGTAGAGGGTGCACCCCACACATAGCACACAGGGAACTGTGTACTACATTATTTGTACATTATGTGGATCCATAGTAACCCACACCTGCCCTGTCAGGGTAACTACCTGACCCGCATACATTAGGCTTGGCAGCCCAGGGAGATTCATGAGCATTTTTTATTTTATCATATTTTCTTAAAATTTGGTCCTCATTGAGATACAAAATGATCTTCCTCGGCCCATATCACCAGTACTCACATGCAGCATACACGGTTAGAAGCAAATGTAGCTGAGCAGGATTTCTTTGGGTTCAATATTTACAGTGTAGAGATTAATTCAATGTGCAATTCGTGTAGCATCGTATCAGGGGCTTGCCAGGGGTGGATTCATGCATCTCTGGAGTTGATACAATCCCAGAATTCCTTTGTGCGAGCGATTATTTCACCAGTAAGCAAGTTGGGGCCACCCTACCATGACATGGTACAAATGTAGGCTATATGTGGATGTCATATGTACATATCTATATTTGACATTTATCACATATAGTATTCAGGTGGTTTTTATATCCTCAATAAAGGAGGGTAACATGCGTGGTAGCAGCAACCATAAGCCTAACCTCAGCCTTTAGTCACCCAAGAGCCACACAGTACTTTAATGTACTGTGCCCTTGGCCCTAGTGAACCCACTCACCAAGGCTGCATTCATGCATCATTTCGGCACTCCATGGTTGATGCATTAATGAGGGGTTGGCATGCTGTTCAGACTCTCAATCCACAGTGCGCAGTTCACATAATATCTGCCAGATTCTGATAAAGTTATTTTACATAGTTTGAAATTAATTAGACTATGAGATTTTTGATAGATGGATGCACATAACCCAAAAATTCCTCTGACATCGCTCTTGTATTACAACCAATTTGGGTTATATTAGGTATCCCAGGAGGTTTGAAGATATTTTTGATGCACATGCGGAAACGGGTTAGATGGATAGACCATGTTAAAAGAAGAAGAACGGACTTTACATGAAACAGATCGGTTGAACGGTTTGGATTTGACAGCCATTTGAAAGTGTCATAATGAGGTCTGGCCTAATTTGACCCTTCTCTGCAGGCTCATTATGCAGGCACATGATAAGCATTGTGTAATACCTGAGAACAGGAATGGGTTGTGTAAACTGATTGTATCCTGATCACGGCATGTATCTCCTTATGTCAGTGAAGAGTCAATCAATTTAGACTTCAACTTTTAATCTTACAGGCCCTCAAATTTGTGATATATTACATGTAAGTCATGGATTTTGCAAAGAGATGTGCAAAATATTGCAAGTTTGGTAGTGTCCAATTTGCTCAATATGTCAGATATATCCTTGGTTCTCTGGGAATGTGTTCTATAGGTAATGGAGGCCGTGCTCATTTTTTATCTGTTCAGGATGGCCAGGGTTGACTTCATAATTTTCATTTAAAAATGAGGAAAACACTAATTTTCCCAATGTCCCTGAAAAGTGAAAATGACCAGACTCCAAATCAACACCACGTAAATGTTGCTACATATATCAAGTTAAATTCTTTTTGAGGCATAGGTCAATATAGTATGCATCAGTTTTGGGTAATCTTTACCCATCAAAAGTATTACATAATACAGAGTGATCTGATGAAAATCATGAAATTCTCTGAAATTGCTGAAGTATCACTGATGTGGAGCTACTTTATAGCATTTTCGGACAAAATTTCTTCTTGACCCCTGCACCCAAATATTAATATTAAATCATTTATACTATTCCTATAACATAACAACAGTATTATGTAACCTTTAGGCCCATTACATAATGATTCATAAATCCTGATATTCTGGCTTTCTATGCTAGCTAAAAATAGGCTTACAATAGGTATATTTGTATAAGATATTTAAATGAGTGTGCCGAGGGATGCATATTTATCATTTACACTGATATATCATGTTAAGTAATCTATATATAGGCAATATTTGGGGTAATGTGCTGTCAGAACTGAACTCTGGGCTAAGGGTTGAGTGCTTCATGATGCTCTAGCTTGCATGTCGTTAACTGTATCAACTAACTACTTCATCCATCTGATAGAGAAGAAAATTACCTTTCAAATGCCCTCATATATGTTTATGTTACATTTCCGGAAATTGCCAAAAATTGTCAAAAATTGTCAAAAAAATCTTATTTTTGACATTTTAAAATAGTCAAGATGGGCTCATCTCCATGTGTTATACCTCAAAATGACGTCCAGAGTATGCTGCTTACTGTGGTAAAGTGCCTAAGGCTGTATCTCTAATGACTATGGAGCTAGAGTCGTATATAAAAAGTGTTTCCTACAGGTTTGGTGCTTCATGATGATCTCGCTCTTACGCCATTAATTGTATCAACTAACTGGTTAATGCATCTGATAGAGCAAAAAAATACCTTTCAAATGATCCCAAATATGTGTGTGCAGCATATCCAAAAATTGCCAAAAATTGCCCAAAAAAACTCATTTCTCAGTTTAAAAATACTTCTGATTGATCTACCCCAACATCCAATACCTCAAAATGTAGCCCTGAGTGTCCTGCATACAGTGGTACATCTCCTAGGACTGTATCTCTAAGGGAGTGTTCATTTATTAATTACAGGGGGGGGGTGGTGAGATTTTGCGCGGAGGGGCGAAATTTTTTTACGCCCCCCCCTTGAGAGTGCGTGGAACGTTTCGCGCCCCCCCTCGCCGAAGGCGCCGAAAATTTTTCGCCCCCCCCCCTTTGAACTATAGTAACGCGCGGGCTTTTTTGCTAAAAAGGGGCTTAAATTTTTACGCCCCCCCCTCAAGAGGGGTCAGAATTTTTTACGCCCCCCCCTCAGGAGGGGTCGGAAATTTTTACGCCCCCCCCCCCAAACCCACCACCCCCCCCCCTGTAAATAATAAATGAACACTCCCTAATGGCGTGGGAGCGAAATAGGTATATAGACAGGGTGTCCACTAGAGCTGCATGGCTAATCACTGAGGGAAGGTCCCGTTTTCCTATTGTTACCTAACTTCACAGCATCAGCAGCAGTACTTGGCATCATGATGCAGCTAATATGATACATTAGGCTAATGCGGATACATTAGAGCTTTCATTGACATATTTTAGATAGGCGATACACCAAATAGTTTGGAGGGTAGACAGTTTCTAAAAGTAGGTGTTTTTTGGTAAGTTTACACGCGAGGACACGGCCAGTGGCTGCCTACTGGGATACCTAGTTATATTGATTCAGAGACTTGAAAATGAAACAGGTGCTTGTATCTTCACTGATATTTGTATCCAACGCAGATTGGCATTCTGCACGGTTCAAATCTTGCGCTATATGCAACCTGTGCAGCACAGATTGTCAACATTGATGTTCTGTGCAAACTGCTGAATAGCGCCCAACAATGCCATGGCTGCATTCATGCATCAAGGCGACAAAGCGCGCTATGTGGCCCTTGAAAAGGCTAATTGAGACAAGGATACATCCCTTGAAAGCACTGTGCGGTCCTTAAGGGTTACCTTCCCACAGAGGAGGATGTGTGTAGAGTTATGTGCAGAGACGTAGCTACCAGACCCGCCATGTTTGTCTACCTGACTGTGGGTGAGTGGGTATGTGGGTGTGTGGGTGTGTGGGTGGGAGGGGTGTGTGGACAGTAGTAGCTCTGACAGGATCACCCCCCTCCCCCACACGCATACAGGGGCCCTTGATGGGGGGGGGGGGTCCCCATGTCCCGTGTCGATCTTAAGAAATGCTCATGTCGCCATATCGATCTTAAGAAATTCCCCATGTCCCATGTCACTATCTATTTTTTCCTCCTGTCCCATGTCGACTATCTATTTTCTCCTCATGTCCCATGTCACTAGGGCCAAAAAGGTTCCATGTCGCCGTGTCGAATTTAAGGGTCTAGGGCCATCATACACACACCACAAACCACACACCCCATGGAGGGCATCATTCTGAAGGCCCCATGTTCATATGTCAGCATGATGCATCAATCCCAGTTGGCACAGGACATTGAATCAACATTGATAAGTGGTTGTCAATGTTGGTTCAATGTTGATTTAATGTTGATTCAATGATGAACAGAATTTTGTGCCCACTAGGATGCAGCAATAATTCAGCCTTATGTTAACCCCTCGGGAGTTTACTGAAACATGTGGAGCACAATTCACAATGCTGGGGGGGGGGGGGGGGGGGGGAGGTCCCCATATCGCATGTCAATATAAAAAACGGCCATGTCGCGTATCGGTGTCGCTTGATAATGCCCATGTCCCATTTCATTTTTAAGAATTGCCCATGTCCCCTGTCACTCGGCCTCATGTTGAATGTCAATTCTAAGAAATAGCCAGGCCCGGGTAGCCATGTCGCTGTGTTGAATTTACATCCATCTCGCCTCATATTTTACTCATTTAGTCTGTAATAATCTTCATGTGAGTTTATGTTCACTCATCGACACCAGCCACGGGTCTAAGGGTTGACACATTTTGACCCCCCCCCCCGTAAATCCATCACCCCACTGTTGTTAAAAAATCAGCACCAGTTTTAAGGGGAATTTCAACCAACACCTTTGCCCCTAATATTGGAATTTGTAATAGGTACATATGTTATATTCGATGGCATGGTTGGTCGATTTATGAAGGCAGATGTACCTCTGTTTGGTACGGGGCAGACGTGAACCCAGCATACAATACTGGCTATGTATGTTCGTGTTTCAGAGCTTGTGTTGTCGTTGGACCGTGGTACGAGTGTCCGGGTGATGGTGTGATTGTACAGTGTTGTATGTATGTCTTTCAGAGCTTGTGTTGTCGTTGGACCGTGGTACGAGTGGCCGGGTGATGGTTTGATTGTACAATGTTGTATGTATGTCTTTCAGAGCTCGCGTTGACGTTAGACCGTAGTACAAGGGGCCGGATGATGGTTTGATTGTACACTGTTGTATGTACATGTTTCAGAGCTCGTGTTGTCGTTGGACCGTGGTACGAGTGGGCGGGTGATGGTGCGGTGGTACGGGACGCAGGGTATTGTGTGCTCTGACTACTTCACACCTGAGGATGCTGAGGTGGTGTGTGGGGCAACACCTGGGGCAACGTAAGTACAACACACACTCCTGCTAGCTCAATTAGCCAGATAGTGTGTTCTTTGTCACCTTGATGCATGAATGCATCATGATGCTACATGATGCATAAAGGCAGCATGGGAGAGTTACTCATCATGGCTGTATTCATCTAGAAAAGGCACATTAAATCTATCAAAGGCTTAAAATATTTTTACTTAAATATGTCAACCTTCCCCACTTTAAATCATAGTCAAATAGCCAAGTTTGACTCTTGTTAAGCACCAATTGGAGCCAGCAGCATAGAAGTGCGGTGCTCAATATGATATAAGTAAGTGCCATTTAAACAGACGTGGTAAACCTGTGTTGGTAAATAAATGATTAATTAGAATGGCTGTTACCTAGAAAACATTGATTATAGCAGGAAGTGAGCCTGATCGAATAAACCTTTAGAATGACTTTTGCTCAGCAATATCTAAATGACACCATTAAAATCTCAGGGCCACTTAAGTACCCATGTAAGCTGATTCAGTCAACAGTTCAGAGTAGCCTTGTTGCCCAGAGGAGGAAGTAAGCGCCCTGACGGCTGGAGGGAAAACAATGCATAACTGGTTCTCTGTGCTGTGTGTGACAAGGCACAGGGAACCCAATGAAGACTTCAGCAGCACACTACTGACCCCTTGTGATAGTCATAGGAACTAAATTTGCATACAAGTTCTATGGGGCAGGGCTGGCAGATACTTCATATGTGTACCGTAAATTCTCGCGTAGAAGCCGCGGCTTGTACGCGAGTCAGACTCAGCTTTCTTTTGATACCAAACATGCCTATATAGGGTGCGGCTTATACGAGAGTTTTTATTAGTATACTACAGTACAAAATTCGCAATATTCAGACCCCCTCTGCGGCTTATATAATTTGTCAAAGTTAGGGGTGCGGCTTATACGCAGGTTAGGCTTATACGCGAGAATTTACGGTAGTTGGACGTATAATATCATTTTTATCCAAATGCATTGTGTCTCCACTGAGTCTCCGGTCTGCTTATTGGACATTACACATCTGGCTATAAATTTCCAGCAACATGTTGAATATAATCCCACTGATAAGTGTGTAGGACATGTTCAAAGCTAGGTAACTTTAGGGTTTCAGAAGACCAAAAGTCATGTGAGATTTCTGCATCTGTTTAAGCTTACACATCTTCAAACTTATACCAGGAAGATGGAAGAGTCCCTAAATAGTGTGACTGCACCAATAAAATAACTGCCATATCTAGTACTGTTGCAGTATGAGGTAATTTTGCATGACCTGTTATGGTTAGGTCCATGGGACCTAGAGGCTTTAGTTCGCTTTTTCTCCAACCCTTGTCAGGTCGCTTCACACCTCCTCTGCTTGTTGCCAAAGTTTCTATCCCAAACACGATATTTACCCTTTTATTTTCTGTAATAATATAATATTATGTGCTTTACCTCTTTGCACCATCTTCAATGGTCTTTAATTTTCATGAAAGAGGATGAAGCCTCCGAATTTGATTCATCTCATAAATACCTTTTATTGTTTTACAGGAGATATGATGCTCGCATCACAACTGAGTCAATATCAGGCAGCAGGGTGTTGTTGACACGACTCGGGTGTAGGGGGAGCGAAAACCGCCTCGACGAGTGCCGGGTGAGTGGCTGGTACCCTCCCTCCTGCCCCTCAGGCAGGGCTGCTGCTGTGGAGTGCAGGACATCCGGTAAGCTACATTTTGATTCTTTTATTGATATTAGAAAGGCATTTGACTGACTTGAGTCTCAATTCAATTCAAATTCAATTTGACATGAGTTTATTCTGTAATCTCTAAAAATATAAGTGTACAGACAGATATATTTGTTTCCATCGAATCACAGAAGAGGTTGATACTTACAATGAAATCACAATATTAATTTTACATTTTGTTTACAACACCTCCATTTCAATTTTAGAGTATATGTTGACTTATGAGAAAGTCAGACATGGTGATATTACTTAGGGAAGGTGGGGGGGGGGGGGTGGATGAAGAATGAAGTGATACCTAGTGATTTACCAAAATACATACATAATCATATGCCTCATAATAATACATTAATACATTAATACCTGTGGCAAGTATTGTTACATTCTTCACGTATATACTATTTTTATATTTTTATATTTTTATATAACTTTTTACATCAGCTTTAGCTTCAGCTGGCCATACAACAAGGTGAACGCATTTTATACACGCCAAAGATTTGGATAGAGCACTATCATACATGAGATGAATTATAAATCATATGAGTATGATAAAATATGACATAAAAGCCAGCAATACTAATGTTTCACAGAGACTTTATAAACTGTGTTTACAATTGCCCACCAAGTCGGATAAATCCAACGAAAAGTTCATCTGTTGCATATTCAATGCAGGGCTTTCATGGTGATAGAAGAATATAATATTATTATATAATATGATATGAAATAAAATGAAATAAAATATGAGTTGTGACTTCAAGTCAAATCAACTCTACTCTCACATATTAGAGATTTGTGTATTGGAGATCATATCTCCAATCAGTTTCAAAGTATTTTACAATACTCGCCTTCAATTTACCTTTGAAGGAAGCACTAGAAACAGCATTTTTAATATCAGGCTTTGTTCTGTTCCAAGCATTATATGCATCAACAGGGGGTGACCTTTGAACCCTCACAGTGTGAGAAATATACATTTTAATCAAGGGACCATCAGCAGCTCGTGTGATCCTATTATTGACCAAATCAAGTGAATTTAATTTGATCAATCTGTAGCATAATATACATTGTAGATACTGCCTTCTTAGATCAGTAGGTAACACTTTCATTTTTCTATGAATATCCTTGATAGATATGGACATTGGATCTTTGACTCTAAGGCATATTCTAATACCTACATTTTGTAAGATTTGCAATTTTTTCTGATCATTTAAATTTATCCCAGATAAGAACACACTACTATTATCAATATATGGTAACAACATTGTTTTAAATAACAATACAGAAGTGCTTTCATCCATATGCTCTCTGAAGTAACGTATTAACCAAGTTTTCTGATTTACAGAGCTAATTGTCTTTGAGAACTGTGACTTAAAGCTCATATTGCTTTCCATTATAATTCCAAGATATTTATACTTATTCACATTTTCAAGTTCAACACCCTTGACATAGACAGAAGGTAATATGACATGCTCCTCATATGTATACAACATTGTTTTAGTTTTTTTAGCATTAATTGTGAGTTGGTTCTCATCACACCAATCTACCAATTTATTTAAATCATTTTGAAGAGAATTGGAGATTTCATTCAAATCATGACCAGAACAGAAAAGGACTGTATCATCCGCATATTGCAAACAGTTGCAGGATAAGTTCAATTTAGACAAGTCATTAACATATACTGTAAACGTATTAATTTTCGCTCAGTACATATTTTCGCGCATTTCGCGCACATACATATGTGCGCGAAAATATGATGTGCGCGAATATTTTGCACAAAAAATTAGCTTTCCAATGATATCTGGCACTCCATAATGCACTCCGGTAGGGACCCGGGTAGAGACTCTAAACAACAGTACAGAGCATAGATAGGGGGTCCTGAAAATGGCCCCAAAAAGCAGTGGCGGATCCAGGATTGTCTAGAGGGGGGGGGGGGCAAACCTGGCCAACCTGGAGTGACTATCTGTTTCCCGCGGCATGCCCCCCCCCCTAAGAACATTTTGATGATTCTCATGCATTTTAGGACACAATATTATAATGATCCCCCTTCTCTCTCTTTTCCCTCTTTTTTTCTTTTTTTTCTCTTATTTTCTCTTTTTTTTCTCTTATTTTTTCCCTCTCTCTATTATGGGGGGGGGGCAAGGCCCATCGGGCCACCCCCCTGGATCCGCCAATGAAAAGTGATGTCATTTGTGAATGTTCCCTTATGTGGTCCCCCATGTGACCATAGTACTGGTGGGTGTCGGAAAGTCTGTGTTGGAAGGGGCTGGGGGGAAAATATTTGAACAATTATATTGGGCTGTAAAACCCTTAATAATTGTCCGATTGAAAAACCGTAAAAACTGACATGTAGCTAAAGATCACCTGATGGCAGCTGCGCGAAAATATGATTGCGCGAAAATGCCTTTATGTGCTAGATGCGCGAAAATTTAGCTGCGCGAAAATATCTACGTTTACAGTAAAATGAATAGGATAGGGCCTAATATGGACCCTTGAGGAACACCAAAAGAAACATTTTCCCAATTAGAATAAACTCCATTTGCAAATGTTTTTTGCCGTCTACCAGCCAGATAACTTTTAAACCATTCAATTACACTGACACTAAAACCATATTGAGGCAATTTTGCAAGCAACTTAGTGTGACTTATAGTATCAAATGCTTTCTTATAATCTATATAAACTGCCCCAATATATTTTCCTTCATTCAAGGATTCATAGATAATATTATTCAAATCCAGAACAGCATCTTGAGTACTCCTATTTTTTCTGAAACCACTTTGTTTGGGATTTAATAACAGATTATTTTCAAGAAAACAATTGGTTTGATTATGTATAAACTTTTCCAAAATTTTACCTGTAACAGGCAACAAAGAAATTGGTCTTAGGTCTGATACATCACCAGGATTTTTTACCTTAGGAATAGGGGATATTTTCGCCTCCTTCCATTTCCTTGGAAAATTCCCACTTGTAATTGATAAATTTAGGATAAAGAGAAATTCATCCTTACGACCTAACAGAAATTCTTTCAGCACTTTTGCAGATACATGCTCTAACCCAGATGATTTTCTCTCATTGATTAATAATAATTCCTTCACAAGATCCTCTGAAGTAATATTACTGAAAGTGAGCATGTCCTCAGGCAACTCAATAACAGGAGCCTGAAAATCTCTAACTGGATCTATCTTAGATGCCAGATTTTTCCCCACATTTGCAAAAAAATCATTAATGTGATTGGCAGCATCCTCTTGACTTATGTCTTCACCCAAATCATGTTTAAGGTTAAAGACACCTCCTTTAACCTCAGAAGGCAACATCTCCTTGATTGCAGCCCAGAAACTTTTGGGATCATTAGCATTTTCAACCAATAAGTTCTTTATATAATCCCTTTTAGCTTGTTTGGATTTTAAATTAGACCTGTTTTTTAAGGCCTTAGCAACAATAACATCTTCAACTTGCTTAGTTTGAACTGCCTTTCTCAAAGCTGCATCTCTATCATGTAGCAATCGCAAAAATTCTGCAGTTACCCATTTTGCTTTGTGCTTTTTGAAACGTCTATTTTTTATAGGGCAAGTTCTATTTAGATATGTCAATGGTTTAGGCAATGTCTATGGTTTAGGGTGTCTTGAATTTTCCAAAAACCTGGACATCAAGGTCTTTACCAAACTGTGTGTTTCCGTCTCCTTGTGACATGATTAAAAGGAGGATAAACAGATATAGATGTTTGATTTCAAGTATTTCGGCACTGTTCTGAATTTCACCATCATACTCCTCAGATGAGAAATGACAGATATGCAACTATAACACTATATCACTGGAATCCTCAGCACACTTGGTGTGTGACAAGGATGTACACTAGGCCCTGCCTTATGTACATATTTTCGTGGGTTCCTGCCATTCAATACCATTAAGCATTGAGCCATGTTTCTTAATACATTACTGCTATCATACACACATGACATCACTCACTGTCTATAAGCAAGGCATACTATAGCACAGAGATATCTGCATTTCACCTCTTATACAGAGATCTAGATTACAGTGTCAAATCACCCAGTACAGTTTAAATGAAAAAAATCTATGTATGCTTGTGAATTAATAAAATTATGATAGATGATATTACAAAAATAACCCCCTGAATTGTACTTCAGTGACTGCGCGGCCTACATCCATACCTTATCCTACAACGACGACCCGGTCATCCAACACTGCATTCCGAGTGGAGCTACAGGGTGGTTCTAACTCACGGAATGGCCGACTAGTGGTGTACTGGTATGGACAGCCGGGAGGTGTGTGTGCAGACAACTTTGACACCATAGATGCAGCGGTCGTCTGCCGCATGTTAGGCTACAGGTGAGCAGGGAGATGTGTTAAAGAATACGTTTTGAACATATAATGTATAAACATGGTATATATACAATTGTGAATCCTGAGTTGTGGGATCTCAATTATTGGGGTCAGATTATGTGTTGAACTATAATAACTATATGCTGAATTGCAGTATTTGAAAAAAGGTTAATGAAGGGTAGAAAGCTGACTTTGAGAAGCTTAGAGATCATTACTTTACCTCGCAGTTCCTCACGCGCTTCAGTGGTACAGCATCCACAGACGTCCAGTAAGCTGTGGTTTGAGAATGTGCAGTGTCGCGGGGACGAGTCCTCCCTCAGGAACTGTGTGGTGGGCTGGAACCCCCGAACCTGTCCCCGGAACCAACAAGCGGGGGTTTCCTGCACAGACCCTATACAGCCACCAGGTAAGGGCTTAAAGGTTATAAGACAAAGTGTATGCGAACAAAAAAAAAGGCAAGGAATAAAACAACAAGCTGGGGTCTCTTACACAGACCCTGTACAGCCATCAGGTGAACCAGCAAACTGTCATGAACATTTGCATTTAAGCAAATTGAAGATGTCTTAAACAAACAATTTAAGCAGCTTTAAGTTCAGTGTTGTGTAATAAAAATATTTTTCACTGTTATAAAAAAGTAAATTATCCTAAATGATAGGCAAGACTTTGATTTTGGTTTCTGGTCCATCCAGGGAAATCCATCTGGTACTGCAGAATTGGCACAAAGACTGCTTAGAACTAGTTTTAAAAGAAGACTCAAACTCACTACCCTACACCAATGTGATAAAGCAATCAATATAGACAGTAGACACCATAAAAGCTTCATGAGTCATGCATTTAACTATTTTTGAAATATAGGATTTAACTGGAGGTGCTGCACAAAACAATTAACACTGGTGGGGGCTGGGGCATATCCCACTCAGCCTGTGGCTTCGTAGGATATTGCCTCAGCCCCCACTTGTAAAAATACATCAGAGACAGTATCAATGGGCATTGGCATTTGTCTATATCTCAACCTGGAATTCTGTATTTGTATCATCTCTTTCAGCGACACCAACCCCACCCACGGGCTTCCGCGTAGAACTTCAGGGTGGCTCCAGCTCCCGCAGTGGCCGCTTGGTGGTATTTTACAATGGACAACCAGGGGAGGTGTGTGCAAACAACTTTGACTACCAGGATGCACGAGTTGTGTGCCGCATGCTGGGGTACACGTGAGTACAACCATTTAGATCTGGACACGGGTAATAAGTCAAAGTAACCTTGTCCATACACATTTGTTAATATAATATGTATACCTAACTTTTGGAATGTCAATTTCTATACACCTAGATCTGTGCCAATATAAGCCAATGAGCCAAAGTAAATAGAATATGATCTGAATAATATGTACAAAGAACATATTGAATATATTGGAGAAAATTTGATCTAAAACTAACCCACAACCAATGTTAAATGTTTGTGCAATTATCATTACAAGTGCTCTAGAAACCCCAAAATGATCAAGAACCTATCAACAGGTATGACCATCTCCCTTTTTAGGCAGGACAGGGCTCAGTTCCAGAACTATGCAAGAAGCGCAACCAGGGTTTTGTTTTCAGACATCAACTGTCGTGGAGACGAGAGGTCCCTACAGTCCTGCTCCATTGGGAGCTGGTATCCAACAAACTGTAACCAAGTTGTGGGCGTCACCTGTGGGGGCTATGTACCACCAATAAGTGAGTTAATATATTTTCATCGAATTAATTTCCCACATTATGACAGAGGAACAAAACTGCTCTCATTGACAACATATATTGCCTCTGGAATACATCACATGAATCTCTCACACTTACCTTTAGGAAACTGCTATGTAAATATTAAGTTATTATAGTCATAGTGTAAATCTATGCTATTTACCATATCTTTCAGCAACATCAACCAGATCTCCCACTCAAGCACCAAGAGCCTTCCGTGTGGAGCTTCAGGGAGGCTCCAGCTCCCGCAGTGGCCGCTTGGTGGTATTTTACAATGGACAACCAGGGGAGGTGTGTGCAAACAACTTTGACTACCAGGATGCACGAGTTGTGTGCCGCATGCTGGGGTACACGTGAGTAATATTGTAAAATGTTACATATGGTTTTCAAGTATTTATAATGTGGTGATAGTTTATTTTACTGTGTATATATTCTCATATAATTTACGAAAATTAAAAATCTACTAATTCTTTTGTAGCTACAGTATGTGATAAATACCTGTGAATTAGTTATTTCTCACTTTACCGTAAAAATGTATACCAGGGAACATATGTTCACAGTATTCCATATGATACACTATGATTAAAGGTCTTAGGATTCCTGATTCTGGCATATTTGGAGAAACAGGAAAACATTATATTATTGGGTGCATAATTCTTCTGTCAATGTACACTCTCCTTTAAATATCATTATTGAATGATTCCTATCCAAATTAAATTTCTTTGATATACCGTATTCAACGTAATAAGCGCACACCCCCTAACAAGCGCACAACCCCGATTTTGGCCAAAATTTAAACTACAAATAACCAAAAATATCTCAATTTTTGACCCCAATTTAACTCTTAACTACTAAAAGGTGTCCATAATCTTTTTTTTAAGCCCACTGTGCGCCTATTACGTCGAATACGGTATTTCTTATTAATTCCTCCTTCCTGTTTCTTTATTTTACCATTTTGAAGTCAACATTAGTTGAATGCCATTGAGAACTCTAACTTATCATCAATCAATCACTCAACATGTTTGACCATCTCCTGTTACAGGCAGAACGGCGCTCAGTTCCAGACCTATACAAAAAGCGCAAGCAGGGTTTGGTTTACAGATGTAAACTGTCGTGGAGATGAGACGTCTCTACAGTCCTGCCCCATCGGGGGCTGGTACCCAACAAACTGTAACCAAGTTGTGGGTGTCACCTGTGGGGGCTATGTACCACCTACAAGTCAGTTGATGTATTTTTAATTACAGTATCATTGTGTACAACACTTAGAATAACATACTCAAGATCAATTTTTATTGCTTAAGCGTTATATCAAGACCCCCATACCCCTGCACTTATACAAAATGGAGCTCATTCAAAATCCGGTGCTCAAATTAGAGGCTACACTGTAAAAGGTCGGTTGCCATTTTTGTAGGTGTCCAGTAGATTCTACTGTACATGTACAGTTCATTGTAGGTATACATTAGAATCTACTGTAAATCTACAGTCGATTCTACTGTAAACCCATTCTACAGTAAAATCTACAGTAGAGCTACAGTAGAGAAACAGCTCTACTTGAGAATTGATCCTGGATAATATGCTATGGATCTTCCAAAGTCACCTTTAGAAACATGTACATTGTGTAAAGCTATATAATTTACCATGTCTTTCAGCACCATCTCCCACTCAGCCATCCACCATATTCCGCGTAGAACTTCAGGGAGGCTCCAGCTCCCGCAGCGGCCGCTTGGTGGTATTTTACAATGGACAACCAGGGGAGGTGTGTGCAAACAACTTTGACTACCAGGATGCACGCGTTGTGTGCCGCATGCTGGGGTACACGTGAGTAATGTTGTATGCTATTAGATTTTAGTCTCAAGAATTTCTAACTACTGCATATCATGCATTGTAATTAAATACTGCTCATGTGGAATAGTAGATAAGACACTGCTTTCACCTGTGGTCATTTAGGCACTGCTTTACCAGTGTTGAAATGACTATGTTTGATTTTCTCTCCTTTGCTTCAGGTTTCCGATCCAACAATCACTAGAACATATTTTGGCAATTTCTGGCATATTTGGAGATGTAGGAAAGTTTATGAACTGTAGATTGGTGGATTGAAATTAATAGATTGAAGACCACATCCGGAGGTTTTCATATGGCTATTTCGATATCATAAACTGGTACCTGGGTATATTGACTAATTCCTATACAAAATATAACTTCTTGGTGAATCTATTTATTTGTCTATTATTTGGTTAAGTTCAGAGAAATTGGGACCACTCTCTTGCCCGAAATATCAGTGATTGTGCTGTCCCCAGTGAGAAGTACATGAACTACAGTACCCAATACCCAATGTGACATCACATTGGGTGACAACCAACCCAATGGGGGGACACTCCCCATATTTTTTAAAGTAAATGCATGTATGCATAAACATCACCTGAAAGTTAGTATCCTTAATACAAGAGGTAGCTCAACAAACTAGGACCCTTTTGACATGAAATCCTTATGGGCCCTTGCGTATATAGGGCCCCAGAATGGAACATTTCTCTTGTAATCATGTACACTGATAGTAACCAAATATGAGAGAGTGCCCCCTTAACCCAGTATGCTTCTGCAGTAGTTACCTCCCAATGGGCAGGGGAGGGGGTGTAGGCTAGACCATGAAACAAAACAGAAGTGCAGAAGTATGGTCTAGCTTACTGCCTTCCACCACCACTCAGCCGTGACCCTGCATAAAGTACATCATTGGATAGTTGGCAGTTTTATTAAGGGGGTCTTGGTATGGTTCAACAACACTTGATACAATATATAGATAAAATCACAGAAATAATTTATAGGCATACAATTAATGGTAAGACATGTTTAATTAATCCCTTATTGGTTATAGGTGTAAAGTTTAGACAGCGATTTTTTTGTGTGTGTGCTATATAGCGTAAGCCAACTGATGCAATATATATACTATTATTATACAGTTCTTGAATGGGTAGTTCTAGCAACGGACACCACTGGCTCTGGTGAATGTGTGACACAAAGGGTACTTCAGACAGGCTAAAGCATTGCCTACTGGTACCCCAATGTCATATCCACAGTACCCCCCCCCCCTCCACACACACACACACCTCCCACATGCACTTCTGTCCTTAGCAACGGCCTCATAGATGACCATGCACAGGAATGCCCCCTTGTGAATAGTGAGGAAAGCACACATTGACCAATTCAATATTTGGAGGGATTCACTACTTTTACTAAAAATACCCCAATATACACATATATATGCAATATGAATTAAAGGATTATTTAAAACAGTACGATTGCAGTGGCATATTCTGGTGTTCTCTTATTATTCAAAACCTCCGGATGTGGTCTTCAAATGATACCCATTGAAAAATGCAATTGTTTAACTCATTTCTCTGAGATTTTTCCTCCCACATTTTTTAAACCAAGTTTAAAATAGTTAGAATGCCATTGAGGACCCCAAATTATCATTAATCAAGCTATGACTCTATTTCTCTTTACAGGCAGGACGGTGCCCAGTTCCAGATCTATACAAAAAGCACAAGTAGAATTTGGTTCACAGATGTCAACTGTCGCGGAGATGAGACGTCCCTCCTATCCTGCTCCATCGGGGGCTGGTACCCAACAAACTGTAACCAAGTTGTAGGTGTCACCTGTGGGGGCTATGTACAACGTACAAGTGAGTTGCACTTTCATAAATATTAGAACCAATAACTCTTGTAAATTTTGTCTTTCCCGTCCAAAATCTGTTAAAAAAATCAACTGGGAATCGCTTCACAAAAATACAATACAAAAAGTAATTCTGCAACTCTGTAATTGATTCATCACAGCCAACTACATCAACTACCCTATATAAGCAGTGATATAAGGCCTAGTCAGGACTGAAGCTGGTTGCGGCGGAGTGCACCGATAAGAGCTGGGTACAAGCTTATCCTTGGAATTGATAGTTAGCCAGGGACAAGGTACCAGTCAGGGTGTGTCTTACCATCTTATCGGTGATTGTAACCGCAAATAGAGAAAATGGCGGGACCACTGTATTTGACACTACAGGCCTATGTAAATTACATTTGATGGATCTTTCAGCTACACTGCGCCCACGAATAACAACATCCCAAGTGTCAACAACATTCCGCGTTGAACTTGAAGGAGGTTCAGGGTCGCGCAGCGGTCGTTTAGTTGTATACTACTATGGACAACAAGGTTCTGTATGTTCACAGAATTTCGACTCCCAAGATGCAAGAGTCGTCTGCCGCATGTTAGGACTTAGGTAAGACTCTTAAGAGGCCTACTAAATGTGACAGATATTGTATACAGTAAAATTGTAGATAATTAGATATATAATTCTTACAATACTCAATGAAATTGCAATTCCTGCTTAAATAGTAGGCAATTGTTTCCCTCTAATAAACTAATACTAAACAAAAGTCTCCAGTCTTGGTCGTGGAAAATGTAAACTAAAGCTTGTGACATTTAATATGATAACACAGCTTTACATATACCAACACAATATAAATGATCAATTAGTGCTTTACTAAACAAATAGACAATCTGATTTCATTAATGCGTTAATTTAATGATTGACCATGTGTTTCCCTTATTCTCCAATTGCAGCACAGACAGTGCTCAGGTGCGACTCTTCCCACGAGGCGCAGGGACCGTCTGGTTCACAGACGTCAACTGTCGCGGAGACGAGACATCTCTCCTCTCCTGCTCCATCGGCGGCTGGAACCCACCAAGATGTAACCAAATTGTGGGGGTCACTTGTGGAGGCTATGTACCACCTACAAGTGAGTCAGCAGTTTGATATATTCAGGAATTAGAAAGCCATGGCATGACAGGCATTATTAGTATAGGAACTGTGCATAATAAAAACATATTACCAGCAGACTCTACATTTGTGGCAAACATATTCTCTTTCCAGAGTCACTCAGGTATATTTCAAAGCCACTCGGGCAATGCTGGGATCTATGGGTTCAATTATTCAACTTGCCATTGTGGATCTTTAAAGTATCTATATTCATAGTTGAGTATGTGTTTGTGTTGGTGTTTCATTTGTTAGTTCTTTGTATGTATATCATACAGCAGTCATATCCATTCTCAGATACAAATACATGTAGTTCACTGCATGAACTCTGGACTATATATGACCTTAAGCCTTCATCAATTATCAGTAAAAGCCACATCTAGTGATATTTAACGGAATTGAAAAACATATTGGAAGCAGAGTCTACACTGCAAGAGAGCCTGCAATGCTGGACACTCTTTACAACTGGCGTCGGGTAGGAATTTCCCACTCCACAGTCAGTATAAAATAATCTAAAAAATAACTTATGGGCATTTATTTTAACCTAAATGCCATATCATGTGTTAATTTCAGACCCCCCTGTGACCTTCCCTCCCCCCGGCAGTCTGCGGGTGCAGCTGGAAGGGGGCCCAGACAGGCTGCACGGTGTCCTGACCCTCAGACGGGAGCGCGACACCATGACTGTGTGCTTGGACAACTTTGGACAGAATGAAGTCAATGTCGTATGTAGGATGCTGGGCGCACAGTAAGTTTATATAAATAACTGAGCAAGCACAGAGAGAATGAGGGTCAGTCAGTCCCAAGTCAGGCAGTAGGTTTTATGGAAGTGTCAGACAGTACCTCTATATAAAAGCCTCGAAAACACCATAACAAAAAAGTCTTTTTGTGTACATTTCAGAACATTTTACCTGAACTGCAATAATCAGCAGTATGAACCATTCCCCCAGTCTGATATTGTTGGCCTGATGTACCCGCGTGATGAGATGAGACTCAATCTTAAAGCTGCCGTGCTGGGATGTTATTTCTAGTTACACCACAATTGACTGAGAGAATAAAAGAAATGAGCTGACTATAATTATATTACATACATGACTGAATGTTAATGCGGTCCATTCAGCAGTATCTCCTACTGTGAGTGTTAGTCAGATATGAGACTCGTGGGTAACTGCATTAGACTAAGTGTTGTGAGCCTTGGGTAATGGTTAGGGAGTGATCATTTTTTAACAACAGGGGGGGGTGGTGGGTTTCCGCGCGGAGCGCGCAAAATTTTTTACACCCCCCCCCCGGTCAAGGGGTCAAAATTTTTTACCCCCCCCCTTAGGGTCGAAAATCGGCTCGCGCGCGGGCCCTTTGAAGCATAGTAACGCGCGGGCTTTTTGGCTCAAAACAGGTTAAATTTTTTTGCCCCCCCCCAAGAGGGGTCCAAATTTGTTTGCCCCCCCCCCCTCGGTCAAGGGGTCCAAATTTTTTTGCCCCCCCCCCCAAACCCACCACCCCCCCCCCCCCCCCCCCCCGTTGATAATAAATGATCACTCCCTTATTATTCTCGGCTGGTGCCTTGAACAATTGCCCTGTCCTTGGCTAATGACATTTGATATTATTATAGTACAGCGACTCACTTGTACCATATCTATCACTAAAGGAATGACTTAAGTGGTTTCACAGAAGAAGAGAAAAATAGGTAACTTTAAGCTGATATAACTTCAAGCAGTCCCTTAATTGAATCTCTGCCTCGTTTCCTGTTTCAGAAGTAATAGTGGTAAATCGCTGAGTCATGTGTACGGTCCGGGTCCGGGTGTGGTGTCACAGTCGGTGTATACGTGTCAAGGGTACGAGAGCAGCCTGGACAACTGTCAACGCCGCACCGTCACACGGAGCTGTGGCCACACGCAGGATGTCAGTATCGGCTGCGGCAGTCTGTGTGAGTATATTATATTTTATTATTATTACACCACAGTTGGTTGAGAGAACAAAAGAAATGGCCTGACTGTATTTTACATACATGACTGTATGTGCGTGCAGGCCAGTGAGCACACTCTCCTACTGTGGGTGTAAGTCAGATACGATATGTGTGACTATAGCTGCATAAGTGTTATAAGCCTTGGACAATGCCAATGGTAATTATTCTTGACTGGCGCCTTGGACAATTACCCTGTCCTTGGTGTATAAAGCTGTATACACTAAGTCACTTTATCATATCGTATATAAAGGCCAGTGGGGTACATATCCAAGTTGGGCCAACCCAGGGTCGGGGCCCTTTGGAGGGGGGGGGGGGGTGTGGGTGTGGGGACGGGGGTCCCCACACCCACGGTTGATTTCAAGAAATGCTCATGTCACCATGTCGATTTTAAGAAACCCCCATGTCGGTATATCGGTTTTAAGAAATGCCCCATATGTAAGGCTGGAGCTGTAGAGAGATTCTCTCTAGTCCCTGGTAATGCAAATGCATGCAAATGCAAATGCATCTGAAAACACACAATTTCCCTGTTTGTGCTGAATTAGCTTTTGTCATCAAAGAACCCAGGTGTGACACTCACACTCTGTCTCAGCTACAGGTGAGCTAGCTTTGTTCATCTTTGTTTTCATGGAAGAGAGTATAATCATTTACTTGAGCACCTCACATTAAAAGTCAATGTGCTTAATTTGTATTTATACCTCCCTCAGTGGATGGCCGACAGGCAGTGCGGGTGTCCCTGGTCGGGGGCCCGTCGTCCCGGGAGGGCCGGGTGGAGGTGACTTACTATGGACAGACAGGCACCGTGTGTGCGGACGGGTTTGACTACAATGATGCCCGGGTGGTCTGCCGCATGCTCGGATACACGTGAGTAAAACACCCTCAGCATGAAACATGGTATTTAACGTGGTTTGAATTTGATTTAAAGTTCATGACAACAGGCAACATATTACTTTAAGTTCATGACGATTCTATACTAACTTGGGACTTTAGGAGCTTCCTGACATTTAATCACAATTAGGTTTAACATGATAATGTTACCGAAATCCATTTTTATTAACTTTAGTCACCTTTTTTTATTCTTTATTAAATACACACCCCGAGGGTTACTCGACCTGCATGAAATTCAAAATGGCGATCCCACAGAAATAAACAAAGAGCGCAGAAGTAAACAAACACCACAGAATTAAACAAAATATAGACATCATATCTATTTTTGATTGAAATACCCTGAAATGAATACA
The DNA here is from genome assembly GCA_947462335.1 of Harmothoe impar. Classification (NCBI taxonomy): domain Eukaryota; kingdom Metazoa; phylum Annelida; class Polychaeta; order Phyllodocida; family Polynoidae; genus Harmothoe; species Harmothoe impar. The sequence continues at coordinate 67,306,846 of OX381710.1, read as the reverse complement.
GAGCATCACTTGAAAGCAATCTATTCTAATTCGGGGGGGGGGGGCAGGCTAAAAATGTTAAGGGGGGGTTGGTGTGGTCACCAATACTTTGTCTGAAAGGGGTATTAGGGTAATTTGAGGGTGCTGATTCCTAATCTTCCATGTGTAAAGTGATATCTGTGTCGCAACAAGGTGAAATACAAGGTCAATATCAATTAATAAACGTATAACAGTTTAATCAGGGTAATAGCAGTTGCAGCAAATGATTTATTCTAATATATTGCAATCACTTGTACTGGTAGTATATTAACAGTATGATTAAAACAGATGTGAGTCAGATACACAAGAAAAAAGAGCTTCACCTTTAATATTTCTATATTTGTTTCAAAATGTGTGTACTCATTTCAGCCTCATTTTCACATAAAACTTTGACCTTAAATTTGACCTTGATGCGACACAGATATCCCTTTACACATGGCAGATTCGGAATCAGCACCCTAAAATTACGCTTGTACAACCCTCAGACAGAGTATTGGTCTCCACACCAACCTTAAGTTAAATATCAGCATTTTGTCGTCCTGGCCCCCCAAGTATTCAGTGGTTGTTGTACAAGCGGTGCCTGGCCCCCTTCTGCATGCTGTGACTGCAGAGGGGTTTTCCGGGACCTGGCGACTTGGGCTGTTTTCCAGGCAACTTTTCGACCTGGTGCAATAATTTAAGTGACCTGGCGACTTTTGGACAAATTTGGCTATAGTAAAAATGGTCTAAAAAGCGACTTTGCGACTTTGGGCCTTTAATTTCGGCGACCTTCCGACCTGAGGGGGGGGGGCGCCTCTGCACCCCCCATGCTGGCACCGCGTGTGCAATAACCACTGAATATATCACTTTAAGAGTCACCGAAATTAAGTGCCTAAGGTCTCAAAGTCGCTTTTTTAGACCATTCTTACCATAGCATAATTTATCTAAAAGTGGCCAGTTCGCTTAAATGATTGCATTAGGTCGCCAGGTCGCCTGGAAAACTGCCCGGGTCGTTTTTGACCCCTCTGGAGCCACTTTAGTGTGTAGCTCTGTGTATATCTTTAACTGCCTTTATATCGTGGGTAATGTATCCAGGCCATTTCTAGTAATTAATATGCACCTTTTCAATCACATCCCCACAGGTCGTCCCGGGGTATCGCGGTGCTAGGTAACCTGTACGGGGCCGGCTCCGGCTCGCTGCCCGTGCTCCTGGACCGGGTCGGGTGTAACGGCAACGAACAGACCCTGGAGCAGTGCAGGAACGAGGGCTGGAGGAGGAGTTCTTGTTCTCACCGTCAGGATGTCAGTCTGCGCTGTGGTGGCAGCTCTGTCACAGGTAGGTAACACTAGTATAGACCACAATACACATGGCCGCAGCTCACTCAAGTTTAGTGTCCAGAATTTACTGGAATTTAGCCCATACATGCGAGGTTACGATTCGTATTCTCCTGGGCTTAATATGAGGTTCTGGATAAAATTACACATGGGCCTCTTGCATATGTCGCCCACTTTGCTACGTTTTTAGAATCGGTAATTTATTGCTCCTCTCTACACATTATAGCACCTTGAACAGGCATGAACGCTTTACAGCAGTAAGACCACCCTTTGATCTAACCATGCCTTTAATTACAAATTTGTACATTTCACCTCAACCAATCAAGCCCCTCAATAGCAAAAAGAGTCACTCATCCTAAACCCTGATTTCTATGATGTGCACGGTGATAAGAAACCATTTTTTTATTGGGCCTTTAATACATTAAGATATGCCAAGTAACATTTCCAGCGCATCATTGTATGCTAGCATTAACCTTTGCATCGAGGTCCTATTATAATTGCACCGTAACTGGGCAGTATACAAAAGTGTACTTCTGTCAGAACTTCCTTTTTATGTAACAAGGATGTATTATGATAGTCCCTATTCAGTGCCCCCACCAATCTACAAAGCACGTAGAAAATGCCAACGGCCATTGATACCGTCTAGATGTCACGAGTTGGGGCTGGGCCCTATCCCATGCACGAAACTGCAGGCTGAATGGGATATGCCCTAGCCCCAACGAGTTGGCATTTGTGTTTATTTTTTTGTTTGAAGTCATTCAATGAAGGAAAGGCAACTTTCAATGCCTCCCATTGAATACAGCCACATTGTATTCAATGGGAAGCATTAAATATGGTGTTTCAGTGCTTAAGGATAGGAAATCTTATAATTCAAAAAAATTAATGATATGATTGTATACTTGCAGTGCCCCCACCACGATCCAATCAGGTGTTCCTGGTGGACGGCCCTGACCGTCTGCACGGCCGCCTCGTGGTTCAACACGACAACGTCAACGGCACCGTGTGTGACGACCAGTTTGATGACAATGAAGCCAAGGTTGTCTGTCAGATGCTCGGTTACTAGTAAGTGTCCTGTTCAATAGATGTGTCTGATGGAGAATTCAGGGAAACAAATATTAGACTCAGATATTGATTCAAATAATATCAAATTTATCTATTTGTTCAATGGTTTTTATAGAAGTAAACAGATGATCCTCAGTACAATGAGTTTGCTTAAAACTGTACAGAATTACACTACACAGATTCTGAAATGTATGAGCATTAATAGCATTTACTGTTTTCTAAACTGTTTAATTAAACTAAAAACCAAATTGCACCGACTTTGGAGAGTGTGAAACATTGTATGCTCACATTTTAACCGCACCATTATGACATATTTACATAACCGGAAAATATTACATACCTTTGAATCCCAACATTCACAAGTATCGTGTAATTATGGTCACATTCTTTACTGCACCATATATAAGGGTGATTATGTTTGATTTCAACAAGGGGTCCCAGCTTGACCCTCTTTGATTTGATCCAAAGTTCTTCCATTTTTTATAACCTGCAAATATATAGACAAATGCCAACACCCATTGATACCGCCTCTGTTGTATTTCACGAGTGGGGGCTGGGGCCATATCCCATGAAGCCGCAGGCCAATTGGGATGCGCCCCAGCCCCCATGGGTGAAATACATCAAAGTGATATCAATGTACCGTAAAGTCCCGCGTCCTACCCGCGGGTTGTACGCGAACCAAACGCAGCTTTCATTTGATACCAAACATGCCTATATAAGGTGCGGGTTATACAAGGGTTTTTATTATTATAGAACAGTACTAAAATTGAATTTTTCAAATTCAAAAACGGGTTATAGGATTCCCCTGAGTTGGGGGTGCGGGTTATATGCGAGATGCGGGTAGTACGCGGGAATTTACGGTAGTTGGCATTTGTGTTACTTTTTTTATTTTAAGCCATTTAATAATGGAAAAACTGCTTTTTCTTAGGCCGTTGAATACGGCCCCGATGTATTCAATGAGGGGCATTGAATACAGCCCTTCTAGTACTTAAGCATAGTAAAGCTTGTATTTCAAAAAAAGAAAACATGCCTCTAAATGCCTACTTTCCCATGTCCAGTGGTACGGGTACGCGGGCGGCCGGCTCCTACTTCGGGGAGGGTGCCCCAGAGATGAAGGTGTGGCTGTCAGACCTGCAGTGTACGGGGACCGAGCGGGACCTGGATAACTGCCGCAACACCCGCTGGGGCGCCAACACCTGCGGACATCACGAGGACGTCAGCGTACTGTGCGGACCCAGGGGTAAGACATACTTTTAGAAAACTAGAAATCCACAAAAAAACAAACAAGTTGAGTTTTTGTTAATCTCAACTGCATACCTAGGTTAAGTTAGCTGGAATTATATACAAATATCCTAATTCAAAGACAGTGCATGTGTGCCTGGCGGTCGGTGCAGGTGTACCTGGCGGTCGATGCAGGTGTACCTGGGGTCGGCGCAGGCGTACCTAGCAGTCGGTGTAGATGTACCTGGCAGTCGGTGCAGGTGTACCTGGCGGTCGGTGCAGGTGAACCTGGCGGTCGGTGCAGGTGTACCTGGCGGTCGGTGCAGGTGTACCTGGCGGTCGGTGCAGGTGTACCTGGCAGTCGGTGCAGGTGTACCGAGTGGTTAATGCTATGATTGTTGTTTCAGTGGCGAGTGGGCAGACGCAGCGGGTGTACCTTGTGGACGGCCCGGACAGGTTACACGGCCGCCTGGTGGTGGAACATGAGTACCAGAATGGTACGGTGTGTGATGACCGGTTTGGTGAGAAGGAGGCGACAGTGGTCTGCCACATGCTGGGCTACTGGTAAGTACATACTGGGTGTACAGATGGGTCATCTACTCCACAGGTTTTAACAAGACATCAGCTGGGTGAGTGAGCAGGCTAAACGGTACTATGGGAAGGTGTGCAACTAAAAGCCCATGGTCATCTGTGCAAAGATGACCATGGGTCTTTGGTTGCACACCTTCCCATAATACCCGATAACCTACTCTCTCACCAAGCTGAGGTCTTGTTAAAACCCATGATCTACTGTCTCTTCTTAATCCACCATCCCCTAATACCTACTTGTCATAGTCTCCCTCTGCCCTCTCTTTCCAATTATCCATCTCTCCATCTCTCCATCTCTGTCTGTCTGTCTGTCTTCTCCCTCTGTCATTGCTTTTCTTCCTGTGCTTTTTTCCTTCCCCTATTCTCTGTGTCTTTGACATGATAGGTCTGGCTGTCCATCACTCTTGTATTGTTCTATTAAACATGCGGATTGCAGGACAGTGTCATATACATATATGACTCTTACTATACCTTGTTTTCTACTGTACTGTTTTAGGGGTTGTTGAATATCTCAGACTGTTACTACACCTTGTCTTCTCCTATTCCAGGGGCAGTGGTATCTCCAAGACTAACCGGTACCCGGCGGGTAGAGGAGGGCGGGTGTGGCTGGACGAGGTGATGTGTGTGGGGGATGAGGCGTCAATCGGTGACTGCTTCCACGACCCCTGGGGACAGACCGACTGTCAGCACTCAGAGGACATCGGTGTCAACTGTGGACCTATAGGTAAGGAATAACACACGTCATCTCCATTTCTAACGAGCAGAGCAAATAATGGGAGGGCGCTGTCATCAGGTTAAATCAGGTTAATGGTCCCAACCTAGCTGTAGCAAATCAGGGCCGATCTCAAATATACTTACTTATTTTTATGCTGCATTGTTAGATGCGACTAATGAGATTTAGAAGGGTCAATGGTGTACTGACATGGTTTATCTACAACTTACAAGTGTATGATAGTAAAGTTTTGTTACTTTGTTGCATAGTTCACATTTCCGTGAGGCCGTGTTCTCTTCATACCTGTAAATGGGATAACATTCTCCCTCCTAAAAGCTATGAGGACATGGACTTGGGCTATACTGGGCATGATTATATATAAAATCTATACTTGGAGTTTATGAGTTTATTCTTCAGAGTTTTCAGTTCCTTCTTTCAATTGTTCTAGCTGCACAGCTTCGCTCCCCCCCCTTTCACATGTAGAACCTTACAACTCAATACCTTTTCATAACATAGAGATCTAGGACATCTCTTCTGAATATTGAAGTAGTTCTGGCATTAAACCAGTACTGTTGTCCAAAAGGTTTTAGGCCATTCTGAATAATATTTTATTTTTCTTGTAAAGGTTACCCTGGTGGCCGTCGTAATGCTGGTAGTAGTGGCCTCTCCCAGACCCCCGCCCCTGCACATAGACCTAGGACCCCATAGTCTCAGCTTATATATAGTGACATTTTTAAACCAGGATGCTACTAGTTCTAGGACGCTGATGCTGCTACACTAGGACTCTGTTCAACAATAGACCATGGATAGCATTGTGTACAGTGTTTCATATTCAGGATAAAGCTATTGGATATAATATTATACATTGTACAATACGCATAAGGCATTATTCTACTAGTATTAGAACACTGCTCTACTATACAAGGGATAGCTGTGTATATAACCATAGATGAGGCATTCTACTGGAACATGTAACTTATGCATTTACTCTTATACAATTTGTACAACAGTGACAAATAAAATATTTTATAAAGACAACTGCGTTTTCATCATTTACCATGTTGAATATACATTGTAGAATAGAAGAAAGTGGCCTAACATTGAGCCCTGTAGCATGTCGCATATGGGAGTAATGGTACTGAAGTAGGATTTCTGGCAATAGTACTCTAAATTGTTTCCTATGGTCCAGATTAAAGATAGCACCCAGTAGAATTCCTTCATGAAAGCTTATTTTGCTTTCCTAATACGAAGTTGGTGATCTACAGTGTCAAACACTTTGTGCAAATGCATGTATTCACATTATTGAAGCTATTCTGAACATGTTGGAGTGACGTAGGGTATTAGAGCAGCTGTGACATGTTCCTGAACACAAAAAGAACTATCGAACCTACTTTACATCAATCAATTAAGACATCAACATTACACAGTCGTTTCTCATCTATATCGCTCGGCAGCCAGTATGCAGAATAAATGGTTCCCTGTGTGTGGTTTATATCAAAGAATCTCAGGCATATATCAGTATTAAAATTCAGTGTTATGTAGTAATACTGAGATGCAACATTTCAGTCTGATTATGTGTATGCTAGGCCTACTACATGACTCTTGGTACCGTAATGGCCCGTTTAAGCGCAGGGGTCTCATATAAGCGCAGGTCTCATGTAAGCGCAGGTCCCTGTATAAGCGCAGGGGTAGCAGGTACTTGAAATTTATAAGCGCAGGGGCGCTTAAACAAGCCACCACGGTATGTCCTATTGGATGCATAGTAAAATTGTACGAGCAGCCTCTCACGTAACCAAACTGTGTAAAAGAAGGAATCTTGCAATATTATCCAACTCCAATCATTATATCCAAATATGGTAACTTGGAACGTTTTTTTTTCACACAGTGCCATTTAAATGCTGTGCCAAAAAGAAGAAAATTCAATTAACTAATAAGGGATTCTTCATATCAATAGTCCAAATAATGAAGATATTTCCCCCCTTAGGTTCAGGTACTATAGGACCAGCAGGCTCCACCCTGGGACCAGTGGCTGGCGGTATGAGGCTGAGACTGGACTCCGAGAGCAGAGTCATCGTCACTCTGTTTGACAACACGGGTACCATCTGCAGCCACAGGTTTGACATCTCAGATGCAAGGGTTATCTGCAGAACACTCAATCTGCCGTAAGTGTAACACTTATAACATGTCGCCAAATATAGATGCCTTTAGTTGACTTCCCGGGGGAGTACTCAAATTTATTTTGACACGGGTGTGCAGCTGAGCCTCTGACAAACCCTGACCCTTGGCTAGAGGGATTTTGGTTAAAAGGGCCTATGTTTTCAGAAATTTCGCGGAAACTCACCTCTCTTGATTAGAGCAATTTTGGTCAAAAGAAATTTGCCGAAAATTGACCCTCAGTTGGAGTGATTTCGGTTTAAAGTGACGCTTTTTGCATGAATATTGGGGAAAATTCGAAAATGTGACCCTTGAGATTCTAGTGAAAACAGACCCTTGGCTAGAGGTATTTTTGTGAAAACAAACACTTGGCTAGAGGGATTTTGCTGAAAACTGTCCATTGGCTAGAGGGATTATTTTCAAAAACCACCCTTGCCAGCCGCACACCGCTGTATACAAAATAAACCAAGTGTTCCCCTCCCAGGTTTCTCTCAAACATTCAGCAACATATGCACAGTGAGACTTTGATAATCTGACCAGCCCCTTTCAAGCAAAACATGACCTGATGTTGAAGCTGCAAGATTATTGAAACATATTTATGTGCTTATGCATAGAACTGTCCCTGATAAAGCAACCGGATAATCAAGGGTGTCAGGTCAAAAGTCGGAAAATCGAGGTCTCACTGCATACTTTAATTGTTATGGTCCAGTTACTACACTAAAGCTCTCTAGTTCTGATAATGTAATAATTTGAACATGACCCAAAACTATTTCCAAATACTGTTGTAATTACAGTGATGTAGACGTGCGGACAGTGACGTTACGTCACGCGGTGAGCAGTGTGTACGTGGTGACTGACCTGCGGTGTACAGGAGTAGAGAGCATCCTGTCCTCCTGTCCCTACACTGGAGGACAGTCTGTCCCCTACTGTCAGACCTCTCAGGACGTGGGTGTGGTGTGTGGGGGGTACCGCCCCCCTCCAGCACAACCTACACTACCGCCAGGTAAGCCATCATACATGGTGTCTTCAGGTGTTTATTGGAGTCAAAAATGAGGAATTTGTCAAATGTACTGAATTTAACAAATTGCACCTGTTAGAAGTCAATGTAGCTTAGCAGTAGAAGCTACTGTAGTTTTTGCAGTATATTCTACTGTATTAGTGTACATGGGCAGAAGAATCTACTTTTGGTTTACAATGTAAGAAGAAGTACCGGTATTTTTGCCATTGTTATCACTATTCACAGAATGGGACCACTATATCGACTATAGCTACCCTACATGGTGCGTAACTTTGTAAAATGTGCTCTACCTTCAAAACAAAATTAATAGAACAATGCATGCCAGTTTGTTATTCATGGCAAAATGAGAGAAATGCACATATACAGAGTTCTGCCGTATTCACCTACTCCAGGTATGATAAAAGTGGACGAGTGGTCAGCATATATGGAACTTTAAAGCAAGCACTAACTGAGCCCTTGGGGATTTCTGCACATTGATCCACATCCTGAATTATCTCAAGATCTCCACTGACACTTGACCTAATTGACAAAACTTCCAGCCAGACTTGACCTAATTGACAAAACCTCCAGCAGACTTGACCTAATTGACAAAACCCCAGCCAGGCTTGACCTAGTTGACAAAACCTCCAGCCTCACTTGACCTAGTTCACAAAAGCCCCAGCAGACCCCGAATAAATAAAACAAACCCTAGAATAAGGACAATAGCAGAGACACACAGATGGAGTATAAGGACCTATATAAATGATTATGTTTACTTTTTTGTCACAGGAGGAAGCCCTGCAGCGTGTGAGATCCGGTTCAGCAGTAGGATTCTGGGAGGCAGCGTGGTGTCCCCAGGTGCCTGGCCGTGGCTGGCCAGTCTGCAGCTCTCCATAGGCAGGACGCATTTCTGTGGGGCTGCTGTTATTGCCCCACAGTGGGTCATCACTGCAGGCCACTGCGCGTATGTAGACTTGTTGTATTCAATGTATGTGAAATATATAGACAAATGCCAATGCCCATTGATACCGTCTCTGTTGTATTTCACGAGTGGGGGCTGGGTCAGTATCCCACGAAGCCGCATCAGAGCGGTATCAATGTAGTTGGCATTTGTGTTTATTTTTTTATTTGAAGCCATTTAATGAATGAAAACCAACTTTTTCTAAGCCCATTGAATACGGCCATGGTGTATTCCATGGGGGCATTGAATACGGCCCTTCAGTGCTAAAGCATCGGACATCTTGTATTTCGAAAAAATAATGGCATGGTTGTTCCTGTTGACACATAATACTATAATATACAATGAGAACTCGATAATCTGACCATCCACGTTTCAGGCAAAATATGGCTGAATGTAGAAACTGGAGGATTGTGAAGCATATGTACATGCATGTATAGAACTGTCCCTGATAAAGCAAACAAATAATTGAGGTTGTCGGATTATTGACAGCTGGATAATCGAGGTTTCACTGTATGAATCATGTTTGGATTCAAAATTTCTTAAATTCCTTAAAGAGGTCCTCTTTAAATTCCATTAACTGTTTATATACATAAGACATTTCTGATTTATGACTTCATATCCACCTAATGATGGGGATGTAAAAGATATGACCTGAAACAAGTCAAATCTGTCTTAAGCCCTGTAAACTGCCTGTTGAGGTTGAAACAAAGTTCTTCACAAGTATTTCATTAAATGTATGATCCTTTTCAGATATCCAATTTTGAGTGTTTTATCATCAGTTCAAGTGCTGGTTGGGACAAATAATTTAAACCAAGGCGGGGAGCGTCTTGGTGTCTCTAGGATCACCATACACCCCCGGTTTTCACGCACCACGTATGAGAACGACGTGGCGCTGATACGACTGCAGCGCCCCCTGAGGTACAGCAGGACTGTACGACCCATCTGTCTGAACGCCGTTAGTGGTATACCATCTACAGAGTGCTATGTCGCTGGTTGGGGAGGCACTAGGGCAGGTAAGGTATCAATTAGCCTATTTATATATATATATATATATATATATATATATATGTATATATATATATATATATATATATATATATATGCATATACATATATATATATATATATTATAAAGGGGCGAACCCGAACGAGATATATCTATAATATGAAAGAGAGACAACGATGATAGATATAAGTTTGGCCTTTTATGTCTGAGGCTGGGCTTATGCCAGATTTATTAATAAATAACACACAATTAGTCCAATTCCTTAAGGAATGTCACCACTTAGGTGGAGGGACAGTGTGGCATGTTGTGTCCACTGAGAGTGTTGTGGTTGTATACAGGTAGCAACCCACACAGGTATAATGTATGCAGGTGACCCAGTGAGTTCTGGCTCCCTGCCAATGTTAGTTCAGGGGTCTAGGTTATATAATACCTATATAGAGCGGTGTTCTATATACACCATTATGAAGGGGTGAACCCGAACGAGATATATCTATAATATGAAAGAGAGACAACGATGATAGATATAAGTTTGGCCTTTTATGTCTGAGGCTGGGCTTATGCCAAAACCCCCAAACAGACTAGTCACAGTTAAGGCTCATAGTTATCCAGAGCCGCATCTAACTCATTCGCGACACGTAAATCAAACGCGATCCTTTCCTCCAGCGGTTGTTGGATGTACACCATTACTGCATCCGATTTCCAATCACCACGTAACTTGAGCTCCTCTATCGAGGCTCCTACTGATCTCAAATACGAAGTACCCCCTCGCCGAAGGCTATGGGAGGAGTAGTCCTTCTCGTCATAACCCGCCTCCTTAGCGGTATATTTTAGCATACCCGAGTAGTCTTCATACTCCACCGGGACACCTGGAGCCAGTAGAAATGCTGGTGATGATACCGGTGCAGGTATCTCGGCGAAATGTCTTTCGGTCCAATACACCACGCACAAGGCCGTTTCTCGTAGTCTTGCGATCGGGATTTTCAAGATTCGGTCTCCGTATTGAATTGTTTTTGATCCCCGCACATTCACCATCATGCCCCATGACGTCATCACGATGTCGCCCCGTAACAATACCACTGGGGAATTCGTGACATTCTGCTTTCGTAATAGTCCTCGGAAAGCGGTCAGGATGGCCGCCCTGAACGCCATATGACCTGGATTGGTGGTCAAATGGCGGAACATGGCGATCAGTTGCTGGGGGACCAGCGGCGAGGCCCGCTTTACAGCCAAGCCCAACTTCCTTTTGACACCCTCGACCGCCATGTGCACCTTGTAGTTTGTGTAGTCGATAAGTGTGGCTTCCATCAGTTTTAGATAATGGTTCAGGCCCGAGAGATAGTCCCTGATTGAGGAGACCTTCATGGTCCTGGCCATGTACGCGATGAACAGCACCACTCGTTCGCTGTCGCATGGAAGCGGCACCAATCCCAACTCCATGCAGAACGTCATGTACTTTTTCTCCTGAGTTGACCTGGTTCTCACACTGGCGGGGGCATAATGCATCCTCATGATGGTTTGGGCTTCTGCCCTCAGCACTGCTAGCTCTGTGAAAGAGATGGTAGCAGCACAATGAGATGGGTGACATTAATTCCACTAGGGTATCAACAGATTTTTGTACATTCAAACGACTCAGACTATCACAGATCCTATTGACCTTGGTGTTTATATACACCACTTCTATATAGAAGTTATATCTGACAGCAATCCAGAATAACTCCCTGAGCATAGACATAGTGTGCTTATTTTTACTCCTGCCTGTTCTAATGGCATATAACACTTGTGTGTTATCCGTCACTGAGCACACACGTCTATTCCTCCACTGAGGACCCCACCGTTTAGCTCCATCAACGATAGGGATGAGTTCGAGGACATTGATGTTATCCACAACATGTTCCGCAGGGGCCTTTACACAATGCCCCACCGCAGCTTCCAAGACTGGAGATTTCTTTTTCCCCTCAAACGAGGCTGCCAGCCAGTCCCCCGCATGGTAGGCACCATAGCCGTACTCACTCGCATCTGAGTAGATCGCTATCATGGATTCGGTGTGTTCAAACAGCTTAGCTTTCCTGTTGAATTCCGGCATGTAATCACGCCACCACCGTATATCCTCTCTGAACTCCTCAGTCAGCTGGATTTTGGCATAGCGGTTCCTCACCGACGCAGATAAATCGTAGATTCTGCGGCAGAAAGTGCGACCACCTCACACCACCTTGCTGCAATGCGCCAGTAACCCTGCCAGCTTGTCGATCTTTTCTTTCGTGGATTTTTTCATCACCGCAAACTCATTTACAAGCTTTTTCACCCGACACAATTTGTCCTCTGGGAGTCGCAGCTCTCTGTCTACCGAGTCAATGTCTATGCCGAGGAACCGTGTACAAGTCGAGGGAGGGGTACATTTCTTGTAGCTTATATAAAACCCGATTTGTCGGAGTACCTGGATGAGGGCACGCTGCGCAGCGGCACATTCCTCCCTCGTTCTACCCCATAAACAATAGTCATCTAGGTAATTTACACAGTTAGTATAACCAGCTCTGGCAAGACACCTGACAACAAAGTCCGAAGTCCTGTTGAAGGTATATGGGGCCGAGCTTATCCCCATGGCCAGTCTGTTATCCCTTAACCAGACCGGGCCCTCTCCGAAGTCCCAACGGAGCCCCTGAAACCTAGCACTATTTTTATGAATGTGTAATGCCCGGTACGCATTCTGTATGTCCAAGCAACACATATAATCACCCGGCTGAATATTATCAGTCACTTGATCGACAGTTTTATATGAGAATTTTTCCGCCACTGTGTTGGTGAATTCGTTCACACTACCCTCCTTGGGGGAAGAACAGTCAATGATGACTCTCAGATTCCTTAAGGAATGTCACCACTTAGGTGGAGGGATAGTGTGGCATGTTGTGTCCACTGAGAGTGTAGTGGTTGTATACAGGTAGCAACCCACACAGGTATAATGTATGCAGGTGACCCAGTGAGTTCTGGCTCCCTGCCAATGTTAGTTCAGGGGTCTAGGTTATATAATACCTATATAGAGCGGTGTTCTATATACACCATATATATATATATATATATATATATATATATATATATATATATATATATACATAATGCACTATTTTATTCCATCCATTGAAAATACACTGTAAAAGTCCATGTCTGGGTCCCATAAGATTGAGCAGTTACTTGTCATGGCTAGCATTTAAATGTCCTCTCCCGGGTGTCCTCTATCCCCTGATATTATACTCTTGCAAGTTGCAGTCTTTAGAATATCTGCAGAAGGGAGTCCAGGCTGCCTCCAGAATGACTCCCCTCTTTAGGGCAGCCCAGGTTGCCTAAGAGAGTTGCCTCGGGGAGCCACAAAGCTCTCTGGGTCATTCTTGAAGCAGCCTGGACTCCTTTTTGACACTGTTTCCTTTCTCTGTGTGAATGCCGTTGTATACCTGTCTTAACTTGGGCGTTCAGGCTTTCAAACAACAACAACAACAACAACAACATCAATAGTTCAAATCTGCATCTTGTTGTTTACAGGAGGTAATTCTACGAGCATGCTGCGATCGGCCTCATTGCCCGTGGTGCCGGACGCGCGCTGTGCCCAATTCACGCTGTACAACCCACGACTCATGTTGTGTGCCGGAGTGCCCGGAGGCACACGCGACGTCTGTGCTGTAAGTAACTTAAGGAGTGCTCATTCATCAGTTACAGGAGAGGGTGGTGGGTTTGAGAGGTATAAAAACTTCTGACCCCTCTTGAGGGGGGTAAAAAGTTTTAGTGGAAAATTTATACAGGAATATTATACAGGAACATTAAACATTTATTTAAGAATGTCATTCCATTTCATGCTATAGCTATAGGATGCACAGATGCGCTGATTTAGTGATTTATTTGTCAGGACTGCATCCATGCAATACGCCCACGGCAGAGCTCAGTTTATTGATGCATTGTGCTTCCCTTAAGAGGTTAAACTAGGTAAGGCAGAGAAGTCATGCCTGCTTCTGATTACCCTCAGCTGGTCTGTGTACACTATACATGTAGTAACCATAGACACAATGCTTCTCACAGATGTCATGCTGATCTCCCCACCTGATGTATTTCTCTTATTTCCAACTATATATAGCCTATGTATTCACATAATAAGTTCATGAGAATTCCCTTCTATCAGTTTGTGTATTAACTAAGTCCATGAGTATTCCCTTCTATCAGTTTGTGTATTAACTAAGTCCATGAGTATTCCCTTCTATCAGTTTGTGTATTAACTAAGTCCATGAGTATTCCCTTCTATCAGTTTGTGTATCAACCAAGTCCATGTGTATTTGCCTGTATTCTCGGAGTCTGGCAGTAACTTCCTGTCAAAATAACGTTACTGAGTCCAGACGTAGCACACAAATGTGTTGATTCTGGTGAGTAAATGTGTGTAAATTTGTAAATGCTTTCAGATGGATCGAGAAATATGTATCTATAATAATAGATTGGCCATTTTAAAATCCTAACTTAGCTTAATTTTGCCACAATCGGTGATTTTTATGGGGGGTTCCAAGCTTTCCGTCCCCCAAATTCCAAGCTATCAAATTCCAAGCTTTCCGTCCCCCAACAAAATAGCCGCCGATTCTGTGCACAGCGCCCCCTACGGCCTTGGGCCACTCGGAGAATCAGTGTTTTTTATTTCATAATGAATACGGCACTCCCATTGACTTAACCAAGGAAGGCCGTATTTAACCGCCCCCGTGAAATTACCCTTGTCCGTATTTAATGGCCTGTCAAATCATCAAAATTGTTGATTAAACCACTACAAAGTAGCTTTTTCAGAGCAATTAAGTGGAATTTAGACAAATATTTGCCCCGTGAAATAACCCTTACTAAGGGTTATTTCACGGGGCCAATATTTGGGCCTTAGTGAGGAACTCTACTCGTGCACCGTTGTCTATGTATTCACTAAGTGTACATGTGTTTTACAGGGAGACTCTGGAGGCCCGTTGATGTGCAGGAGACCGGGTAGCAGTGTGTATGACCTGTGGGGACTGGTCACGGGAGGAGAGCCGTGTGGTCTCACCTCCAGTACCTACGGGGTATACGCTGATATAGCACGATACAGCACCTGGATAAACACCATCATCAACTCAGCATGAACATAGCTATAGTTCTGGAGGTAGCAATATAAGCCTAGCTCTCGAATAAGCCGCACCCCTAACTTAGGAGAATCCTATAAACCGCATAGGGGGTCTTTTAGAGTGCACACCATAATTCACTCATTGGAAACACACTGTAAAATAATGTATGGGCCATATCTGACCCTGTTATTGGGCTCATGTTGCCCATAGATGAAACTGTATTATACTAACATTTGG
Organism: Harmothoe impar; assembly: GCA_947462335.1. Lineage (NCBI taxonomy): Eukaryota > Metazoa > Annelida > Polychaeta > Phyllodocida > Polynoidae > Harmothoe > Harmothoe impar. The sequence continues at coordinate 67,291,468 of OX381710.1, read as the reverse complement.
AACACATTTAAGTTGGATTTAAAATATGGAAGAATTGGGATCAAGTCACTTTAACTCAGCATGAAGATAGCTACTGTTCTGGAGGCATTTTATAGCATGTTTGTTGCTGAGAGTTTGGAGTGTGTGAATGAAGGGGAAGATGTAGCAAAGAGAACGTATATATTAACCCCTTCACCACTGGGTTTCTTGTAACTCAATTTAATTTTGTGCAATATATTGGCGTACTGTGTGGAAGAGGTTAGGCCACCTTTTTTTGATAACTTGGATTACGGGCACTCAGAGCATATATTTTGGGGGGCGGGAGGGGAAAAAAAAAAAAAAAAGCTGCCATGCTGTACTCAAATTTTCCAGGGGCGGGAGGGAAAAAAAAAAAAAAAAAGCATGCAAAAAGTCTTGTTTTGGCTATTAAATGTGGGTATATTGAGAAATAATGAAGGTATATTGAGAAGTATTCCCAATTTTGAAAGCCTAATTCTGGGTGTCTGCCAGTCAGCATGTACTTTTTTTTTTTTTTTTGCTAAAATTCTCAAAAAATCCCAGCGGAGGGGGGTAAAAAAATAAAAATAATTTTTTTATTTTTACAAAATGCCAAAATTTCCATCGGCGGATCCGTAATCCAAGTTATCAGAATAAAACGGCCTTAGGTTAACACTTTATTAGTACTCACCAGAGCTGCATTCATGCACCATGCCACGCAAACTAGCAGAGTTTATGCAATACAAATTCATGGATGGTGTAAATTATCAGAGCCTGTAGACAGGGTGAGGATGATAAATCACCATTCACAAATGAGTCTGATGACCATAGCTGTATTTAGAACAAAGTTCTATGGGAGTTGAAATATCATGGATTAGCTGTAGTTTAGTGATTTTTGATCAGATAGGGGCAGCATGAATACAAATATACTCACCCCCATAGTGTACCTTTTCCTTTTCTCTATTGTAACAAACTTGCCAAACGAGAACATACTACTTGTATCAATAGAGAGATGCAAGTTCTGATTGACTAGTCCACAGTGTTACAGCAATTCTTAGATTCTCAGTATACAGACTGCAGTCTTTGCAAAAACCTTTTCACCCCACAGGACATTCGGCTCATTTTTTTCATGTTGCAGGACCGACTACAATTTTGAAGGACCGCATAGCTACATATCTGAGAATTTATACACTTTAAGTACAAAATAGTTTTGTCCATGGAAATCTTTTTTATTTGATATTGACAAACGTATTTCAGGTTTAGAAACCCAAGCAAGTTATTTTAGTTCAGAAAAGCCAAACATGTAACTGGACATTCGGTCCTGCTACACTGCTGAACCGGTGGCATTTTAGAAGGACATTGCCACTATCCTGCATGTTTCGCAAAGACTGCATATGCATTCTGAATTTCCGTGTTTTCAGATGTAGAAAAAATGCCAATGATTGGTGTGATTTGGCAGGTCTTTGACATGTGGAAATACATTCATATATTTTATTTACCTGAAGTTCCACGATCTTACACAACATTAGACATTCAATATATACATTCAATATACAATTATATAATTATATATTATATACGACATGCTTCGCTTGTAAGAGGTAAAATACAGTATTGCTTCCATGTTCCTCGACTATAATTAGTATATCATTGTCACTGATAATGCATAGTGGGCAACCCTTCAGTGCCTGCTACCAGATAGCGCGCAGTGAAAGCAGCATGACCGTATACCACTGTACTAGGTGGTAAATTTTTGACCATTGGCAGGAAATAGGTCGTTATGCCCAATACATAGCCAGCTAGGGGCCGATTAAATACTTCATCTAGCATTTCCATTAGACGTCCTACATCATATCAATTATATTACTGACATTTTCTGTTGTACATTTTACATAATGGTCATCTCATCCCAGCACGTCCCCACATATAACTGTAGGCACAAAATTCAGTTCAACGTTGAAGTAATATTGAATCAACATTGATTCAACATTTACAACCATTTGTCAATGTTGATTCAATTTTCTGTGTTCACTGGGAAGCCTAACTTGCGTATAAGCTGCACCACGACTTTGGGGCGATCTTAAAAGCTATACTGAGACATTTTCTATGATACCCCACATTTGGAAGCTTACCCCCCTTTCCTGTAATTATTTAAAGATATATTTGCTCATAAAAACTAGAATTGAGCAGCTTATATCGGTACGAAAAGTCATCAATATCATTAGGTAATTAAACACATCTTAAAAAACAACCTTTTAGCCCAAAGAAAGTTTTTGCATGTTAGATTGTATTTTCAATGGTTATCAAAGAGAAAAAGCATACTTAGACTCATGCCTAGTGGTGCAGTAGTGATCACCTATAGGCACACTATGCACTATCTAGTCTGGATCCCCAACTAATTGTATCATCAGAGGTCCTAGCGGGTGTATGGCAATGCTCCCATGCTGGGTTTATGTACATATACATTTATTTTGATGTATCTGTATTTGTCTGTATTTATCCAAACTTTAAAAATCTTATATAAAGAATATGGCTTGTCCATTAGGCCAAAAAGGGGTTTCAGATAACATGGTCCAAAAATCAAGGCTAGGTAGGATTTTTGTAAACCATGAAAGATCCAGAAGCGGGGGTGGCTAGCAGCAGAGGGGTACGGGCAGCACAAGGGGTGTAGATGGGGGGTCCCCATGTCGCATGTCGATTTTAAGAAATAGCCATGTCGCATGTCACTTAAATCCCCATGTCCAATGTCGCCTTTATGAACCTGTCCTGTCCCATGTCGATTTTAAGAAATACCCTATGTCATGTCACTTACTTTTTTCCTCATGTCACTAAGCTCTATGTCACATGTCGATTTTAAGAAATGGCCATGTAGCCGTGTCGTTTTTAGCCATCCACCCCCCGGATCCAGCCCCATAGCACAGGCCAAATGAGAGCCTTCTGTTAGTAGTATTACCAGCTACGTTATGCTGTCTGACGTGGGTACATGTCTGTGGGTAAGTGTCTCCGCCCGTGTTACCCACCCCGTGTTTGGCGGTGGGAGCAGAGGGCTGTTGTGGCGCTGGTAGCACATTGGTTCGCTAGGGTATCATGCCGATCATTTGGGAGTGTATCAACGCCATAGAGTTGGCATGATGCAATAGTGGGATAAACGCATTAAGAGGTTGACATTTAAGCACGTGTGTGGTATAGTGGGGAGCTAAAAGCACTCCGCCTTCGGCGTCGTGCTTGTTAGCCCCCACTATACCACACACGTGCTTAAATGTCAACCTATTAGTGCCCTACCATTGGCAGGAAATAGGTCGTTATAGCCAATACATAACCAACTAGGGGCAGATTAAGTACTTCATCTAGCATTTCCATTAGACGTCCTACATCATATAAACTATATTACTGACAATTTTCTGTTGTACATTTTACATAATGGTCATCTCATCCCAGCACAGATTTCAGTTCAACATTGAAGTAATATTGAATCAACATTGATTCAACATTTATAACCATTTGTCAATGTTGATTCATTTTTCTGTGTTCACTGGGAAGCCTAACTTGCGTATAAGCTGCACCACGACTTTGAGTCAATCTTAAAAGCTATACTGAGACATCTTTTATGATACCCCACATTTGGAAGCTAACCCCCCTTGTCTGTCATTATTTAAAGATATATTTGCTCATAAAAACTAGAATTGAGCAGCTAATATCGGTATGAAAAGTCATCAATATCATTAGGTAATTAGACACATCTTAAAAAACAACCTTTTAGCCCGTAGAAAGTTATTGCATGTTAGATTGTATTTTCAATGGTTATCAAAGAGAAAAAGCATACTTAGACTCATGCCTAGTGGTGCAGTAGTGATCACCTATAGGCACACTATGCAATATCTAGTCTGGATCCCCAACTAATTGTATCATCAAAGGTCCTAGCGGGTGTATGGCAATGCTCCCATGCTGGGTTTAGGTACATATACATTTATTTCGATGTATCTGTATTTATTCAACATAATAAAACTTAAAAAATCTTATATAAGGCCGCTTAAAAATAATTATGAGCTTTGCGGATACTTTTGGGAAAAAAGAGGTGCGGGAGGGAGGCTTTTTATTTTATTTGATATTACTATTTTATACCATGAGGGCGGCCACTTTTTATCTTTATTTAGATTGAATAGAATTTGGATAGATTAATTGATACATAATCCTCAATTTAACCATCATAAATGATGGGAATAATATTCTAAATACATTCAGGTTAGAACAGGGAGTAAAATGCTTTTTAAATCTAGTTGCTACAACAAGAAATTGTTAAGATATGGCTAGTTTTGTACATCATATACTATCTTCTTCATGCATGCGGAATTTTGGCTATATTCTTTTATGAAAAAATGAAATAAAAAGCACCCATGCGGCAGTTTTCAACTGAGGCGGGCGGTGTCTGCAAAGCTGATTATCTTTTTTAAGTGGCCTAAAGAATATGGCTTCTCCATTAGGCCAAAAAGGGGTTTCAGATAACATATGGTCCAAAAATCAAGGCTAGGTAGGATTTTTGTAAACCATGAAAGATCCAGAAGTGCATCGAACATTGACTGGCGACTCATCAGAGGCCGATGCTATCCGCACGCCGAAGGACCGCTACTCACTATGCCTATGCCTATGGCATGCGAATAGCGCTTGCCCTCATATATTATGGCCCAGTAAATTGATATTCATCTTAAAAAGCCATTTCCTAATGTTAGACTATCATTACTGCCATTGAGTGGAGTGGGAGCCTGTTCGATCTCTTGACCAAAAATATGTTAATATGTTTTCAGTTATATGAGCCTAGAGACGAGACACTTTTTAGAAACTGTACACGTAGTTTATTTCCCGCTGTACTTATTTTCGCGGATTTTAAAATCCGCAAAAATAAGTACAGAGCGAATATTTAATCCACTGTAGTCGTATTACTACCACACTGTGAAATTCGCGAATTTGAACACTCGTGAAACTGCACTTTGTAGGCAATTCACGAAAATATACATGCGCGAAAATATATACGTTTAAGGTATATATTTTTCTCCTGCCACCCGAGCCCTGTAGCAAGGTCTTGCTATCAGGAGATGTTGTAAAACAAAACCCACCAAAAAACTCGCAGTGGATCAAAAATATTTTGAAATTTTTAAAAGGGGGTCGGGCCCAGACCCCCATGACCCTTAATAGAAAAATAGAAAGAGGGCGGAAAACCTTATGCATGACCCAAAAGGGGGCTCCACCAATCATCAAATTACAGAATAGTATCACAGCATGACTCACTGTGGGTCAAAATATAATAGGAAAATATTCCAAAGGGGATGGGGTTCAGAAACCTAGGAATCCTCCCCCTCCCTGGATTTCTCCTAGTCAGATGTAGGCCTATAACCCATTCTGGCTATCCATCTTGGCTGGGGAAATGTTATTTTACAACATTTGCTCTTAATAATTGTCTGATTTAAAATGGTAAAACCTGGGATTCCCCACAAACTTGAAAAATAAGTGCTGGGGCCAAAGAAAGGAAGTTGTGTTTCAGGTTACATGGTCTGAAAAGCTAGGGTAGGTAGGTCGGATATATACGTATACTAATTTTTTTTTACTTTGGCCTGAAAAGTACCCAGAAACTCACAAACTTCTATTCCGACTCGCCGACTACCACCTCGACTCGTGAACTATCAAATCAACCCTTAAACAAGTTGTGTTTCAGGTTACATGGTCTGAAAAGCTAGGGTAGGTAGGTCGGATATATACGTATACTAATTTTTTTTTACTTTGGCCTGAAAAGTACCCAGAAACTCACAAACTTCTATTCCGACTCGCCGACTACCACCTCGACTCGTGAACTATCAAATCAACCCTTAAACAGCCCCAAAATGATCTAAAATATAAATTTCTTTTTAAAAAATTTCTAGGGTCTGCCCTGTTTTGGTAGGGTCGGGTAACCTGAAACACACCTTTTTTAAAATTTGGCCTAGGACTGGCCCTTTTTTTAAACTACCGGTAGGGTTGGGTTGCCGGAAACACATCTTTTCTATTAAGGCTAATGGCCAGCTCAACCAGAGTAGCCTGTTGACAGCGCAGTGGAAGTGAACCAGAAGCGGAACACAGGTGTGATGCCTAATTGAAAGGGATCGGATGTCTTTTTCTTTATGCCAGCTATAGCAGAGTAATGCAAGATCGAGAGAAAAGGGATCAGTAAAGGAGAGAAAGAATGAATAAATGTATACCAAAAAGTGTTTATTCATACACTGTAAAAATTTTCCGTTGAATATACGGAGAATCAGTGTACAATTTTACGGTGATTCATCATAACATATGATTACGGTGAGGCAATGTAAAATCAATCAATTTTACTTTGAATATCCGTAATCCAGTACAGTGAGACACCGTTTATTTTTACAGTGAAACACAGTTTATTTTACGGTGAAGCTACGTTTAATTGATTTCAGTTTTATCACACCAGGTGGCAGTTTGGTTCATGAAGAGATTTTCCTAGATGCTAGGAACACCATTTTTGTGGTGATAAGAAATATATATACAGACAGAGCTGTAAGGTTTGCTCTGTAGCCATCCTAGAGTGACTTCTGCTCATGGACTGGTATTACAAAGTGTCATGAAGCACTCTATAAGGCTTTCATAGACTAATTCCTAATGATTAGGTCTGAAGTCTTGACACTAAGATGATATTGCTGATTGGTACCAAATTGTGTTTGGAACCATATTGAGCATGGAGTTAGGTATAGGGGGATAAATGAACTGAATAACACTGGGACAAATCAGTTAAATTACACAAAATACCATTACAATTATTGTTTAGGCACTGAATCAGAATACAGTGATGTTTTGTATTCTGTTAAAATAACGGTGATTCACAGTTCCGTAGAAATAATGGTGACTTTGGGAAAAACGGTGACCGTAAAAATAACGGTGAAAGTCCGGCACCCGGTGTTGCCAGTGAATCACCGTTATTTCAACGGTACTGAGAATCACTGTTAAAGAAATTTATAACGGAGATTTCTTGTTTAAAAATAGCGGTGACAGTCCCGTAAAAATAACGGTGACTTAAGAAAAAATGGTGACCGTAAAAATAACGGTGAAAGTCCGGCACCCGGTGTTGCCAGTGAATCTCCGTTATTTTAACGGAATTTTTTTTACAGTGTAGAACCTGAATAGTAGGGAAAAGGTAATCTGACCCACAATCTTCAGTGTAGTGAGCAGAGAACATCATAATACAATGTATGAGTGTTTATTTCATGTGGAGAAACAAAGTTACTATGCTTTAGTACTAGAATGGCCGTTCTCCACACCCCTGTGGAGAAACTGATGGTCATTCTCCATGGCCTGTTTCTCCACGATAACATCACCAAAATAGCTATGAAACCAATATTTAGATGTATGTATTGATGAAATTAATAAAGAATCACATGAAATAAATACAGAGATCCACTCTAATCAGTCTGAACTCCTGGTTTCTTCACTCGTGGGGCATTGGATCACATCACACTCGGCTCTGCCTCGTGTGATACAATCCAATGCACCACTCGTGGAGAAACCTGTCATTCAGACAGATTATCGTGGACCTCTGTCTATATATAACAAATCACACCAAAAACACAGCACAGGGGCGGCAATGTAACCAGCAATGAACCACTGAGCTATTCGTACAGAACAGTGCCAGAGACAAAGCAGTCATGGTACTAGAATAAGGGAAGCCCATCCATTCATAAGACATAGGGGTAGACCTGTGGTGCAAGAGGCCTAGAGGTTACTCATAGGGGAAGACCATGAGTGAGGAGTGGGTGAGTAGAAGCAATTTGCGGATCTCCGAGGTTCACAATAGACATTCCATATATTTGTGAAGAATTAAAAATGATGATTAAAATTGTCTTTTTGGTACTCAAGCATGTAAATACGGACCTCAATATATATCTGCGGAACTCCAAAAATATAAAGCCCCCCCCCCATTTTGGGTAGAATATTGGCGCACACGTGGGCCCTTTCGAAGCATAGTGGCTTTTTATCTCAAATTAGGTGACATTTTTTGAACCCCATGTCAAGAGAGGTCGAAATTCTTTACAACACCCCCCGGTCAAGGGGTCAAAATCTCCTCCCCCGTCTTAAAAATAGATCATTCTCTAAGTAGCTTTTATTACACAAAGAAGTTCATGGTCATAAATCACAGAAAGTGTGCATATGGGGTTTGGGGGTGAATTGGGGGCTTTGAAAATAAACCTTGGTGTATCTCAAAGTTATTTCTTGTGGGTAATGTATAGGTGTTGGGTCATATGCTGACAAAGCATTTTGAGTTAAATATGAAAACCGTTGCTATGGCAGCCCCCAGAACTTATACACTCTGAAAACAATGTCCGGGCGAGTGACATTTGGACTATTTATCCCTAAGGTTAGCCATATTTTATCTTATCTGTATATGGTTACCATTTAAATATTTTTTATTGTTAAAGTAGGTCCCAGGGATGAGGTTTCTTAGTTTGGACCAGTGTTAATGGGTATAGTCCTAGGTACAAGCTCATTTCATACAGGTCTGTAACATGAATAATACATTAATTTTACCTAAGATATAGGTCCCTTGATATACATTACTTGTTGTTTTGTCTCACAGGAGCTCAGGGATAGGTAGGTACTACCAATTATATGCAATGCAACCCCCAGGGTATATACTTTTAGGTGGTATATGACTTTAGTGGGGTAAAAATCTGTACATACCTAAGAATCCCCATTGAAAATGCCTTGTAATAATGCAAAATGTCACTCGGGCGGACATTTTCTCCCTAAAATGCCATACAAGTGTTTCCCCAGTGTGAATATTCATTGAGGGAAGGACAGAGGATAAACAGGTGGCCATAGTACAGACAGGGGATGGACAGGTGACGATAGGACGGACAAGGGATGGACAGGTGACCATGCATAGGACGGACAGGGAATGGACAGATGATCAAAGGACGGACAGGGGATGGACAGATGACCAAAGGACGGACATAGGATGGACTGATATGGGGTGCCGTTGGTTCCTAAAATCCCTATTTCGACATATGTTGAATTAGATTTCACATATGTCTTTTTCCTCAGCACATATTGGAAATTCAATTTCACATATGTGAATTAGAATTAGACATATGTTAAATGAAGCTGGACATATTGGGAATTCAGTTCAATTTTACATATGTGGAATTACATTTTACATATCAAGAATTCAATTCTACATATCTTAATTTCCACTGACATATTGGAAATACTGTATTTTACATATGTGAAATTGAATTGTACATATGTAGAATTCAATACCCATTATGTAGTGTCTAATTCTACATATGTGGAATTGAATTCAACATATGTAGAATTCGAATTTCACATATGTGGAATTCAAATTTCACATATGTAGAATTCAAATTTCACATGTGCACAATTCCACATATGTAGAATTCGAATTTGACATATGTAGAATTCGAATTTCACATATGTAGAATTCGAATTTCACATATGTTGAATTCGAATTTCACATATGTTGAATTCGAATTTCACATATGTACAATTCCACATATGTAGAATTCGAATTTCACATATGTTGAATTCTAATTTCACATATGTTGAATTCGAATTTCACATATGTTGAATTCGAATTCCACATATGTTGAATTCGAATTTCACATATGTTGAATTCGAATTTCACATATGTACAATTCCACATATGTTGAATTCGAATTTCACATATGTTGAATTCTAATTTCACATATGTTGAATTCTAATTTCACATATGTTGAATTCGAATTTCACATATGTTGAATTCGAATTTCACATATGTACAATTCCACATATGTTGAATTCGAATTTCACATATGTTGAATTCGAATTTCACATATGTTGAATTCGAATTTCACATATGTTGAATTCGAATTTCACATATGTTGAATTCGAATTTCACATATGTTGAATTCGAATTTCACATATGTACAATTCCACATATGTAGAATTCGAATTTCACATATGTTGAATTCGAATTCTTATTATGTACCGGTACATATTGAAAGTACAAAAGTTCTCACAGCAGAGTCTTCAATATCTTTATTTCCTAATAGTGTATAGTAGAGTAGAGTAAATATCTGCTTGGAGAGTGCTTGTTCACTACAACCCAGAATGCATAGCACCAACGATTCCAAGATGGAGGCCAAGTGAACAAGTGGCAGGCTCCATTCTTCACACACACACCAATTACTGATGGAAAACACCTTCTCCTGAGGTTCTATATCATACTAAGGACTTAAGGACATAGCAGTTGGTAAGTACCTGTATTGAGGATTGTATTCACATTGTACTCTTCAGCAAACACAACACTTTCTTATCCATACTTTCTCACATCCCTGTCTCTGTCTCTCACACTCATTTTATACCAGTCACATACCAGTATGTTAAAGCCTAGTTCAGAATATAGTACCCATATTTTTGGCATGTTATCATTATAGCAGTATAGAACTATGTACTAAGGATAACTTTTAACTTTCAATATCTGGTGTAGTAGCCGCCAGCAGTGACGTCACGGCGTTACGGCGTCACGGCGGGAAGGCTGGTGCTTCCCCCTGGGGATTAATACCAATACTAACCAGTTAGTCCTCCCCATCAATATTTTTTATTTTGAATTTTGAATTCGAATCAAAATCATGTTTCTTGTATAAAATGTAATATAAATCAATTTTTGTAGAATTCTTTTGGCCACATTAAGCCCCCTGGTGGCCAAAGTTGGTACTAAAAATCCCACATAGAGGTCTCTTTTCCCTTGTTCATATCATCCAATTAGTGAAAACAATTACTAAATTGATAGTTATTAGCAACCTACCATGAATGATGATGACATGTAAAACCCACTACAACCCAAATGCCTTTTTTCGCAGTGAAAATGGACTTGAGTGCAGCCTTGAGGCGGGTCAGGTCGACCCTTGAAGACATAGGACGCCTTATAAATGAACAGCAGGACAGACAAACAGCTCTGATACGAATACAATCTCTCAGAAGAAATATCACTAGATTATCCACTGAAATCACAGATGCAAGATACAATATTCTGAATGACACATTGAATTCCCTTGAAATAATTTGCAATACGGCTCCTATCAATGATAACCAAGCTCCTGGTAATGCCGCAAATCCTAACCAAACTCCTCTCAATGCTGTTAATCCTAACCAAGTTCCTGGAAATGCTGCCCACCTCAACCAAGCTCCTGGAAATGCTGCCAATCCCAACCAGGTGCCTGTCAATGCTACCATTCCCAACCAAGACCCTGGAAATGCTGCCAATCCCAACCAGGTGCCTGTCAATGCTGCCATTCCCAACCAAGTTCATGGAAATGCTAACAAAAGTGAGTACACTTTCACAATTATCCCCTGTATAATAATCTGAGAATAGAGCAATTGATTTAATCATTAAATAGTTCAAGCAAGTTAGACCATTTAGTTTTTGTACCAAGCAGGGTTCTGCCCACGCTGCAATTTCTGATTATTTTTTCAAAATCTGTATATATTTAAGTAATTGAGAAACTGTAAAAGTTTGATAATATTTTCCAATTCCTTTGCTTTGATATTACAGAAATCTGGCTTTACTGTGTCAATTTTTTCATCTATTCTCTATCTATTGTTACTGTGTTCCAAAACCAAAACATTTGACAAAATACTAACATATTCTATAACTGTATAGGGAGAGGAAGGCCACCTTGTCCAGTAAAGCAAGAAGAACTGCAGCATCTTGCTGACGCACACTACACATCGGCAACCATGGCTGAGATATTGAACATACCAAAGTCTACAATTAAGAAAAAACTGATGAAATTTGGCATAAAGCTACGGGCGAAGTACACTACCATATCTGATGCGCAACTCACCGAGAATATTACTGGCCTGCACAACAAGTATACTAATTCTGGAAGCAAGGTCGGTAAATCCTTTTTTCAGTAAAATATGATATACATACTATTGTGTAACTGTATCATATTACTCAAATTTATAAGGACTGGCTCTGTTGTAATACTTATATTAATGTGTGACCACATTCATAATTTTAGGTTTATAGCTGTTTCAGAGTAGAAAGTAGTTTTTCGCCAAGGCATCCAAATAGTTCATGTACCTATAATATCATCCAATATGAGATCTGACTTATGTTAGCTATATGGGCAGAAAGATGTGCAATGGATCTGTTTTGAATGGTATCGACTAGCCTTATAGTTGTTATCTTTGTTGTACTTGATACCTACAAACTGTCTTTCCTAATTTATTTCTATAGATGATGAATGGCTACCTCGAAGGTGCAAACATCAAAGTCCCCCGGCATAAAGTGAGAACTATCCTTGCAGAAGTTGATCCAGTAGGCACTGCCACTCGCTGGGGAAAGTCTGTAAAGACGAGAGTTTACAAAGTTCGAGGGCCGAACAGTCTGTGGCATATGGATGCACACATGAAATTAATCCGGTGTGTAATTCTATGTTATTCCAAAATGCTTATTGTATGTAATACTTTACTATCGCTATTGGTTGTCCGCATCATGTCTTAACTGTTCACCTAATCAAACTTGATTAAGAATTATGCAGATGGTCTGAAGCTTTGGCCTACAATAAAAAATGAGCCCCGCAACAACATATAACATGGCTTTAATGATATAGGTATGGTGTTCAACTACTCATGTAAGCAATGCTTGATATAAATCATGGGCAATTTGTTCAGGGTGGTTTCAATACCTGCATACACCATCAGTTTAAAAAATGTGTACAATATAGATGCTTTGATGCTGAAATGAAACATACATTTTTACTTTATCACAATTATTTACTTCTAGATGGGGTTTCGTCACACATGGAGCCATAGACGGTCATTCAAGGTTTATTGTCTACCTTTGCTGTGCGACATCAAACAAAGCTAACAAAGTAGTCGGTTTCTTTGCTGAAGCCGCTGCCAGCTATGGACTTCCTTCTCGAGTCAGAAGCTATCATGGAGGTAATGCCATTATTTGCTTATTATAATGAAAAACTGAATTTATTTCATTCAATGTAATAAGGATCCTACCCTAATAAGCAGCCCACCCTTTTGGAGATTTCTTTTACACTGGAAGTAAGGCTTTATCTTCCAAATTGTAGTGACAGTTAAACTTTCAACTACTAAAGTACCATAAAGATAATCTAATATGTAAAAGATAGTTTAAACATCAAATACGTAACAAGTATCATTTGGTTACGCATTATGGTCCATTTGTTGTACAAAAGCGACCACTCAATATAGTTACTGTAACACTTGGAATACTTTATTGAAGAAATGAGTCTATCATTTTTATGCCTTGTTTGAAATTCAGGTGAGAATATCCTTGTCGCAGCACTGATGCATCTTCTACGAGGACAGGGACGTGGCAGCCATATTACTGGGAAGAGTGTGCACAATCAGCGCATTGAGCGGCTGTGGAGGGATGTCCATTATCAGGCAACCCAGAGCTTCTCCATGGAATTCTATGACATGGAGGATGAAGGCATCCTTGACCCTTCTAATGCTGTACACATACAGGCGCTTCACATCGTCTATCTACCTGCTATAAACAGAAGACTACAAGGCTTTGTGAATGGATGGAACAGGCACAAGCTTAAGTCGACCAAGCACTCCCCATTCCAGACATGGCTAAAGGGAATGATCATGAATCGAAACAGAAACACTACTGCCGTGAAAGAGTTCTTTGGGAATGCAGGTTCACTGGAGGCACGTATCCGGGAAAAGGTTAGGGAACTTGGGGAAGATCCTCCTCTGCATGTAGCCCCTGAGGAAAATGCACCTCCACCGTTGGACAATGAAATTGTTAACATCTTGGAATCCAATGCAACAAACAAAGACAAATATGTGCAGTGTCTGCGACACTTGATTGTACTTCGAGGTTAGGTACAACACTCTCAGTGAAGCCTACCATGCTGTGGATACTTCTGATTGAGTTCTTAATTTGTAGGTGACTAGCATTTAGATGTTGAATAGATAGCATGAATCTCTGTTGCACTTACAGACTTCTGGTACAATATACCATAATGGGGATACTTCCGATGAACTCGGTTTTGAAATAGCTCATGAAAAACACAAATGAAAATAAAACTGGGAAAAAAGTGTTTGATGTTTATTGTGTCTTTTATTTCTAATAAATAAATCAGGCTCATGCATTTCTGATTTATATCACGATATAGTACTTAAGATACATAACATAACATTAGGTATATGTGGTTATAACCAAAAATATATCTATGTCTACCTAATTTCCCATATACATGTATATATGAGATCAATATGCATGAAAGCTGCACTTTGACAAATCAAAATTGACTTTCATTTCTATGTTAAACTCAGCTGATACACAATAATCTAGGTACAATCTAAACATGAATGTACATTTCCTGAATGTTTGCAAATAATCCTCATATAAATGTGTACCGGTAGTGCCATGTGTAAACCTTCAATACTCTTTCAGTAAGACCTTTTGATTTTTTATGTAGGACTCATATTATCAAAAGCATACAGACTATCTTGATGAGTGAGCCAACAATCGATACAATGAGAACAAGACTAGTACATTTTGAACAGTAACCAATACAATAGTATGAATCTACTTCTCAGCATCTACATATAGCTATCACTATAGGGTTGCATGTTAAGCTGTGGTCACACAGGGTAGCACCTTTCTTTGACTCTAACAATCTTACTTAACAATATATCTGATATCTATGACTAAGATGATAATCATCGTCTTTCTGTTTGAGATTCAACAAAAGTAGGAACCTTCGCTTTTCTTTTAAGATACAATGCTTATATCATAGCACCTCTGCATTACACTAAATGATACAATAGTATGGATCTACTTCTCAGTATCTAGATATAGCTGTCACTATAGGGTTGCATCTTAAGCTGTGATTACATAGGGTAGCACCTTTGACAACAATAACTAAACTACTTAACACTACATATGATATCTACTTATGGATACACAAATCAACCTGTAGCAATAAGGCAAGAACCAGTACTCCAAAAGTCACCTTATAGGGACAGTCTCACCACTTACACTTAACTACGTAGTAGACTAGAACAGTATAGGAAGAGTTTGGTTTACAAGCTTTTTACCCCTTGGAAAAAAGGTTGCTGCAAACCAGTTCAGTTTCCACTGACAGCACCTTTATACTTTGACAATAGAGCTGTTCAGGCGGTTAAGCCACTCCCTGAGAATTTCATCTTGAAGGTACGTGACTAAGATGATAATCATCTTGGTGCAGTTTGAGATTCAACAATGGCAGGAACCTTAGCTTTGCTCTAAAGATATAATGCTTATATCATAGCACCTAAGCATTATGCTAAATGATACAATAGTATAGATTTACTTCTCAGCATCTACATGTAGCTGTCACTGTAGGGTTGCATATTTAGCTGTCATTACATAGGGTAGCACCTAAGTTGTTTAAGTATAACAAAACTACTTAACAATATATATGATATCTACTTATGTATAACCAAATCAACCTGTAGCTAGGTCATAGACTAGAACTCAGTTCCCACTGACAGCACCTTTATACCTTGAGAGTAGAGCTGTTCAGATTTACATTTCTATGATAACTGAACTAGTTCTACATGAACAAGTTTACTTGTAACTCTAGGTCATTGACTAGACATACAACAGTAATCTTACACTATTGTAAAATTAAACCTTTTCATTTCTATTGGCACACATGCTACCATGGGCACATATCTAATGCTGCTAATATCGCACAATAGTACCATAACTACACTCATATAAACATGTAGCTCATGTAAGGCAAGATGGGGCTGATGATAAGGTAGTTCTTGTGTGTATCTATCTATAGGTGACAAGTTATTACAACTGTGACTTGATATGGTATACCATACCATCTAAAGTACCCATTAACCCCTGGTACAAGAACAAGATGAACAGCATGGCAGATCAGTTTGTGCAGCTTTAAGATTACGCTGTGTAAAATTTCCAGCATTCATCAGTTTTCAGGACAGCAACGAGATCGTCCCTGAAACCTCCGTATTCGGTCCAACCTGTTGGAATCTTCAACATGTTGCTGCATGTTGAAGCCCCAACCTGAAGCGCAGCCCCGTTTTCCCCCATGGGCGGGTCCTCATAACTGATGGTGAGGAATGAATCCTCACCATAGGGGAGGACTGGGCTGCCTGTCATAAACTGGAGAAAATTCTCCAGCATTTCCTGATCCAAATTCTCTATAACAAGCCTTAACCACATGAGATGGTCGGTTTGGATTTCAGTGAGGAACGGTTCTGGAGGCTGGTGAACCAGCCTCCGCAAGACACCATCAACAGTAGGAGTGAGCGCTCTGTACATTTCCCTTATGTCTTCAGCCTGTACCTTGCTCCACAGGACTTCCTTCATCACAGCAGGCACACCTTCCTTCAGTTTGTTTGCCTCGTAGGTGGGCTTTCTTATCAGTTCACTCCGAGCCAGAGCCAGGAGCTGTTTGCCGAAAGTCTCCCTTTTCGGCAGCACACGCCTACGGAACCTGCAATATCAACTGAATGAGTCAAGCAAGAATCAAAATATTAAGCTCAATATTTTAGTCAAATTGCTTAAATATTATTACCGTAAAACCTTGCGTATAAGCCTAACTCGCGTATAAGCCGCAACCAAAGTTTGGTGCAATCCTATAAGCTGCAGAGGCCATCTGAGAATTGTTAATTTGGTATTGTAGTATACTTATAAAAACTCTTGTATAAGCAGCACCCTATATAGGCATGTTTGGTTTCAAAAGAAAGCTGAGTCTGATTCACGTACATCGTTGTCATCTAAAACTGACGTGCTTCTCGTCATTTTTACGTAATATTTACGTGATCTAGACAAGTGGTGCTAGCAAGGGGCCTTTTACACACCAGCCATTATGACAAATAAACACTGGTATAGAAAATTCACCAAAAGGGTCGGGAAGAGGAAGGATGTTTATTGAGCAACTGAACTTTGCATACCTTTGAAAGAAATAGAGTAGTCTGTCAATCAGTTCCTGAGGGAACTCAGTTCCAGTCTTCACCAGATTCAGTGCTTTTCTACACAATCGATTTTCTACATAGGTAACATAGAGGAGAAAATCTTCTATAATGGTTTCCTCGTCCGGCTCCTTGTTTAATAGCGTATTGATCACGAAGGTTTTACAGAGTTTTAATGGAACCGATTTGGTCTGTACGATGGAATGATGCAGCACTCGCCCCATTATGGTCCATGTTGTTTCGTCATCATTCGCTGGCTCCCTGGGAACTTTAGCAATCTCACCAGTGAAGTGTGTGCTCATCATTTGTTTCCAGTATATTGAATACAGCTCTTTTATGACTCCACCTTCATCTTGCCCTGCTTCGTCTTCAAATTTTATCTTGAGATGTTTGTAACATGACATCTCATCGCTGAAAATGTTGTGCAGTTGAGTTACAACTTCTGTTGGTGTCCTAGTCACCTTATGGTGTTCCACCAGTGTCAGGAACTCCTGGGCTTCAGCTGGAAATTTATGAACGTATCACTATAATTAAATAGCTTTCTCATTAAACAGGCAGAATACACTGGTTTAACAAGGAAAATGTCAGTCAACAAATCTGCAGGCCCTGTGCATCCAAGACGCATATCGTTTTAACATGCAATCGCAAAAAATGAGCACTTATATGTTATACTTAGATGTTTTCCAATAGTCTTACAAAATATTGAAACAAGCGATGGTAGGATTATCATAAAAATGCATACCAAGCAACTGCTCCATACGGTTTTCTACTGGAAGAGTATTTGTTGGTGGCCCGGTGGCAGACATAAAATCATCTTCCTCATACGACTCCGTTCTACGAGTGGGTGAATCTATTTGGATTGGGTTTTCCTCTGAACCCAATCGTCTATGTGCAGTTCTTCGGAAACGTTCAGCACCTGAAAACATAAATTAATGCAGCAGGATGTAAATGTTGAAGGGAAGTTCTGTACATAATGTATTATTAGCTGTCAGTTATAGCCTTATTAAAGGCCAAAGTATGGGGTGCGGCTAATACGTGAGTTTTTCCCTGGGACCACTCAGGGTAAAATATCATCTGGTGAGTTGACCAAATGTTTCTCGTTAACTGGGTTAAGGCTCCTGCGCAGCTTGTAGGATATTCTCATAATAGAGATGCAGGTTATTTATAGACCAAGTTTTAATATAATGGCATTTACCTGATATTCTTCTTCCAGGCTGCGCATCTGTCCTCGGGTGATTGGCTGCCAACAATTATAAAAATAGAAGATAAATAATGTACTGTAAGTGTAGGTCTTGTATGAGTGCAGCCTCATTGGTACCATCTAGATTCACAAATGCTTATTCAAACTACCATAAATCCTTGCGTATAAGCCTAACTCACGTATTAGCCGCACCACTAGCTTCTAGTTTCACAAGTGATATATAATGTGGTATGGCTTATAACATTTCTTTAAAGTCTAGTTGCCGTCGACAGTTATACACCAGATAGTACTCACTAATGATAGAAATGTTCACAGCCTTTACTAAAAGTTCAATATGTTATTTCAGCTATATCTCATGAATAAAATAAATGTAACTTACGTGTAGATTGATTCCCAGCATGCACATTGGGGTCCACAGGGTTGTCATCGACACTGACTCCATCATTGTCCATGCTGACAGGGTTGTCATCGACACTGACTCCATCATTGTCCACGCTGACAGGGTTGTCATCGACACTGACTCCATCATTGTCCACGCTGACAGGGTTGTCATCGACACTGACTCCATCATTGTCCACGCTGACAGGGTTGTCATCGACACTGACTCCATCATTGTCCACGCTGACAGGGTTGTCATCGACACTGACTCCATCATTGTTCGCGCTGACATGGTTGTCATCAACACTGACTCCATCATTGTCCATGCTGACATTGTTGTCCTCGACACTGACTCCATCATTGTCCACACTGACTGTGCCATTCTGCACACTGTTTCCGTCATTGTCCACACTGTCTCCGTCACTGTCCTCAAGATCACCATCTACATCAAGAAAAAAAATTTAACCCTTTGAAGAGAGTGATGCAGCTCACATGCCACTGTGTTACATTATTGAACATTAAGCAATCAGAAATATAGCTATTGAAGATCTGAACTATTCTCATTACTTCAGCTATCAAAGCACATTAAACTTATTGTTTTTCTGTGACATTGAGAAACACAGATATGGCAGGCATATATGGGGTACCAGACCAAAGATAGGTAGATCTAACCTAGAATAACTTATTTTAAACTTTCACCATTCTTCCTTACATTTAAATAGTATTATAAAAGTATAGTTAGTTATGATAAGTTCCCAGAGTTAAAATAACACTTACGGGTGGGTGTTGGAGGAGTCACAATCTGAACAGGCAATCTGTTTCTGCCAACTCCACCTCTTACTGTACGAGCGCCTTCTGCAAGAAGAAATATCAGAAGTTAGAATTTAACCATTGCATACTGCTTTAATCTTCTTTTGGCAGCATGACACATCATCCAGACTTTGCAGTACTACAGTAAAAGTCTGCTATAACAAATTTATTTGTAACAAATTTCCAGATACAAAAATAAAGGTTGTACAAATGTTTTCCCATATATTCCTTTAGTTAGAAAATACTGTTGTTATGGATCTTAAATAGGATACTAGTACTAGCGAGTACTCCGAGACACGACCGTATCCTAAGCTTGAGTATTATGGGATACTGAAGCGCGCGGGGCGTCGCATCCCCTTATATGAGGCAGCGCGCCGCCCCGCGGAACTACCGCCCCACAAGTTCCAGAACTTGCGGGGCGCTACCGCCACAATATGATAAATATATTTGCTGAACCAAAGCACTTAGTTAAAATAGAACTTTATTATTTAAGGACATGAATTTTATTGTTATCCTTCCTCTAAGAAAGGGTCCCAGTCATTGTTTTTATATTAATCTAATATACTACGTACGTGAGGAATGGTTGGCAATAGGCAAAGTGTCATTTACCCCCAAATTGACTCGGCCTCTGTTTCTTGGGGCATCACCTATAATAAATTAATAGTTTTAAGTGTGAAGTAATGCAGGTGAATAGTGGAGTTCTGATGGAATGGAATATATGTGTGTGCATCCAGCACAAGGGCCTGGATCACAGTGGCTACCCAACTCCATGCGCACAAGCAGATGGTCATGTGGTATGACCTGTCATAGTTGCATGAGGACCCGGATATATCTAGTACTAGGCTGGTAGAAAAACATTCTCCCCTACACTGACTTTCTCTTATCCTCATGCATGTTTGATCTACTTGGTCCTGGTCACAGAACTTGCAAGCGCATAAATTTTACTCAAATTCCACAAGAGTTTCCCATATTGCCATTTCTGCAAATTTACATACTTTTACCTGGAAAGCCATTTACATTGGCGATTCTTTGTTCCCATTGAGATAGATTAACATCACAAATCATAGAAAGTACTTACCTCGCAAGAAGTGAATGTTTGGAGTCCCTGTCTGCTGCCACTGATTTTCCTAAAGATTATAAAGATCTTTGTTAATAAAGAAAAATTGAATAATGATGATTGCAATATTTGTTCTGTTAGTTTTATCACTTCATATAAATATTGCTTGCCCTTAAAGGTTCTGTTTAAATACATGATACATTATGAGCAACTTCAAAAAACAGGGTTTTTATTACTATAAAACAGTACTCAAAAAGAATTTTCAAACCCAGAAACGGGTTATAGCATTCTCCTAAGTTAGGGGTGCGGGTTATACGCAAGATGCGGGCTATACACGGGAATTTACGGAATGTAGATTGTATGTATTCAGATAGTTTACCTCTCCATCGGCAATTTCCAGCTCCCTGCTCGGAACTAAAACCAGCTTGCCCATATGGACGATCTCAGAGATTGAGGCTGCTGTTCTGCAGTCTGCAGGCAGTGGCGTAATATGCTTGGATTTCTCCACCTTGCAATAGTCGAACCTGACCCGGTGGAGTTGTGTGTTAGGATACAGCTTACAGATCTCATCCTCCAACTTCTCCTCACTCCACGATCTACTAAGGTTTATATCCTTACGGCCATTTTGCATGGCATATCCTGAAAAAATCCATGTGTTAATAGACTGCCAAAATTCAATTATATTACCATGAATTGCCTCATACAACCTTATTTAGATACCACCCATGACTATAGCCGCTGACAGAAATGTTATAAGTATACTACAGCAATAAACTACCGTACATGAAACCCAAGATATGCAGGTTATATGCAAGATGAGATGAATATGTGATAACTTTTAAATAGATATACATTTCCGGAATATTGCCCCTTGTTGAAATGCAACCAACAGCTGTTTATCCAAGGGATGGCAATACATGAGAAAGTGAAGGAAACCCCTACTATACGAAGAAACATTAAATGAAACTTACCTAGTCCATTTGTCTGTAGGAAGGTCTTATGGTTGCCAACTGGCATTTTTACTTGTGAGGGGGACTGTACTAGAAAGATCTGGACCTTGTAGGTATCTCCTTTCTTCCTTCCTCTTTTTCGCTTCTTACGTGCACCCGCTGAGAAGAAATATAGAAATAGTATCTATCAGTTAACAGTGAGAACAAATTATTGCTTCTGGATGCAGAGTTTTTATCTGAACCTTCAGTCGCCCATGGTTATAAGCCGCATCCCCCATCTGAGAAAGTGGTACCCATGCTATACAGCTATGGTATTTAGACACGTGAAGCAATGTCTGATGAAATGCTTTTACAAATCCATCTTTTAGTAATGTTTTCTAACGTTAATAGAACTTTTTTTCCATGCACTCACCGTTGCTGTTGTTTTCATCATTTCCTTGTTCATTGCGTTGGAACAGAATCTGCGTGTTCCTTATCAGACCCTGCAGACTGGGCTGCTGCCGAATTTCAGCTAAAATATGGAGAATATGGTTAAGTCAAATTTTGGAAATTCCAATGTATGGATTTATCATTTTATAAATGAACTTTAGCAGACATACACTTTTATCTATCAAATAGGCAGGGCAACCCACTTGCCATAACACTGGTGGATAAAACCCGGGCAGACTGGTAGGGGAATTTAGCTAATAGGAAGGGAATGAGTTCCAGGAGGATTGGCAGGGGTGTAGCTCCAGTATATGGGCTTGAGCACATTATTAGGGAGTCGGTACCCCAAACCCCTTTCAAATTGGGCCCAAAAGATGCTAGAGTAATGCCCCAATGTACTACCAGGATTAGAATTTCCTCCTCTTTATACACATCTGGTTTTCATTAAGCCAATCCTAAAGGAACAGTGAGTGAATTAAGTCCGAATGTGACTTCCGGTAGCGTTTTCCCCACACATTTCCAAACCCTACCCCCAAGTAACTTAGCGACTTTAACCCATCCTAACGGAGCTTCCGGTAGGACTAGAATAAAATCCCAATATACTATCGGGATGAGAATTTCCTCCTCTTTCAGAATATTTAACCGGTATTAAGCTAAGGCTACAGGAACATGGTCTAAATTAGGCTCAAACGTGACGATGTCGCAAAGCGTTTTCCACGCCGCCCTTAAGTCATCCCCAGCCTACCCGGCGATCTGTCAACTTAACCCCATATAGATCGATTCCTAATTGACCTAGGACAGAAATTAAATATATCACCAGGACCAGAATTTCCTCCTCTTTCAGAATATCTAACCGGTATCAAGCTAAGGCTACAGGAACATGGTCTAAATTAGGTTCGAACGTGACGATCAATGGCACCCACTTGCCATATATATATATATATATATATATATATATATGGAATTGGAGTTTTTACAGTACAATCATTTCTTTTTATTCAAATCTCAAGATATGTCATGTAGGGTAGATTCACCATGTGACAGACCCACACCTGAAGTTGTGAATCTACCATAATACTTTATGACATATGCTTATAATAACAGCCTTCTTTCACAGCTGTCTTTTTCAACAACTCAAAGTTGTTTCTCTCACGCTTCACTTACTTTGAAAGTCTGGATCGGCTGTTTCGTTGGGTGCTGTAGTGTTTGGCATAGCGGCATCGATCCCTGCTCTCAGGAGATCGTTAACCAGATTAGCTGTCATGTTGCAGTGCTATTGTCTTTTATAGTAAGTAGCCCTGAATTCAAGAGTAAAAACAAAAAGGAGATTATTAAACCATGTCTGTTGAATGAAATGAAATATGTCTACAGGACATTATACAGAATGCCACCTGGGGGGTATTATATCAGTATTACCAGTTACCAGTGACGTGACGTGACGTAAACGTGATCTTATAGGTCCTATGTGTAAAATGGAAAAAAAGGTAGAATTTTCATGTTTTTATGTTTCCCCTTTTTCCTGTCAGAAAACTAGAAATTGCACCAAATCTGACCTCCCTGGTATGATTTTTAAGGGTTATATGCGTAATTTGCCCTATTTTAGTGAAATCATATCGAGTATGCCCTTTTAGTGAAAAATCAAAATATTTCAAGGTTGTTTTTTCCACCTGCGTAGAGGGTGTCTGGGGAACCATTATGCAAGTTTCACATTCACTATATAGTTTGTGTGAAGTAAGGGAGAAGCGTTTCAATATTAGCCCCGGCCCTCCTTCATAGTATGACTAATAGTATAGAAATGCAGACAAATGCTGCAATTTAGAGTTTTGCATTTTTTCCTTTTTTTTGGGACAGGAAAAATAGCACTGATACCAAAAATCGACTTTGTACTACTTTCATTAAGAATTATATGCACACTTTTATGTAGTTTATTGATGTGCCTTTAATGGGAAAAATCCATATTTTTTCTTAGGAATTTTTTCCACAGTGTAGAGGTCACTTGGGGACTCTCAGTGGTGGTCTAACACCTTGTCTCGCTCAATGGATGAGAATGGTAGAATAATTTCAAATTTTTGAGGTACATATATACATGTATATTACATATAAGCCTAGGCTTAGGGCGGGGGGGGGGGGTCGTCATAACTTTGTCAGAATGCCACCCAATACACATTGTCAAAACAGGCTAAGTGAATTACAATAACAGAGTTGGAAAATCAACTGAGATTTATTTTACTGCAAATACATGACATAC
The DNA here is from genome assembly GCA_947462335.1 of Harmothoe impar. NCBI lineage: Eukaryota > Metazoa > Annelida > Polychaeta > Phyllodocida > Polynoidae > Harmothoe > Harmothoe impar. The sequence continues at coordinate 67,267,394 of OX381710.1, read as the reverse complement.
ATACTGGTATATATTGAAACATAGAAGTTGAGACCCAAACTATCTCACACTGAAAAGCAGTCACAGTGTCACTGACAGAATGGAATTGAACGGCCACGTGAGCGATAATAAGGGCCGGTAAGCATGAAACGTTGCTACGATTGGAAAGAGCTCTTTTAGAGCTTTAAATGCTTTTTTGGCTTGTCTTCCTAGAATAAGCGGTTCAGGAATAAGGGAGGAGGTTTGGATTCATAGCTCAAAGTTGGAAAATAAGTTGGGAAAGAGAGATTTCTGGAGAAAAACATTATAGATCTACATTGAAACATACTCAGTGAAAGTATAAAGCCCAGTTAATGAACCACTAGTTTAACATCTCTATCAAAGCTAAGAGCTATAAAACGATTCTCCTGTACCCAAAATGTCATTAAATTCTGCAGAATGGTGTCAGTGACATTAGCTTTTTTAAGACAGCCCAAAACCCAAGCCCTATAGGATAGCCTAGCCCTGGATTCACCATAGCTGTGTTTGGGTTATACTTCCAAGTAGTAGCCTACATACCAATACACAACAGTTGACAGCACCCTTTTGGGATATTGACATCCCTCAAAATGTCAATGACAGTAAAAATATTCTCAGATATTTAAAATCCCTGTAACTCCTGAACCGCTAATGCTAGAAACACATGCCAAAAAAGGATTTATAGCTCTTGAGCAGCGTGTTCTACTCGTAGCAACAAATCGCCATTAGCGGTCTTTATTATCGCTCACGCGCACGCTCGATTCGATTGGTAATACAACCCTAAACTGAAGATTAGAAATGTCAACAACCCTCCAACATGTATACTTACCAATTGCTACCTCCTAAAGCCGTTGGGAATGTGAAAATCCTCCGAAAATGTTGTTATGATGCAGTATTTGATGTGTTCAGAGATAGAACCCAGGCCTTGTTTACTTCACCAACATCTTGGCACTTCCTCCTCAAAGCATTCTGGGTAAAGCACTCTCCAAGCAGATCTTTACTTTGCAGTTGCAGAGAATGGTGAGAGGGAGACTGTGATATGAGAGTGACAACCTTTTTGGCGGGAAAAGCTATTCTTAATATGTGCTGGTACATATATGAAATTCTAATTCTACATATGTAAAAATCGAATTCAACATATGTGAAATTCGAATTCAACATATGTGAAATTCGAATTCAACATATGTGAAATTCGAATTGTACATATGTGGAATTGTACATATGTGAAATTTGAATTCAACATATGTGAAATTCGAATTCAACATATGTGAATTTTAAATTCAACATATGTGAAATTCGAATTCAACATATGTGAAATTCGAATTCAACGTATGTGAAATTTGAATTGTACATATGTGGAATTGTACATATGTGAAATTCGAATTCAACATATGTGAAATTCGAATTCAACATATGTGAAATTCGAATTCAACATATGTGAAATTCGAATTCAACATATGTGAAATTCGAATTCAACATATGTGAAATTCGAATTCAACATATGTAAAATTGTACATATGTGAAATTAGAATTCCACATATGTGAAATTCGAATTCAACATATGTGAAATTCGAATTCAACATATGTGAAATTCGAATTCAACATATGTAAAATTGTACATATGTGAAATTAGAATTCCACATATGTGAAATTCGAATTCAACATATGTGAAATTTGAATTGTACATATGTGGAATTGTACATATGTGAAATTCGAATTCAACATATGTGAAATTCGAATTCAACATATGTGAAATTCGAATTCTACATATGTGAAATTCGAATTTTACATATGTTGAATTGTACATATGTGACCAGGCACATGGAAAGGGGTACTCAGGGGGGAATTGATGATTATAGTTCATGTCATGATCTTTAAAGTGAGATATCATAAAGCAAGATACTCCTTGTAGTTTTGTGGGAATAACATCTAGAACATGGGTTGTTACTCATAACTGAAAATGATAAATAAGCTCTAAATGCACTGTATCCCATAATAACCACTAAAAATGATGAAAATGTCAGATTTCCTAAAAATAGGCTAAATAAATGCAAATATCTAATGTAGATTTGGTTCTAGGAGGAATTTTCAAGATCTGTTTTCAGTTTTGAGTTACTGATGGAATTCTCAAAAGACTAGCACCAAAATATTCCATTTAGAAACCTTGGAATGGTTTCCATGGCAACCAGGAAGTGCGCTATGTGCCAATTTCCCATAGAAAACGTTCCATTTACATTCCAAATATAGAATGTTAGCACTAAAGATGGAATAATTCTAAGAAGACTACTGTATTCTCCGTAAAAAAGTACCCTAAAGCATTTTTGAGCATATCTTTCACTATCTTGCCATTCTAATGCCCCCTGGTGGCCAAAACCAGAACTAAAAATCCCCCGCGAAGGTACCTTCTCACGTGTTGAGCCACATATGTGAAATTCAAATTTTACATATGTGGAATTTGAATTGTACATATGTGGAATTCGAATTCTACATATGTTGAATTGAATTTTACATATGTTGAATTGAATTTTACATATGTAGAATTGAATTCAACATATGTAAAATTCAATTCAACATATGTAAAATTCTGCTATTCCTATTATGTTTAGCAATTTCTAATATGTTTTGCTGAATTCTACATATGTAGAATTCAATTCTTGATATGTAGAATTAGACATATTGGTATTTTGATTCTACATAAGTAAAATTCAATTTAACATATGTTGAATTCAATTCTACATATGTGGAATTGAATTCCACATATGTGGAAATTGCCCAGTCATATTGGAAATTCAATTCTACATATGTGAAATTAATTCTACATATGTGAAATTATTTAGACATATGTCCAATTTTATTCAACATATGTTGAATTCGAATTCAACATATGTCTAATTTATTAGACATATGTTGAATTCACGATTTTAGGAACCAACGGCACCCCATAGACTGATGACCAAAGGACGGACAGGGGATGGCAGACCTGTGTACACTAATTTTGTAACAGGTTAGAATAATAATCACTGAGGGGGATGATTATATGCCTACATTTAGAAAAGGACCATAGGGTGATGATCACGTATCTACATGTAGAATAGGATCATGTAGAGTGATGATCACGTACCTACATATATAATACGATTTTGTACACTCTAAGAACAGTGTGTTGCGAGAACATGCTTAAGGAGTTACGCACACATATTTGCAACACACCTATGAGATCAACACACTTTTGGGAAAGAGTGTATAGTGTGTAGCGTGTTACACCAAAATGTGTGTTAAAAGTGGCTGCAGAAAAGCGTATTGATAAGTGTGTAAATGTAGAGTGTAGGGTGATGATTATGTATATATACATGTACAGTAGGATCATGTAGGGTGATGATCATGCACTTATCTAAATATAATGGCTCACATATTGCTTGATATCAATTGATCTACAACAGATCTATACCAAGATGCTGATTCTTGCATACCATCACAGACATATTCCCCTTTCAGGGGGTAGGTCTACCATTTCTGTAAACCTACTATTACTGTATGAAATGTCCTGTAGCCCTTTAGGGGTCACTCGCCCGGACATATTTCGCCCGGACATTTCGCCCGGACATAGACACATTTCCCCCCTACTGTCACAGATTATGGATAGGAACCAAACATCCTATATAGTGGGAAGTTAGGTATATGTAGGGAGTATATAACTGGCATATTTGACATAGTTAAATATAATCATGGTAGACAGGGAGAGAGATAATGTGATTTGGGTGTCCTGTCGACAAAAAATGTTATTTTGAAGGAAAAACACTCATAGCCCCCTCAAACAAAAGATTACAGAGGAATTCCAATTTTTTTTTCACTATGCATACACTACCATACAACTCTATTTTTTAATGACAAAAATGAACCCAAATGCATGATGGGAAATAAGTGTGGGCTGGGAATGTTGATAGAAATTCGCCCGGACATCCTATTTCACAAAATTCAATTTTCTTGAAAAATATAGAAAGAATGCCCTCACTGGTGCAATTTCTGGTCCAGATATATTGTTAGAAATCGTAGTTTGAGTAAAAAATAAGAAACCACACATATATAGTGCCTTTTTCTGAAAAATGTGTAAAAAATGTAATTTTCTATTGTTTTTGGACCAATTCTGGGCCATTTTTGGCATATTTTAGGTCTCTGGAACATTAAATATGGATATTTAACCAAGGAAACCCCTATGTAACATAAAGAACTCATCCATCCCGATGTCATAAGACAAAAAAAAATCATGAAAAAATAAATATCCTAAGAATGCTGACCTGTGGAAGTGTAAAAATCCCATATGCACAGTTTCTGTGATTTATGACCTCATGTTTCACTCTTATGACGTCAATTGGGATCAACAATGTATGAGGTTGAAATGACTTTTATCTGGAATCTTTAGGTAGCTCTCGCATGTGTTATGTACTCCCCATGCAGAATCCTTTCTCTGTAATGTAGATATAGTGACTAATATAACGTACAGTATGATGTCTAAAATATGTCTTCAGCTGTCATCTTAATAATCTTATCATATTATCAGAGACTTCCTTGCGGCCTACCACCAAAGAGGTGCATCACATTATCATAACACGCAACTAGGTGTTACGACCTCATCTAGGACTTAGATATGCCAGTACCAGTAACCAATCACAGACAGAGAGTGAGGCTGTCATACATATGCCATATATACCTGTATTCTCCTGCTGTCGTGCCCGCCACCAGACTGTTTGTTATACCACACTGCTCACTGCTCTCCAGCTCCACATTATTTAGGAGTGGTGCTATATCAGAAGTTAGCAGAGACATGTTACCTCAGTCACACTGAGATACACACAGCTCCCTGCTATGTGGGTGCAGTCACACTAAGATACACACAGCTCCCTGCTATGTGGGGGCAGTCACACTGAGATACACACAGCTCCCTGCTATGTAGGAGGGCAACAGTCACACTGAGATATACACAGCTCCCTGCTATGTAGGAGGGCAAAAGTCACACTGAGATACACACAGCTTCCTGCTATGTAGGAGGGCAACAGTCACACTGAGATACACACAGATCCCTGCTATGTAGGAGCGAAGCAGTCACACTGAGATACACAGAGCCCCCTGCTATGTAGGAGGGCAACAGTCACACTGAGATACACAGAGCCCCCTGCTATGTAGGAGGGCAACAGTCACACTGAGATATACACAACTCCCTGCTATGTAGGAGGGGAACAGTCACACTAAGATACACACAGCTCCCTGCTATGTGGGAGGGGAACAGTCACGCTGAGATACACACAGCTCCCTGCTATGTAGGAGGGCAACAGTCACACTGAGATATACACAGCTCCCTGCTATATAGGAGGCAGTCACACTGAGATACACACAGCTCCCTGCTATGTGGGAGGGGAACAGTCACACTGAGATACACACAGCTCCCTGCTATGTAGGAGGGAAGCAGTCACACTGAGATACACACAGCTCCCTGCTATGTAGGAGGGCAACAGTCACACTGAGATATACACAACTCCCTGCTATGTGGGGGCAGTCACACTAAGATACGCAGAGCTCCCTGCTATGTGGGAGGGGAGCAGTCACACTGAGATACACACAGCTCCCTGCTATGTGGGGGCAGTCACACTGAGATACACACAGCTCCCTGCTATGTGGGAGCAGTCACACTGAGATATACACAGCTCCCTGCTATGTAGGAGGGGAATAGCCATGCTGAGATACACACAGCTCCCTGCTATGTGGGAGGGGAACAGTCACACTAAGATACACACAGCTCCCTGCTATGTGGGTGCAGTCACACTAAGATACACACAGCTCCCTGCTATGTGGGGGCAGTCACACTGAGATACACACAGCTCCCTGCTATGTGGGAGCAGTCACACTGAGATATACACAGCTCCCTGCTATGTAGGAGGGGAATAGCCATGCTGAGATACACACAGCTCCCTGCTATGTGGGGGCAGTCACACTGAGATACACACAGCTCCCTGCTATGTGGGAGCAGTCACACTGAGATATACACAGCTCCCTGCTATGTAGGAGGGGAATAGCCATGCTGAGATACACACAGCTCCCTGCTATGTGGGAGGGGAACAGTCACACTGAGATACACACAGCTCCCTGCTATGTAGGAGGGCAACAGTCACACTGAGATATACACAGCTCCCTGCTATGTAGGAGGGCAACAGTCACACTGAGATACACACAGCTTCCTGCTATGTGGGAGGGCAACAGTCACACTGAGATATACACAGCTCCCTGCTATGTAGGAGGGCAACAGTAACACTGAGATACACACAGCTTCCTGCTATGTGGGAGGGCAACAGTCACACTGAGATATACACAGCTCCCTGCTATATAGGAGGCAGTCACACTGAGATACACACAGCTCCCTGCTATGTAGGAGGGCAACAGTCACACTGAGATATACACAGCTCCCTGCTATATAGGAGGCAGTCACACTGAGATACACACAGCTCCCTGCTATGTAGGAGGGGAACAGTCACACTGAGATACACACATCCCGCTCCTATATGGGAGGCAGTCACACTGAGATACACACAGCTCCCTGCTATGTAGGAGGGGAACAGTCACACTGAGATACACACATCCCGCTCCTATATGGGAGGCAGTCACACTGAGATACACACAGCTCCCTGCTATGTAGGAGGGGAACAGTCACACTGAGATACACACATCCCGCTCCTATATGGGAGGCAGTCACACTGAGATACACACAGCTCCCTGCTATGTAGGAGGGACGCAGTCACACTGAGATACACACATCTCCCTCCTATATGGGAGGCAGTCACACTGAGATATACACAGCTCCCTGCTATGTGGGTGCAGTCACACTAAGATACACACAGCTCCCTGCTATGTAGGAGGGGAGCAGTCACACTGAGATACACACAGCTCCCTGCTATGTGGGAGGGGAAACAGGACCTTTCACTTGTTTCTCACTCTCCAACTTTGATGTCTAGTCTACATGTAGTGATCAGGTATGTCTGTGGAAATACTGTCTAAGAATCAGTAAAGATGCATAACACATATGTAAAGTTTCAAATGTTAGTACATCTTTCCAATGGAGTAGTTTTAGAATACTGAAAAAGGTTGCATGTTTAAATATTTTCATGACAAAGAGACGGGAGACAGTCATACAATTTCATCATCTGTAAAGTCTTCTGTTTTGGAAACAATATGCTATTGCTTGGTGGTCTGAGGCTAGACAGACATTATGATTCAAGATGATATTTCTATGTGAGTGTCAATTACTTATGATCTAATACAATGACATCTACTGGAGGTTAATCAATTATTATGTATCAATGAAATATTAATGAAATGTGAACAATGGAGAATCTAAGTGAGAGAGAACAAGATGTCTTCAGCAATATGACCATAATCAATCCTTCAAATATTGCCAAAGAAACATTTGACACTTTTGTCTTATGTATGCGGATGATCCAGCCAATTGCTGAAGTATTTCTAAATCTGTTGACCCTTATATGTATGGTGAAGTACAAGAGCCTGCATAACCCTGCTGGTGTATTGGTGTCCAGTCTGGCCCTCAGTGACACCCTCCATGGCTTAGCAATGTACACCCTGCCTCTGAGAACCTCTGGTCAGTTACCATGTGTCATCAGTATCGTTGTAGAAGTATTCACTGTGAATGCACAGTTTTTGGGTTTCTGCATGGTGGCTATGCAGAGGAGGAACTCTCTTCTCTCACAACTCAATATTACCCCAAAATGGCCACTGAAGAAGGTGTGTGTGGCACTGGCTGTGGGCTGGGTGCTGCTGGCTATCTGGAACCTAGTAGACTAGAACAGTACTAGAAATGTGAGGGGGATATGCTCGGTGATTATGCCGCTTTAAAATACACACAGCCCCCTGTCATGGCAGGGCAGCAGACAGCCTGAGGTACACAGAGCACCCTGCTATGTGGGACTGGAAAAGTTGCACTGCAATAGACACAGCTGCCCGGTCTATTGAAAGAGAGAGGGGACATCTGCAATGCTGCATAAACAAACAGCTATAGGGACACACTGAGATACAAGCAGATCCCAGCCATGGAGGAGGGGACCTGTCACATTGAGATACACAGCTCCCTGCTATATCGGAGGGGGGGCAGACAAACTGAAAAACACTTTGTGTCCTATAAAACCCTACAGTTATGCTCTTTCCTACATTATGACTCCAGGCTGTGTCTCACGAACTTGGGCCAATGATTTTGTCTATGACCAGGTGCCGTCTATGACCTGGTGCCATCTATAACCGGGCGCCGTCTATGACCAGCTATCGAAAAAGTTGTTTGGAGGAATAAAAAAAGAAAAATTTCTTTACAATTTTTATAAATAAAAATTGTAAGAATTTTTTTTAAAATGTTTATCCAAACAGCTTTTCTCGATAGCTGGTCATAGACAGCACCGTTCATAGACGGCACCCGGTCATAGATGGCACCCCGTCATAGACAAAAACATTGGCCCAAGTTCGTGAGACACAGCCTCCAGTTGGTAGCAAACGAAAAAGACTAAGGTAAAGTGACCGTCATCCAAGAGTCAGGCATTTTGGAATGTCAGGCTGTTAGCTCAAATGTCCATTAACCTCCCTCCTTACTGAAAATAGTGGAGAGGGTGCACTGGGTGCTGACACATTCAGGTAGCATAGTGCATACCTTGTTTTCTCCACTGGCATAGAATAATTTCTCATAAGACATATTGACATAATTATATTGACATATCAAATTTGTCAATATGATCAAGTTCAAGTTTCAAGTTTCAATAATTTATTCTCTCATAGTATTTGTACATATATGACATTTGACACATACAAAATACGCACTCATTTCGTAATAATATACATCTAATACATAAATTGGGTAATATAAGTACCCCTTTTACAATAGATATTTCCCTTGACACGTGATGCCATTAATTGTCAAAATTCTACGGAGAAAAGGCTGCTGCTAGAAGTATACTTTCTGTTTTCGTTAGCCACCTATATGTTTTCTAGTTATTTTTCCCGGTTCAATATCTATATGGTACAAAGTTCACACTAATATAGCGATAATTTATATATACAAATGTTAATTAATTCTATTTACAGATCTATGTACAATAATTATGGTATTTACAGTTGATTTTACAATTATATACAATTTGTTATCAAATTACAGGTTATACAGGAGGACTTTTCAATGAATATATTATGTGATAAATTGCTATGCTACTTATTGGTTCACAATATTATTATCAGTATATACTCTAACACGCTAATAATTAGAGCACGGGTTTTAAGTTATGACGATAAATGCAGAGCTCAGAAATAGATAGTTATAGGTTCATACATACAATAATAGTGCATCAAATGAAATTGTTCACAAAGTGTTTTGATCACTAAAGATCTGATATTATAAGAAGAAGATAAAATCGATGACCATGAATACCCATATTATCTATAAAGAAGATAATTCTTATAATTACTTATACCATTTCATAAACCGTATACACACGCTATCCCACATCATCCTTTGGGATTAGATTTTTCAACTCCCATTTTAATTGGAGTTTAAAGAAATTTCTATCTCTAACATTTCTTTTGTCAGGAGGTAGGCTATTCCACATAGTAGAAACTGTATATTCCAGACTTCTTTTATACGCTTCACAATGTGGCAGCTTATTCTTCAATAAGATGCCATCAGTGCTTCTAGTGTTAATTGTACACTTTTTTACATAAATGCTTTTGTTTGACCTTTTGTGACCCTCAATGTATATGTGGGATAATCTCCTGTCAGATAAATAATTTATCTTTGATTTGCTATGAACTAATTCAGTTGATGTTCGCATGGGCAATTTAAGACAGACTTTTAAAACCCTATTCTGGGTCCTCTGCATCTTGTTCAGTAGTGTACTACCTGATTTGATATATAAGATGTCACCATAATCATATATAGGCATTATATATACTTTGTAAATTTTCAACAAGCTTTCTGTGCTTAAGAATCTGGCTATTTTTGTCAGTTGATATGTCCTGTAAGCTACTGTTTTCATCTGATTTTTCATAAAGATTTCGTAATTTAACCTTGGATCCAAAATAATACCCAGATATTTATATGTAAATACTCTTTTAAGTTTCTCCCCATCTATTGAAAGTTCTGTTTTTTTAAATGACTTTTTCCCACCAAAACCCATGAATTTTGTTTTCCCAGTGTTCACAGTAAGCTTGTTCTTTTTACACCATAGCACAAAATGATCAATACAATTTTGCATCTTTTCAACCGCCCGATGCTGATTATGATCTGATACATAAATGACAGTGTCATCAGCAAATAGACTAATAGATGCTCCCTCTACTTTGATATTGACATCATTAATATAAATTAAGAATAACAGAGGTCCCAGAATAGATCCTTGTGGCACACCACACTCAACACCTAATTCACTTGAGCATTTACCTGCAATGCTTGTCTTTTGTACTCTATTTGAAAGATAATCCCTAGTCCAATTTAGAAGCTTTCCTGAAATCCCCAATTTTTCCATTTTTGTAATTAATATTTTATGATCAACTGTATCGAATGCTTTCTTAAGGTCAAAAAAGGTTGCTATTGTGTCTATTCCCACATTTTTGTTTGATAATATATTGTCTGTAATTGAACCTACTGATGTGATTGTAGACATGTTTTTTCTGTAACCATACTGAAATTTTGATAAAAGATTGTTGTTTTCCAAAAAAGACATTAAGTGTGTGTGAACCACTTTTTCTAGAATTTTCCCCGGCAGTGCAAGTAAAGATATAGGCCTATAGTTAGATACAAGCCTCCTGTCACCACCTTTATGTATAGGTATAATAGTGGCGCATTTCCAGTCACTAGGCACTTTTCCCAACTCAAGTGAACTATTAAATATGTGTACCAATTGTCTCTTTGTCACCATAAAAACCATTTTGAGAATATTTGAATTGACATTATTAACCGCTGAAGATTTAGATATTGAAATCTCCTCTATGAATTCAGAGATTTCATGCTCACTTGTAAGGATATCTGACAATGAAGTATCATTACTAATAGCACCATCATATGACCAAGGATCATTAAGATTTTCCGCTAATTTCTTACCAATATTTGTGTAATATTTGTTTACATAATCTGGTGTATTGTCAACTGATACCTCATTGCCATCCTCATCAATGAGATTGATACCAGTACTCTGCGTCTTTCTTGAAGGTAACAATTTTGTAATCTCCCTCCAAAATCTTGCTGAGTCATTTCTGCACTCTTCTGTCAAATTATTAATAAATATTTCTCTAGTAGAGTGAACATCAACCTCAAGCTGCTTTCTAGCATCAAATGCAGCCTGCTTATCTAATACATTTTTTGTTTTGTATGATCTAGAAAGCAACCTGTCCTTCTCAGCAATTTTCTCAAGTAGAGGTGGGTCAACCCACTCTTCCTTAGGCTTCTTTATAGTAAAGTTTTTGAATGGACACATGGTATCCAAAATTTCAAGCAAGGAGTTAACATAAAATGTCCACAACTCTTGAGGATCCTGCATTTCATAGAAAGTCTCCCAATTGATTGAAACAAATTGATTTATCAATTTTTCTCCATCAAAATTTTTCATAGACCTTCCATGAAATTTAGTTTTCTCTCTGTTTTTTCCAGGGATATCTATTGTACCTGCAACTATGTCATGATCACTTAGATCAAATGGGATTACATACGACTTATCCATAAATAAATCATTTGTAAATATCAGATCCAAGCATGACTCTTTTTGTTTATGTCGTGTAGGCTCTTTAATCCAGTTCAACAATCCATATTGTAATAAAGTATTTGTTAATTTTGTTGTTACATCTTTTAATTTTGGATCCAGAAGGTCAAAATTGAAATCTCCCACTACATATAATCTTTTCCTTGATTTTACAACCAATTTTTGAATAATAGGTTCAAATAACTCAAAAAATTTATCTGGATTACCCTGAGGTGGCCTATATACCGTGCAAACGACACTGGTTTTCCTATTTTCATCTAGTAAAGTGAGACATTGAATTTCCAAATCTTTAGTAGATAAATTCAGATAACTCAACTCATCACTGTTACAACTCAGACTATCGTTTACATATGTACAAATACCACCTCCAATTTTAGGTAATAATTTTAGAGGATTGTCTCTCCAAGATCTATCAAGCCTATACATATGAAAACCTTGTAAATCATATGTACTATTACAATCATCCTCAGTAAACCAGGATTCCGTAATAGATATGAATTTAAAATTTGTACCCGTAAATCTAAGTTTCATCTCATCAACCTTCTTTTTGTTTTTGATACTTCTAATATTTAAATGTACAAAATGTTCACCTTCTAAATCATTAAGCTCCGCTACCGTTACTTTTTCTATATCATCCATTGTAAATTAAAATAGCATACATCTTTCCAGCATTCAAACTCACACATATCCAAAATACAGTCCTCAAATTACAGTATAACTTACTTATGACAATAATCTTAAAAGTAGATCTTAAATCTAAAAAATTAACACTGAACCTCGACTTTTGTCGTTCCAGCATTAAAATCTAGGTGAGAGGAGTCAGTTTCAGTCGGCTCTGATACATTGTAATAACATTGCTAGTCATGAGAATTTGGGTTCTAAAGTATAATTGTTGAGAACATTACATTTCAATACTCATTGTTAACGTGTTGTTTGTTATAATTATTTCATTCAATATTATATATAGATTTATTAATAGTGTTAATAGTCTATAATTAAATATAAAATTGTCAATTGTAATAATATCATTGCTATTGTAACAGGCAGCGCAGACTGCTGTGTTATTTGTATACCTATTCCATGTGCACTGACCGTGACGGTTTCATAACAAGTTACATAATCATCTACACCAGGTGGCTCTGGTGGTGTGGTCAGGTGACCCCCACAGGCCTGTATATAAGGTGACTGCTTCCCCATTGGAAGCCAGTCAGGTTTGGGACTGTCGTGACAAGACCACCCTGTGCTCCGGGCTTAACTCTATGCTGTAGGGTTGCCCCACTGTATTATAGTGATCTGATCTGATCCCTGTATAGCTGATGGTTATACTTGTCATTATATTACTCCAGAGTTACCCTTTTTAATAAAGTCGCCGTATATTAAAGTCTAATTTACCTTGTCCGGTGTTTGATTCTCATGCGTTACACTCGTAGTACTCGACCAACTACATTGGTGCCGTGACCATTTGATCGAACCGACCGTGATAAGGTATTAAATAGGCTTATAGTGTATGGATTACCTATACGATATTGTCAGCTCGTTCAGCGGCAGGACTAAAACCCCTGCTGAGGAACGTGAGGAGGCCGTACAAAATGTTCGGTTCTTCACGGGCAAATCAAATAGGGGGGAGAGCCGGGCAGCCTTGGAGGTGCCCGGTGACGACCTCTCCCAAGGAGCAATAGGTGATCCTATTGTGGAGGCTTTTGCCAGAGGTGAGGACGGAGAGCAATCTCCGGTCCCAGGACCCTTTGATATCAGCCCCAGGAGATCGTTGGACTCCCTCTCCACGAACCTTTTCTGCCCCGAGGGTCAGAAAATACCGGGAAGAGAGACACGTTCTCTCGGCCTTGCTCCCGTCTGTTCCACACCGACGGTAGCGGATCCTTCATTGGATCCAAACACGCCCTTGTTTACCGACGGTGGCTCCGACACACCCGAGGGTGCAGTCGGTGGTAAACCGTCGGTAAAGGAAGGCGTGGCGGCAAAGGCTCCTGTAACTGGGACCCTGCCGGCTACAGAGGAACCATCCAGCTTACCGCTGGATGCAACTCTGTTGGCTGACATGGGGATTGGGACAAAGCAGCCTGAACTGCGGAACCTCGAAGAGGCCCGGAGGGAGCTTGCTTCCATCAGCAACACTAGGAATTTATTTCTTAGGGAAGTTGATGAGAAGAAAAGGTTCATTCTGGAGCTCCAAGGGGAGTTGACTTCTCAAAAGGCTGAGGTTGATAAGCTTGTGCGACAGAGGGTGTCTGGGGAATGTGAGGTGGCGAGTTTGAATACCTTGGGAAAGGATTTGAGCACGCAGCTCCAGTTAGCTAGGCGGGACCTCGAAAGCTTAAAGCAAACCAACCTTGAGCTAAAAGAGAAGTCAGAACAGGTACCACCACCAACTCCGGTGGTACCACCGGTCGTAACTACACCTAATTTGTACACATCGGTGACACCTTCTGGTGTCCCTACGATAGTACATACTACGGTCCCTAGTATGACACCTCAGATGGGGGCAAGCTACTTAAAGACTCCGGTCTGTGGTGGCGCCTTTGGGGGTTTGGCAACACCTCCAGGGTACACCCACCCATCTACTGGTTCAACGATGTTGAACCAGCAGCAGACCTTGGTCTCGGTTCCAGTACCGAAGCCCAGAGCTAGACAGGGTTTAACCCCGGTCCAGCGGGCTAAGTACGACAGGAACCCGGCCATAGAGAAGCTGGGGACAGACATCGTCCCGTGGGACATCGATGATTTGGATGAACGGTATGCTCCTTTCAACTTTGGGGAGACCAAACATCCAGATGCAGCCCGTCAAAAGGCCATCGATATTCCGCCTTTCACAGGGTCGCCACCCTGGAGAAAGTACAAAGTTCGGTTCAAGGCTATTGTGGAGAGCAATCGCTGGAACAATCAGCAAGCGCTGGTTGCTCTGAAGCAAGCACTCTGCAACGGGCCAGGTGAACCAGCCCTTTTGGCATTTGAGCAAGTGAAGGTCAAGACATTGAGCTCACTTGAGGAGACTGCTGAATGGGCGATTGGTAAGATTGGTGAGCATGACCCAAGGACTCAGTTGCTCAAGCGTGTACAACGCAAGGACGAGCATCTGAGATTCTACGGATTTGCTTTACAGGAACTGATATCCGAGTGTTATCAGGGATGTAGACCTGACACACCCACTATCATCCAGGAGTTAACCTCCAGGTTTGTCAATGGGGTCAGGGACACTAATCTCCAAGCATATCTGCGGGAAAAATGGCAGCCGGACTTGTCTCTGGCTGACCTGTTTGACCATGCAGATGTGTATGAAACCAAACAGGCTGTCTTTCCAAGTGGCGGTGTGGCGGCATCCCCATCTGTAGCCCCGAAAGGAGCTCAGGTGACGGAGGCTGCTACAAAGCCACCAAAGGAAAAACAGCCCGCCTCTAAGGAGGTGGCGGCAGTGACGTCTGAAAGGGACATGGAAAAACTGATTGAGGGTTTGTTGCGGAAGCACTTGGAAAAGAGCCCCGCGTCCACTTCTGACTCTGGAAGGAGAAAGAGAAAGAAGAAGGACACAAAACCTCAACCATGTCGACGCTGTCAGGAGATGGGTCATTGGGCTAGCGAATGCAAAGCCCCTGAACCTGTTGCTGCTAAAACCGAAAAGGAGACGGAAAACTGAATGGGGCCCATCCTTTTGGCGAGGATGGCGCCCCCACAGTTAGCCATGCCTGTAAGGGTTTAGTAGACGGTGTTAACACTTCCATGAACCAAGGCCGCGCAGAGGCAGAAGGGTCTGATCAACCTGTAAGCGTCTGGCAAGGCGGGGCTGGCAAGGACAAACGGAATCCTAAGGATTCTGTAGTCGCTGGCTTAGAGGAGTCTTGGTTAGAATCGATTGCCCAGAGCAGTGCGATTCAAGACTCCCCGAGCGACCCATGTTGGGATTACCTCCTGACAAAAGGGGTTGCTATGGATGGAGGGGACAGGCCGATGCTGACCTCTGAGTGTGTTCCTTTACGGGGACAACGTTGGTACCTGAGTCTGGTTATTTCCGGGACGCGTGGTGAATTTTTGGTCGACACGGGTGCATCTCACACCCTGGTTGATCGTAAATTCATGGCCCGTCTTTGCAACCAGCCCGATGCTCCGCTACTAGGAGTAAAGGCTCGGACTGCTACGGGAGATAGTATGCAGACTTATGGCAGAACTGTAAAACCTATGTTGGTGGATGGCAAGACATACTGGATATGTCCAACCATCACCGACATCACTGATGATGGCATCCTGGGGATGGACTTTGCTGCTCTTTACGGAGTGACAATGAACACCGCAACAGGCCGACTTCAGATTAAACATCCT
This sequence comes from Harmothoe impar, assembly GCA_947462335.1. Taxonomy (NCBI): domain Eukaryota; kingdom Metazoa; phylum Annelida; class Polychaeta; order Phyllodocida; family Polynoidae; genus Harmothoe; species Harmothoe impar. Next base: position 67,251,276 of record OX381710.1, on the reverse strand, counting down.
TATAAACAATCTGTACAGTGCGTTTTAAGGAATGGTTCTTCTGTGGCGTCAGTGGCACAGGACACAAAGCTAGCACCGGGACATGTTTCAGATGTCCTAGTCAGCTGCGTGGGAGTGCAGGCCAAACGGCCGGGAATGTTTGAACCAGAAGATCAAAAGCTCGCCGAGCTAGGTCTTGCTGGCTATCATACTTACCTGGCCAACGCTCGTTGGGGGGTGATACCAATCTGTAACTCGAGTAGTAGAGAAGTCACTCTACGAAAGGGGACACCTATTGGTAACACTACGCGAGCATATGGTGTTGATTCGCTGACTACGGATTTTGTGGACGTAGGTCTGGTTGCTGGACATCCTGCCCATGAGGATGCCCTAGCAATCTCCAGCCTACCGAAACATCTAAGATCCCTGTTGTGTGAGTCACACCTAGATACCCTGGAGAGCGAAATGGTGGCACATGAGCTGTCAGAATTCTCTGACGCTTTTGCGCAACCAGGAGATCCTCTAGGGCGTACCGACACGGTACAACACCGGGTTGATACTGGGGACGCGCTTCCCAGTAGAATTCCCTACCGTCGGTTACCCATGGCTAAAAAAAGTGCTATGGAGGCTGAGGTAGAAAAGATGTTGGATGAAGATGTGATTCAACCTAGCGAGAGTCCATGGTCAAGTCCTGTGGTGATGGTCACCAAGAAGGATGGTTCCTGTCGATTTTGCATCGACTATAGGAAGTTGAACGGACTCACTAGGAAGAATGCATATCCTCTACCTCGGATAGATGAATGTGTGGAATCTCTGGGTGGGGCGAAATGGTTCTGTACACTAGATTTACAATCTGGTTATTGGCAGATCGGCATGGACCCCCGGGACCGAGAAAAAACTGCATTTTCTACCCATATGGGACTATTTGAGTTCAACGTCATGCCATTTGGGCTATGCAATGCCCCGGCAACCTTTGAGGCAATGATGGAAACCATGTTACAGGGTTTACTTTGGAAAAAGTGCCTAGTTTACTTGGACGACATCATCGTCTTCGGGGGTTCTGTGGAGGAAACTCTACAGAACCTCCAAGCTGTGCTGAAACGCATCTTATCATATGGTCTGAAATTGAAACCTTCAAAGTGCAAGCTTTTTAGGAAATCAGTTGAATACCTAGGTAGAATTGTTTCTGAACATGGCATCATGGCTGATCCTCATAAGATCGAAGTGGTACAGAACTGGCCTCGTCCGATGGACACGAAGGAGATACGCTCTTTCATCAGGTTTTGTTCATACTACAGAGATTTTATACCTGGATTCTCGAGAGTCGCAGCTCCCTTACAAGAGCTGATGATTGGAGAGAACAAGGCTAAGGCTAAGATAGTCTGGTCTCCAGCCGCAGAACAGTCTTTCAGTGAGTTAAAGAGACTCTTCTTAGAAACACCTGTTTTGCACTACCCTGCACCTGTTGGTAAGTTCATCTTGGACACTGATGCTTCTAATACAAGTATTGGTGCTGCCTTGTCGCAGATCCAGGATGGGCGAGAAGTGCCGCTGGCATTTTCGTCCAACAGTTTAAGCAAAACACAACGTAACTACTACACAACCAAGCGTGAACTCTTGGCAGTGGTGGTTTACACAAAAAAGTACAGACATTTCCTATATGGTGGGAATTATCTCGTACGGACGGATCATTCATCTCTGCAGTGGCTCCTTAACTTCAAGGACGCTGAGGGGATGATGGGTAGATGGTTGAACCACCTCTCTGAGTTTGGCATGACGAATGAGCATATCATACACAGGAGTGGAGTAGATCATGTGAATGCGGACAGCCTGTCCCGCTATCCTATCCGGAACTGTCACCGTGTAGACTGCCGAGACTGTGGGTCTCACAATGCAGTGATTGCGTCTGTGGGTGCGAAAGTTCCTAACTGGACGTTGAATCACTTGAAGGATGAGCAGCTTGCGGATCCGGCTATTTCGAGGGTGTACTCCTTGAAGTTGTTGGGCCTGTACAAGCCTGTTCGCCCCGCACTTTCGCTGGAATGTAAAGAAGTTAGACAACTGTTAGCGCAGTGGGATAATCTTTTTATACGGAACAGTGTATTGTGCCGCTGGAGGGTGCAACCTGGCAGGAAGAGAACAGCTCAGTCTGTAGTGCCTTTGTCACTCAGACTACAGTTGCTCAATTACTGTCATGGCCACCGAACTTCAGCACACTTTGGCAGACAACGAACTGAGGCAAAGATTAAGAGTAGATATTACTGGCCTGGTATGACTTTGGACATACGGCGTTGGGTGAAGCAATGTCCCCAATGCTGTTTATCAAAGCCTGGACCTGGTATCGGTAAACTACCTCTAAGTCAAGAGCTATTCGGTGTTCGGTTTGCCCGGATCGCTGTTGATATCATTAGTGGTTTCAACACGACCCCCCGTGGGAATACCTGTATGATGGTGGTACAGGACTACTATACCAAGTATGTCCAAGTATATCCGTTGGTAAATCATACAGCTGTTACCTGCGCAGAAGCACTTTTCGAGAATTGGATCCTCACGTGGGGAGGTCCTTTAATGCTTCACTCCGACCAGGGTCGCGAGTTTGAATCTCGACTGTGGGCAGAATTGTGTAGTAAAATACACATCTGCAAGACGCATACGAACCCCTATCGACCACAATCGGACGGTATGGTGGAACGTTTCAATCGGACGTTGATCCAATGTCTCACGACAATGGTTAATGAGCATCGAGATGATTGGGATGAGCACGCTCGCTATATCTCTCATGCTTACAACGCTACCGAACATGCGTCGACGGGCTGTACGCCCAACATGCTCGTAATGGGTGAAGACATAGTCATGCCGAGTGACATGGTCTATGGCGTGCAGGGACACCAGCTCGAGCAACCCTGCACAGTAATGTTTGTAGAGTCATTGCGACAATCATTACGCGAGTCCTATGGAGTAGTAAGGGACAACTTGGAAAAATCTGCTACTTTGCAGAAGGTGGGCTATGACACGGGCCTTAAACTCCGCCAATTTAAGGTGGGGGATAAGGTCGCGAGGTTTAGCACACCTAATTCCAAAGTCAAGACCCTGTACTCTTGGGATGGACCGCATACGGTAACTATGGTGGTTAGTGAAACTACTGTGGTGATCCGTTTGAAAAAGGGAACATTGACCAAATCACATGTGGCAAGACTCAGACCTTGGTATGGGGTGCCATATGTAGATGACGACAATGATGCCCTAGGCGCTGACACTGGTCCAGTGAAAGCGCCGACCGACCCTGTGCCACCGACGGTACCTAAGGTAAAACCGACGGTTGAACCAACGGTACCAACAGTGGCACGACGACGGGGTCGTCCGAGGAAAATACCGATTGAACCACAGCCGTGTGTTACCAAGCCCAAGCGTGGTAGGCCTCGTAAAAAAAGGCCGGCTACGCGCAAGGGGCTGACCGTAGACGCCGGTAAACATAGTAGTTCGGTACCACCGGTACCGCAACCGCTAGACTTACCGACAGAAGGTCTACGGAGGAGCGCACGTGTTCGAGAGCGAGAAAAGAATGTGTAAACGTTTTTTTTCTTACCTTGTTGACGACAAATAGCTGTTGGCTTGATTATATTTCCCTGGACTATTGAGTACTGGGGCGGTGGTCTCCGTTCCCGGTACACGATCACCAAAACACAACGAGAAGCAGAGGGCTATCCGGTGTTGGTTATCCGTTGGAGGTAGGAAAGCACATGTTCGGGGCGGGTGACTGGCTTCGCCGGCTAATTCTAAGTATGGGATTAGCTTTGATCACATATCGCTGAGAAGCATGCTGCTGTATCATATCCTCCAACGCTGGTACACTATCACCGTATTTCCCTGTGGCGCTGCCACAAAGAGTATGTGTGGGATGCGACGAATGTATCGTCAAATACCACACAGGAGGAGGTCTCGCCTGTTTGTTGATGACAACCAGGGTGATGACCAGCAGTCGACTGGGGCGTCAACCCAGCCTTCTGGCCCTCCACAGCAGGGGGCTCACTCATCACCTCCACAGGTGGTTGAGGATGGTGCCTCTGTGTCCGACCACGGGGATGCTGAAGGGCTCGGGTGTTACCCTTTGTAGCCTGGAGACATGCCTCGATTTGATGCTGCTTTCTCTGATCTCTTGGCCGCTGGCTTTGAGCTCTTCAGAGAAAAGTTGGCAGTCAACTCAAGTAGACTGCTTTGGTATCAAGGCACCCAAGTAGGAAGGTACTACTCCAGCAACCTCTGGTTGTTGGGAGTGGAGGCCATTCAACAGGGTGTGGTACGGACGGCTGAACGTGCCAGACTGCTTGCCGAGAGTGAGCAGAATCTGGATCAAGATCACGCCTTTGATAAGGCAACGATCACCCAGCTCGAGTCCCGACTGAATACTTGTGACGCCAGGTTGTTCGGGAAGTTCGGGCTAAAGCTTACAGATTGGGAGAGGGCTGGTTTTCCAGACCTCAGGACAGTTTTGGGGCTGCCACCAAGGCCGCCATCATTACTGACCACCCCGATACTGTCGGCTCAGCCTCCTCGGTACGATGCTCCCTTTGCATTTTTGGGCAGCATACGGCCTAGAGGCTGGTGGAGGGGTATCTGTGACCCCTGCTACCCCGAGTACTTCCTCGGTGGCAGCAGGTGATGGCCTCTCCTCTCAGGTGGTGACTAATGTAGTTTGCGCTGCACCTGTCCCACCTGAGAAAAGCCCTGATAAGGTGGAAAAGCCGGCTGGTGGTGTCCCTCTAGACACCTAAAGTCGTGCCTTATCAGGCCCTCTGGGGAGCACTGTTCCGCCCCTCGGAGGTAAAACTAAACCGACATCGCTACCCGCCCCGGACCGGAGAGACGCAAACCGACAGTGGAGTCGCTACCGACTCCTGAAGGAAGCAAACCGATGGTACTACCGTGGCTACCCTAGGCCACAACCGTCGGTCATCAACGACTCTAACGCTGGCCGGGGCTACCGACCCTGTGGTCATTTGTTATTGACTTATGAACTTTTAAGGATCGCCTTCCTGTGATATAATTATATATGGAGGCATGGACCTGCCTTTTTATACTTTATTTCACAAGAGATGATATTACACTATACCAGTGTAGGACTCTATTCATCTCTACCACCATGAACTGCTAGGTACTGGAGTACCAACCCTAATAAGGATGACGATTTATCCCACCTTATTTAGGATCTGCATTTATGGATTTTATATATAAACTATTCTTCGCCGGAGGAAGTGGGAACTACTATAGTTCCATTATTTATATATAAGGACACTAACTCCACACGGATTCGCACCATTGCTGAACGTAGTAGGTGATGTGTTGAGTTTCCAAAGTGGTTATTGGTGCCTTGTTTTAGTAACTGATACTAGTCAAGGACTATCAGTTGGACAGTTTCTATATCATGTGCCTACGGGACTATGGTTTTTACAAAGACTATATTGTTGATATAAACTGTTATGTGCATGTTAACTTGTATGTTCATGTATGTATGCCTGTTTTAACTATGAGTAAAAATGTTACTTGTTGCTAAATAGATATACGTGGTATATAATGTATCTAAGAGGTATTATTATTATAATTCCAACTCTACCTACATTCTAAAGGGGGGTAGTGTAACAGGCAGCGCAGACTGCTGTGTTATTTGTATACCTATTCCATGTGCACTGACCGTGACGGTTTCATAACAAGTTACATAATCATCTACACCAGGTGGCTCTGGTGGTGTGGTCAGGTGACCCCCACAGGCCTGTATATAAGGTGACTGCTTCCCCATTGGAAGCCAGTCAGGTTTGGGACTGTCGTGACAAGACCACCCTGTGCTCCGGGCTTAACTCTATGCTGTAGGGTTGCCCCACTGTATTATAGTGATCTGATCTGATCCCTGTATAGCTGATGGTTATACTTGTCATTATAATACTCCAGAGTTACCCTTTTTAATAAAGTCGCCGTATATTAAAGTCTAATTTACCTTGTCCGGTGCGTTACACTTGTAGTACTCGACCAACTACACTATAGTCGAATACATCCCTAAATTTACACCACCCCAGCCCCGGTTAATTTCATGAAAATTCAAAACCCCCTATATTATGACTCCAAAAGACAGGAATGCAATGATATTTTAGCAGTTTAACACAGCAGGTATATTGTTGACTTGAGATGTATCTAGAAGTTGTCGCCACCTTGGTTGTTGAACCGCGCCTTGGTAAGATGTCACGCCCACAGCTCGTCTCTACCGGTACTGCTCTAATAACGTCTCGTGACTCCAGACCCTTCAGCATTCGACGTGGATTTGTTCATCATAGGCCTATAATTGTAATAATATCATCAAGTGTCTTGTTATATACTGAAAGTGTTTATATATAGGCCTAATTATTTCACAAATCCTGTCGCAGGAAGGGGGTAGATTTACAGACTATTATCCAACAATGTATTACTGTCACCTGGTTGAGTAAGGTACCGGTATGTTAGGTAAAGTAAATGCAGACATTAAAATTTATGTAAATTTAACATTGCATTTTTACCTTTAGTTGTGGGTGTTAATATGGCTGAGTAGTTCTTTCGACCAATATTTAACACAAGCCAGTGTCCCATCGGGGATATATTGACATATTCACATAATACCGATATGTCAATATAGCGAATGTCAATGACATTCCTAAATTTTCAATGAATATAATAGAAGTGGTGTTCAAATACCATCAGCCATTGTTTGGTTATTTTTCTCATCTTATTTAGCACAGGCGTGGGAAGCAAATCTTCATTGAGGGGAGGGCCCAGGGGGGACACTCAAACCAACTTTAAGTATTGGTTTTTATGCATGTTGTATCGTAAACATGATTATATTGGAATTGTATCTAAAAGTAGTATTTGAGCTTCCTTTAGATCTGATTAGGGGCCTAGGCCCCTTTGCCCCTTCTTTACTCCATGCGGGAGAGCTAAGGATTAGAAATTGTGTCTATCATACCACGGATCTTGACAATTTTTTATACTTTATTTCACAAGAGATGATATTACACTATACCAGTGTAGGACTCTATTCATCTCTACCACCATGAACTGCTAGGTACTGGAGTACCAACCCTAATAAGGATGACGATTTATCCCACCTTATTTAGGATCTGCATTTATGGATTTTATATATAAACTATTCTTCGCCGGAGGAAGTGGGAACTACTATAGTTCCATTATTTATATATAAGGACACTAACTCCACACGGATTCGCACCATTGCTGAACGTAGTAGGTGATGTGTTGAGTTTCCAAAGTGGTTATTGGTGCCTTGTTTTAGTAACTGATACTAGTCAAGGACTATCAGTTGGACAGTTTCTATATCATGTGCCTACGGGACTATGGTTTTTACAAAGACTATATTGTTGATATAAACTGTTATGTGCATGTTAACTTGTATGTTCATGTATGTATGCCTGTTTTAACTATGAGTAAAAATGTTACTTGTTGCTAAATAGATATACGTGGTATATAATGTATCTAAGAGGTATTATTATTATAATTCCAACTCTACCTACATTCTAAAGGGGGGTAGTGTAACAGGCAGCGCAGACTGCTGTGTTATTTGTATACCTATTCCATGTGCACTGACCGTGACGGTTTCATAACAAGTTACATAATCATCTACACCAGGTGGCTCTGGTGGTGTGGTCAGGTGACCCCCACAGGCCTGTATATAAGGTGACTGCTTCCCCATTGGAAGCCAGTCAGGTTTGGGACTGTCGTGACAAGACCACCCTGTGCTCCGGGCTTAACTCTATGCTGTAGGGTTGCCCCACTGTATTATAGTGATCTGATCTGATCCCTGTATAGCTGATGGTTATACTTGTCATTATAATACTCCAGAGTTACCCTTTTTAATAAAGTCGCCGTATATTAAAGTCTAATTTACCTTGTCCGGTGCGTTACACTTGTAGTACTCGACCAACTACACTATAGTCGAATACATCCCTAAATTTACACCACCCCAGCCCCGGTTAATTTCATGAAAATTCAAAACCCCCTATATTATGACTCCAAAAGACAGGAATGCAATGATATTTTAGCAGTTTAACACAGCAGGTATATTGTTGACTTGAGATGTATCTAGAAGTTGTCGCCACCTTGGTTGTTGAACCGCGCCTTGGTAAGATGTCACGCCCACAGCTCGTCTCTACCGGTACTGCTCTAATAACGTCTCGTGACTCCAGACCCTTCAGCATTCGACGTGGATTTGTTCATCATAGGCCTATAATTGTAATAATATCATCAAGTGTCTTGTTATATACTGAAAGTGTTTATATATAGGCCTAATTATTTCACAAATCCTGTCGCAGGAAGGGGGTAGATTTACAGACTATTATCCAACAATGTATTACTGTCACCTGGTTGAGTAAGGTACCGGTATGTTAGGTAAAGTAAATGCAGACATTAAAATTTATGTAAATTTAACATTGCATTTTTACCTTTAGTTGTGGGTGTTAATATGGCTGAGTAGTTCTTTCGACCAATATTTAACACAAGCCAGTGTCCCATCGGGGATATATTGACATATTCACATAATACCGATATGTCAATATAGCGAATGTCAATGACATTCCTAAATTTTCAATGAATATAATAGAAGTGGTGTTCAAATACCATCAGCCATTGTTTGGTTATTTTTCTCATCTTATTTAGCACAGGCGTGGGAAGCAAATCTTCATTGAGGGGAGGGCCCAGGGGGGACACTCAAACCAACTTTAAGTATTGGTTTTTATGCATGTTGTATCGTAAACATGATTATATTGGAATTGTATCTAAAAGTAGTATTTGAGCTTCCTTTAGATCTGATTAGGGGCCTAGGCCCCTTTGCCCCTTCTTTACTCCATGCGGGAGAGCTAAGGATTAGAAATTGTGTCTATCATACCACGGATCTTGACAAATTTTGAGGGGGCCCAAATATATTCAGCTTAGGGCAATAAACGGTGTTTTGGATGTACTCAATAGTTCAAATATTTTATTGCAATACATCGATATATTGACAACTATCTGTCAATAATCATCATCGACATAAATTGGATGTCAATGACATCCCTAGGGCCCTGATCTATTGAAAGAGACAGTGAACACCTCTGATGCTACATAAGCAAACAGCAATAAGGACATACACAACCCTCTGCTATGTGTGAGGGGAGCAGTTACACTGAGATACGCACAGCCCTCTGCTACCGTACCGTCGTGTTTCAGCGCCCAGGCACTTATAACTTTGGAGGGGTGTTTCCCCCGGCGCTTATACAAGACAGGCGGTTATTCAAGATCCAGTTTTAGTGCTTAAGAGTAATTTCAAGACCCTCATCCCCCCGGCGCTTATACAAGACTGGTGCTTATTCAATACCCGGCGCTTAAACGTGACGTTACGGTATGTGTGAGGGGAGCACTTACACTGAGATAAACACAGCCCCGTGATATGTGGGAGGGGAGCAGTTACACTAGGATACACAGCTCCCTGCAGTCTTTTAGGTGTATAGCAAAAAAAGGTGATCCCAAGATCTCAATATACTAAACCTCACAAGTTCACAGGAATGGTGTCCTACTGCTCTGCTCGATCCTACATTGTTTCTCTACCTGGTTGTAAAGAAAGAAGGCTCACACAAACTAACACTCATCCCAATGCCAGGCCCTGCCTGACTGTGGAGGAGGGCTAAGCCGACTCTGGTATGAAGAATTTTCTTGCCTGACTATCATTCATGGATCATAATGACTCTCCAAACGAAGTAACTTTATGTGATCATTAAAGCAGGCCTAACCCGACTATTGCTTAATGGTCCAGTAAACTGTCTTACTTGAGTCAGAGCCCAGCTGATGCTCACTTTTTTCATGATGTAGTGGTGACTGATGGTATTATTCATATTATTACTAGGTCATTTTCTATTAATAATCATGTATTTAGTACTATCATCTGGGCCATTCCGCCTTATATAGACAGATTTGAGGAACTTTCCCCGCATGACCACCTCAGATCCTAATAATTTTCCACCTACATGAAGATGTATGTAGTTCATGACCACATGCAAAATTGTAGCTTCCAACTCCCGTAACTTTCCGAGATTTTGGCCGCTGAACCTGAGGGGGTTTGGCCCTCAGTTTGCAAAATCCCAATTTGGTGTCATCTTCAAAATGCAATAATTTTCAAGATGCAATGAGTAAGAGGTCTGGTATTGCTTGAGTTGTCTCACACATTCATACACTCTTGGGAAATGCCAATATTGGGAGGTTTTGATAAAGGCTTATACTTGAACAATGAGCATAAAAGGTGGTAAATTTTCCTGCTTGAACTGAAATTTGAAAAGGTTTGAAAATTCATAGCATCAAAACCGTTACTTTAAATGCCCTAGAAATTTGGATTCCAAATGTCAATGAAGGTCTCAACATGAAAATCAAAGATGCAGTGTCTGCCATGATATGCAAATCCAATATGGCCGCCACAAAAAGGGCAAAAATCGATTTTTGCCACTTTTCAATGCCCAATTTTGGTAGGAGGGATAAATAGTACCAGCTAATGCTCTTCACTGATCAAAAGGCCATTATGTGCCTTAAGTATGATAGCAATATGGTATTGGTCCTATGTCTCCTTCTGGTCAAAATCGTAGGACGGAAAATGGTAAAAATGGTATTTTCCAATGATTTGTATTTTTCATAATTCTCTTAGGCAATGGTTAAATATATAAAATCAAAGCATAATTTATATCAGGTGAAAGTAACTGATGCCCCCTAAATCACGGTACCAAACTTGTTTAAATGCTCTGGTTCTTTCCATTGGAAGAAACACTGTTAAAATTGAGGAAAATACAGAAATAAGAGAAAAAAACAGCAAACTCGTATTACTCTTATTTCTCAAACTTCTTTGGAGTAAAAAAGAGGTTATAAGACCATAACATGTTTGTTTTGGTAGCTTACAATGAAATATACTATAAATATAATATAGAACCTGGTTTGGTATATGAATTTGTCCATTTAGATTTGGCCAAGTCAGTTATCTCTCATTCATCACGTTAAGATGATTTGGGATTCGCTGAGATAACTATTGTATTGAAAGGAATCAAAAGGTTGAGTACATCTAACCCTGAACAGTCCTTCTCTATCAAGTAAGCCCTTACACTGTGCTATAGACTATGCAAAGTAAATTTGGATTTCCAGCAGGGTGAGAACAGTTAACGTGACATGGTCCGATAATTGGCACTCAAAAATCAATCCTGTTAGAAATAAACCAAAATGTTCCATATGGCCATACTTAATGTACTACCTACTTCATTTAATCTCATCCAATACGATTCAGCTTAGAATTCAACCAAGTATCAGATTTAAGCTCAATCAAATACTTTTGGAGTGCACGCTATGATTGCACTCATTGAAAATACACCGTAAAGACTATACCTGTACCAACATGGGAAATTCTATTTAAGGTATAATTTCCCAGAGAGGGCATTTTTAATGGACCCCATTCTTCAAATATGATAGTGTACTAAGTTTTGGAACACATTTCAGTAGGAATAGAAAAATGGGAAAAATTGGACCATGCCACTTTAAGGTACTCGTCCACCATTAGAATTGAGGATTTGATCTCCATACTAAGTACCTAAAGAAGCAGATACATGTTACCAAACTCCTAAGCTCTTTCATGTTAATTCACTTTCAATAATGCCAAATCAGATACATGCAGTCTAAATACAATGCATTTGCTTATTCTCTGTTTTTTCCTCATATTGACATATTATATCTCAATGGAAAGAACCAAAGCACTGAAACAAGTTTGGTACCATGATCTAGGGGGCATCAATTACTTTCACCTGATATAAATTATGCTTTGATTTTATATATTTAACCATTGCCTAAGAGAATTATGAAAAATACAAATCATTGGAAAATACCATTTTTTACCATTTTCCGTCCTATGATTTTGACCAGAAGGAGACATAGGACCAATACCATATTGCTATCAGACTTAAGGCACATAATGGCATTTTGATCAGTGAAGAGCATTAGCTGGTACTATTTATCCCTCCTACCAAAATTGGGCATTGAAAAGTGGCAAAAATCGATTTTTGCCCTTTTTGTGGCAGCCATATTGGATTTGCATATCATGGCAGACACTGCATCTTTGATTTTCATGTTGAGACCTTCATTGACATTTGGAATCCAATTTTCTAGGGCATTTAAAGTAACGGTTTTGATGCTATGAATTTTCAAACCTTTTCAAATTTCAGTTCAAACAAGAAAATTTACCACCTTTTATGCTCATTGTTCAAGTTTAAGCCTTTATCAAAACCTCCCTATATTAGCATTTCCCAAGAGTGTATGAATGTGTGAGACAACTCAAGCAATACCAGACCTCTAACTCATTGCATCTTGAAAATATTGCACTTTGAAGATGACACCAAATTGGGATTTTGCAAACTGAGGGCCAAACCCCCTCATGTTCAGCGGCCAAAATCTCGGGAAGTTACGGGAGTTGGAAGCTACAATTTTGCATGTGGTCATGAACTACATACATCTTCATGTAGGTGGCAAATTTTTAGGATCTGAGGGGGTCATGCGGGGACCACTTGTTGAAATACTGTGGAATGGCCCACCTACTTCAAAAATATATATCCCATTTTAGATATATTGTCTGGGTGTAGATAGAACAGTTATATACACCATGACAGCACCCTATCCAACTTAAGGTGCATGTAATGATGCACACAGATACCACTAGTTCGCGTGGTAGTCACACATAGAGCTTAGGATTTAAGCTTCTCAATGTTAGAAGTATCTAAGGTGTGTGTCCAACTCATGGAGAATCTAACCTGAGTTGATATATCTGAGTGTCTTTACTAGCCTAGACTTCAGCAACACCTGCCTTGTGTAACATAGCTGCAGGATGCTTCAATACAGCCCTGATGAGTACAATCACCATTGCTGCATTCATGCATCACAACAACCAATGACATAACACATTAAAGTAGTATGCGGCCCTTAAAGTTTAAGGGCTGCATACTGCTTTAACTGTTTAATGTGTTATGGCCTTGGTTGTTTGAGTTAAAGGTTTAAGTCTACAGTATAGATGTTGTGTATGTTGTATCTGAAACTGAATGGGTATTATTCGTATCAAATTGTTGTCTTTAATAACCTAAGGAAAGAATTTGGTTCTCCCAGCCAATGCTCAAGGAGAGTCAATTTTGATATTATTAGTTGTAACTCATTGCTGTTAAAAGATGAAGGGAGGTATTTGATGTTTGTTGATATAACCTAATGTAATAAACTCTTTTTTTCATCTACCATGTGGTGATGTTATCAATATGACATGTTATATCATATGATGTGATGTATACTATAATATACAAGTGTATGTAAAGTCTAACAATGAGGAGAGAGATACAAATTTATGAAACTTAAGTCCTGCTACAATATGTACCTTGGAGTCTACTGGGTTCATGCACGATATAACCATACTGAAGTTGAGATAATCTGATAATGTGTAAACCCATTCGATCAACATTGTGTGGTGTTCAAAGCCTCATCATGTCTAGAACTAATCTAAGACAGCTCATGACTCTATAATGGTATTTTGTGAAATAAATGTTTGTTCCTGAATCTATCTTTGTTATTCTTTTTGTGAAGCAGTTGACCAATACAATATCCAGGAGGGAATCAAGGGGTGATGATTGTTACTGTGCAGCCACACACAATAACATCTGTCGGTAATCACTATCAGAAAGGTTGTTGAACATAATCTACCGTAAAACCTCACGCATAAGCCTAACTCTCATATTAGGTGCACCTAATCTTTGGGCCGATCCTATAACCCACACCAGCGATCTTATTATGGTGACTTTAGTACTGCAGCTTATACTCGAGTTAAGCCCAAAGTCCACGGCGACAAGAACCTGTGTTAAAACGGTATCGCACCTCTGCCACCGCTATTTCGCCAGCGACCCAAGGTCTCATGAGTGGAGAAACAAGGAGTTCAGACTGATTTGAGTGGATCTCTGTATTTTTTTCATGTGAATGTTGATCATTCCATTTTAAAACGACATTTAAAGATTGGTTTCACAAATATACCATGGAGAATGGAGCTGTGGAGAATGAGCATCAGTTTCTCCACGGGGGTGTGGAGAACGGCCGTTCTAGTACTTAAGCATAGTAACTTTGTCTCTCCACATGGAATAAGAGTTGCTTCCTACGCCTCAGATGCTATATAAATGTAGTGAAGCCTTTGATTCCACAATGTGTCCACCCATTAAAGTTAGAGCTCCCTTAGATGTGCCTTAGAATGCCTCTTGGTGAACTATACATACAAACGTGCTTTAATGCAACATTTAGGTGCCATGTATAAGATACTACTTTAAGACTAAACACTCTAAGAACAGTGTGCTACATTTACACACTTATCAACACGCTTTTATGCAGCCACTTTTAACACACGTTTTGGTGTAACACACTACACACTCTTTTCCAAAAGTGTGTTTATCTCAAAGGTGTGTTGCAAATATGTGACCCAACTAGCTAAAAGACCCATCCGTGGGGGATCTTTAGTACTCGCTTTGGCCACCAGGGGGCAAGAAAATGGCTAAAGAGTCCATTGAAGGGTCTGGCTGACCGGGTTGTTAAGACCACAAGATCCATCCAGACTGCTGATTCGTTTGTGGACCATGTCGGCCCTGTTTTGCTAGGTAGGGTCGGGTGACCGGAAACACAACTCTTTTTTTTGGCCTAGGTAGATATAGACTCTAGTTTTAAAATAGATACAGCTGAAGGGTAGTTAGCAGGTTCACAGGACCCATATGGACCGAACCTGATTGCGAGTAGATCTTGTATACCGGTATGAAGGGTTTTATTTTGCGCTCCCAGCCCGGGGGCTTTTATCTTGACACTAAAGGACACATTGCATGTAGGCCGTACCATATTTCACTGAAACAGATATTAGGAGAAGGTTCAGGCCCATTTGTTTTATATTTTCTCTATCATTTCTTTTTAATTGATTATCTTGGTCAGGGTATATTTCTCTTGGTCCAGGGGTGTCGGAACAGGGGGGCAGGGGGGCCATGGAACCTATGACCAAGCAAGCTGATGCACTCCCACCTTCCCCGAAAGAGGCTGTAGCTGTACAGCACCACTGCCCCCACTGCCAGGATGTCGTCTGGAATCTACCAGCACACATAGAGTACCACCACCCTGCTCCTGATACCGAGAAGACGGCACCTCCCACCCGCACCAGCAGCGCAGTAGCTGTTCGGTCCACCACCGCCAAGACGGCAACCGACACAGTGGCTCCTGCTACCGAGAAGAACAGCACCGAAGGCACTAACTCTGAAACTAGTGACTCCGAATCAGAAGCTGACCCAGACTACCATCATGCTGAGCTTGGTGTGAACGAGCACTACGTGGAGGAGCCAGTCTTCTCCAGCGATGACGACGAGATCGACCTCATGTCAGTCCGAGCTGCTGACCGGGAAAGAAGGCGACAAGTGAGGTGTACTCGTTCCACGTTTCAGAAGATGTGGAGGAGGAAGGATTGGAGGATGAAGGGCTCTCTGACTCTGAAGACGACCCTGACTACAGTACTGCCGAAAAAACACCGGAGGAAGCAGCTCGACATAACAGAATAACACAGCGAAGGCGGAAGGACACCGCATCAATGAACTGGGGGGTCCCGATGACAGTGATTCCTCAGGTGATGAGTGGCCACTATCTTTCGTCTGCTCTATCCGCACAATGCTTAACCTGAAACTGTAAATGCATAGAAAACGAACACTGAAATTGTAACCGTCCCTCGAAATACATCACAATCTGACCTGCTTTTTCACCATCTGATCGGTTTAAGTCAATCATCTTCTCTGCCCCCATGCTATGTATAATGTGGTCTAAACAGAGTTTAACTAATACTCCACGTGCTATATGTGAAAAAAGTACTGCTTTGGCGGCTAAAAGCCCTTCTGCAACACTGAAATATCACTATTGTAGCTGTTGGCTATTCTAAGATAGGCATGAGCTATGAAAAACTCCAGATTCGAAAATAGGTTGTTAGAAATTACTCTTTATTCATTCTGGCATACGGCTCGTAATCATACAGACGGATAGTGATATTCAAATATGCTTTCCACCAACATGTGATGTATGAACATAAAGGAGTGATACGCTCATGGTCTAATCAATAATTCCTCAATTTCCAAGGCTCTCTCCTATCCTGGTAAACTCCATATGAACCGGACTCCTCAAAGGGAGTCGGACCCGGAGTTATATACCAATGCGTCTATCTCCTATGTTCCCCCAGAGGGTAGAACGAAGAAAGACGCAGGGTCACCGAGGTAGGAGCAGCAGCAGGACTAGGCTGAAAAGTACAACAGAGTTATAGGAATCTCTGTTGAGGAACAACCAAGCTGGCCGAAGTGCACAGCAAGACTGAGTCCCCGAGTAGAAGAACCCAGGGGTTTATATACCGAGAATTATATAACTCCACTCCATTACTCGTAAACACTTGAGTTCCCGAGGAATTCCGGGTAACCGGAAACCGGTTTCTCCAGGCCGACACGGTAACCGGATAAGTTCGGGTGACACGTGGCGGTCCCGGCTCGGCCCATATCGCCAGGTCGCACTCCACCAATCCTCAGGTGCCGGATTATGTAATCACATACCGGAGACAGGACAGGAGGATACGCCACAGTAAACACAATCAAATAACCCAATCCGGTTCTATAGTAATAGTACAGCGTCCCACTACACTACGAAGTCACTCCTCGAAGTATGTATGCCACTTTTGAAAGTTGCTCTTAATTCCTCATGAAATACTTTACTCAAGAGTGACATATATGCATTTAAGAACAAAATTGAGAGTGGAACACTGCTACAGTGAGCAGAATATATATGCTGTAAAGCTGGCGAGTTGCTATTAGCCCAATCTCAACATCTATTTTAATGCCGATCTTAATAGCGCCTTGTGAAACACCATATTTGGACACACGTTGAGAGAGCTAATTAAATTATGGATTTTCAGGGAAGCCATTGTAATTATACCCAACTGTCAACTGACATCGGAAGAAATCTCTATTTAATTTGGTATTGCCATCTCAATTAACCACACTGTAAAAAGTGATAGCACGGTGGTAGAAGTCACTGATTGAGGCCTCATGTCCAAAACAGGTCACGTCATCCAACCAGATCCTGCCAGCCCCTTTACCATACCTGTTTGTTGCAGCAATACCATAGCCACTGAAACAGAATACAATGGTCATGTTACCCATTATCCATACTAAGAATAAATGATTTCATATGCTTTGGTATTATCTACAGTCTGCCCTTAATAAAGTATGGCTGAGAGCATATGAGAGAGGTCATAATATTATAGGGGATAAGCCAAAGCCCCTTATATGAGACGAGACGCTCATTTGGGGGGAGGGGGGCAAGGTCTATGAGTGATTTTGAGTATGATGTATATATGTATAGAGCTGGAAAAAATGTGATAGACCTGTAGAAGTGGTCGCTTTTGCTTTCTAGCACCAGGTATATGCACCAACTTCTGCATGGATATATATACTCCTCCCCGCAATCTTTAGAATGGCTCTGAATTTGTCAATAACTGAGATAGAGACTTTAGAATGGAACCAAATGAAGCCCCATGCATTGCTCCTCCTTCAAATATTTCATTGGTATAAGTAGCTCATTTGCATGTATCACATAACCAGGGAAATAAGGGTTTTTGATTGAAATAGTTGGTCATGCCTACCTAACACAATGCAACATGCCTATATAATATCATCTAAACTATTCAATTATAGGTCAGAGTAGATGCCACCTAGATGTGTTGTTCAGCATCGAAAGTGTTTTGGAATTATGAGTTCACTGTTATTATATAATTTTGAGCTCTTCCCACGGTGAGCATTTGTTTCAAGCAGTTGCAGAGGTAATGGAATTAGACAGCACATCCCTAACAAGTTACTCACCTAGGGCTGCAAATTTTTTTTGAGAATTGATTCTTATGCAGTTTTTCCCGGGGAATCCAAATCTCTATGCGGTAACTATGGATTTAGATTAATAATGCCCCTAATTAGCATATTATAATTAGGTAGGCAAATTATCAGCTTGGACAGGCTAAAGCATTGTAAAAATCAGTCCAAACCTTCTAGGAATTATATGATGCCTTGAGATATGAAAGTTGTTCACGAATGCACTCTTTCATAATTTTTGATTGGGGCCTAATTAGCATAATTTATGCAGATATTGAGATGGCATCATAATTTGACTCTGAAAATACCAAAAGATCTGAAATTTGACTCACTCATACCCTAGAGCATAGTAGTAAATACAGGGTCATAGCAGATAAAGGCTGTGACCATTATGGGAGCCACATTTCAAGATGGCCCCCTATGGATACATAAGTTATTTCCTCTTCTAATCAACTTAGAACCATGATTCCAAATGCTGAGCATATATTTCCGTGGGCAAGGAATACAATGATGTTACTCTTGAGTTGATAGATGGCAGCCATCTTGGAATTTAACTAGATTAGTCTCAGAAAGCCTATCAATGAACGTATTCCTCTAATTATTGCCCCTCTATTATAGATGTCTATGCCAACTGTGTTGATGAATCAATAACCTGAACCCCTATTTCACCTTTTTGATGCCTCTATGAGCATATTAAACATTGAAAGATTTATTCCTAATTAACAGTTCTCACCTCAAAAAACTGTTTTGCACTCAATTACTATTTTGCATTCAACAACTGTTTTGCACCCAAAATTGGTTTCGCACTCAAAATTAGTTTTGCACTCGTAATCGGTTTTGCACTTTAATATGGTTGTCAATGATGCATCCCACAGTAGCCTATATGGATGCCTAACATGTATTGAGTTAGGTCAAGCACAGTGATAGGTGCCGCGTTAACTAGAAGGTTAGAAGAAGATAGTAGTAAGGAAACCTCTGATAAGTGTCTATAATGAGACATTTGAACTGTGGCATATTCTATGGAGATAGCCTGACCCTTTTAAGATGGCATGATTCCTTAATGCATCATTCCCTTGGTCGTCATGATGCATGAATGCAGCCCTGGTGAGTAACTCGCCAGTGTCAGCTGCAGTTTGGAAATAGGTTTAGCTCCCCATTCCCACAATGTTTCACAAGTTGAATGATGTACACAATGATGTCCAGATGCAGCATACACATCCTATTAAAGTATCAAACAGCACGGGTAATTTGTATTAAGAACTTTATTTCTGTTTGTTTCTGGAATAGTGCTCTGGAATATCAGGCATTACAATCATTTCTATTGGTTCCACTTGTCCATAAAATGGGTGTAATAGAGCTAGTGGACCAAGGTCTCAAACATGTTGGGATACATTGTTACAACACATGATAATATCCTCCTCTGCTCATCTCATCATTTACCTATTGAACACCTCTGGTGTGAACAAATAAGGATAGCCTATAAACATTGTTCCCTTAAGGCCACCGCAAATGGAGTGTCTCGATCATGGCTCGATCATCTGATTGGATCAGAGCATATCGAACATGTTTGATATGCTCTGATCTGATCAGTGGGGGGTCCGCAAACAGGGGTTTTCCTTAGTTACTGATCGAGTCAGCTGATCCAAACACGCCGTTTGCGGTGGCCTTTAACTCATGGATGAATCTCGTCTGACTGACAGAATCACAGCCGATTCTGTCAGTGGAATACTTGCTTAACCTTATATGCTATGAATTTGACATTACTGCACTGTGATAAACACTCTCTGTAGCCAAATGGCCATCAACATACATCAGTAATATAACTTCTCTGAGACCTTGGCATTGGGTGACTTGAATATCATGAAATATGTGTGTTCCTATAGATTTATATATCCAAGGAATTGATCCCTTTTTAACAGCAGAAGGGTGGAGGGGGAGGGTGACATTCACCAGACACACACATGTTTGTCACATTCCCCTAGATCTATGGGAGTGTAACAAAAATATGGGTGTTTAAATATTTTGGCCTCAGCGGGTCAAAAACCGTCCTAATCTGGCTGAGAACAGGTGAAGTCCACCAACCCCTATTTTCATTTCTTTTTAAAACACTCTCTACTGTTTTTGGGTTAATCATCTGGAATACATGTGTCACATATAACAATATTTACTCCTAGGCCATACTTCTTATACAGCTATTCTTTCAATATGGGATTTTGCAAAATCAGAATTAGGGGCCTGCTTGATTAACCCTTTATAAACCACAGAGTGCTTTAATGCATTAAGCCCTTTGATGACCTGATCTATCCATGCAGCCATGGCTAGTAGACTCAATAGAGCTGCATACATTTATACATTATGATGAAACCTCTGGGGTGTATCAACCCCCTTCCAAGAATATTTATAGGTTTGCAACCCAAAGCAACTATTATGTCATTTTAAAATAATAAGTCAACTCAGTCTAGCTCCTGTATGTTGGGAACTAGCTGTAGTGTGTGCAATGCTCACTTAGAAATGCCCTCGGCGCGTACAAGTGGTGTACAGAAATCCCAATATCAGTGGCCACAGGATTCTTCACATCATTTAACTATTATAGTGCTCTTTCATTTGTCAAGATTGGCATTTTATTGGATGCCTCGAAATACTGACGGGTGGGGCTGTCAAACTCTTCTGCTGAGCATGCCTAAGAAAATTCAATGGTACTCTAAAAGTATTACAATTACCAATCATCAATACTGCCTGTACAGCCACATAAAAAGGTATACCACCTTTGTGCCTGCTACAATAGGCATGTCAGTGTATGAGGATAGAAACCTCCATCCTACTGGACCTGATACTGGAGTTTTTTAAACTAATTTGGTCTATTTTTCTATTCTATAGATCACTGTATTATTATATTGATGTTGGGAAAACAGGGGTGTTAAATGCAAAGCATGTGGGTCTCGGAAGACTAGCACAGCGAAAGAGTAGGTGGGAGGGGGATTTGGGGGCATGATCCCCCCCCCCCACACTCCACGAACATTTGAAAAGTCTAGACTTGAAATGGTGCATTCTACATTTTTACACTGAACGTTAAGGCGGGGATCTGTATTATCCTTCATAATTGGGGTTGAAACCATCATTTTTGTAGAAAGAAGATTTGGAAAATCCTGAAATTAGTGGACATAAATTGGTTCCTTCTGCAGCATTTGCTGAGATCTCTATTCATTCTGATGATTAGGACTAGGACTGAGGCTAAGTCCCCCCTCCCCCATCTCGGCGGATCTGCGCAAATCTTAAGAACTCTCCTGATTAAGATATATATATATATACATATATATATATATATATATATATATATATATATATATATATATATATATATATATATATATATATGTGTGTGTATATATAATATATATATATATATATATATATATATATATATATATATATATCATCTATGTATAAATATATATATACATATAAATTTAAATATATATATATATATATATATATATATATATATATATATATATATATATATATACCTCAGAGATTTCACTACCCTGAAAAACGAGAATGTGTACAAAATCTACAAATGCCTGCAACACTGCAAGATGTTTTGAAGCTGCAATGTGAAGCGGAATGTTGCTCTAAAGGCCGGTTTGTCTCCTTATCCACGACACGTATTGCGCCACCTCGGTCCACGTGGACACCTGAGCGTTAGGTCCACAACTGTTGGGTGCGGCGCTTGACGCGATGCCCCACTGTGAGTAACTGCTGCCGACAAAGCAGCCCAGGGGTCCGCCCGAATCACCCTGTAAGACCACAAGTTTATCATTATAAGCACTTTTTATGTACTAGATTATCAGGGTAAGCATGGGGCCAAAAGAAAAAAAAGGTTTGTTTCAGGTAACCCGACCGACCCTATCTAAACAGGGCCGACCCTACGTTTTTTTATGCAATTGTGAAGAAATTTTTATATTTTTAGACTTTTTTGGGGTCAATTTTAGGTTTACAAAATTTTGGAAAAAAATCTCTCCATTTTCACACTTTTTTGGGTCAATTTTAGAGGGGAAGTAAAAAAAAAAAAAAGTAAAAAAAAAAAAAATCCGACCTACCGACCCTAGAGTTTCTTCCCATGTTACCTGAAACAAAACCTTTTTTTTATTTGGCCTGAGTTTTAATCATCACTTTCTATGTACAAGATTATCAGTATAAGGCCAAAATACCTTACATCATTTGGAACCAAACAATGAAAAGAAAAGCGGGGGGTCCCGAACTACTTTTTAAAATATCTAATTTCAACAGATTGTTTCTGTACGGTTTAAGTGTGAAATCATTCCTCTTTTGAGTGATTGTAATAAAAGTAAAAGGGAATTTCAACCTATGGTCCTGTGCATAATAATTATTCAGTTTTATTTGATTGAAAATAAGAAGTAATGATTTGTGGCACATGTGTTCCATGCAGGACTTGGACACTGGGGTTGTGAGTTTGCTCCTTGGTCATGCCACCTCTTGCAATATTTACCACTGGTCTTTACAAGGCTAAATTTAAGTCAGCTGCGCATAAATCGTTGCAGTGCACGTGTTGACCATCCTAGACATCGACCTTAAATGTACTCTCTAAGATGCGGCATGGTGCATTTGCGTAGACTCACGAGACTACATTCATGTACTATGTTAAAGCATGTTAAGCACTATGTGATCCTTAAAGGGTTAATGAGATAATCCTATGGCCCTGGGCTATCCCATCTGGATTGACACTGGTAGCCCTGGGCAAAAAGGACCATAACCCAGATATGGGCAAATCAGCTTGCCCACGTAAAAACACACATAGGTCCCACTAAGCAATGTTGGCTGGGTAGTGACATGAGACCGGAGGAAAAAAATTGATAGTGACATGGGACATTGGGAGTTTCTTAAAATCTACATGGGATATGGGGACCCCCTTATCAAGGTCCCTAATTCTCTACTGGGGGCACATACCGGGCAGACAGTGGTAGACCCAGAGCCAGCACAGATCAGAGCGTCGTTGTTGTAGCCTTCCACTTGACGACACCGCGAGTCGGACACAATCGGGTACCGCGTGGTCTGCAGGATCTGGGTCCGGGTAGTCTGTCCTGTATTGGAATATTACAGGGAATTGATATTATATTAGTTTTATAAGTCAACGTACTGATGTTTTGAAGCATTTTGTGAATATATATATATATATATATAGGAACAAAGAGGGAATACTTTATTGACCTTATAAAGGTATGAACACAATCCAGCGGTGTCTTGCCAAAGATATGCAAAGACGACGGAGAGATGCCATCATTCCTGCATGCATACTGACACAACGGGTTTAACATTGGAATATAGTGCTAGGGGCTAACCCAGTGGGCACAAATATTAGTTCAACATTGAATCAACATTGAATCAACATTGTTAACCAGTTTTCAATGTTGATTCAATGTTCTGTGCCCACTGGGAATGGGCATGCAGTGGGAGCATCATACAGAATGCAGCCTTGGCTAGGTACTAATGCTATGTGTTCCTTAGAAGATTAACTATGTAGAGGTATGGTGCAAGTAAGTTGCTCGGACAGGGTAATTGTCCAGGGAGCCAGCCAAGGATAATTACCATTGTCCAGGGCGCAGAGCACCTACGCTGCTACACACATTCTCTACTCACATATCTACTTGCAGCGACTCAGATGTCATATCTAACTTATACTCAGTGTTGGGTTTGTGATTGGTTTGTACATGTTGTACAGACAGGCAGTCTCTTTTTTTTCTCCCAGCCAACTGAGGTATAAAATATGTGATGCTATCCCTCCAAACAGAACTCAAGAATGGCAGAAGTTAGTATGTTGTATCTCCCGAGAAATGCACCTCGCTGTATATACAAAATAGACATGGGAGATTCTAAGTTAACGTTCCTAGTGACATGTTCAATAGTGATGTGTATTTCCCCTGCCAAATAACAAGAAATTCCAAAGTGTAGAATGATGACATAAATTTGTTGAGTTTCAGTTGTTCAAGAAAGTGTCAAGAAAACATTTCAGAAACGTTCTGAATTTCTGGAGTCTCACCCGTTCAAAAAACCCGTGAAATTCCAGGAAAAATGACATCATAAAATGTCCAGAAAATGTTCTGAAATTCTCGTAGGGATCACGAGTCAAGACTCAAGAATGCCACGAGTTATACTTGAGATATTGTTAGCTGGGATACTACTGCGTTGACTTACCTTCTCTGATAGATCCCCAGCCAGCAGTGTAACAGTTCCCAGCAGGGATAGTGTTACGCACCGTGTTGAGGCAAACAGGCCGGATGGAGGAGGTAAAGTTGAGGAGTCGTCCAAGTCGTATAACAGCCACATCGTGGGTGTTGGAGCCGTCCCTGTAAGACGGGTGCACGGCAAAGCCACTAGCATACACACGCACCCCACCACTCTGGAGGTTAGTGGTTCCAGCTATTACCAGGATACTTGGTCTCCGACCTTTGTAATCATATCTGTTATGTTAAACAGAGAAGTGTCATAAAAGGTACAGCTAGATTGAGGTGTCCTCAAACGAAGGAATGGTGTGAATAACTTTAAGGTCAAATCCCACAACGCGAGAGAGGGTCAGAAAGTGTTGTGAATTGGTCTTATTGCCGATTTTGGGCCCTATTCTGGCTAAGACAGGCCCAAATCGGTGAGAAAGGGTTGCTTTTGTCTTGTGATTTGGGAAATCACAAGGATCAAATGAGTTTGATATTTGCCCCCGGAAGGCCTAGAAAATGTTGCTTATTGGAATATGTCAATGATTTGGCTTATATAGGGGGGACACTCCAAATATCTTTAGGCTAATTGAGAAGGAATAGTGAGGACAAATCATACTGTGAAGTAACTCCCCTCAAACAGATTCATTAACCAGTCCTGTACGCAACACTTTGCTTGCCTATTATTGACCACTGTGGGATTTGGAGAGGCATAAGATCATGGGACAAGTGTTGCGATTTACAATATTAGCAACAGTTGCCCCTTGTTTTTATGTCAACAATCAACACTTCCTGGCCCATTTTTCGCGTTGTGGGATTTGACCTTTACTATGTATAGGGATTATATTATGTCCATTTGATAGATAGTGAACCAGGGACGGGATCTCAGGAAAAGTAGGAAAAATGCACCGTCTGAATGGGAGGGGTATTAGAGGCTAAAGGAACTAATACTGTTAGGGGACATTATGATCGGCATGCTGTATCAAAGTAATTTGGTGCTTTACTTCGCAGCGTAGCTTTCATACATGATGATAAGAAAAGGGCATGTTATTATGAAAAAAGACAGGTTAACAGGTAACATGGGATGAAACTATAGGGTCGGTATGAAAATTGCACTCACAGGCAGTGGGCCGCAGTGAGAATCCATTCACCACTTATAACTGAACCCCCACAATGAGTTGTTCTCCCATCTTTGGACGTCTCCACTTTGACGATCTCTGGCCACCCTTGCTGCTGTGCCGGGCCACCGCCGTATATCTTGCTGGCAAACCTGCTGCAGAATGGCGCTGAGCCTGAAGTCAAAATGTGGTGGATTTTAAGAGGATTTCAGATTACCTTAGACTTAGGTATAAAAATGCTACATTTACAAGGTACATTTTTTTCCTTATGGTCATGAGCCACTGTTAACTATCTTATACTATAACTTGTTAAGGGACATCAAAGTTTTATCTTGTACACCATTGCAATATACCCAAATAGCCCATAAATCTAGTCTGTAAAACAAAGATGAAATTCACTATGGGTTGATCCAGTGCTGAAGAGTCTAGCATGATGCAGGGATGCAGTGCTGGTGAGTTGCTCACTAGTGATGCTATAGTGCATTCTGAAGACACATGGTGTCTGGCATTCCTTCAATGGTTAATAATGCATAATGTTATGGACATAATAATCAGAAATACCTGAGACAATTGGGGGAGTCCTTGGTGTTGTTGTTGAAGTTGTTGGTCGAACTAAATCAGAAAGAAGTACAAAAAATTAACCAAAGATCTATTATGTTTCTCAATGAAAAGTGCTCAGAGTGTATGTCCTGCCTTCGAAGGGCATTTTCTAATTGGAATGTTGGGAAAGATTACATATAGGATTTTGATGACTCATCTGTATTGAAATCAGTAATATATTTTTATGCTGTGAGATACCTTCCATACAAAGTGTCAGCACATTATATCCAACTTACCCGGAGAGGAGCCGCACACAACACCAATGTTCTGACGGCTGCGGCAGTTTGTGACACCAACCTGGTTATCAAACCTGCACTGGTCTATTCTAGACTCAAGTCCTGTACACTGCAGGTTAGTCAACCACACAATGCCACTTGTGTGGAAGAAGTTCCGGATACGGACATTTGATGTACTGAATTGGGAAATATCAAACAATAAAAATATGTTTTTAAGCAATGACAAAAACAGATGCATTTAATAGTTCAGAGGTGTCATTTTTATGG
Source organism: Harmothoe impar (assembly GCA_947462335.1). Taxonomy (NCBI): domain Eukaryota; kingdom Metazoa; phylum Annelida; class Polychaeta; order Phyllodocida; family Polynoidae; genus Harmothoe; species Harmothoe impar. Next base: position 67,224,877 of record OX381710.1, on the reverse strand, counting down.
GGAAAAAAGGGGTAGGTTGATTTTCGCAGGCGTGTGCCAAAACCTTCAATTTGTTAAATTTGGCTAGAATCCCTCATGCTGATGCACTCTTCCCACTGGAATTGGATTATTTTAAACTCAAAATGTATATCAAAGTCTGATAGAACCTTCTTCTCCCCCCTCCCAATTATAAACGTTGGACTAACTTTCATTGTCCCACCCATCCGTATCACTGTAATCAACCTATTTATGCATAGGATTGTGATCAATTTATTTTTGAAACTCATTTCACTGATAAACAAATTAGTATTTTGCCATTTTATCCACAAATTGATTATCTTTGTATGCAGGTATGTAAATATATGAAATGAATACATACGGTTGCGCGAAAGATCTGCAGACCACCCTTGCATCATTCAGGTCAAATCCATCACTACAAATATATCCTCTCACACCATTGAGGAGCAATGCAAGTCTGCCACTGGCTTCTAGATTAAATTCAACACCTACAGGGGATGGTGCAGCGGTGGTGGTTGGTGTTACTACAAAATACAAATAAAGCACATGAGCATTCAAAGGAAGTCGGCAGTTCTTGAAATGAAACCTATAACGAATATACAGATATGATTTTTATGAGTTTTATTTGTGAATAATTATACGTGTCATAACAAGAATTTGGTGCATTTCCGTTCTGCCTTCAAGATTCCATTTATTGATATCAATTTTACTTGCCTGAGGTAAACCCACAGTTGATACCAACATCTTGACTGTGTGTACAGTCATGTGTGCCCAGTGGGGGGTAGAAGCAATCACCTATAGAAGACTCATTCCCATGACAGAACACATTGTCTAGCCAGATTCTGCCAGACCCTGCCCCGTAACTTCTGGATAGACTTACACTGCTTCCCCTGAATGATTGACGTATTCAAAACATATAACAGACCATCATTTCTAGAGTATTCAGAGTGTTGAACAATTGTTACTCACTGAGGTGCATTATGTCATTTGTGTGTGAGATTAATGCAATATTTATCTAAAAAAAACACAATATGAAACCAGTCTGCCACTATCTCCACTTTACATCCGTTATTGTATCATATGAAATCATCATACTTGTGTCTATATGGTTTCTTTCTATTCCCTGGGCAGGGTTGTGGCAAGCAGTTTCACAGTGGGGTTACAGGGGGGTTTTCTGGCATTTTCTTCACCTTTATTCGTTTGACCTTTTAGGGTTAACATTTTTTTAGGGTTGGTCAAAAGTGGGTGAGGGGACATGTTCCCCTGTCCCCCCCCCAGTTGCCATGCCCCTGCTGGCTCATATTTCAGCAGGTTATATACATGTGTGTTTATTATGTGTTTTACCTGTAGCCTAACATGCGACAAATTACTCTGGCATCATTTGTACCAAAGTTGTCATTACAGACTGTTCCTGGTTGGTTGTTGTAGGTAACAACGAGTCGTCCGTGGAATCTGTCTGGGCCACCTTCCAAAGTCACTCTTACAGGGGGATCTCTGGCAACTACAAGACGTGAATAATCACTTACATGTTATTGCAGTAGATGAGCATATTAAATGTTTTGCCTTTAGGAAGGTTATCTTATTTGTGAACATGGTACACAATAATATGTAATGATTAAAATCCAATTATAACATTCAAATTGAGGCTTATACAATAGATAAGATGATATGCCATGCTACATTCTATATATAAGCAATGCATAACATGTTTTTACTACCATCAAATCGCTTAACACACACATAAAAGTAGGACATATACTTACATCTGCGTCCACAAACGACACTGACATCCTCAGAATGTGTACAGTCATGGCGACCCCAGCCTTGATGAGAGCAGCTTGAGATGTCTCTCTCATTTCCCCTGCATGCCAGATCATCCAGCCAGATTCTCATACCAAAAGACCCAGCACCATATGTGTTCCCTGCAGCACTCACATCAGAGCCACTGAAGTTATTTGAAAATCATACTTAATCATATGTAAATTGGAAAAATATATGGTTACTTTTATGTAGTCATGCTTACTAGGGAAACCTTATGTTCAAATTAATGCCAAAGGATCAAGCGGATCTAAACTTCTCTAATATCGTAGAATTGAATATCAAAATAAGGAGAGCATGGTGTTACCTTGTTCTATATAACATAACTTCTTGTGTATTCCACATAATACAGAATGTATTGTACTTACATGTAGCCCAGCATCCTACATATGACCCGAGCATCATTATAACCAAACAAGTCATCACAGACGGTGCCATTGACACCATTGTACTGCAGGACAACCCGGCCATGCAGACGGTCCTGCCCACCAACAAGAAATACACGCAATGAAGCTGAAAAACAATATTATTTGATAATAACACTACACTTTTCACAATTTTGCAGCACTCTTATTGGGGCAAAAGCGATATGCAAAAATATTCAACAGAAGCATAAAATAATTGCAATACTACATTGTATTTGGAAATTTGATTTAGCTTCCGTACCTTGTGGATCTGGCGTTGTTGTTATCGTTGGGACTAAATGGAATGATAGATAATTATTTGATTTCAGAAGACATGGATAAAGGAAAGAAAGTAGCAGTACACCAATTTAATTTGGTTTAACTGTACAAATCAACGTTTGCTATTAATGTTCATCAGGTGATTACCCAAATATATACATTTGTTTTGAGTACAATGCAGAGTGCCTATGGCCAATTTAGGACCGCAGTCAATTGCAACATTCCCAGTTGTATTCAGATATGGGTAAAATCTAGGTCTTATAAATTGATAAAGTTCTGGTTATCAATTGTAAACCTGAAGTATCGTGTTAATCATCAGTAAAAATATGTCCGTTCATAACTACCAATAAATCATTAAAAACTCATGCCTCACCCATATTTATTGCTCACCCTAACCCTTTCAGGACGGCAAGAAACCTTAATGCATCATGCCCATGGTCGTCATGATGCATGAATGCAACACTGGCGAGTTACTCGCCAGGGCATCATGCTGACCCTTTAGGGTTGAGACTCTCCCGAAGGGTTTGCATGATGCACCAATGCAGTACCGGTCAATTACTTTCACCTTAGTGCATCATGACAACAAATGTCATCTTTAGGTGACATCCATCCTTGAAGGGTTAAGATACAGGTGGTGCTCAAACCCCTAAAATATTTGTATTCCAAGTTATTTGTGAGACTTACCCGGAGAGGAGCCGCACACAACACCAATGTTCTGACGGCTGCGGCAGTTTGTGACACCAACCTGGTTATCAAACCTGCACTGGTCTATTCTAGACTCAAGTCCTGTACACTGCAGGTTAGTCAACCACACAATACCACTTGTATGGAAGAAGGTCCGGATACGGACATTTGATGTACTGAATTGAAAATAATATCATTAGCTATAATTGATGAAAATAGAGCATCTTTAAACAATGTCAATATACCAACACTAATATTAACTCAAACATTTATGTTGCAGACATATTTTTTGTAGGATTAGATTGCTTAGATTGCTGCAATTTGGATATGTGTGTTGATTTAAGTAAGCAAGTAAAATACTCCTCAACTGGGAGATTCTAGGTCAAATCAAAATGTAATACTTCAAATGTTTTTGCATTTCACTCGTGGGCACTGCATTGTTTATTCAGATTATTGTGTTCTTACTGTGTTTCCCATACTGTATCTATCATAGAAGTATATATGTTGTTAAGACATGCTTGTCCCATACTACAGATGCATGTTGCCCTAGGCTGTTAATTGATAATCATAATCTTAAAATGTTTAAAAGGACTGCACAGTTATAGCACTTTCACAAGGTAAAACCCTTCTTTTGCATGCATGATTATTTAGCAATGTCATTGCAATTGTCTGTTTTGCAGAGATACACGGATCAATATGTGCTCAGAATATTTGCTCAGAATAAAGGGGTAGAGGCGAAATGATAAATATCAATCATTTATTGAAACTAAACTCAAAACCATATTACAAGCAAACACTAGTTGATCATGCGTGTACAAATTAATTGAGAAAAACAATACACACGGTTGTCTAAATGATCTGCAGACCACCCTTGCATCAGTCAGGTCAAATCCATCGCTACAAATATATCCTCTTACACCATTAAGGAGCAATGAAACTCTACCACTGGCTTCAAGGGTGAATCTAACTGTTGCAGGAGGTGGTGCAGCAGTCGTTGTTGGGAACACTGTAAGGTAGGAACAACATGCATATAGGGACTGCAGTGAAATAGTCATGCGTCAGAAATGTAGGTCTGATACAACATGGCAATCATATTACATAAAAGGTGGCATACAAATACATTTTCATATGTACCAATATTTCTCTTCATAGTACATATCATGCATAATTGAAATGGAGGTGCTGTAAACAAAATGCATAAATAATATTATATATATATATATATATATAATTGTAAGTATCAACCTCTTCTGTGATTCAATGGAATCAAATATAATTGTATCTACTTTTATATTTTTTGAAATTACAGAATAAACTCATGCCAAATTAAAATTGAGTAGATTCCTCTGGTATATCTTCTAATTTCTACATTATGAGGACGTCTATAAATACTATGTCAATTGATTACTAGACAACAATATTAGATACAAGGATCATTAATAGTCTAATTTGACAAACCTGAGGTAACCCCACAGTTGATACCAACATCTTCACTGTGTGTACAGTCATGTGTGCCCAGTGGGGGGTAGTTGCAGTCACTTATAGAAGACTCATTACCATGACAGAAAAGATTTTCTAGCCAGATTGTACCAGACCCAGGTCCGTAACTTCTGGATACACTTACACTGCTTCCCCTGGAAAATTTATTAGTCAGCTAGGCATTATCTTATTGAGCTGCATTTGTTTACTGTAAATATATATTGAACATATGCATATTTAACTTTAACCCTAGTGATTTGATGCATTCCTGCATCATGCCAACTACTGGGGAGGGTATCAACCCTGTAGTGTTTTTGTCATATATCTTCCATTTGATATAATATTGAGGCCATATTGATTGAAATCTATTTGAATGAATTTTACATACCTTAAGGACTTGAGGTCTTAACTAAGCATAGATATTATGGACCTCTAGCACTAGCCGAATCTGGTATGAAAAAGAAAACAAGGAAAAGGGTAAACAGTGGTTTACCTGTAGCCTAACATGCGGCAAATTACCCTGGCATCATTCAGATCAAAGTTATCATCACAGACTGTTCCTGGTTGATTGTTGTAGGTGAGAACGAGTCGTCCGTGCAATCTGTCTGGTCCACTTTCCAAAGTCACTCTTACAGGAGGATCTGGGAACACTATAAGGACAACATACTAATCATGGAGTAATATCTGAATACGCACATGTATATGTGCAGAGGTTATCTGAGAGCATGTCTCTCATAAACTGCTGACCTATTCTATGTGTCTATCCCCAGAAAGGGGGGAAAGGCTCAAGGTTGTTGTCATGCCTACCTATCCTGTTCATGTGTAGGTGTAGCAAATAGGTGATCCAGAGGATCTCTATATAAATATCCATGATACAGCACTATAATATGCTTAAGCCATAAAATCACTTAAGATAAACATAAAGGAAGGATATTTCTTACACCTGCGTCCACAGACAACACCAACATCCTCAGAATGTGTACAGTCATGGCGACCCCAGCCTCGATGAGAGCAGCTTGAAACATCTCTCTCATTCCCATTGCATGCAAGATTATCCAGCCAGATTCTCCCAGACCCAAGGCCAAATGTAGTGCCTGCCGCACTTACATCAGAGCCACTGCCATTATCAGAGTAAAACATATTTGAATTAGAAAAGAACTTGTACATAGCATCGGCCTTCTTACCAGAATAAAAACTAATTGATTGACTTTGATAGCAAGAAATCACATACTCATTTTTGAATGAAGATACGGCAGAAATGTTGTTGATAACACAAATAAATCAGGAATTTATATTTATATACTTGAAATTAATGTACTCAAAGTCTTAAAGGGAGAGCCAGATCTAAACCCAAAGCCCAAAGTAACCTAATTTCCTGTGGATTCTAGATAATAAACAAGGTAGGGCCTATACTTACAAGTAGCCCAGCATCCTACATATGACCCGTGCATCATTATAACCAAAGAAGTCATCACATACAGTGCCATTAACACCATTGTATTGCAGGACAACCCTGCCTCGAAGATAATCTTGTCCACCAACAAGAAAAGCCCGGACGGATACTAAAACACAAAATGGGCATTATGTCAATTATTTGTCTGCACCTGTCTCTGTCACTCTCTGTCTGTCTCTCTGTCTGTCACTCTCTGTCTTCTGTCCTCTCAGAGAGAGAGAGAGAGAGAGAGAGAGAGAGAGAGACAGAGAGAGAGAGACAGAGAGACAGAGAGACAGAGAGACAGACAGACAGACAGACAGAGAGACAGAGACAGAGAGACAGAGACAGATGGTTACAAATCGGTGAATTTCATGGTGAACAAATAACACAACGTTTTTCTGTCTATTCCGTTATTTCTGTTATTTTCTTACCAGGTCTTGGAGAAGGGGTAATGACTGGTGTTGGTGGTGGCGTTGGCCCTGGACCTAGTAGAGTTAAACAAATGTCTATGAAGAGCAATGTCATTAAAAAATAGCATTTAAAAATAGCATTTTAAAGTTTTTTGAAGAATCACATGAAAGTTTTTGTTTAGGGTAGAGGCACCCTGAGTCGGACAGATACCTTGAGTCGGACACCATTGAGTATGAAGTACACACTCAATATTAATATTTCACATATAATCTCAACTATGGGTGAAAGCTGAGGTGTTTTTCTTTCTAATAAATGCAATGTACCAAATTGTATCCATGTCATACATGATTCTCTGACCACTTGAACTTGGACTGTTATTGCTTTTTTCTCAAGGTGAAATTTGAGTGTAAATGATTTGGTTCATTTTCTTGTTTAATCTATTATGGCTTTCTGTTTAAAGTCACAGCGTTCCTATCGATAATAATATCAAGATGTGTATTTTTGGTGATAATTTAAATCATCAAATTCAAATAAATTACCTATGATACTTTCTGAGAGGGGATTATATATCAACATCAAACTGCACCTAAAGTCGGACACTAATTACACCCTGAGTCGGACACTAGACAATGATAGTTTCTATGCTTGAAACTGAGTCAAAAGTGACTATCCTAGTAGTTTGGTATATGCCCAACCCCTTTGATTTGTTTTTCGTCGATACTGACTAACCTACATAGTCTTTTTATACCTAGGAACGATATACATGGTATGGTTCGTCTTAGTTGTACTGACCAATGCTCACCTAAGTCAACCAACGTATTTATTATTTCATGTTTGGAATTAGGGACTTAATTGCAGATAAAATGGGGTTTTATATGTGGTAGATATAGGGCCAGACAGAGCCCCAAGAATATTGCATAGACAATAACATAAACTAACTAAATCAGTGGGTAGACAAAGTGTCCGACTCTAGGATCATATCTGGCATGAAGTGTCCGACTTTAGGTGCAGTTTAGTCTTTTGAGATGATCACATTAGATGTGAATTTATGAATACTTTAAATATTCAATTTCATGCAATTCCTTCAGGGATAGAAGCTGGCAGATCTAAAGTATTCAATAGTGTGAAGAATATCACAATTTGCGTCCTTTAGATTGGTTAAATTGAACAGACAAGAAGTGTCACCTTGCCATTGCCCAGGAGCGTCCGAAATGGGTGCCTTAACCCTATTAGATGTAACATTATGCTAAGTAACCATCATACAATCTATCCCAGTTTCCCCCATCGATATTATAATGAACTGTGGAAAGTTGATACTAACCAGGGTTTTGGCAAGTAAACACACGTTGGTACCGGGTCCATCTCCTATCAAAGCTGACATCACTTTGACCATGTGTGTAGAATACCAGAAAACACCAGAACCGGTCCCACACACCGTAACCAAGGCAGTTCAGGGTGGACTGCAGGCACTTGTTGGCACAGTCCTGGGTGCTGCTGGTTTGTACAAACGCTCCACTCCTCACATACTGGTTTTGGTAAGTGATGAATCTGTCCCTACATGAGCCTGCATAATAAAATAATGTTTTAGATTGTTCAGAGTGTGTATTACATGTCTAATATCACCTACAGCTGCAAATGATATGACCCAGATGATGTAGAATGATGCAGATCTAATCATATATTGATGCGAGACCGCTAAGTAATGTTCTTTGACTGTCCATAGCTGCTGTTTGCTCTGGTGCAAAGATATTTGCCACATCCCAGTGGAATTCAATATACCATGAATTAGACCTTCAGCATTCTGGCTGTCAAGATTCATATGTAATAAGAGGAAATTATAACATTGTATCTGATGGACTTCTGTAATTACATTATCATAGCTAATGCACAACATGATAAATACTGTTCTTATTCTTAGTTATCAGGGTGAGACTCATTTTGCCATACCTGTATTTACTGGTGAGGCCGATGTTCCACAAGAAAATCTCCTTTCATAATTTGTCCCAGATCCAACTCGTAGGGTGTTAGGGCTGGTGCTGTTGAGGTACAGGTAGCAGGTTCCTCTCCAGTCGTACCCGTAGCAGGTGGGGTAGGAGGAGCGGCAGGCATCAGAACAGGCCGTGCTGGTAGATGCAGGGTAACGACCCCCATTAAATCCAATTCTGTTTGGTCGTACTACAAAGGCATCTCTGCACCCAGCTGCAATTTGACATCCACATGTATAACTTTATGACGGGAATCTATTTTTCATACTGGAATTTCTGTATTTTGATATCCGCATGTATAACTTTATGACGGGAATCTATTTTTCATACTGGAATTTCTGTATTGCGATATTAATTTCCAACTCGATGTACATGTGGTAATTCCATCAGTCATATCCTGCCTGCTTAACTTGTACTGTGTTTAGAAAATCATCTTATAATATACACATTTTATAAACTCAAAAAATGGATATACCTTTAAGAAGGATGAAGTTTAAATTAGACCCTAATATTAAAGAACCATTTAAATTGACTCCTAATGTACTGAATATCAACCATATATTTGAGCTGAGGGGGCCAGCATTAGAATTGTTTACTGTGAAATGGCATTCTACAGGGTTTAACGTGTTGGAACAGAAAACAATAGTGAACTAGTCATGAACTATAATTGGTCTATCAAATTCTCAAAAGATCCTTACATCATCTTCTGTGCTTGATTGTTACACATCGAGCAGGTGCCTGATTATGCTGTATTACTTTTAACCATAGAGTCTCGTGTACAGAACACGCTTTAATTGGATACAAGACTTAATGGTAGGTGATCTTTTAAGGTTCATAGTGTTTTAATGCGCTACAGCCCCTGTTGTCATGATGCATGAGTACATTCCAAGTGATTCCTCAGGGCTACATTGAGTACTCATGACATCAAAGAGCTTAAGGCTGTGTCTCACGAACTTGGGTCAATGTGTTTGTCTATGACTGGGTGCCGTCTTTGACCGGGTGCCATCTGTGACCGGCTATCTAAAAAAGTTGTTTGGAGGAATAAAAACGTGTTTTTTTTTAATTAAAAAAAAAAAGTATGAATAAAAATTGTAAAAAAAAAAAAAAAAAAGTTTATCCCTCCAAACAACTTTTTTAGATAGCTGGTCATAGACGGCACCCGGTCATAGACGGCACCCGGTCATAGACGGCACCCGGTCATAGACGGCACCCAGTCATAGACGGCACCCGGTCATAGACAAACACATCGGCCCAAGTTCGTGAGACACAGCCTTAAGGTCGCTAGTTACCTCCTGGTCTTTGCGTAGGTCTTTGCGTAGGTCTTTGCGTAGGTCTTTGCGTAGGTCTTTGTGTAGGTCTTTGCGTAGGTGCTGGGGTTCCTGAAATCAATATTAACAGAGAGAATATCACTAATATAAAGTTTATTTATTATCTAGCTTGGTTACTTTGAATTGGTTACCTTGTTGCTGTTTTTCCGGAGAATTTAAACATATATTACTACTTAGATTATTAGTGCGCCATATGGCTTTTCATTATCATAATTTTAATTGCTCTATTACCAGACATGTTAACTGGTGGGGCAACCTTGTGAATTAGAGCATGGCAATATAAAAGAGAGAAAGAAAAACATTGTTGTGTACAGGTTACATGGCTACAAAATAAATAGGGTAGGTAGATTGATTTAATTGTTAGTATGATACATGGTATATTTCAGTACAGTTTACATATATGTTTTTAATTTTTGTCCCACCCTAAAGAGGGTTCTAGAATTTTTTTTTACATATAGTTCATCATTTGCGTCCCCCAGAGTACATGTATTTCATAAAAAAGATTGGCGCAATATTTGATTCTTGTTGAATGATTTTGTATTCCAAAAAATGTATTTCAAAAGGGCCCCAAGAACTAGGGTAGATGCACTTGTTGAAGCAAAACTATGTTTTATGTCTAGTCCCCTCACCTGTAGGGCCGGCCCCCCCGCAGACCACCCCGGCATCCTGGGAGTGTTGGCAGCCCGTGTTTGGGGCCCAGCTGCCGACCGGACACTGCAGCAGGCGCTGCTCAGTGCCGCGACACCTCATCCCACTCAGTATAATGGTGCCACGGCCTCCCCCGAAAGAACGCGCCACCGCACCATTTGCACTGAAAATGTAAATCATGGAATTGGCCATGACACATTTATGGCATGATTAACCCTGCAGTGCTTTAACACCCATCACAGTACATCATTGCGCCCTACTTTCCCCCTACTCGACACATGTACCATGTAGAGACTGTATTACTCTTGCTCCCAAATCCTTCCGAAGAAAGGCTCTGGCGACAGCCAGTCTGACCTTGAACTTGGATTTTGCTGGGTTTAGGCAGTCCCTACAGTTATAGCTTGAAACCAGGGAACAGTAACCAGAAATGGAACCAGAAAGTATGATGGAAAATACAGGTAAAACTACCATCATACATTCGGGTTCCTGTCCACTGGTTCCAAGCTACCGGCAGGGATTGCCCAAACCCAGCATAATCCCAATTTCAAGGTCATACTGGCTGTCACCAGAGCCTTCCTTCGGAAGGATTCGGGAATGAGAATAAGACTGTATCAACTCTGTAGAGCCAGCATGCTGCTTAATTGCAGCACTGGTGAGTTACTTGCAAGAGCTTTTTTATTTCAGTGGTATATGCCTTATCAGTCTTATTGATTCAAGTTGTTTTCACATATTAGATGAGATAAAGATGGGCATGTATAATAATGTATATAATAATATGTGTTAAGATGAGTAATCACAGGAAAATATACACGAACAATGAATAAACGAGATGACAAAAACATAACACTTTTTACAAAGAAATCAAAATTGGGGAATTTTCGTGAATAGTTTAGCAAGTGTAGAGCTTTCTGAGAGCTTTACTCAAGGTATCATAACCATTGAGGGCATGTTGTACTAAACATGGAGAAAACTTACTTTTTGCCGAGAATCCTGCAGATGACGGCTGCATCGTTGTTGTCAAAGCCGTTACTACAGATGGTGCCGCGGGTGCTGCCATACCACACAACCACCACCCGGCCACTGTTAGAGTCCCCACCCTCCAGGGACAACTGGACTGTGGGACAAAACATGAACAACTAAACAATAGTCTTGGGCTGTGTCTCATGAGATGGGGCCAATGTGATAGTCTTTGACCTGGTGCCATCTTTGATCGGCTGATAGAAGAGGGTTTTATTTAGGGCAGATGAAGATATAAATTGACTACTTACTACTAATTTAAAGTGTTATAACATCCATTAACCTTTTCAGCCCATTTTTATCTTCATCTGCCCCAAATAAACTGCTTTCTATCAAGCCGGTCAAAGATGGCACCCAGTCAAAGATGGCACGCGGTCAAAGATCATCACATTGGCCAGATCTCGTGAGACACAGCCCTTACATCATCTACCACACCACTGCCGTAGAGTATAATACGAAGTAGTTAAACCACAGCCAGGGCCCTTTACTCATTATATTGGCGACAGTCAAGGCTGATCAAGAGTCGCAGACGAGTGTGCTCAGCCATGATTAAGCCAATATCCTGAGTAAAAGGCTCTGGGTGTGGTTTAACTAACTTATGACACACCAGTGGTGAGTGTTATTATCACCTTTTGAATGTATTAAGCCCATCGTCCACCAAGGTCTGTCAGCCGACTTGGTGGCCAATTAGATTTGGCGGCTGATAAAAAAAGTATTCACGGTTGTATATTGGCCACCAAATCAGAGTCCAAATTTGCCACCTAATCGGCTGACAGAGATTAGTGGACGATGGACGACAGGCAGGCAGTTTCTTTTGTCTTTTCAACCAAGTGGCGTATAAGCAATAAAAAAGAACCAAGTTACTCTCAGAGTCTGAGCTGCATTCCAAGTAGAACTTAACTTTCATTCACAACATGGAGGATAACAACAATAAAATAAATATATAGACAACGGCCCATGGTTAGAGGGTAATTTTGGGTCATTCCCGCCAATGTCGGACTGCGACCATATCCCAAGAAGCCGAAGTCTGAGTGGGATTTGGCACCTGTATCACTGAGTGGAAATGATCCAAATTTACCCCTTACATGGGCGATTGCCTTTATTTCATGCCATTAGGGTAGGCTCACCCTAAGTCAAACACACACCTTGAGTCAACCACTTTTGACATGAAATTACCAGTTTACTAAGAATCTGGTAACAATAAACTTCCACTGAACTAAAACTTAGTGGCATATATATATATATATATATATATATATATATATATATATATATATATATATATATATATATATATATATTTCTCATTGCCACACAATATGTCTATGGTATCCAAACTACTTCCTATGGTCCCACAAAGGTTAATTATCTATGCATTATGAATATTCACTCAAGCTTAGGTTTAGACTAGGATATTGATGCTATATTGAAAAAGGTAATGGAGAACTATATAATCTCTAACAGATTAAGTCCACTTTTCATTGTTTAAGCTTCAGAGAGGCTGCCACCTAGTTGGAAAAGATTGAACTTTCTATAATAAAGAATGAATTTCAGTGTAAAAGAAATAACAGTGCTTTACCACAATGGTTTATGGAGGTTAACTGTGAAAGCAATTGGGTTCACGCTGCCTCACCATAATATTGGGTAACAGTGATGCACCGTTAAATTTAATGGTGGATCTTCATATAATCAACAGTAATTTTAACAGTGTACGTGGCATTTATGATGCAACTTGGCTATGGAGGTAAATCTGCTAATAGCAACATATTACTAATATCTCCATTGAAATGATACATTCGGAGTATCAATGTTAAAAATAGTATGATGATCTTCAATTTTGTGATCGTTTTATTCTAAAGATATCAGTATTTGATGTGCAACAGACTACAGGTCTCGTGTCCCCAAACCGTTCCACTAAAGGTATGTACTCCTTCATGTTCTAAACAAGCTTAAATTGGTGTACACGATGGGGCCTCCCCATGGTAGACCTATTTATGTAATGGGGAATGATGCCAGACATATGTACATGCAATTACCCTATTTCCTATCAATTTAATTATAATTATACTTGTAGGGAACTATCTTACATTATAATATACTATTCATTATCATCCCACTCTATACCTACCCGAATTGACCTAATGACTCTTGTTATCAGGAGTTATTACCAACTAGATGAATAACATGACCATATGGTGTGTGTATATATCTTAAGGACCCCATAAAAAGAAGTCATGTACATCACGACATGTCATTCATGTTGTGTTTTTTGAAGTTGTGGCTGGGAGTGTGACATATTGTTGGCTTCATCTGTGGGAAGGGGGCAGGATAAATGGGACAGGCCCACTGTAAATTGTGAAATCAAAAACGTCATTTTATCATACAAAATGTATCCTACACAATCATTTCATCAGCCATATTCCACCAGGGCGCGCCCCTGTAGACCAGCCTGCCATGAGGACATCCCACACACCCAGTGACCAGGCCCCATAGGTTTACCATGGGGGCAGGAACACCTCTCTATATGTTGCCCTTGTCCTATGGAAAAAAGTTCCTCTCACTTAGAAATCACAGCTATAAAGACATAAATAGATGATGCACATATTACTGATATATTGGGTAAATATCTCATGTCAACAATTATTTAGGCCTTGATAAATATGAGTTCCCTTACAACTATTCAAGCTGGAGTCACAAAAAAGGGAGAGGGGGCACGGGGTGGAATAGGGGGTGCCTAGGGGTGATAGTGGTCACTGTAACATAAACAAAGATAGGCATTTCACCAGTATGCAATGCTCAAAGTAGAAGGGAAACGTCTAGTGACGCACCCTCATTCTACTACCCACCCAATCACCACCACGGTGCTTGAAGAGGGAGATAGGTTCGCGCGTTTTGTCTACTGTATATGAAAAGAGTGTATACCCATACTGCCCATCGCTGTAAACCTCAGGGTCGTCAGTGTTGACAATACACCTAATTTGACAACCTTAGCTCATCACACTAACGATCTTATATCATCATTGTGACAACTTTACTGTCTTTAGATCCCCTTTGATCCCATTTTATTTGGTTATTTATATATAAAAATAGATTCCCTATAATTAACACTAATTATCATGGGATGCAATGCTTTTAGAGCTTATTTACCATTTCCAGTTATTGATATAAACTAATCTTTGAAAAGCGATTCCCACAAAACTACCAGGAATTTCTTTGCTCATGATATCTCACTAAAGGGTATGACACCAACTTTAAATATTATTTCCTCCCCGGATGGGTCTTTTTCCTAGCCTGGTCACATATGGCTGGATCTGTTTAAGAGTTATGTTCAACAACTCATAATCAAACATTTTTTTCCTGTGTCGACAGGGAGATTTTTAGCACTGTTTTACTTTTTTTAAAGGGGGAATGCGATTTTCTTTATCGACCATATGCATATATAGGGCGTTTGATGAATCGAGAAGTGTACATGTGTAAAGCTTATGGCTGTGTCTCACCAGATGGCATTTTGGGGCAGAGATACTTAGGTCGAATAAAATTAATGATTTAACTTTTTCAGCCCATTTATATCTCCTTCTGCCCTAGATAAACCGTTTTCTGTCAAGCCAGTGAGAGATGGGACCTAAATCGTGCTACATAGCCTTGGCAATTCTATTTTCCACATTGTTTATAAACAAATACATCATTTGTTGACAACGTTCCTGTCTACTGTTTACCATTGTCATGGTATATAACTGAGCCAGATTCGTGAGAATTGCCCCGATCTGAAAAAAAAATTGGTTAGTGGAGCCCCACCTTGAGTAGGCACTTGGATAAATTTTTTAAAACGGTTACAATATATTCTGACTGTAACCATGTGATAGAGCACATTGACCCCCTCTCAGAACATTCGGAATTACATTTGTATCCTAAGTAGAAGTGAAGAAATCAACCAGAACATGCATAGGCTGCAGAAGCAAGCTGGTGCTATACAAATGTACACAGCCTGGTGTGGCAAATTGGCACCAACTACTAGAGACACTCTGTTCTCTCTTTCATTGCAAGGTAACATGACATATCAGGCTTGCACAATGTTACAATGTTACTTGTGTATATATATCTCATTGATTAAACCTGAATCCTACAATATGTGACTTGTATAGCACATTCTTTTATTGATTAAAATGAACAGTGATACCAGACACAGGTGTTGAAACCACAGATCAGGTCTCAACCATGACTCACCGGCGACATCTGGTGTTAGGATCTAACATCTTACCAATAGGCTTACATAGGGATACCCAAACTGCTTAACACTGGTATATCAAGAGAGAACGTGACTAATTTAGGGGAATGCAGGAAACCTCTTGGGATTCCACGCAGGAGACTGGAAACGGACATGTAGCATACTATTGATATGTAGAAAGAGGGCCGCATGTTAATACAAAGGGGCCATGAATATTTCAATGAAATTCGCTTAGATAAAGTTGACCTTTACATTTGGATAATTGCCATATTAGGACTTACAATTTAATATATTCCCAATGATAAGTAGTGGATAGCCGGCTAAAAGAGCTTTCCAATAAGCTAGTGCATGCTCTGTTATCTCTAATAGGGGCTGAATAGGAGCAAAAACGAATAGGGTCATTTCAGACAGGCACTCATAAGGGTGCCAATTTTAGTGTGCCACCTGTGACTGCTGGTATGAGCCCTGCAGTGCGGTTCTTCCAAGTGCCTACCTTGAGACACAGCGTTATAGAACACCGGAGGAGGGGTCGGGCCTGTTGTGGACTGCACAGCTATAGGGCTCCTAGGGGTTAGGCCTTGGGGGCATCCATGTTCGGGGGTTAGAAGTTCAAGCAGGTAACACTAGGTGGATACCTATAGACTCAGTACTGCCCTGTGACGTCATAACCCCCGATTAGCTGCTCCACCTACTGGCCAAGGGCCCATACTGCAGGTTCACAATTTACCACAAGCGGCGCTGCCATCGACGGCCAGGTGCAGACCGATGCGGCAAGAAAGGGTGAACATTTCTGAAGCATGACTGACAAATATGTGAATATAACCTCAAAGTCCTGCCTTCTAATGTAAGCTTTTTGAAAGATAATTCTCTTGTGAATCTCCTGCTACTAAATGTTTGCAAACATAGCTATTGTAGACAATGTTATGAGGAGTCTGCTAAAACCAACTTAAACACAACTTTATCATCAAAAAGTCACCCTCTCTTGATGCATGGGTCTTATAGGGATGATTCAGGTTCTGCTCTAGTTATGGATCAGGGCGATTGGGGTGGCCTCGTCATTACGTATACGTTAGATGAACACTTTCCTGAAACTATACTTATTGGGGATGGTCCACATTCTTGAACTTGTCTTGATTCAATTGCCGTTTCAAAAATCACCAAAAATCACCAATTTATAATAGCCCGTGTAAAACAAAAATAGATTACAAGTAATTATTAACAGTAGATCAGTCACCTACCCTGGGGTTGTGCATATGCAGAGTGCAGCACACTTAGTAGTACCAGTAGCAGGATGGAGGGGACCCTGGGCATCTTGTCTGCCGCTGTCTGCCGCTGTCTGCTGCTACCTGCTATTGCTGCTGCCTGCTATTGCTGCTGCCCTCCTGCTGCCTGCACACCCACACTGACTGACACCAGGCCCATCCCGCCCTCATATTCACAATTACCCCTGGGCCTTATTTCTCAAGTTTCTATTACTGGCCAACTACGTACACGATGTCCTCATTAGATCGGGGATATTGTACAATTTTTAAAAAAAGGAAAGAAAAAAAAAAGTCAAAACTCTAATTCAACATGGACCTACAGCTATTAGTAGATGGTGTTTGTATCCTATATTATTATGAAGATAGCTCCGATTTGATGGAAACATCAGATATATAGTATATGCTAGGAGTAATGATGAAAGGAGATATTTTTGGTTTCCAGTAGTTTCTAATATAAACTACACCACAGTGGCACATTGTGGTGGATGTCAATTTAATGGTCTTGGGTTCGATCCCGAGTCAGACTAGCAATGGATGTATCATTTCCCCCCTTTTTTCTTTATCTGTCTAGCTTATAAATAAATGTAAATTTATCTATCTCCAATTACACAACAATTAAAATATTCGCCTGCATGACTCTCGTCCAGATGTTGTATACTAGATGGTGACCATGCATGCACAGGATAAGGTATATACAACCATAATTAGTCATACTACAATGTAATAATAACATGGCATGGGAAAAGGAGGCTACATATATAGGAACATTATTTTGGTACAGGTTATAGTGAGTGCATGTCCTCTAACTAAATAGTAGCTGAATCGTACAGCCTTAAGAAACAAGCCCCAGGTGTGGTTAAGATGGTTGGAGATGCCTCGCAATTACCCCTCCCTCTGAACCGCATCCTATGGCTGTTTCATGTTTGCCCATCCCTTTGGTAATAATCTACCCCGATGACAATAGTTGGCTGTCTACTTAAAGATGGTATATCAGCTATAATTCGAGGGATTTTTACTCATCCCATATTATTATTGTATAAGGTCTCCTATGACTACTCCCTAACTCTTAAAAGGATTGAAAGTCTCTAAATCTATCAAATTAGCACATGTAGTGCAATACTTTTTGCTGTAGGTCGACACTAAAAACCCCTATGTTGTGGTACTGCATGGCTCAGTGCATTCTCTACCAGGCTAGTTTACCCTGTACTCACCTGGGGGAGTGACTGAGTCAGTGAGGTGAATAAGCAACATTGTTTTCTATCTCAAATCATGCATTTATAGACAAATATATTAAACATTGAGCACTGCATATCAGCTAAAATAATAACAAAACCCTTGACATTAAAATCATATCCATTTTGAAGAAAAGGTTTGGGAAGTCTATTAGCTGATACACCATCTTTAAAACATGATCTCGGACAGATTACTTCCTGGTCCAGTATTACGCCCTTACGTTGGTAAGTTACATGAGTGTACACTTACACTACGCATGACCCCTTTGAAACCCGCATAATACTTTACTACATCATGCCCTTGATGCATGACTGCAGCCCTGGTGGAAACTCCCCTGTGCTGCATTCAAGCATCATGCCAACCCTGTTGGGCTGTGGCACACCTGAAGGGTCGACATGATGCACCATGCAGTGCACGCAGAGGGTGCATTGAACAAGTATTTATAATATTTTAGTAGCATGCCGTCCTTTAGATTTGGAAACGCTACAAGCGAGCATAAAAGCATAATTCCACAATTCCGTTTGTCGTTTTTAAGTGCCCCTTGGAAAATATGTGACCATGACGATAGTTTTGCTATGATTGACGCCATATATATTTAAGGTTAAATCTTCAATGATTATTTCTCTAATAATTACATCCTCTTGCTGATGATGTCAATGAGAAACCAGGTGTTTATTATGCATTAATTTGTGTGAAAATCGTCCATATCAATGAGAAATATGTACTGGTTCCGTAAAATGGGGCTATTTTGGCCTAGTGGGGCCATTTTGGCCCCCACCATATAAGAAAGTTTAGATTTTTGGTGTGAATCTAAAATAAAGTAGTAGAGATAAAAATAATTAGTCTAGATATGATATATTCGTGTATCTAGGGATGCATTAGGTGGTGTGCATATCTGTGCATGTCGCCATATTGGGGTCGCATGACCTGAAAAAAATTGTGTTATAATCTGACATGTCGGATTGAAGAATAGAGAGGGCCCGGAGAGAGGGTTAGAAATGAGGGGAGGGAATGGGACTGGATTTTACAGGATGATGTTCTGAACTTGTTAGTAACAAAATTGAACGCCTTTGCTATTCCGATTTAGGGAGTGATATTTTGCCAACAACGGGGTGTGGGGGGGGGGGGAGTTGCAAAAGAAAATTCTCCTCCAGGATTAGGGTAGTGATAGCACCGTACGTGTAGGCTACTAGCTTTAACTCAGAGTAGGCCTACCTAACTTCAAATCCTACCCACACCATATCGGGTGATCACATATCTGCTTGATCCCTGCTTTAAGAGGCCTACTGTTGTTTTATATGTAGGTCGGCCTACATTTGTTCTGTTTTCATTCCCAAATATTACAACCTGGTGTTCTCTTTTTTTTTTTTAATTCATATCTATTTGTATTTCTATCATGCTATAGGCCTACCACTGCGTTATCCTGGCTGTTCAGCCTGTGGATACGACAGTGGCGCCGGCTGGTGTCATTGGACGGCCCTTCTGACTTATGACTGTACCACCTGGCGTCCACACCCCTCAGTTACAAACATCAACATCTCCCATCCCTTACGAAACCTGCCTTAGTTCGAGGTTTGATAGCTGGCATATTGGCGGTATATTGGCCACGGTAGGTTAAATCTGAGTGAGCAGAACTACCAGAGACACAGCCCAGTAGCGTGACAAGGCAGGGCTCAGGTAGAGGACTGGTATGCGTGTTTACTCTTCAGCTTCAGTCGTTGGGGTACTTTTATGTTTTGGTTGTCTGCAGCCACCATGAGCTACAGTGCCCCGTGATCAGTAGGCCTATTTGGGATCACTGACAATTCGCATTTGGCACAGTTGTGCACCATGGGTGCTATAGGAATATGATAGGAATAGGACGTGCCTGTAGGCCTAAAAGTGCAATCTTTAGGCATATAGTCAATTGGATTAGAAAGGGGTGGGGGGGGGGGGTAAGGTAGGGTTAATGTGGGTTATTCCACATGCTGTTATCGTCATCTAGTATGCCAGTATGAAGACATGTTATACACTCATTTCATCAGTCATTTCCAATAGGTGGCGTTACCATAGGAGAGGCTAAGATTCTGTCCCAGGGAGGGCATGTGTAAGGCCACCAGAATAGGGGTGGGGACCCTGCTCAACCCCCAATCAACCATCTAACGTTGTCTCTGTTATCATATACACAGTGTTAAGATAATCATAATGTCTTTAATAGCAGTTAGCACCCCCTGATAGAGGGCTTTAAGTGCTTTTTAATCACGCTGATGGTCATCTGTGGTATTTGGTAGGGTCCAGCATCCCTGTGATGAGCATTACCAGCCCTGGATAATGTGCTCTAGTCATATTTTAATGAGGCTGCTGCACCTCCTCCACCACCCCCTCTGTTTTCAACTAGTCTCCACAAGACACTCATATTTGTGTTGGTCTAAATCATATTCTAATGAAACTTGATATTTCTATGGTGGGTACATACACCATTTCTCTATACACCCCTGCGATTTCTAAGGGATGGGCCAATTCTTTCCATCCATAAAGGGCATGAGCATGAGAGGTGTCTTTTCCCCCATAGTAAACCTATGGGGTCTTTTGGCTGGCTCACAGGGTTGCCCTTGCAGCAGCAAGGATGCCCACCCTGCCCTCTGGTGGAAACGCTTGATGAAACCAGTGTATAGACCTAGGCCTATATCTGCCATAATTATAGCTAGCGAGGCAGCCAAGTATGCATATTGCCATAGGGGCCTACTTGGCTGGTGAAATATCCCCATGTTTTGACTGTAGGTGAACTACAAGACCACATTATAGACAAAGTAAAAGGTTTATGGGGCCAAAGAAGGCTTTGGTTCCATGCTTATCTCTAGACACTTTGCTTTCCATATTCACGCAGATAATGTACCTGTTTGTTGATTATATGTTAGTAAACCAGTGGTTTATAAACAAACCTTCTTTTCAGACTAGGCCTGACACATAGCTCAACCCCCAGTGGTTTAGAGCAGGGTCTATCCTCGACTGTATATTTGTACAGTCGATTCCAAATTGACTACCATAATTAGAAACATAATATAATAATCTTCTGTACTAGGCCGTTCATCTAACCCATGCCAACATTTTGTGAATCAGATTTGAACAAAAACACTTGAAAATCGTGATTTCTAACAAATCTACAACATCTATAATGTCGGGATATTTTGTCATTTGCTTTATGCCTAATTGCCTTCCCAGGGTTTATCTCTTTCCCGAACCAAATCTTGCCCTCAGAATTGACAGCTACGACATAGATCATAATATGAATAGATGTCTTTTACTTTAAGCAGTAGAGGCGCTACTCTGACTAGGCTTATAGCCCTACATTACCATGCATCTTAAGGCATTGGCCCGGGTTGGCTCCTATAGCCGGTGGCTGTCCGCGGTAAAGGCCCGTGCGTGTGCCATGTGTGGGGGTACAGCACACAGGACATACAGCACCGGTGTGGACACATACAGACTCAACATACCTCAACTACCCCAGGACACCCACTATACAGATAAGGTAATTGTGCACTTTTACTACTCTTCAGGAGTTCCTCCCTTTTCACCACAATTTCTTTATTATGTTATAGTTTTCTGCAGAACATTGGGTATTCCCTGCTTTTTATCGGCCATTAATGGATAACCTCGATACTGTTACTGGACTTAAATGTGTACAATATTTCTTATAAACATAGAAAATTTAACGTTATTATCAAGAATGATTCATATGCAACTCATTTCACTGTAGAGACCATATTGGGATGCGTTGCATCAATGTTCCAATTCCATTTCTTTCTATCCATCAGTATCCATAGAAAGCAGGAATGAAATGGTCATTCTTTACAGCATGAGTGCATACAGAAAATTAAAGGTGTCAACTGTGTCTTCCACGTGGCTCTGGCAATAATGGAGTGTCAAACAGCTATTGACTCTGCTATTGACACTGATAGAAGAGAGTCAACTCAAGTTGATCCTTGATATAAGCAGTCATTAGCTGTTTGACTCTCTATTTTACCAGAGCCACGTGGGAGACACAGCTGACAAAGGCTACAGTTGGGTCCTAATCATTTATGGCAGTTTTTGCCAGCCAGTTGACTTTTGTTTGACAGCACTATTCTGTATGTATGTCACAGGTTAGGCAGTTGAAGAGTATCGGCTTACCTATCGTCCATCACCATGGTTACGTATCTGATCTTCCTCCCAGACACCGCTTTGCTATGAGGAAGTTCCATGGAGTAATGAAGTTTCTCAGGAAAGACAATGTCATATCTATGAAGCAGGTACAATTATCTATGAGAGAACTTAAACAGCATGTCTGATTACATTATGATGTACAGATATTTATAATGCTTAAACTTGCATTCTTATTCATTTATTGTATTCTATAACTAGACTATCAAAGGACATGTATATTGTATAGTACAACAGGCTTTCTTAACAGTTGCTGTATGGATACCTATACCACAGCGGGCACGGAGAACAAAGCATTTCACACCTCTTGTATACTGTATACAGCTAGTGGCATAAAGTAGTTACAGGCCTATAAGGCTCCTTCACTGTATTTCGCATACGGATTGGTACACGTCCTATAACTACTACATACAATGATCACAAAAATACATCAGCAATTGAGGACATAATGAAACAACAGACTGCCATTCACTTTTGGCTCTTGCACATGTAAATTTATTGTCAGAAAACTGATTGTTTGCCAGGTTATTCCCTGATCTGCATATACAAGTCGATATGTTTCCATATTTAAGGTAGTTTTACCTGAGCCTTTAAGTGAAGATGTGGCCAGGCTTGCTCATACAGAGGACTATGTTCATCGGTTTTATCGCGGTTTGACTACAGACAAAGAACAGCGGAGAACTGGCTTTGTATGGAACGAAGGTCTCCTTAGGAGATGTAGACTCGAAGCTGGTAACTATGATTTAAAATTATTGTTTCTCTTACTTATACTTGTAAAATACTTATAGCATCTGTCATTCATAATTCAAACTATTTCAGTTGTCTAGGCCTACTGTAGAATATGACAGACATAATATAGCATAGATATTTAATTACATAACAATGGCCTGTACTATTGCAGTAGTACAGGTAGAGGTGTACAGAGGTATAATATGACTTAAACACCAGCCAGCATTTAATTAGTTATCATAGGGCCACATACTGCCTAAAAGCTTGATGTTCATTAAATTTTGTCATCATGATACATCATTGTGGTGCTGGTGAGTTACTGCATGGCCAAGCCTGCATTCTTGCATCATGATGACAAAAGTTTTATAAAGCACAATGCTTCCCTTGTAAATGGGTTAATAAGTAATAATAGCTTGAATACCAACACACAGGTGGTACAGTGTTGGGCATGCAGATTGCACTGGAGCGAGGCCTTGCGTGTAGCACGGGTGGAGGTACGCACCACGCACACCCAGACTACGGCTCAGGGTTCTGCCTCCTCAATGACCTGGCTATCGCTGCCCGCTACGCTATCCAACAAGGACTAGCAGAACGTGTGCTTATTGTGGACCTGGATGTGCATCAGGTAAAGGGATATCCAAGTATGACATCATTTGTTAAAATTTCTTTGGCCATTTGAATGCAATTTAACATAATTATTTTGAATTACAAAAACATGGAATAAAGGCAGGGTAATATTGGCACCAGCCGTATCTTGGGGGGAACGACCCAAAAGTACCCATTTGTCATGGGCCTCTGTCTATTTATTCCCTCCCTTGTGCCCTTCAGGGTGATGGCAGTGCAGTGATCCTACAGACTGAGGAGTCAGTCTTCACCTTCTCCGTACACTCCCAGGCCAACTTCCCCTTCCACAAGGCGCAGAGTGACCTGGACCTGGGTCTCGCAGATCACCTGGGTGACTCTGAGTACATGGAGCAGCTCACAGAGCGACTTCCTGCGCTGCTCGACTCGTTCCGGCCTGACCTTGTGTTATATGACGCTGGTGTAGACCCTCATGTGGACGATGACCTCGGAAGATTGGACCTTACTGATCAAGGTTGTATACCTTAGAATATAGTTCTTCACATTGGATTTCGAAATGGCTACTTCTGCTTTGTGATTCATCATTTTTTATTAGTCATCGTTCTTGGAATTTCTACCATAAGTGTGTCTCACAACATCGCAGCATATTAATACTGACAGTAGCATAATTATCATGTGTTTGTGTCTTCTCTTGGTACTAACAATGCAAATGTTTACAGTATTGATATTGGAAAATTCCTAATCCTTGATTTTATTCAGGTCTATACAGAAGAGACCACTATGTGTTTGAGACGTGTGTGCGTAGAGGTGTCCCTGTCATGTCGGTCATCGGAGGAGGATACAGCAGAGACATCAACGAACTCTCTATCCGACATACCATAGTCCATAGAGCAGCCTCTAAGGTACTGCTCATCAAGATATGAAGTGATACAAATGATATGAAGCTGATAACATAGAAACATAGCTAAAATCACTGTTTATTTACTTTACTTATAAAATGCTGACACTGGTCTTTATAATCTTAAATACTTTAGGGACACAATTCAGGGATATTCTTTATAAAAACATCTGTTTTATTCTTTTAGACATGTCAATTATAACAGTATCATGCTATCAACATGTCAAATGCAAAAGACATGTGAATGTATTAGATTTAACCAACTATATTCTTACATCACCCTGCAGGCCTCGCCAGATCTATCATTAGTACATTAGATTGAATCAGCTCTTGTCAGATGTACATGGCATTAAACAGTCATAATATATACTTTATAATTTGAATTGAATGATAATTATTTAGAATGATGTAATGGATTTGATTATACAATTATGAAATGATCATGCATATTTTCTTCCTTACAGGTATGGCAGGAGAACAGACCTTAGTGCTGCAGGTCTACAATTCTCTTAGGATGATGTGATGTCTGGTGTTTGGAATCTGGTTACCATGAGAAAAGTAGATGCTTGTTATTCTGTTCTGAGACGACAGATGGCACCACCCTTCTCTGTACTAATGTGGCCATATCTATTTAGGAACTGTCTTTCAATCTATGCAAATAGTTGTGAGTCTAGTCTAAGCATATGATCTCAGAGTTACACCACTGCTAGAGATTTTGACATTGCGGAGAGGCCTTCTGATCGCACTCTGTCACTTGAGATGTGGCCATGTCAATAGCTCTATGCTTTAAACACCGGTCTCAGAATGAATATTTAATTTATAGGCCGGAAGAGGCATGCCTATTGGGACGGACATCTTAGTTTGTTAATAGGCTGGTACTAGCAACAACCAGCAGATATCGCGAGATCTCATGTCAAGGTATCATTATATTGGATATGTATGGATAAGCAGTTGTCTTCTGGGGATTGTGTACGCCTTAGCCAGCTATTGTTGCCAGAAGCTGTGTATCAATAATTATCACTGTGATAAAACTGTGTGAAATACTGATTGCAATGTCCAAATCATAATGGAAAATGGAATACATTAGTTTAAAAAACAAACTTACTGGTTTTGTCTTACTACTTTTAGTGTAGTTTTATGAGCCAAATTTGATTTATTATCTTGGGAAAATATCATATAGAGTAACTAACTAAAAGATTGATTAATAGATTAGATTCATGATACCTTGATAAAGCATGCTAAGGTGGCTCAGCTAGTAGTAGCTAAGATGAACACGCAGGCATATGATGCAACAAGGGACGAACCTGCGGAGTCACTAGACGCCACCAATTCTGTGCGTAATCATAAATTGCCACTTCTGGCGTAATCTTAAAGTCTTATTCTTAGTCTTAAAGTCTTGATAGTACTCACCATTTGAAAAAAAGAAAAGAAGAAGGGGGGTTGGGGGGCAGAGTCCCCCATATCAACATAAGACACCATCCATAATTAAGATTACGCCAGATGTGGCGATTTAAGATTACGCCAGAAGTGGCGATTCAAGATTACCCACAGAATGGGTGGCGTCTAGTGACTCCGCAGGTTCGTCCCCACGTGCGCATATGATAAACCTGCAACTTATCTTCCATCCTAGTAAGGTTAACGTTAGTAAGGTTACGTGTGATCTATGGAGGCTGTGCATTATAGTTTCTATCTCGGAAATACATCTTTTACATCGTGAGAAAATGATTGCCTGAGCTCCAACCATTATTTGATTAAGCTTTAGTTTAGAATAACAGGTTGATATTAAAGATGGTATATCAGCTAATAGACTTCCCAAACCTTTCCTTCAAAATGGATATGATTTTAATGTCAAGGGTTTTGTTATTATTTTAGCTGATATGCAGTGCTCAATGTTAAATATATTTGTCTATAAATGCATGATTTGAGATAGAAAGCAATGTTGCTTATTCACCTCACTGACTCAGTGCCCCCCCCCCCTATGTGAGCATACAGGGAACTAAGCTAATAGGGAAAGCACTGAGCCATGCAGTATAAACACATAGGGAGTTTTAGTGTTGACCTACAGTAAAACTGATTGCACTGTCTGTGCTCATTTTATAGATTTAGAGACTTTCAAACTTTTCAAAAGTTAGGGAGTATTGATAGGAGACTTTATACAATAGTAATATGGGCATGAGTGAAAATTCCTCGAATTATAGCTGATACACCATCCTTAAAGATAAATATTTGGCATTCATATGCTCAGTACAGTTCATTAAAAAACAATATCAACACTGGAGCTTAAACAAGGACGTATAAACTTTATTCAACAAAAACATTACGGCAGAATAGCATGTAATTTGACGACACGGTTTGTACCCAGATAGGCTGACGACGTCCTGCAGTTTTCCATCATTAAAGAGTTTAGTTCTCTATCTGAATCTTAAGTATTGGGCTCCAGTAAATTGTAGACTAATCCATTTCGACACAACCCACAGGTTAAACCAGGCTGTTTGAATGTATTTAGTATCTCCAACCACTCACAATAGACTTGTTAAAAATATTCATATTATGCAGATTTAATATCACTGAGGATTAGGTGGTCTCCTTGATTGATACTTCATTTTATCTGGGGAAACCTTAAATCTTTAGAATGATATTCAGTATGTAATTTTAAAGTTTACACACAATTCAACATTTTAATTCTTTTTTCGACGTGTAGGGAGGTTGAAGGATTTTGCGCGAGGGGGGGGGGGGGGCAAGAAAACTGGATCCCTTGAAGGGGGAAGGTATCAAAAAGATTTCTACTGCTCTTGAGGATGGGGGGGGGGGGTAATTCACCCGTTTTAGTAAAAACGTCTGCTTGTTTATTCTGTAGCTGAAAGGAGTTGATCGTGTTAAATTTGAACCCTCTCATGGGGGGACTGATTACAAATTCCTCGAAGAAATTCAACCAACCGTCTTGTTCTTAAGAACCATTCCCTTATCCAACAGGATTACCGTAACTGGCATTTTAATTGTTAATCTCCTTATTTGAGACTTATTTGAATGTTTCCACTATATTTAAAAAATGAACTAACCAACTATTTATTTAACACATTTTATCCTAACTGTGACCCACGCGACAGATATTCCCTCGGCCGACCATGGGCAAAATTGTAGCAAACAATTCTACGCCCATTAAAAATATGTTGGGGAGGCTTTCACAGAACATGGGAATATGAATGAGCTGTATAAACAGAGCATTACTGACCACATCCATGTACATACAGTGTATGCACCTTGTTCGTTATGATATGTCCTTACCTAGAGATGAGAACCAAGGTCACACAATGCCACTAAGGTTGAACCAGTCGTTTAACCCTTTAAGGACGCATGTCACTAATAGATGACATTTGTTGTCATAATGCACCAATGGAGCACCGGCGAGTTACTCGCCGGGGTTGCAATGTGCATTGGTGCACCCTTTGGGAGTGTCTCGATCCCGTAGGGTCGGCATGATGCTTGAATGCCGCCCTGGCGAGTTACTCGCCAGGGCTGCATTCAAGCACCATGACGACCAAGGCATGATGCACTAATTCACTATGTCATCCTCAAAGGTTTAACGCAACACATTATCTACCACCTACCTACAACCAATGACCAAAGCCTGATTTTAACAAATCTATTTTTCGCGTCATTTTCATATTATGATTTTTATACAAAGGGTAACGAAGACGTCCCACCTGGGTTTCTCTGGACGTACATATACATTTATACCAGCGGAGGTACAGTAGTGAGATATTTCTGATGTGGCATATGATGAAGATAAATCGTAATATGATGAAAACAACATGCACATAGCCCACATTAGCTTTATACATCATACAATAAGAAAGTCCCGACTGCCGTATGCAGACCCATGTTTCAGTATAAAACAGAAAGGCGTAGTAATATTATGATGAGATATTTTGATATTACTCTCTTCACCTATAGTTGACATTATTAAGATAATGGCAGTGATTTCGTAATCATCAAGTCCTGCCATCATGAGCATTATTTGTTGCCTTAAGAGACTAGGTCTGAACACTGCTGCTATCTATCTGGAATAAAGAATTAGTCTTTGTAATTCCCCATTTTGAACAGCAGTACAGAATGTACCTTTATCGTCCTTCCACTGAATATACCCGCGTCCCTCTTAATCTCTCAAATACTGTTATGTGTAGCTGACTACCATTTCCTAAAAGGAAGTCCTTTCCCTATGGCACACATCTCTTATACATTAACCCTTAAAGAACTGCATCATGTCTTAAAGCTTCGTGTCCATGTTAGTTACTTGCCGGTGCTTTAAAGCATTATGTTGACCTTGAAGGGTTAACAACCTATAGCAATTACATCATGTACGTTTGTTAGTGCCATGCATTACTACCTTACCAACTAACTCCCTCTCTCTCAGTCAACTCAACATTGGGTGCCTTACCCCTTCAGAGATTGTCAATCTTGCCTGTCAGATATGTTTTCTATACATCTAGAAGTTATATGTAAGATTGAGAATTAGAGTGGAATTAGTCCATTTTTCAGTTCAGTTCTCAATCAATTTGCATTAAAAAAAACATGCTAGTTTGAATTAAAATAACATAATAGTAATGTTAGTTATTTTAAGTACCATTATGCCTAGGTCTGATCAATATTAAAGTTAAATCATTTTATCGCTGCAGACATGGTCTGACATGCACAATTGACACCCTCATATCACATTATCATAAGTTTCTCTTATCAAACATCACATGTTAAAAATCACATGAAAAATGTCTCTGAGGGAAATATATCCTCATTCACTACATCCAACAATGTACCAAGAAAAAGAGACCTTTAAGCAAATAAGGGCCGCATAGTGCTTTAGATTATGCCCCTTTTGCCATGATGCATAAATTCAACATTCATGCATCATGTAAACCTTTTTGATATGATGCATCAATACAGCCCTGGCAGGTCGACTTGCCAGGCTGCATTCATGCATCATTATGACAAGAATATAACCCATTAAAGTACTATGTGGCCCTTAAAGGGTTAACAACTAAATGTTCACAAGATGACCACCAAGTGATAGGGACTACCAATAAGAGGTAGTGCCCCTGACATGTAAAACTGCACCTACAAGACCTATGTACAACTTGAACGCCTCAATGCGACTCTCTTCGGTGTGTGCGTCCCAATATAGAGTATATAATACAAGGGAAATTGTTTCCCAAAGAACGTATGCAACAACACTCTATGGAATAAAGTAACACATAAAGCACAGAACAGTGGTGTTCATTGTTGCTCTTGCATCAAATATAGGAAAAAGGGAAAACAAATATGTATTTCAACTGATCTCCACAGAATCCTATCAAGCTCATGGTTAACCATTTTGATAATTACTTCATGTAATTTGTATATATAATTTAATAAATGTTTATATTATAAATGGGTTCATGTTTCCAGATGTACGTCGTGTTTCATAACCAGTTACAATATAAACAATATTATTCATATCAAAATCTAAACCCTCTTTCAGAAACCCAATGGTGCCTTAAGACAGCCTTTTCATCCCATACCAATAATGATCAAGGTAGATATTACTCTAAACACCAGTTCATGCGAACAGTTCTAAATCTGTGAATAACTCACAGGAATCACTGGCTTATGTTATTTTGTGTTCAAGATGCAATAATTTCAAATGTACAAATCACGAATCATCTGAGTAACAACTGAACAATAAAAGCCACAAATATAACACCAAGTAGATTAAAGTATATCATCCATAACACAGTCCTACCCCAATAGTTCAAAGTTTCTTTTGACTGGAAAAAGTAGTATTTCTTTTCAAATTCTGCTTGTCTTTAGATTAGTTGTATATAAGGTAAAGGTAGCAGACTTTAATAAATTATCGGGATACAATTGCAATATGTGTTTTCTTGAACCTTTCGCTGCAAGTATCTATGCATTTTAGCACAATTTGAGTTCTCTTGTACTAAATTCCCTCTATACATCTTTTTTTTTACATTGCCCTGCATAACCAATATTTTTCTCAACATAAGTGAAGATCAACTCCACAGTATATGTATGCAGATATATACATATCTTCACCCAGAACAATAAATATAAATAAAGACTCCATGTAATATATTTACTTGTATATGCATATATCTATTGATATTGCGTTATTGACACAATAGTGAACAAGTAGTCGCAGTACACACAACCATATCAAGAAGCAACCAATGTACAGAATACGGTCAACTCTATAGGGTAACAAAAGTAATCATAACTTGTGAAACAGTCACATTATTCAGTTTGAAGTTTGAGTTGCAGAGGATAGCACTGATAGTGACAATGAGAGTAGTGTACATCTTGGTGAGGTGAAGGAGTGCGTGCAAGGGAAGGCTTGAGTATAGTGTCGAGTAAACGATGCATCACTAGCTCCAAAGCATCCTCGCTTGACTGAGTGCCCAAAAGTTTGCTTTTGTCGATACCCAAACGGGTAAATTGGGAAATTATTGCACTGTATGAATAAGTGAATGTTTGTTGGTTAAGATTGTAGAGACAAAGCTAAAGGCATCAAATACGGCTCAGTTTCCACCTCTCCTACTTTATCCTACCTAAGGGTAAACAATGTGTAGTGTCGCAAACAACTTCTGAATCAACATAACGCTAAGCGAGTCCATCAAGACGAAATTACATTTTGCACCATCTGCCAGTTTGAACACTGATTTCTCCATAAGTCAGTGTCAATGCCCCACAGGGCACAGTCATTTTGAGTTTTTAGAGAGTATATATGATGTGTGGTTCCTAAAGTTGTGTCATCTGTACCCGATTACATGAACATGTCGTACACCGCACAGCAGCAATGCTAATGGATGAGGGAGGGGCATTGTCCGCAGACTTCACGTCATGTTGGATATAGTTCAATACATGCCCCATATGATGCTCACACATGTCCCTCATCCAGTAATACTACCATTAGATTGCTCCATGTCTACTCACATTGAATTGCTCCAGTCAATGCACATCATAACTAAGCCTACGCAGGACTACTGGAATTTTGAGAATGTGGGTAACACTCTTCATAACCAATAGGAGCAACAACATGCCTGTGTGGTATTACTAATATCCAATAAGATGCTAGGAAAAGAAGTCTCTTGCTTAGCCTCAGTGTCAGTGCAGTCATGCATGTAGGCTGGGTGTGAGGGGTGGTATATGTACCCAAATAAAACAAATAAAATGTTGTTGTAAATGGGATAGGAGGCCAGTTAATGATAGGTACACTCATGGTTGGGAGGTTTGGAGAAGCAGAGTGTAGTGGTTAGCTGGTGGTGTATAAAGGTTACAGTCCTGTGATACGAGACCCGTGTGTTAACATACAAATAAGCATCGGTAATGCCGCCGCTATGTGACTGGATAAGCGCAGTCTGAGGCCTATCATTTCAGATGGTCACAAACTGATGCTGTTTAGCTTTAGGTTATTTAGAAAATTATACCCTTCAGTCTGGTAATGCCCTTTTAGAAGCATCAGAGATGCTCTTCCGCTGCAGAGAGCGCTGTCTCTGTCATTGACTTAGCGTCTTCCATAGTACGCTGTCTCTCTCACTGACTAAGCCTCTTCCAGAGAGCGAGGTCTCTTTCACTGACTAAGCGTCTATTGGGCAAGCAGAAGTGAGGATATGGTGCGTGATGTCTGGGGATGGACTGGGCGGTTTACACCAATCCATCGTCCTCCTCCTCCCACTGTAAAACAAAAAAATTGCAGCACACATGTATTTCTAATTCTGACCCATTGACTTATAAATGTCTTTTATGCTTTGCCAAAATTAAATAATGTCTTTTTTCTATTGTGCAGAAAATAAAAGGGCAGAAATTATGAGTGAAGACAAACGAAACCCAAAGGACTTTAGGGCCAATTTTCTCAAGTATATCAATATGAATAAAAAGGGAATGTGTACTCAAACTCGCCACAGTATTTATGATAAAGCGGCTGCAATGTTACAATATAAGCAATGAGGAACTGTGAAAGTTTCGGTGTTGAAAATACAAGGCATATAACTGGACTAAAAGTGCTTGGAGGGTGAGGTAAAAAGTTTGTCATTGTGGTTGAAGCATTAGATCTGCACGATTTAAGCATTGTATCTATTTGATATTGAGAACTAAACAGTAATTCAACACTGAATACTGATTCAGTCGTCATCCCAGATGAGGGACCTAGTGATCAGCCAAATACATGTGAGCTTAGGCAAGTTCCACATTGAAATTTTCAAATCTACTTTAGTCAAATGATATTGAAAAACTGTTATTAAATGTAAAATGCATCTATGTTGCTACTTCTTTTTAACTATGGCCTTGTATAAGTTCTATGCTTATATAATGCAAGTTTATTTCTAGTCGTGCTGTATATGTGTTGCTTCAACCACCATGAAGACTTTTTAAGGCATGGTCATCCACTATAGAGTGCGTTAACTACTCTAACAGGTTTCACTCAGGGACAGTGGGGACTACTACTAATTCAACACTTGAAAACAAAGGATAAAGTGCCATAAGGCACTTTCTCCAAGTGAAATGCATCCAATGATCACTTTTTAAGTTTTGATGCATCTTTTAGCATGGTTAGCTTGTACTGACATAAATGCTTTCAAAATTATCTATGTAAAGATATTTGTATAATAGCATAGAAAATTGTAAGATTGCTTAGAATATAGTCGCAAGTGACTTGGTGATTGCTACTTTGATCTGTTTTGGTTACAGTTTGCATCCATATACAATGTAAGAAAATGAGATATATTTGTGTTCTTTTTGTGAAGAAGGCTTTTCCTTACATATAAGGCCTCATGAGGCGATTCTTCAATACTCTGCTTGAGAATGTATAAGAAAAAACATAATAGTTTTACTTTTTACTGAAAAGATTCCACCGATTCTTTTTAGTTTCCTCATAGTGATAAGTCTTGGACACTGGGTTAATATTCTCCCCTTCCTCCTCCCCACTGCTCCCATTAAAGAAGGATACCTTTTTGATGGCGCCAGCCTTCTTGTTGAATGGGCTCTCTGGACTATCACCACCATTCCTCGCTGGGTATGCGTTGCCCTCTCCCTCTAGTTGTGCAGGGTCCAGCGGCAGTTCTGCATTCTTCGCTGCATTTTTCTCACCAGCGGCTTCTTCCTCCACCACTGGTTGGATGTTCGTCATGCCGCGTAACGCTCCAGTCCCGGTTCCTGCCTGTCCGTTCCCGAAGCGTGAACTGAGACTTGAGTCACTCAGTTCCTGTTCCAGCGAGCCTCCAAGCCCTTCGTCTCTCCGGGAGGACTTATCGCTGGCTGGTGACTCTTCCTCCTCTTCAGTAATGATGCTGTGTTTACGGGAGTTTATAACAGAGTTTTTCAGGTTTTCAATGAGATCATTGCCACCACCTTCTTTTTCTGAATCAACTGAGTTTTGTTTGCTCAGATCACCTGAGTCATTACTGCTGAAAGAGTTGCTTTTCTGCAGGAAATTAGGAGGCAGTGCATTGGTGGCCTGCTCACCAGTTGGTTCAATTCGCTTCATACGGTCAAAGCGTTCAATTGACATCCGACTGCCCTTTCTTCGCATTCTCTTGTCTGTAAAGATAACCATGTACATGAAAAGTGAGAAATCTAGATTTAGTAGATGTAGTATGGGCACCATTCAGATAGGATGTATTTGTTTCTTACTACACACTTACCCAAACCCACAAGAATTGAATAAAGTATTTCCTAAATTTCATTACATTTATAATATAAAATGTCCTTGATATCATTGTGTGCGATGAATTACACCCAATATAGGAAGAGCTCATGTCTGATTATTGTACATTATAAACATTATAGAAAACAAGAGAGTGACTACTCTGATTTCTAATTCAAGACATAATGGTCGGGAGAAATACAAACAGTACTCCTTATTAAAGTTGTCTGCTAGTACATCTACCATTTATAACAAGTTTGATGCAGGAGATAATCAAAAGAGTAAAAACAATGGGTGACCAATCTGGATTTATATAAATCAACTAAGGAAAAATTCCCCAATAAAATATAACTATAAATTGATAAAACGAAGGAAATGAAACAGACCAAACAAATTATCAAGAAACATTATTGAAATATTTCACATTTCACTGCCATAGACAGGAATGATCTCAGCACAGCTATTTCCACAAGTCACTTCCATAGGTCACTGTACTCGGGT
Organism: Harmothoe impar; assembly: GCA_947462335.1. NCBI lineage: Eukaryota > Metazoa > Annelida > Polychaeta > Phyllodocida > Polynoidae > Harmothoe > Harmothoe impar. Next base: position 67,190,092 of record OX381710.1, on the reverse strand, counting down.
AGTCCTAAGGAGCACTGGTCCTGTACAAAGTGTACACTCATGGGGTTGCTATAGGGACTAACTTGGGCTTGGCATGTAAGTGACATACATTTGGAAAACTAACAAAATACACTATACATTACATTAATTTATCATACCTGGCTCATTACCTTAGCTTGATATTATGATTTCTTTTTCAAATTCTGACCTATAATGGGTAGCATAGTGCTCTAATTGATTTCATGTAATCTGCCCTTTTGGCATCATGACCAGACTTAGACGGCAGAGGTGTATTTTTGCCTCATGTCATGTCATGTCATCGGTCGAGATTTGTCCACAAGTCCATTACAGCCTTTTATCGGATGACAAAATTTCGGCCAGCCGACATTGGCAGAATACATGCTTTAAAGGGCTAGACATACCAGGCATAACAAATTATCATACATATGTATGTGTACATGTATACTTAACAACTGCTTTCAACAATCCTTATGTAAAATGCATCATGCATTGCCTAGCTAGGGAGGAAAGATATTTCCATTGACGATAGAAATATGTAAAAACTAGAAAAAAGTACAAATCTTAATTGAATTTTTAGAAAAAGTGACCCTGAAAAACTTACAGCCTGTATTTGCGGAAGAATTCGCATTCATTCCACCCTCTTTATTTTCATGAATGGAAAGAAAAGAAAGAAAGAAATGTATTTCAGGGCAGGCTGTGAAAGTTAAAACTAAGTTCATGGTCTCAAGAGTTATTTTGAACTCATTAAAAAATCATGAAAGAAATTTATTTCTGCAGTTAGCTACACATAAACATATATTCAAATGTGCATTCTGTATGAAAAGATGCAGGAAGTTTACATCAGAGTTGATAAAAAAAAACTCCCTTCCCCAGTGTCTTCTGCAAACAAACCGTGCACTGACCATTTAACAAAACAGTATTCTGAAACTCTGTATGTTAGATCTGGGAGGACAGGACATCTACAATCATCCATTCTCAATCAACGCAAAAGGAATTCCAAGTCAAAAGCTAACCACAATGCGAAATACACAGGGGAGTTCATCACATCATCCTACCAGGGATTGGCCAAGGGAATGCCACTTCATACCAACAGATGTGGATAAATAAACAGGAAATGGAAATGACTGTGAACTAAAACTCAGAAAACTCAGTCCTAGTGTACCAAAATGAAGTGGAACTTTAAGAACACTTAATGGCTAAGAGTGTCTGTGTACTCTGGAGCTTCCCAATGTGCATGCTTCAAACTCATAGGGGTGTGTCTCACCAAATCAATCCAAACTAAAAGTCTTTGACTGGGTGCAATCTATGACCGGTGCAATCTATGACCAGGTGCAATATATGAACGGCTTGAAAGAAAGCAGTTTATTTAGGGCAGATGTAGATAGAAATGGGCAAGAAAAGTTTATGAGACTAGATATTTCTATCTACCTCTGCCCTAATTAAACCGTTTACTTTCAAGCTGGTCGTAGATTGCACACAGTCATGGATAGCACCCGATCATAGACGTTCAACTTGGATCGATCCGGTGAGACACAGCCATAGGCTGGTGTATGTTAACCAATTAAAATTAGGAGTGTTTGGTTGCAATATTATAAATGCAGTGCACTTACTCAGGCTAGCTACCTAAATCCAGAACCAAACTGGATTATATATATATATGCATCTAAAGTAAACTAGATATCAAGCCAAAACCAAATGGAAAATCTTAACTTCTAAATTGAAAGATCTCTTAATAAGCATGGCAAATGTTTTGAATTTTCAACACCATTTGTACACCGTCCCCAAATCATATTATTGTAATATGGAATACATATATGTACACTCTCTACAAAATTTGGATAAAGGATATTCTTAATGTGATGTAATGGATGCAAATAAGTTAAATGGCAGGCCTTGATTTTGTGTTGTGTGGGTTGAAAAAGCAAATGATATTTGAATATACAGGGTCTGTATAATGAACAAAATTGGTAGCTGTATTCATCTCAAGGAGAGGTATAAAGTAACTTACAACAAAAACATTACACACTAGGTTCAGTGGGTGGCAATAATAACGATTTGGGAGGTGGTGGTTGTGGCTGATACCTTTGTGTTTTTCGTGGAGTCGCTCTTTGCCTGCTCCGTAAGGTTGGGAGGTATCCTGAACCTTTCTCTGCACATCATGGTAGCCAGCCTGAGCTGCAGTTGCTATCTCCCTGCCTTAGGTCAAGGCCAGGTCAGTCTCTAGGCCAACTAGGGTCTCTCAAAATGTTCAGAACCAGAAAACTCCCAATGACATAAACAAGCACCATGCCAAAGGTGTTGAATTCTCCTCATTTGACACACAACGTGTGAAAAACTATCGCTGCATGACTTTGCAGAAATACACTGCTCGTTCAAGGTTATTAATCAGACTGAAGGATCACAATAAAAATTAGAAAGATGGATTATCTTTAAAGTGTAAAGTGACTACACAAGGACAGACAAATACAATGATAGAAACAGTGGTTTAATTGTTAGTAGGTTCACAGTGCTTATCCATTAGGAGCACACCACAAGTAATCACAAATTGGTTACAGAGCTAAACATACTAGCTGTTAGTGCAATGGTATGTGGTTCCTTAAATAGACTTTTGGTCACTGCTAATTCTCTAGTCAGCCTTAATAATATAAACAGCACAGGGCAAGCATTCTTCTCAAAATCTCTTAACGAGGATGAGCTCACATGTTTTCCATATCCTTTGTGACACCCAACCACAGCACACCAAGTAGAATTCAAATTGAGATATTGTGTATTTTCCTTCATAAAATACCTTTTCACCAGCAGTTACTTAAAGCCCAGCTAACACCAGTATACAAGGGCTTAAGGACCATATATATAGCTAAAGCAAATACCCACTTGATATAAATACTGAGTCTAGCGATTCAAGTAGGGATGAAAATCCTTTGAAGTAATTCTTGAAATACTGTCTTAATCATTGACTAGATATCAGACCATTCTGACACTCCTACAGAATGAGTTCCATTGTGATCCTGCATTCATTTGAGGAAGTATGGGAGACAAGTCGCTAAAGCACCATATCCAGGACATAGAGATATTCACTTTTTTGGAAAGACTCAAGACAATTGTTTCCTTTCAGCTCAGAAACAGAAAACCTGCTACGAATAGAGACTTGTATTGACAAGTTCCATTTTCCACCCTACTCGAACTGATCAGCATGCTAACCACCCTAATGTATTCTCCTATTGCTGTCAACATTGCTCCATAAGTTTTCTCTCCCACCAAAAACCCCTGCAGTGCATGTAGGGTGGCTACCCTCAGTGACGTTTGCGCCGTGTAGTGCGGCTGTGCTTACTGGACGTTTTGTTCTGCGCATTGCTCGGCGTCTTCATGCCATTGTTGCGGAGTATTTCTAGTAGCTCGTAGCGGAAGGAGGAGATGTCCTGCTTGATCTCGTTGAGGTCATCCTCCGTCACTCCCTCTGTCTGGGCACCTCGCTGTCGCTGCATAATGTACCGTTTCACCAGATCGCGCATTACCACCTTTGGAGCAAAATTTGAACAGGACATCAGGAATTTTGAATACATAAACATATTGTGGTGTTATATGAGTCATTGAGAGAGATTTGGGGTTACTGTGTCAGGAGGCAGCACCTATCTGTGGGCAGTTGTGCCATGATGTTGTTAAACTATGACCAGGAAGCCTGTGCCTTTTGAGGAAATTATTATTTACATATATAAGCACATAGACATAGACAAATACAATGCTAATAGTAGATAAGCAATACACATGTAATTTTCTGTTGTTTATGCAGTTAGGACATGTATACATGCTAAACACACACTACATAAGACGGTTGAAACACAGTGCGAACACAATGGGACTCTTCATCTATTCGGGGAACCCCCAACAATCCTACCAACCACAAGCATATTGTGCTGGTGATATTTGATGGTTTCTGCTTTAACCTTAATTCTTAACACTAGAAAGTCTCTAAACTTGGAACTTCACTGTCAGTCAATTTCTCTATGTAAGATACACAAAGAATAATGCAGGAGTCAAGTGTTGCCAAAAACAATAAATTTCAGGTGAAAGTAGTTTTGGCGACAATGACTCTCATATTTTTCTCTGAGATGGGAAACCTGACGTAAGCCTTGTTAAGGAAAGGATGTCTTTAATGTCTTCAAACATGTGTGTGGGAAGCACCTTTGGACACATGTCTGAGAGAGAACAGGGGCACACATTGTGGACTAGGGAAGGGGCAAAGTGTGCAGCTGGACTCGGGTGATCAATGGGATAAATGTAATAAATGCGATCAAAAAAGTATCACGCCTTAAGATAATGCGTGGTGAAAATGTTATTTGTTGAATCTCCAACCGAAAGTCTCGTGCTAATACAGCCATTATCTATTTGATTAAGCAACAGTTTACTTGGAATGCCAATCTAAAATACTTTTTAGTATTATGATATGCGGAAGATGTAGATACTGACAAAACTATATTTCCACAAGACTTGGGTTTGTAATTCAACAGATAGCATTAAGTCAAAAGTGTGAGGAAAGGAGGATCAAATTGTACAGGGCACACGATATGCGAGAGCAATGTCGTCCTCGGAGGGTAACACACGGATGGGTCTGTATGATTGCAAGACTAGAGAAAAGACTGCAACAGAGGGGACTGCAAATAAGATGGTTTGCACTATCAAGAAAATGAATAAGAAAATGCCCTTGATATGAACTTAGGTATTGTTATTTCTTCTCTGCTGGACAGCTCAGAGAATTAATATATCTCTTAAAGGGCCTGTTACACTGGTGCGGAGCATCTGCTGAAACAACTTGCTACAAGATTTGATGCAGCAAGTAGTTGCGGCAAGTTGTAACCAGTTTTGACCCTGTTTCACATGCGACATATGCTACACAGGACAAACTGCCACAGATGCAGTGCGGCACATACCACTAGTGTAACAGGCCCCTTACAGAAAAAAAAGACTACGACGTGTAAACAATTTAATCTATAATTAAGTGCAAAAAATTGTGAAAAATTATGATAAAACTGAATTTGGATTATCATATCCATGGTAGGGAGCATATTAAGAACAAACTTTTTCCATATCACATATTTAAGGTTTTGTATTGCGAAATCTGAATATACATTTGCATTCTTGTCTGTACATGAAATTGGGACCAGTTTGATACATTGGGAATAGGCCACATGTATAAGATGCCATAGTCTCATTGATTGGACATGGATTTTATGCATGTGCCGATCAAGGTAGAGCAAATAGAAAGGAATTAAATCAGATAGATGATGGAAAATCCAATAATTCTGAATCATAATGCAACTTGGACGAAAGGGAAAATCTAAGAGCTAATTTTAAAATGGGAGGATCTGTAGCATCTACTAGCATTTGGAGGACGAGGACTTAGACCATGGGTTACCTCATACTTCGCATCCCTTTCTTTGCCTTTCTTCATTATTTTCTGAAAAACCAAAGCAAGACAGTACGGCATGAACACGGTGTTTAGCATGAGGAATAAACAGTTCGTTATTTACCTGGTAACGCGCCTCGTTCTCATTCACTTTGTTCATCATTTTCTGAAACCACAAATATCAGTTAGCTCATGGTTGACACAGCCATTAATTGTTGCTGCTCCCATCTGGCCTCAACTATCACCAAGTTTAAAGTGTTTATGAAGTATGGGTATACCATTGCATGAATTGGCCTTATTGGAATTCCAGATCAGTTTTGATAACTTTGCCATTCCAATTATCTTTTTGATTTGAAATTGAGTTAACTAGGTTTAGCAGCTAGTACGGTATTCAGGTATTCACTTGCAGTTTGCTCACAGAGACTGGCAAGGAGGAGGGGGCATTTCAATCCCTCTGGAGGAATATTTTACACTTTTTTAGTGAAAAAGAATCCTGTAAGTTACTATAGATAAGGGTGAAGCGCTTCAGGGGCGGGGCAAAAACATTTCGACCCCTCCACCTTGAACATTCCCATAGAAACAGAAAGTTAAGAGCTGAATAATGATTGGGTGTCTAGAAATCGAGAACTTGAATACTGCCTTTGTACTAGTCTTATTGATTATAAAAAATGCCTCTTTCAATGAGGCAGTGCATTTTGCATATGTTAATGTGGCAGAAAGCTAAGGGAGATCAGCGAACCTGGAGCTAAAACAAAGTATTAGCCGCCATAATTATAGGTCAACAGTCATTTGAATTGCACCTATACTCTGTTAATGATATTCTTTCTCGATCTTTCTTATGTCAGAGAAAAATGGCCGTAGCTATTGTAACATAAATACTGAGAGCCTATTCATAAGCGATTTGGTTTTAAAGATAACACTCAAAAGATACAGTAACACTTTTAAGGGAATGATATTGGCCAAAGGTGAGTGTCTTTCTAAAGGCGTCAGCTTAGGTTTAGGATTTATGATATTGTAAAAATATGACAGGTATCATCTTATAAAGATACTGCAGGGAAGATCACAGTTGGATTGTTCTAATATTTCTGTATAACGGTTTTCTTGGTATACCTACTTCTCAGATTGTATCTACTTATTACACACACCACTCATGTAACAATTGCTTCTTTTGGCAACACCACTTGGAACACTCACCCTGATACTTTGCCACTTATTGCGCTTCTGCGTCTTTGTACAAGTGCAGAGTTTTCCCTTGAACCATAAGATGATGTAGTAGAAGGACTTCGGTGTTGGCACTATGTTGAATGGTGGGGGCACCGTAGCACCTTCCTCGAAGAAACTCATCCATAACTTGGAACGGGCGAACTTCCACTCCGTGTCAGAGTCGTTCTGCAAGTGGTAAAAGTGTTGTTTTACACGGTGAGGGGACGAATGAGTTTACGCTCCGCTACAATCTCCAGAACTGAACCAGGTAGATCACAGTTTTGTCTTTGGCACCAGTCCCATGGTTATACGATGCGAATGCCCAAATATGGTCATGTTGACCCTCTGCTTGGCCAAATTGTGGATTCAGGTCAATCCAAAATTTTCCCCGATCTTTGGGGTTCATAAACAATTTAACAAAATCAACCTTGTCAACTTTTTCTTCGAAAAGAAAAGAAATTGCTTGCTTTTACAAAACACATAATGCCAATCTAGGCCAGTTGGGACATTGTGACAAATGAGTTTTTTTTTAAAATATTCTGAAAAGTATTGTTTTATGCCTTGTGTAGATAGTGATTTTTCAGGAAGACCAGCAGATTAGAACAAAAGAAAAATTTTACAATAATATCACAGTGCATTCACCTTTCTCATTGTATGAGTAATACACACTGTTCATGCTTACCGAGATTATTTGGTAGGAGTTGCTCAACATAGCGATTAGCATGTTAGACAGTACGATGATGTTGATGAAGCTGTATGAGCCGAACATGGTTCGTCCAATAAATTCCGTCACGACATGGTCCTCTCGCAACCGGAAGTGTGACACGTCAATCAGACCAAATGATGCAAAGTACATGGACTGAACGATCTCCCAGAGGCTGAAATATTATATGGCAGGTGAATTTAGAGTGTTTATTCATGCTTTCAATAGAATCCATTGTTCACTGATATGATACAGCACAACATTATATTTCATAGAATCCTGGTTTTATGTAACTCATCATCTTGAATTGCGTAGCCCAAACAGAAAACAAAATAACCTAACTTTAGATGTAATCAAAGAAAAGCAGATGGTTCTTTCAATTATTTCACAAAAAGGACAAACAGATTTACTGTTGCAATTTATCCAAAACAAAACTTGGATCTTTAATATCTATTTATGACAGAAGTGTTTGTACAATAATATTTTCAATTACTTAATTGAATGCTGGGTCATTAAAAATAAATGAAACTAACAGCTTGACTTATTACCAAAACAGATTGGGTCATCAAGTTTCCCAGTAATTAAATATCAGCCTACCAATAATATTGATAAAGTATATGTAGGACACACTATTAAATCTATGACTTGTGTTTATTTTTGGAAAATGCAGTCTGAAGAAATATGTGAGGAATATAATTATAGTCGCCGAAAACAGGATAAATGGCAACATTTAAGATATGGTAGCAGGTAGTGGATAATTCAAAATGATTATCTACAAAAGAGATGGTTTAGGTGCAAATAATTTATTATTATCAAAGTAGTACCATGTGTCCGAGTATAGTGGTTTTGGTCTAGAATATTAGTCAATACATTGTGACAAATAATACATATGAATAAACTAAAGTTAAATTGAGTGTACAAATGACTTCTTTCTGCACTGTCATAATTTTTAACGGTTCTCATCTCTCTAACTATATAAACTCTGCTCTTCCTTTCATCAAACACACTCTAATAAGATTTCATTCCTAATCACATGAGATTTAGTTAAGTGTTCCCCATGTACACATCAATATAGCTGGGTTTTAATCGTCCAGGATGTATTTTAAGTAGCACCAATAAAAAAACACACTTTAAGATTAATTATATCTGGGTGTCTGCATTTAGTTAATCTTATACAATAATTATAAACGAAATATCAACTTAAAAGAATAAGATATATATATATATATATATCAGAGCTAGAGTTAACCAGATTCCAGGTCCTTATAAACAGTTTGTAATATATCCCTTTGGATGGAAACTGAAATTCTCATAAATGACTCTGCTCAATAGGGACAGCAATAAAACAGTGATGGACCAAGTACAGTATGATGTAAAGAAAATAAGACAATATATGGGTTATAAGGGATTGAAGGGGAAGACAGTTCATGTGGTAAATATGTGACAGTATTGTGATACCAAAATCTAGTTTCGAAACAGACCTGTGATTTGCGACTGAGAAAGAGTGGGTTTCGTTGTCGATGGATAGGGACACACGATAGACATAGAGAGACAACACACAACCTGCTTCATGTTTTATCATGGAACCTTTAGGTTCATCAAATTAACTCTAGTATTTAGGTTTATCAAATCAATTTGATAGATATCATGTTGTGCTTTATCATAGTGATATTATCCTACTCTGGTTTATTTATATTTCTAATACATTCTAACCCTTACCCTTAGTGATATGTTACATGATTTCAAATATTAATGTATACAAGGAATGAAAAAATGAAATTACTCCACAAAAGATGCACATATATCAAGATGTGCTTCACACAGCAAATAAAGCATTGTGTCCACTGAATTCCACTTCAAACCTTTGCTGCCACTTCACTAGTTTCCCCTTTTATCTTTCTAAGTTATCTAAGTTTTATAAAATATTAGTCTGATATTCACAGAAATTTATGGAATTCACTATTGGGATGAAGACCATTTGTTTTAGAGTAGAGGGCCTATTACTCTGTGTTTTCAACCAAGATTTAGGCTCAGCTGCAGGGAACAGGGGTCAGGCTACACTTAATAGGCCTATATTATCTCACAAAGTTCAAACACAGAAAACAAGTACTTGAAGCTTCTCTTTGTTAGGATAGAGGTGACAGGTGCAAACAAAGAAAGACGATGCACCGAAAAGAAATCTTACCCATAGAGAGTTTTGTCACAGCCGCAAACCACGTCCGCACTGAGTGGTTTGTGATGAAGATGTCAAACAATACAGGCAGCATTACAAAATCAACCAACACAAAGATTCTATTGCCAAATGCCATGAAAAACTAGTTTCATGCCATTTATACTAGACAATAAATCATACTAGATGACGATGTCACAAAATGTCATCACTTAGTGCAAAAATATTATGGAGGCAAAAGGGGGATTGTCATTCGATAAAATTAATCAAATAAAATAAACGATTGGAAACTCAATATCTAATATAGCTACAAACAAAATCTAAAAAAATACACCTAGCTAAACATTGGTTTGGTGCAAAGGCATAGCCTACAGGACTGAATTTTAGTATTATTCTTCAATGAAGGTGCTAGCCAGGGGCCTACTTTTTTTATTCTATGGGGAGTGGGAAGTGGTCCAAATGTAAATATGTTTATTGAATCAAGATGACAATCGTTCTTGTGTGAAAATAAAATGTTGTCAAAAGTTAGGTCCGACGCATTATATTGATGTTTAAAAGAGTAGCTAAATTGCATACTCTGATTGGATATTTCATAGACATGTTTTGTGGTATGTTCTGAAATATCTAAATATATTTTGATAGTTCCTCAGCCTTATCCTGTTTAAGTTACATTCTTTTTTTTTCATATCCAGTTTGCATTAGTTTTATTGCATAGCTGATTTAGTTGAGCAATAAAATAATGTGAACTAGTGAGTGTAAATTAGTGAGAAATGTGTGCTGTTATTTCCACGGTGGGTATTGGGATACAAAGCTGGGAAAAGTTTGCATGTCGCACATTGCTAGAAATATGAAAAAAGAATCTGGTCTATGGCCAGCTTGATGAATGTGTATGTCATGCATGTATAACCTAAAAAGTGAGCTGTGGTGCATTTTCAAAAGTAAACATGGGATTAATACCTCTCTTCACATTTCCAGCAATGGCGGTTTATTCTAGACGCTGCATTCTTACCAGTGAGCTCTGATCGTTTTAGTTGGTATCATTATAGCAAAACAAAAACTGGTACAAAAAAAATATGGTTACTCACTTGGCGAGAGTTTTATCACATGGAACATCACATTCTCGATTGTTCTGTTCTAGGATTTCTTGCAGGCACTTTTCGCATTCTTGCTGTTTGACCATTGAGTAGTACCAGTAGAGCTGGTTTAACCCGCACGCAAAGGCCACGATAACCAGCACAATAAGAACTGCGAACTTGAGGATATCGTAGACCATGCGACCGAGTGAGATCTGAAGGGGCCCCAGATGGGGGTTGACGGTGAAGATGTAAACAAGCTTCAGAGAGCTGAAGATATTGGCTGATGCAAAGAGGCCCTCCGACACTAGGTTGGGGTCAAACGCATCCCAATTTTCACGGGATGCATATGCGGCCGGATCTCCGTCCCTGATCTCTTGTTTTACCTGGGGAAGACAATGGGGAATTATAGTGGTCAGGAAGTAGCTTTAATTCTCGTGTAGAAGCTGCTTCTAGTGCGAGTTTTTTCTTCTATGATATAGTACTAGAATAACAATTTCCAGTCTACCTTTCAAGCTTATATGATTCTTCAAAGTATGGGGTATCTTATATGCGTGAACATAAGGTACATTAAAATGTCAGATAACATTAATATTGCTCTCCACATTGGTCTAGTACCCTAGAAGTATAGCCAGAGTACTGACACTTGTATAGCGTTCAAACGGGAGCGAACTTGTCCCCAGGACCACTGTGTTAACACCGACACCAGCAATTTTGTAATAACTTGGTTCTGCTCTGAGAACGAAGCTTTTCCCCAGCAAACTATGGTGTGCGAATGTCTTGAACCAAGCTAAATCCCGTGAGAGATTTCTAGGACAGAACTAGCATTGCCGGGTAGAGGGAGCCGTCAGAATTAGCACTACATGCTTAGTACAGGGCTGTCAACAGGTCAACATCTTCTATAACAGTTCATGTTATTAAATGTTTCCAGTAGAATTCATGCATTGATATCACTCACAAACTAATTCCCAGATACACCAGTCTTTGCAAAAACATGCAGGACAGTAGCAACGTCCTTCTAAAATGCCACCGGTCCAGCAGATTCACAAGTGTAGCAGGACCGAATGTCCAGTCAAATGTTGGACTTTTCTGAACGAGAAGAATTCAGTTGGGCTTCTAAAGCTGAAATATGTTTGTCAATATACTGTGTAAAACTATATCTATCTCCTGATTTGGCCATAAAAGGTTACAAATAAAATGTATTTCTAATGGGAAAAAAAATGTAGCCGGTCCTTCAACAATAAACATTTGCAGGACCCGTGGGATGAAAAAGTTTTCGCAAAGACTGAATACATACACCATACAGAAAGTTGCCTGAATATATAGATAATAGACACATAGAGGGCTGTCTTTTATATGTATGAATGTATTAATATCTACATATTTATATGTAGTAATCATACCACAGCTACAGGTCTGTATTCAGTGCATTTGAGTGCATCGTCAAGGTCGATCACAGCAGACGAGTGTAGTCGGTCATGATCATGCACTCCAATATACTGAATGCAGGCATGTGGCTGTGGTTTAAATGGTTTGTACCACTGTACGTATTATATACCTGGCCGTTTTCTTTTGTCTTCCCAGCTAAATGTGGTATAAATATCTATTTATATGTATCGTTATGTATCTATATCTATATCTATATAATCATAATTATCCTGATATGGAATATCAATGTACAGCCCACTTCTGCCAACAACATATGCTCATAACTGCCTGTTATTTGCATTCGCATGTTCGGTTATTCTCTATTTTTATCACTTCTCTTGCGATGTCAATTCTAGTCAATTAGATGAATAATAACTAGTTTTTAGGTCCCTATTTTATCCCTACCGACATGCATTGGCCTACTGACTGGATTTAGGATGGTAGGGTCAATCCATCTTGGATAAATTTATATGCACATTTTAATAGTACTCATCAACTAAATCGGGAATTCAAAGAGACACATACCTTCAAGTAGGCTACAAGTTTGAGGGTGAACGTAGCTATGTACAATGAGTTGGTTATGAAGTCTAGAATATTCCACATATCCTGTATATACGATTTAACCCCCTCATCCCATAACTGTTTCACCTCGGTCCAAACTAAGCCTGCAATGGAGAAAAGAATTTGTTAGTTTGCTATATAATGACATTTCATCTTAAAGGACTGTGTGACCCTTAAATGGCCAAGACATTATTTACGATGTTCCCGAAGACAACACATCCTTAGATGCCAATCCTTTTTTCTCTTGTCTAACTTATAGTTGATTTCATTGGCATACTTTTGAAGGTGGGCGTTTGTATATTATATTCTTTGAAATTATATGTGATGTACATCAAGCTGAGTTGTAGCACAGTCTATCAGATCAATAAACGCATTTCAGACAACGCCTCCACAAGAAAATAAGACTTCCTAAATCAATTAATAGTATATTATTAAGGCATGCATGATTTAGCCGCTGTTGCGATCAGCTTAGAATTTGACAGCAGGACTCACCCATAACGTAAAGCAAAATAGCGTATTCTATGACCGTGGGTGTTGTCCCACGTATTTCACGATTCTGGTCGATCCGGAAACCTAAGCTACTTAAGTCTATGATCGATTCGATCCGTTGTGATGCCAAGAAAAGTAGAACTGGAAGAATAAACAATATTTATCATTAGTTTGGTTCAAAAAGTGTTACTTGTTGTTTCTTATACTTCATTAATCTCCACATATATTTATAGGACAGATCAACGCGGTTGAATCCAAGTATAAATAAGCGAGTGGGCGTGGCCGTGGTTCCTGAGCAGCTCACCAGAGGGCGCCCCAGACTGACCTGATTTATGAGCAGCTCTCTGATTGGCTGTGAGTGGCTCAATAACAATGCGTCCTGGGATAATGCTAGGACGTCTTTTTGTTTAGCCAATTTGGCGATTTAATACCAATTTTGATTAGCCAAATTCAATACAACTTAGCCAAACATGTATTGGTTTTAAACGTGCAAGTGTATGATACTTGATAATTCATCAGATAAAACTTTATGTCCCCAAGGGTCAGCCCATCACAGAACAATTGATACCTACACTTGGCCTATGCCCCTGCCCCCCTGCAGTAATGAGGATTGTCATGGAAACCATTGCACATTACCTTTACAGGAAGGGTTCCTAGTGGCATGGGAGAGGGAAATTATAGGGAGATGCTATTGTTTGTATGGCATTATACCCTAGCTGTACTGAGTTGTGACCAAATTATACACATTGTTTTTCCTGCTCATCTATCTGCCTCCAGCCAGCCTCAATTTCCCAGTTCCCTTTTTACTAACAGCACCCCCTCCTCACTAACAGACTTAGAAGTTACAAGGAATCACGTTTACTGAAGGCATATGAAACAATAGGGGAGGGGGTACCTAGTATTCCAATAGATCTACATAACCCAAAGGCATTCCTCTTAGCCAATTTGGCGAATTATCATGTAGTTCCATTAGCCAAAATGAGCTATGATTCGCCATTGGCGATTTGGCGAGTGGCTAGCATTATCCCAGGCGTCTGATTGGCTGCAGCTCAGGGACCATGGTTACTTCTTCTTGTTGGGCCCATACTATAAATGGGCAGTTTCATGGTTTCATGGCCAGTGGCCTTTGAATCTCCAGACCGTTCACACCTGTTCACTAATTTTAAATTTTGGCAGTTAAATTTGAATTTAATTGATTTAAATTCAACATGGTTCGGGGAAGAAGGAACAGGAGGAGTAGCTCTCCTACGGCTACGCCTCAAGATACGCCTCAAGTTGAGGTGACCACTACAACTACTTCGAGCAGTGAAAATGGGGCAGTCGGTGGGCAGCAGCCCATTGAATCACATGCTACGGTGATTTCCCCATTAGTAGCTGTTGACCAGACGTTGGAGGATAGATTGGATTCTCAAGATGCTCGTCTGGGTCGCATGGAGGCGACCCTCCAGAGGTTAGCCGACTCAGGAGGTTCCAGTAGAAGACGCCAGTCGGCGCCACGGAGGAAACCAAGGAGATCTAGGTCAACTCGCTCGGTTTCTAGGACACAGCGACCCAGTTCTCAAGCAAGACCGACAAGTCGTCCCAAGAAAGCAGCGAGGTCGCCGTCTTCATCATCTGTATCATCCATGTCAGACTACTCTAGGTCTCCAAGTCCAAAAAGAAGTAAGCCTTACTCACAAACCAATTTTCTGTCTCATAAGGAGAAGTGTGATTCATTTGATAAGCTAATGCTAGTAAATATCAGAACAGTAAACAAAGTGATCCATCTGGGCGAGGACGCACAGCCCATTTTGGACCACATGGAGATGTTGTGTGTAAAGGCAGCTACCAAGATTTATTTGGTTAGGGCTTTAATTGATTATGATAGGGCTATCCGTGACCGAGCAAATGTAAAAGGGCTCGGGGCCTTCAAAAATGTGGAAAATTCTGATATGCTAGCGTTCTTTAGCTATGACAACACAGTTTCAGCAGTTTCGGCAAAATCCAAACCAAAAAGTTCTGGTAAACAAGATAGTGTCAGGTCTTGCTTTGCTTTCAACAAAGCAAGTGGTTGTGCTTCCCAGAACTGCAGATACAAACACACTTGCATGTTCTGCAGGTCATCTGCACATGGATGTTTTGACTGTAAACAAGAAGAGAAGATGCCCAGTAATCCTAAGTAGGATGGTACCGGAGATCTAATTAGTTTGCCCTCTGATAAGATCGCCAGGGGTGACCTAGATATAGCTTTCTCCAAAGTCAACTCAAAAACTGATAATTTTGAGTTTCAAGAATTTTTGGCACAAGATAGTTCAAAAAATGATTTTCTTGAGAATGAAAAATTTTTGGGTCGCTTGTCGCCTGAGAGTTTTTCTGCGTATAAGTGTTTTTTGATTCAAGATACCACAGCTAATAATTTATCTGTAAATTTTGACTTTCAAAATTCTCCAGGTGATTTACCTGGATTTTCCTCAGACTGTAATTTTTCTGAGACTTTTGGCGATCAATCTGGAAATTCTAAATTGATTTTTCAAGTTGAAGGGTCCTCAGGGACTCCTATTATAGATGTGTATAATCAATGCTTGGAGGGAAAATGTGACTGTACTCACTTGATTGGTGGTAGAAGTACTAGTTTGATGCCCTGTAGGTTTGCACATTTTTTGTCGGGCCCAACAAATGTTTTGGCCCATGACCCTGAGTGGGCCCAATTTATTTGGGAAGGTGTAGTTAATGGTTTCAAAATTATTGATGATAATTGTGAAACTAGTTATAATTGCAAAAATTATAAGTCTATTCTTGAGAACGATTTTTATCTTGAGATGTGTGACTTAGTGGAAGCTGAGACCCAGGCAGGGTTAGTATCTCAAGTTCAATACCGTCCCACATGTATTCATGCACTAGGGGGGGTTGAAAAGTCTAATGGGAAATTGAGACCTATAACTGACTGTAGCATGCCGGTAGGTTTGGCTATTAATAATTTTATGCACCAAACTTATAAGCCTTTTTCTTATAAGTCTGTGACTACTGCTGTAGAATTACTAGATGAAGGGGATTATATGTGCTTAATTGATTTAAAATCAGCATATAGAACAGTAAATGTTTTTGCCCCGCATTGTACTTATCAAGGATTCAGGTGGAACAGTGGTAGAGGATATAAAAATTATGAAAATAATCGTCTTTCATTCGGGTTAAGGTGTGCGCCTTACATTTTTAACCAACTGTCGGATTTTTTGGTCTTGGTCGCTAAAAGCTATGGTGTCGGCAGGGTGGTAAATTATCTTGACGATTTCCTAATAATTTCAGATACAAAAGAAGAATGTCTTCGTCAAAGAGACATTATGATTGAAGTAATGGAGTTTTTAGGCTTTAGTGTTGCTTTTAATAAAGTAACTTTACCTTGTACTACCACTGTGTTCCTGGGTATATCTATTGATTCAATTAATATGGTTCTCACCCTGCCTGAGGAGAAGCTCCTCAAATTGAACTTAGCTCTGGATGAATGTCAAGGTAAGACTCATGCCACTAAAAAACAATTGCAGAGCGTTGGTGGGTTAATGAGTTTCTGTTCGTCTGTGGTGAGGGGTGGAAGAACTTTTAGTAGGCGCCTCTTTGACTTGTGTGCCAGAGCAAAAGATAAAGGTTCTATTTATTTATGTGAAGAGACTAGGAAAGACCTACAGTGGTGGAAACGCTTCTGCAGGTATTTTAATTGTAATTCTTTAATTCCGAAAGATATGACAGAATGTCCAATTGTTTCTGATGCTTCAACTAAAGGCTTTGGGGCCTGGTCGGGTACAGACTTCATATATGGTGTGTGGGAGAAAGACTTTTTCCCTGCTACTGATTGCAATCATAGAGTTCTACCACCCTTGTTAGACAGACTTGACGTTCATGAGGGCAATATAAATGTGTATGAGTTGTGGCCGGTAGTGCTTGGTTTGAAGCGCTGGGGCGAAAAATATGCATTTCATTACCGACAACATGCAGGTCTTAGCTAACCTTAATTCTGGTAGGAGCAAGAATCATCTCAGTATGGAATGGCTCAGGGAGATATTCTGGCTATGTTTCATATATAATATAGACATTTTCGCTACTTATATTAAATCTGAAGATAATATATTAGCTGACCAGTTATCCAGACTCCCTTATAAGGGTTATATGTCGTTGTGTAATGATACTTTGGCATTGAATAACATGTGCTGTGTGTATTTGCAGGAAACCTTTTAACCCAATTGATGGACCAGCAGCAGACCCTATTGGAGGCTAGCTTATCTGATTCAACTAAGTTGACGAGAGCAGCTCAATTGAGAAGGTATAAGAAATTCTGTACCCTATGTAATTTTATAGAGTTTCCGTGCTCTTCCAAGCAAGCTAGGCTATATGCTACATATTTATCGTCCAGGGTTAAACCTGTGTCTGTAAGGAATTATTTGTCTGCTGTTTGGTACCAATGTAAACTCTTGGGTTATCAAGATTTCTCTGTATGTTTTATGGTAAAACAATTATTAAATGGTATTGAAAGGACTTTTATGTCTTTAAATAACCCTTCCAGATATCCCCTTTCAGTCATTGAGTTGTTGGCTATTTTTAAATTATTAAATCTGCATAATCCTGATGATAGGTCATTCTGGCTTGCAGTGTTGCTGTGCTTCAGGGGCCTTCTGCGCAAATGTCATGTGACGAGTTCAAGACATTTGTTGACATGTGGGGACATATCTGTGTCTTCAAATCATGTGTCAGTGACAATTAGGTCGTCTAAGACTGACCAATTTGGCAAGAAACCTTTCAAAATTTACTTGCATCACATTCCGGGTTCCCCTTTGTGTGTAAAGTCTCTTTTGGTAAAGGCCACAAAAAGGTCACACAAGAATTCTAAATTATTACATTTGGAATATAATGCCTTCAACTCTAGACTTAAAGGTTTATCTAAGGAAATTGGGTTACCGGTAGACAGGATTAGCACCCATTCGCTAAGACATGGGGGTGCTTCATTGTTGAAATCATTAGGTGTCCCAGTTACTTCCATTATGACTGTGGGTAACTGGAAATCTAGTGCTGTTTATAATTACTTGCATAATACTAGGAAGGATTTGTTGTTAATTGATTATCTTCCTGTGAAATATTACTCGTCTTTAATGTAATTTCATTACATTGTGGTTGGTGTGTTTTTGGCCTGGTAATATCTGATACTTGACACCAAACTCACTGACTTCTCAATTTGTTCACATGTATATACTCATAGTAATTATATACTCAGAATAATTATATTAATATATAATATATTGTTACTATTACTCAGAATGAATTATATTAATATATAATATATTGTTATTACAATATCAACAGATTATTATATTGTTGTAAACTATATACCTCCGCTTGGGTAGGAACAAGAATCCTTTATAGGCTGATTAAAATATTCGTCAAGTTAACGTACATGTATGACATTTTTTAGTTACCGGTAGTAACTATGGTAACTCGTTTATATTTGTCTAATATAATCCAAAGCCCACAGCAACTATTTATAGGACAGATCAACGCGGTTGAATCCAAGTATAAATAAGCGAGTGGGCGTGGCCGTGGTTCCTGAGCAGCTCACCAGAGGGCGCCCCAGACTGACCTGATTTATGAGCAGCTCTCTGATTGGCTGTGAGTGGCTCAATAACAATGCGTCTGATTGGCTGCAGCTCAGGGACCATGGTTACTTCTTCTTGTTGGGCCCATACTATAAATGGGCAGTTTCATGGTTTCATGGCCAGTGGCCTTTGAATCTCCAGACCGTTCACACCTGTTCACTAATTTTAAATTTTATTTTTAATCTTAAGATTAGAATACAGGTGCTGTTGTAAAACGCTATTATTATATAAAAATAGGTTTTTGTGGGAATTTTTTACCCAATGGTATCGTTATTGCGTAATAAAGTAGGCTATATTGGCCTGGTAATATCTGATACTTGACACCAAACTCACTGACTTCTCAATTTGTTCACATGTATATACTCATAGTAATTATATACTCAGAATAATTATATTAATATATAATATATTGTTACTATTACTCAGAATGAATTATATTAATATATAATATATTGTTATTACAATATCAACAGATTATTATATTGTTGTAAACTATATACCTCCGCTTGGGTAGGAACAAGAATCCTTTATAGGCTGATTAAAATATTCGTCAAGTTAACGTACATGTATGACATTTTTTAGTTACCGGTAGTAACTATGGTAACTCGTTTATATTTGTCTAATATAATCCAAAGCCCACAGCAACTATTTATACTTGTGTATACATTTATTATAAGGGAGGGAGGGGTATTAGAAGTGGATGCATATGAAATATGCTTCATACCTTTTGGAGTTCACATGCTTTGTATGGAAAGATTTTTCTATAAACCAAAACTAAAGGGTTGGTCATTATTTAACAACACAGGGGGTGGGGTGGTGGATTCGGGGGGACCAAAAGAATTTGGACTCCTCTTAAGGGGACCAAAAATGTCCCCTAATTTAGCGAAAAAGCCAGCACATTATTAAGATTAAAATTGGTCAGCCGTGTCTTTTTTCAACCTGCCTCAGGGGATCAAGAAAATGTCAACCCCTCTTGTGGGTGAACTGAAAGGAATTTGACCCGCTCATCCAATTGTAAAAAAAGAATGTCTACAAACGAAAAATAGGCGTAGTTCTTGCTTGCAGTTCGAATTATCACTGCGTTGACAAAGCAGGCATATAGACAGCCAAGATGTATATATTGTCATTAACATGTATATAGCTAAAGAATAAGTATTGCTGAGGCGTTTATCTGCGTACAGCTCTATGTACAGGCGGGTACACCTGTACAAGGGTGTGGTCATTAGTACCTGATAAAACAGAATACCACCCGGGACACGCCCTATGGTAACCATGGCGACCAGTTATAGCAACCAGGTACAATCATCTCACATAAACCTTATGAGTAACCACTTATACTGCTATACTGAGTTACCACTTATAAAACAGATTTGTCATGCACCCAATGATGAGTGTTCCTGGTATTATAGTTAGAGTGACTAATGAGTCGTTTATATAATAGTGTAGTGTGCTTGTGTAACACTGTGCAACGACGAAAAAAAAACCGGGGGCAGACCTACCTGACTAGACTAATTTGAGGTCACTGAATCCAAAAATGATGGTAAAAAATACCTCATAAGTCTCAGTTTCAAGATATTCCAACCATGATTATTTGTCGGTCTACTACTGAATATATGGTCCGACCAATATACAGCAGGGACAGCATTCATAAAAAATTGTCAATTTTGTTTGCCTGGCAGAGATAACATGACTCTGAAGCACATTTAGTGGTAACATACCATAAAAAACTGGATTCTACACTGTTTTGAAGCTAAATTAGTGATATTTTACCGATATTAATTGAAAAAATACCATAAAATATATAAATTCATCCTAAAGCGATATAGCATTTTTTTAAGCTACTAAGATCAGGATTGTGACCTGTTCTGACAAGAGGTACCTTCAGGGAAGCTATTATTACTGTTTTTAGCCTCCACCGGTGCCAGAATCCCAAAAAGAGTAATATAAAGACAGAAAATTGCTCGGATAACCCTTTATGCAGAATACAATGATAGATAATTGGTGTTACATCTTTAGTATTAAAATTCTATATCTATAATGATTTTTTTAGACAAAAATGGTACAAAGGCCAGTTTCTGTTTACCATGGTAGCCATTGACGCAGTCAAAATATTGGATATCGGCTCTAGAATATTGGAAATGTCATCAATATCGCAAACCTCAAAACAGGCCTTGCACATTCCTTTCAGATCCAATTTTCTACTAAAAGGTATCATTGTATGAGGATATTTGACCATAAAACCTAATTTTACATGAAACATTAGCCAGGTACATTGCTGGAATATGGTCAGAGGTGGTCCTGATGGAGAATACAATAGGAAGACAAAGCGACCTTTTTAAGCACTAGTTTTATGTTTCAAAGTGTTATTTTGGACCTTTTATTCACAAATAATATTTATTTCTGTAACAGATCAGTAATATATTAATAATCTAACTAGTTGAAAATAAGTTTTACATGAAAAGAAGCATTTTCCTACTTTTTGATCAATAGTGTATATATAAGCTCTAACCGGATATACAAATAAGACCATGTGAAAATCTGAAAACTGAGACTTACCACACAATTTTGAGTGCTATTTTTGAATTCCAAAGGGCAAAATACATAAGAATAATTGAGTCTGGTCCCGGTTTTTTTCAATTTTTTAAAATTTGTTGTACAGTGTAATTGAATCAGATAATTGGTCCCCTAATGCTATACAGAGTATGAGTGTGGCCCGGACTCTTTAAGGCCAAGAAAAAGGTGTTTCAGGCAACAGGGTCCAAAAGATTAGGTTGGGTAGGTCGTGTTTTTTTGGGGTTGCCCGGAGCGTAGCGACCTGACATTGCGCAGCAAAGTCATGGCAACACTATTAATGTTTTCGGTTTGCCTAGGGGGCTCATGGGGTACCTGTGACGTCACCAGGACAGATTGTGGTCATTAAGATAACATCTTTGGTGTGGTCATTATTTAGGCAAAGTATATGGATTCGTTCAAATTCCGAAACCTACAGCGACATGGCCCGCACCTAAGCTGTTATTTTCATTTCCACAAACAGCCCTACGACACACAGCTACAGGTCGCATAGTCTGTCGAGTCATATACCCACGAGCCTGAGGTGCCGACAACATCCGACCGTGGTCAAAGCCACATTTTTCTTGTATGTTCTCTTCTAAATATGATACCGAACCCTTTTATGATAGTTGAGATATTCCCACGATAAGTTCTGAGCCCCTCCAAGACAATCTGTTAGGAGAGTGAGGTCGCTACTGTAACCAGAGCCGCCGCAGCGTTATAAGGTGAAGTGTGTCAGACCATGCTGGTCAGTCTCAGGCCCCGACTCTATAATAGTAGAGTCTGGGCAAACTCATATAAAAAACATGTTTTTCTAACTTCTTCTCATGAGTACACCAATCAAATCCTCTGCACCAAATCCTATGCACATCCTGGCAGGAAGTAACAATCTTAATATAGCAGTCCCGTTTGGAGCCCTTGTGGCGGAAAATGGGACTGGTTGACCGAGTCTGACGCTGGTCAGCCCAGGGAGCAGTTTACCACGCACTGCAGCAGGACGAGTGATGATGTGTTAGTGGGGCAACCCCGACCGGGGTCAAAGCCACATTTTTCTTGTTAATATTGAAAGTACCAGGCCTGAATGAGTCCTACATTACTATATAAACTCGCCAGTCATCAGGATGACTCACTGACTTCTCAGTTATCACAAAATTGTTAGATATTCCAGGTGTCCTTTTAAATGGACGGTGGGCATGTCTGGGTAAATCTTTTAATTAAAAAGCAACTTCCTTGGCTCAGGGAATCAATTAGACCACTGAAATCAGTGGGAGCTTGTTATTCCTGACCAAAGATTTGATAAAATCTAGAAAGATATGAATATAATCATATACCATTGATGATATATGCACTGTAGTGCTATTTTAGGGACTGAGGCCAAAAAAAAGGTTTGTTTCAGGTCACCCGACCGACCCTATCTAAGGAGGGCCGACCCTACGTTTTTTAATCCAATTTTGAAGAAACTTTTATATTTTTACACTTTTTTTAGGTCAATTTTAGGTTTAAAAAAGTTTAGACAAAATCTTCCCATTTTTACACATTTTGGGGTCGATTTTAGAGTATGTAAAAAAAAGAAAAAAGAAAAGAAATCCGACCTACTGACCCTAGAGTTTCTTCCCATGTTACCTGAAACAAACCTTTTTTTTTATTTGGCCTAAATAGTTGATATAAAAATCGTTGCATACTCACAGAGAAAAGATATGTAAGATGCGCTGTGAGAGATGAATTTGATGAATGGTCTCCGCATGAAGAGGCCGATGGATGTCTTGGGGAACAGAATGTACATGATGGACAGGAAAGGGAAGGTGAGGCAGACTGTGGCAGTCAGTAGAAACTTCAGGGCAGCAGGTTTACGCCGGAACCCCGGCAGACCTTCGTACCATAAGGATGCCAGCAACTGTTGGCAGTTAGGGTGGGAAACAAACTGCAGAGAGAGGGAAATGTGAAGTTAAGACATTATTGTCATTTTGTATTGTCATTCAGTGGCTGATGTCATCCCAGCTAACAAAAATATGTTATTCGATGTCAAAATAACGTTTTGCCATAATAAGAAGCCATAGAGAAACGTTACATAACCTTCTATAACGTTTTCTGTTCACTGAGATTCCAGTATTACTGATATCAGATAAACTATGACCGGCATAGCACAGCATAAATTAAACGCTATTGCCAATGATAGAATTTGAGGAGCTCTCTCATGCAAACGCTGTCTAAAATTGAGAATTTTATTATCGTGTGATGTTCTCTGTTATAGAAACATTTTAAAACTCAATAGTAAATATCAACAATAGATGGAATATGACTGTGGGAATTCCCCTCTGTCATGATCTCGCAAATAATTTTTCATTGGGTGTAAACATTGACTTCTAATGCTTGTATTGTCATTGTATGCAATCTTAATCTACAGTTTAAAATAATGTGATATGAAGCATACATATAAATATGAAAACTTGGTTTGGACCTCAGAGTACTGTGCACACCTTCTTTTGTTTGAACTTGATTGCGAGTTTCAATCGAGATAAGTTATTTTTCTCAACATTCTCGTCGACAGGTCCAGCCGTGTCGTGATTTAATATAGTCTCAAGTTCCTTGGACCCACGCGTCTGATCCAACAGCGCTACTGCAAAGTCCTGGCACTGCTTGGCGAGCGTCTCATAATCCACTTTAAACTCGTTCTCTAATCGGCTCAGTCTCTTCAACTCCCAGCTCAGTTCGAAGGCAGTGAGTATGGGGTCCTTGCTAGACAGAGCGATGAGCGAAGGACTAGCCAAGGCACGGTAAGCATTTATTCGAGAGCGAGAGTGGTTGAGACTGTCCTCCTTGGCCTTGGTTACACACTCGGAACATGCGCAGCGTACGTCATGTGGTTTGGGTATGCGGTCTCCCCGGTCTAGCAGGATCTTGATGATCTCGTAGTTGTCCCTGTGTGAGGCCAGGATGATGGGCGTGATGTCAGGGGTGAAGGAGCTGGACGGTACACCCCCCAGAAAGCCCTGTCAAAGGACATTAATATCATTATTATGATATTAATTAAGTATTCATATAGAATTAATACATGTATATACTGTGAACATGTATATACTGTAAAGTTTTCTCAGTATAACTTTTCGCAGATTTGGCAAAAAAAACACGATTTCTAAAATTTGGCTTTGAAATTTGACGGTATACCCCCCAGAAAGCCCTGTCAAAGGACATTAATATCATTATTATGATATTGATTAAGCATTCATAATATGTATTAATTGTGGAATTAATACATGTATACTGTAAATTTAGAAATATTCGCAGTATAAATTTTCACAGATTTGGCAAAAAAACGATTTCGAAAATTTGGTTCTGAAATTTGACGCTACATCCCCCAGAAAGCCCCGTCAAAGGACATTAATATTATATTATGATATTGATTAAGCATTCATAATATGTATTAATTGTGGAATAAATACATGTATACTGTAAACCTAGAAATATTCGCAGTAAAACTTTTCACGGATTTGGCTAAAAATAATGATTTCTAAAATTTGGCTTTGAAATTTGACGGTATACCCCCAAGAAAGCTCTGTCACAATAAAGACTCAATTTCGCGTGTATTTCAATTTTTAAATTGTTAAAATTTGCCTCTTAAATTCAATACCATATAAATATTCGTGCAGGACATGAATTTGCGCATTTCGATTTCCGTGAAATGCGCGAAAATATGCACGATGCAAACTAGAATGTGATTACAATAGTATTCATACAGCAGCCCTTCATAGATCAATTTGTAGGAATATTATATTTGGTCATTTATCACCAAATAGGGTTTAGAGAATATGAGAACCATGTTTGACACACATGATGGTTTCCCTTATATTTAACATTGAAATTTCCTTTTCTAAAGAGTAATACGGTATAGATCTAAAGCATGATAATACTAAGAAAAGATCGCTGTGGAAGTTAACTACCATCTGTTATCTTCATCATGCTATACAATTTGCCAGTTAGATAGGAGCTTACTTTTCACAATGAAAACTATTTTTTTCCAATAAATCACCACAGCACTACTTCGTTCACTGAGCACAAGCATTTAAACTCATATCTATGATGTGTATTTCTGCTGTTATGTTACACACAGCAAATAGATATCCTTAGGATTTATATCCGTTGGTGAAGTAATGTTAAAAGTCACCAAACAAAGTCAAAATGTACACTAATGCGGCTCCTCCATTGATCAAGTTGTTAAACAATTAAGGGTTACATAATAATCTAATGTCTAATGCGTTTGTCGTCATGTTGCACAAATGAAGTCCTGGTGGGTCTACTCGTCAGGATTGCATTCATATATCAACATGCATTAAAGCACTCTGCGACCCTCAAAGGTTTCACGTTGAAACAATGTTGAGTTTATTCAACATTGCCCAATTGGATCAAGTAAACTTGGAATAGTCCTTGATTGCAAAATCGATAGAAGGCCCGGCTTAGTGTACAAACTGTAGGAACTGTCAAGATGCATCAACTAAGTCACCACTACACCACCTCTACTGTACTCCTCACTGTGGTATGCAGAAACGTCTGCACAGAGAAAAGTAAAGGTGTCAACTGTTTCTCCCACGTGGCTCTGGTAAAGTAGAGAGTCAAACCACCAAGGACTCTGCTTATATGAAGGGTTAAGTTGAGTTGACCCTGTACCATCAGTGTCAACTCAAGTTAACCCTTCATATTCATAATCAGAGTCAATGGTTGTTTGACACTTGTGGGAGACAGTTGACTCCTTACTTTTCGGTGTATTAGGACTCTTCCTAAACGTAATAAATTCCAGTTCAGGAATAATCAAGTGTGTCTCTAACTACTCTATTGGCTTTCTATAATAAGGTACATCTATTAATGACGTGGATAACTACTCAATGAATGCTAGAAGGGAGGCAAAATATATACTGAGAAAAAAATCAAGTCAGTCTGACTCTCTTTCCAGAATAAGACATGTCTGCATTTCAGGAGAGGGAGAGAGAGCCCAGCGTTGCCTGACGAGAGTCAGTCAAACTTTCACTTCAGAGATGGGAGGCAGTGATGGACTCTCCCTATAATGTCCAGCATTGCCTAACTCTCTTTGAAAGTGAGTGTGACAATGCTGGGTTCTTCGAAGGGAATCATCATTTTGACATGCGTGAATCTGGGAGGTTTACCACACCTACCCTATTGCTTTTGTCAGTACAGCTACAAAGAAAATTAGTAGACTAACTATCTAAAGTTGGGTGTCCTACTCTCTAGCTCTCAGAGCTAAGGCACCATCTAAAACAACCTGGTATCGTACATTATCATGATACTATCAGGAACACTCACAAGACATGCCGAATACTCTACATAACATTTTTAGCTGAAAATGTTCCTGGTCTTGGGATTTACCTACCTTTGCCTGTAACATGGTGGAGAGATAGGTATTAGATTAGGGATCAGAGAAGCAATGTCAGTATGTATGTTCTACTGCAGATGATCATCTTCATCCCCTACATATTCAGTATACATATACATATATTCAGGTAAGATTACTGCCACCATCCAGATGTCTCTAGCTTTAATTTGATATCTGATGTTATAACATGATGGTGAGATGATTCATATAGAGATAGGTATGTCTAGGTGAATCAAATTTCACAAATCGAAACATCATCTTAGTTGATTTGGAATTATGCTAAAATTATTCTATTTGTCATTCTGTCAGCATGATGCCTGAATGCAGCACCAGGAAGTGACTGCAGTGGTCCTGACTCACATTAAACGGTCAGCATGATACACCAATGTAGCCCTGGTGAGATACTCGCCAGCACTGTGTGCATCATGATGACAAATGAACTTGAGACCTTAATGTCATTTATTAAATCAAATTCAGGAATTAGACCCTTTACATTTCCACAGAGAAATCGTTCTCTAGTTGGCAGCACGTCAGCAAACTGATATAGGTTCAGTTTCAAAGAAATCTAATCGAACACTTAAGAGGAATAAGATTAGCTCTAGATTATTCTCACCGATAGGTCCTTTTTATTCTGCTGCTGTTGGCTTAGCAGTAGTTCTACTGCCTCGACATTCTCCTCGTTAATCGCGTGTAGAAGCGCATCCCCAAGCTCGACATTATACATCAGCAAAAGCTCTATCATCTCAATGTTCTCATTTTCGATGGCGATCAGCACTGCGGTGCGGCCGAGCGGATCCACGCAGTTGATGTTGATGTTGAAGTAGATCTGTGACTCCTCGAGGAAGTGCCTGGCCGTGGGGATGTCTCCGCGCTCCACGGCCAGCAGAAACTGCTTCTCATCATTGTTCAGGTCGGTCTCCTTTCGGACCACCCCCATACCCAGACTGTCGCCGGCCTCGCTGATGTCGATGCCAAGCTCGTCCATGAACTTCTGAGGGTTCGTCTGAGCGTCCTTGTATCTCTTGTATACCTTGTCCATCTTGGCGGTTGGCGCGGGGCGAGTACTTGGTTAACTGTGGGGAAGAGAAAAAGAGGCAGAGCTATAGAAGGGGGTTTGAATAGGAGTTCCCCAGACCAGTCTCATACATGCTTATCTAATCACTTTGTTTTTACTGTTGTACATAAATGGATCTGTAAAGGCTCGCAACGTTTCTTCGTTCATATATTTGTAATATGGGAATTATGTGACAATACATGTATAAGGATACGTCTTTGCTGACTTTCTAATGCTTTTATATATATATATATATATATATATATATATATATATATATATATATATATATATATATATATATATAAATATATACAGGTAAATTCTTTATGTACAGTCTGTTTAACTTTAAAGCATTGATTTTTAAGGACCCTATGTGAGTATGTACTCTCAATGTGACAAATATAACACGTCCACAATCAGTGTCAACAGTCTGGCTAGAAGTAGAATCAATACGTTGAAAGAACTACATCTTGGCTTTTAACACATCTGATGTTAAACTGGGATTGATCCAGCCTTTTAGGGTGTAGCTCAGTTTTATATAACCACCTGGGGATCTCCAAATGGAGTGTACAAACTACTACACATATCAGTCAGATAAATACGGAGGATACTTCATGTGTTTAGCCTTATTCTCTGCCACACCCACCTCGCAAACACAGATACTGATTCTCGTGTCGACACCTATCTCCCACACACAGATGCTGACTTAAACAATACTCAATTTAAAAAAGTCATACTTCTGAGACCTAGTTTAACTGGGACTCTACGAGTGTGAGTGAAACCTGTCTGTACCGATTGGACTATATGCAGTGTATTGTGATAGCTTAGCCTTCCCCGATCCGTCATTTCCATAAATCATGTATGGATTAACACTTCCAGCATAGACACATGAACTCATAGCTACCACTGCTATTATATTGTATTGTAAGTGCACACAATAACAGCAGCACTGAATGAGTAACATACACACAATAACTTAGGTAATACCATGGGCAATATAGTGCATATACTATATGGGCATACCTAGTGCTCGGTTATAGTCTACCGCTAACTGCCATTGGAGGTATAGGGACTATATCCTACCGAGGATTTCTTAATACTTCACCATAAATCATATAAGAATACTAGGGTTATGTCTTTTAAGACTACGCGGAATATGCAAATGGTTATCTACTGAAATATGTGAGTGAAAATAGATACATAGGTCTATATGAGGGCTCTGTCCCCAATCTCTGTTTTTTCCTCATGAACAGTACAACGTTTTGTATTACATCAGAGGTTCTGCCCCCGAACCCTGTTCTCTTTTTCTTGTTTAAGACTGCACTATGTAAGCATATCTCGTCTTAAACATTAGAGGTGTCTCGGAAAGTTATAGGTTTAAGACTACAAGGCATATGCTTTTTAAGACTGTGAGAGATATGCTTTTCTGTCAAGGCGCGTTTTTAGTTCATGACTTTTTGCACACCATACCCAGTCCCCCAGTTTATATACTACTCACCCTTCACCCAGTCCCCCAGTTTATATACTACTCACACCTCGCCAATTTCCTTCCTCATATACTACTCACACTGGACCATACTCAGTCCCACCTCCTTCTATATACCACACCTCACGTTCTACTTACACTGATACTCACTACACATATTAAAGAATACTTATATTCCTACATTTTCGGTGGACCTGGCCATATTCATAGTCAAGACAGGTCGATCCGGTTCAGTTATCTCAAGGAAGAGGATCACAGGTCTGGAGACCCCTATATCTAAATGCACAGATAATCTAAATACCCAGGCCCTTAGTCTGTAGTGGCTATCCCAAGTAGGTCATAATTATGGACATTGGTCAGGCATGACTAAGTGCTATTTAAGAACAGCTGAGGAAAAAAACATATGACTAATGCCTTACTCAAAAGGACTTAGCCTAATTTGGAAAGACTAAGGGTAGTTGGTCAGTACTGACCAACCTGATAATATCAACTAACCTAAGGTCGTATAGGGAGCCAAATAATGACTAACTTGGTTAGGCACTAGTGACTGAGAAATTAAGCCAAAGAATATCAGTGTGGTGCTCGATATGGATGAATTCAACTTAACTTCTTGTTGCCTGCCCGGAGGCATTGTGAGTCATATTTACAGACACCCCGTGACGTGCTGTACCTGGATCAATGTGGGGCTGGGGAGAACAGTGGTCTGTTGCATAGCAAATAACGATATCTTATATAACGGTTATAAAACTGAGGATGAGCGTGCTATCTTTAAAACCAATTGTTATAAAAGCATTCACTATGAAAGCTATAGATATTTAGTGAGAAATACACTTGTAATGATCACCAAATGGAGATCATCATCATAGCATTTCAAAAGCCTAAAATCGTTATTTACAGCTGTGCAAAGCACCACAGGTGGTGTGACCACCTTCAAACAACAGGGGGGAGGGGTACACTGATAATCGTTATGATCTGGGGCTTAGTCAGTAGTGGCTACCCCACCTTAGACATAGGGGGTATTCGTTAGACTGGCAAACTGATATTCAAAAATGATTGAGGCAAAACTAATTAAAACTACTAATGCCTTACTCAAAAAGGCTTTCCCAAATACTCATAGAAATTGAAAGACTGAGGTTGGTTGGTCAGTACTGACCAACCTGATGGACACTAGTAATGGAGTTAGCTAGTACTGACTACCAGGTCAGAATATCAGCACTTCAGTGTTTCACCTCAATCCAGCTTCTACACCTAATTTCTTTGACAGGCGTTCTAATTATGCTATCCCTTCCCCTAACACTGATATTCTGTGGCTCCCTACGCGACCAATCTCTCAGTCTGATCAACTCTGCTTAGTCTTTCCATTTTAGGCCAAGTTCTTTCGGGTAAGGCATTAATTAGTCATATATTGTTTTGTCTCAGTCATTCTTGAACAGCACTTGGTCATGCCTGGCTAACCTGGGATAGCCACTACAGACTTAGGGCCGGGGCATCTAGATTATCTGTGAGCCGCCCACCCCTCCTGTCTACACATATGAGCACCCCTGCGCTACCTGCAGTGCCTGTAGCACGTCGCTATGGTAACAGTCAACACGTGGCGCTCAATCCCACAGACACAACAATCTCTGCTCACCAGCCGCCACAGGCTTCAACTGAACAGCCTGGCTATACTGGGAGTAGATGACTGTATATCCCACAAGGTATGACACAGCTAGACGCCCATCATCTTTATACCCTAGATGGTCCTACGGTACCATGTATTGAGCAATACACACGTGGTTCCACCTGAAGTATTAAGATGATGGTGGACTAACCAGTTTGTATATTACTAACTAGATGGCACTACCCTCTATGTCCAAATACATGGTATAGTAGGACCATCTAGGGTATGAAGATGATGGGCATCTAGCTGTGTTATACCTTGTCTTATATAGTCATCTATTCCAAGCAGAGGCATGCTACTCAGTTTAAGCCTGTGCCAGCCGCATAGCCCGGCCGCCAAGGGCTGCAGGGTGCTTCAATGCATCATGGGTCTCTTATCCTGATGCATGAATGCAGCCCTGGTAAATAAATCATCAGCGCTGCATTCAAGCATCATGTCGACACTATGTGGCTGATGATACACTCCCCAAAGGGTCGGCATGATGCATGGATGTAGCCCTGGTGAGTAAACTAGCCAGAACCACATTATGACGATTAAGGGGATTAATGCATTAAGGCACTATGCGGCCTTTATAGGTTAAGGGCGGGGTAGAAAAGTCAATGATTTATGGCGGCTAGGGAGCTAGGGGAAGTAGGGTAGAAAGAATTCTGGGCATGAGGCAAGAGCCGCCATACAGAACTAGGGCACTTTGACCTAACATCAACAACGTACCTTTCAGAGATGCCCACCTCAATGTTGTAGTCATGCAGGCATGATAAGCCCTCTTTTTGTGTATTTTAAGTGTTACTGATTCAAGCAATGCACAAATAGAGACAGTACCATAAATGAATAATTACATCTTAAGGCCTCTATCCCTGTACACTTCAGACAGGGATCTATACATTATACTATTCATGACCAATTGTCACTTCTTCCTATATGATACAGGTTGTGTGGGTGTGTGTGTGTGTGGGGGGGGGGGGGGTTACTGCCTACACTGTATTGTAGCCACCTAGTAATAAGCCGGACACTTCCGCTGGGGCTAAGTGAGTTATACAACGTGTGTTCCGGTGGGGCAGGGAGGCGTGCGGGGCCTACATTAGATCTATAGGCATTACATGATCGTCATTACTTATAACGTCAATTATAATATATGTATTAGGTATGGCACAAGTGATTTGATGTATAAGTGTTATAGGCGAAAGGACAGGATAATTGTCCAAGGTGCCAGCCATAGATGATTACCATTGTCCAAGGTTTATAACACTTATGCCGCTTGTCACACGTATCATATCTAACTCACACTCACAGTAGGAGAGTATGCTCAGTGGAGCTCACCTATACTAGTATACAGCCATGAATGTAAAATACTTCTTTAGTTTTCTCACCCAGCCGTGGTGTATTAAAGTGAAAATAAGCAAGGTGTGAAGTCCTTTGTCGTGGCAGTTCACCGTGGTGTCAGCTCTGACTGGACACAGGAGCTGGTCCACAACGCATACACAGAAACCTCTACAGGTAATGTATAGGTGATAGGTAGACAATGGTTATTAAAAGGTATGTAGAATTAACCACAGCTTGCTGGTGGGGGCCAGACGAGGGCGAAGCCCAAGTCGCCCTACCAGCAAGCTGTGGTTAATCTACATACCTTTTCATAACCATTGTCTATCTGTTTTAAACCAGGGTATGCAATATAACCAAGGTGCGAACTCTATTGTTCTAAGCCACCACCGTGGTTTAAATATGGGGTAGATTCGTCAATGTGTTTTATAAAAGGTCCCAACATACAATTTCCCATACTTATATATTATGTATCCATGTGAAAATCTGATGTGCTAAACCCTTATTGTTGTTGTTGTTGTTGTTGTTATTTCGTTTATGGCTGTGACGGCACCCGGTCAGAGACGGCACCTGGTCAGAGACGGCACCCGATCAGAGACAAAAACATTGGCTCAAGGTCGTGAGACACAGCCTTATTTTACTTGCAGTAATTTAGGGCCAGGCCCAGTTCGCATTATGCAACTCGCCTTTGTCCTTTATCCTTTGTCGTCATGATGCATGAATGCAGCTCTGGCTAGGGACCCGCCAATGCTACATCATGCATCATGACGACCCTTGGTGAGAGTATCAACCTCAGAGGGTCGGTATGATACTTGAATGCAGCACTCGGGAGTACATCAAACCCGTAACCCTGGTGATGTGTTGGTCACGATGTAGAGCCCTCACAGGGTAAAGGTATTTAACCCACGGTGGAAGCCTAAGCCAATGGGTTTCACACCTTGGTAATTTCTCCATAACCGAGGCCACTAGTCAGTCTGCCATGGTTATTTTGACATAGGTACACTCGGTTACTCGTGGGTTATCTACTACATATATACGTAAAAACACCATGGTACACGGCCTACCCGCTACCTCATAGATGGACTCACCGGTAGTGTACACATGTACCTAGGGGGAAGATGAGGGGGAGGGGTGCAGACCCTCCCACCTCACCTCAGGTCGGAAAGTCGCCAAAATCAAGGTCATAAGGTCAGAAAGCCGCTTTTTTTCGACAATTTTTACTACAGCTATATTTGTCCAAAAGTCGCCAGGTCGCTGAAGTTAATTATTGTACCAGGTCGCCTGAAAACCCGCATAGGTCGCCAGGTCGCCAGGTCGCACCACTCTGTAACCACATGAGGCCGCCATTTGTGAAACTCTGTTTTAGAGCTTCTACCATACTGGAGGCGGGTAACATAATGGGGGAAATACCTGGGGACAGTGCACATACCCGCACAGAAAATCTAAATAACCTGGCCCTTAGTCTGAAGTGGCTATCTCAGGTTAGTCATGGGGATATTGAACAACCCGATAGAACCTCAAGATGAGACCCGTGGTCTGAAGGCACATCACATCAAATCCGATTAGTAGCACATTCAGAAATGTTACTTTAATGATAAACCTCGTGGTGACCAGACAGTGGCTGAATGAGGGACTTTTGCCATGATCCTAGTGTTTCTGGGGTTTATCAAGTTAGGGGTTTCCCGTCTGAATTAGCTCTTTCTAGCCTCGCCAATACTGAGAGATTTCTTTGGATTTGAATAAACAGACATTTAGACAGGAGATTGACCTACGCACCTATTCTGACCATGACATCACTACACGTATACCAGAATTCCCTCCCTAATTAGCTTGACCATACTAATTAGTTGGTTAATTACCGCTGCAAACACTGACCCATTGACAATATACTAATGGGTTATAATTATGTTGACCCCGGCTGTGTGTGTGTGGGTGTGTTTTCTAATATATTAGATGCGAGTAAGAGTCTGCATACAAGTGTCTGTCCATTTTACGTGCCATGTATATGATGATATATGCCAGAATGGACCTTAGGCCAAAAAAAAGAGGTTTGTTTCAGGTCACCCGACCGACCGTATCTAAACAGGCCCGACCCTACGTTTTTTTATGCAATTTTGAAGAAATTTTTTATTTTTCGACTTTTTTGGGGTCAATTTTAGGTTTACAAAATTTTGGAAAAAAATCTCTCCATTTTTACACTTTTTCGGGTCAATTTTAGAGGGGAAGTAAAAAAAAAAGGAAAAGTAAAAAAAAAAAAATCCGACCTACCGACCCTAGAGTTTCTTCCCATGTTACCTGAAACAAAACTTTTTTTTATTTGGCCTTAGTGCAATATGCACAAAGGTCCCTTTTCCCGGGCCATGTCACAAATATTGCCATCACCGACACATGTTAATAAGTGGGCCTCTAAAACAACAATACTATATATGGCCTCCCTCAGTGCTAAAGGCTATAAATATATACATATCAACTTCACCGGAGCATTGAGAGAGGCCTCATGTTTATGATATGCGTATGCCGAGCCGCATTCTATTATTTTGGTTACATCATTATCATTGGTGCAATCAATGAGCTCCTCTTTTATCATAAGGAAACACAAGAAAACTGTTTATAATACAAGTCATTATAGTTCACTTTCAATGTCTGAGCATACCGGGAATGTTGTATCAGGCCATGCCTGGCACAAACTCCCGACTTATGTTGTTTTGGCTATTTCTGGCCCTTTTCAGGCTTATACCCCTACAGAATAACCAGTTTTGCACCAATTTTTATTATATGTGAGAAAACATCCTAACAATTCGGGGAACCTCTACTTGTGTATTGGCCCAATATTTTCCGTTTTCTGGCCCTCCAATGGCCCCAAAAAAAACCTGAAAACGTCAAAAACACTAAAAATGACATGTTTTACATGTTTCCCATGTCTACTGAGGCAGTAAAACCATATCCCTAATATCATTTTCTATTAGGCCTATGGTATAGTCAATTGGTTCATGAGGATGTCACTAGATATGTACCATATTTTTCTCTCCACAGTCGTTTAAGTGTGTTTTGTCAGCAAAGTGATCAAAAGTCTTTTCAGGTTGACACCTCTATATAGTAAATTAAGAAGATCCACACAGTATCCATTGTATCCCAGATTGTGAGATAACTCTTGTGTCTTCTGCTGGAAAAAAGAAATTTTGATAAAAATCCAATAATCTTGCCTCCAGGCCTGTTCTACATATGTACATCTACATATGTAGAACAGGCCTTGGATTAAGATCA
The DNA here is from genome assembly GCA_947462335.1 of Harmothoe impar. Lineage (NCBI taxonomy): Eukaryota > Metazoa > Annelida > Polychaeta > Phyllodocida > Polynoidae > Harmothoe > Harmothoe impar. The sequence continues at coordinate 67,154,729 of OX381710.1, read as the reverse complement.
TGGAAAGGGGGGAACTGACTCTGTGACGGTACTTCCCCACAAGTATCACAAGCCTAAAAACAGGAGCCTCCGAACCACCGGCCCTTAAGGCTGAGATGTACAGGAAAATATACGTTTTTCATGGCCAAAATTCACATTTTAGTATTTAAGTATTTGTTGATGTTTATAAGTAGGGATAATGTAAGTTATTTATATATCATCCTTCTACATTACTGGCAGTGTTACCTTTAATTTGAAACCAAGTATGCCTATATTGCTCCATTTTCATTTAAAAAAAAGAGATTTCCTAAAAAAAAGGATTTCTTTGATGCGCATGGTGATGAGAAACCATTTTATGTTTTTTGAGTGGCCTTATTTACTTATAAATGTAGAGGACTGCCCCCTGATTCTTCACAGATAAGCCCAGTACCCTGTTATATCAGGGAGGTCCACCCCGTAATACTACCTTTATATTCTACATACATCCTTATACATATAATATAGTAGACATAGGTTTTTTTCTTTCCTTTATAACTTATGAATTACACTTTATTGAGACCAAATTACTCCTCTGGAGTTACTTCCCTATTTTTGAGGGTGCAGAGCGCCCCCGCACCGAAATGCTGATTAGGCCTTTCTGATGTATAGCTATATCAACACCTTAAAACACCGGACATCTCAGGGTCGTTTGGAGGTCCAGGGGGGTAAATGGCAGAGGGTAAATGTCCGGAGGGTACTTGTCCTAGCGTTATAAGCAAACTTATTAGGTGTGAGGTCTGAAACACGTACCATAGCATCATTAACAGTAAGAGGCATATCCCGCAGTTCCACGCCTGGGAAGAACTGGCATTTCCGTCTACTACTACTACTACTACTCACAGCTACCCATGTTACAGTTGGAACGACCCCCACGTGGTCTCCTTGAGAAAGCGTAATATGCTTATACATTATATAGATGTATATTAGCGCACAGAGAAAAGAAACAGAGTCGAAAGGGAGTCCAGGTTGCCTCGTATGACTTGGAACTTTTCATCATGATCTTGTACCTTGGCTTTATATTCAACATGCATCGTGAGAGAGCCTTGTTTGTTTTCTGCAGTAAAGTCTATTGGGACAGGGGGTCCCTCATCCTGACTCAGAAAGAGCAAGTAACTAACGGACCAAGGATCTTCACTGTCGCCAAAATCACCTCATTCTGCCAGACTTTCAGAATTACCGTAAAATCTCATGTATAAGCCTAACTCGTGTATAAGCCGCACCCCTAACATTGACAGATTATACAAGCCGCAGAGCAGAGGGGGTTTGAAAATACTTAAATTGGTACTGTAGTATACTTATAATAGCTCTTGTATAAGCTGCACTATAGTATATATATATATATATATATATATAGGCATGTACAGTATCAAAAATAGAGTTGTGTCTGACTCCCGTAAAAGCCACGGCTTATACGCGACACTTTACGGTAGGTAGCTTTAGCGACACGGACGCTCACATTTCTCTGTGTGTGGGAGCGGTATTTCTACTTCTTAGCCTGGTGATATCACTTACCGTATTTCCCCGTGTATAAGCCCGGGCTTCTACAAGTACTAAGTGGCAAACTGACCCGGCTTATACACGGGGCAGGTTTATACTCGGGGCAGGCTTATACTCCTATACCTAAAGAAATGCTCTAATGCCTTTACATAATTTCCAGAATTATCTGCTATTACGACATATTAATGCCAATATTTTCAACAATTTGGTGACCAAGTCAAGCTTTATTTCTCTTAAAAATGGTTGTAGGTATTTGTGAGATAAGTAGAGGTTACTTAGCTGAAAGAATTGAGTAAATAACCACAGTAGAAGTGGAGTTATGGCCTAAAATATGATTTTTATTGAATATACGCTGCAACGACCGGGCTTATACTCGGGGCCCGGCTTATACAACACTATGTCATCCTTTACCCAGGCTTATACACGGGGCAGGCTTATACACGGGCCCCGGCTTATACACGGGGAAATACGGTATATGACAAGAAGGCTCAAACCCCAAACATGTTGATATCCTACAGCAACAGTTAAGTTATTTTATATATATATATATATATATATTGTAGCGGGCGGGAGAGGGGAGGACGGTCACGCGAGGCCTCCCCTGTCGCTACACTCTCGGGCGGGGCGGGTTCGTACGAGGACAAGTCGTACGGAACCGCCCCGACCCTTTTCCGGACGAGCGTATGGACGCTGGGGTGGGCGGGGGCTATATAAAGAGCGGCACCGCCGCAGTTGAGTCAGTTGAGTTTATGTTACCTACAATAAAGGATCGCTTGGAATACCCTACATGGTCAGCTGTCGTGTTCTCTATCCGATGCCCTTAATTTCCTTACATTGGTGACAGCGGTGAACAACAGGCATAGGACCCACGGACATTACACGATGTTAAGGGGCGAGAACGGGATGGACAGCGGCGAGAAGGGAGAGGCAGCGCGGACGGGTGATGAACACCCGGAGGGAAGACGCACGGTGGAGATGCGGGACCCGGGAACCGCGGGGGAACCGAGAGGGGCGGCGCTGGAAGGGCGCTTGGGCGGCAACTTGGTCGAATGCGCGGACGAGGATGTCTTCCTGCGGAGGAGCAGGGACACAGAACGGACGCCGGACGTGTGGAACTTCGGACGGCCGGACTCAGCGGGCGGGGCTCGAGGGACGGCGCCGTGGCGCACAGACGGCCGGCGACGGACGGGATGGGGCTCGGCAGAATCCGCAGGGGCCGGTGGCGACTTGCCGCGAGAAAGGACCGGAGGGCGGCGGAAGGAGGCCGTCCGGAGAGGGGAGAGACCAAGAAGTGGCGAAGGGGACGAGTTGGGGGGCCAACGGATCGTCCGGGAGCAGGGACCGGCAGGGGGACTGCAGGTAACGGTGCCTAATACGCCGGCGGGAGACGGGGGACGCCCGGTAGTGATGCCCGCACAGTTCGACGGTACGACCGACCTGGATGAATTTATGGCGCACTTCCGACTTTGTGTGCAGGCCAACAAGTGGGACGACCAAACGGCGGGGATGTTCCTGGGAATAAGCCTCCGGGGGAACGCGAGACGGCTCCTGTCCCGCCTGGCGCCGGGGGAGCAGCTGGCGTACGCGGAATTGGTCGGGGCGCTGCAGCAAAGGTTCCAACCGAGAAACCAGGCGGAGTCGCACAAGGCTGTATTCCGGGGGCGGGACCGACGAGCAGAGGAGGACCTGGTCTCCTACTCAGAGGAGTTGGAGCGGCTAGCCAGACTGGGATATCCGGACGCGGACGGGGAGACTATCTGCAGTCTAGCAAAAGACAGGTTCCTCGACGGCCTGAAGGACAGTCAATTGAGGTACTTCATATTATATTCCCAGCCCCGGACGCTGGAAGACGCGGTGACCGTGGGGGTACGGGCGGAAGCCCATCTAACGAAGGACCGGCAGTCGGGGAAGAGGAACGATCGGGTATTTGCCACAGACGCCACCATGGCGGACGAACTCGAGTCCTTGCGGAAAGAGTTCACACGGGAGCTGGCGCCCCTGAGGGCGGACTTCATGCGGGAGCTGGCGAACCTCCGAAAGGATTTGTGCCCGCCGGTCGGGGGTCCCGGGGCGGCAACGGGAGGACAGCGGCCCGCCGGGAGGGGATGCTTCAGGTGCGGAAAGGACGGACACTTCCGGCGGGAATGCCCGGAGCGGCCTCCCGAGGAGGGCCGGCAAGGACAGGAAGGCGGAAAACCGGTGGAGGGGAAACCGGCATCGGGAAACGGCCAGCGGCCCCAGAACTAGGGAGTCCTGGGGCCGAGAAAGGACGACCGGAAATATCCGTAACGTCGGTACAGGGCCGGGAGAAGAAGGGGACAGGCCTCATAGTGGAGGGAAAACTCTTCGGACACGACATCAGTATGTTGGTGGACACGGGCGCCTCGGCCAGCATGCTATCCACGCAGTGGTGGCAACGACAAAATGCCCCGGCGGCCCTGGTGGCGCACGACCGGACGGTAGTGTGCGCGGACGGAAGGCCCATGCAGATAAAAGGTCGTACGGAGGGGGCACTGCAATTCGCCGGAGAGAAGATGATGGGGACGTTCTTGGTCGCCGACATCTCGCCGGAGGGGATACTGGGAGCCGACCTCATAAGGAGCAACGGGATACTAGTAGATATGAATGGGGAAAGGTTGCTGTGGGAGGAGTCGGGCGAAGGACCCCCGGAAACGAAGAAGGCTCGGACGGGCGTATGCGGGGCAATATTAACACAAGACTGTTGTATACCACCGGGGGAGCAGTTGGTGGTGACGGCGCGTATAGCCGGGTGGGACTTCGACGACGGGTTGTATTGTGTCATCCAGGGGATACCGGAGAACGAGCGGAAAGAAGGTTTCCGGGTCGGGCGGGGGATAGTGGCACCCAACAAGAAGTGCCGTACACCGATCATCCTATTGAATGTGGGGGCCAGGCCGCTCTGGCTAAGGGAGAACACCCGCCTGGGGACGGCGCTGCCCCTGGACGATTACGAGTCGGACGAGGAAGGGGCGTCGTGTGCAATGCTAGGGGCGGCACCGGCGGGTCCGGACGGAGCGGACGGGGTGGTCAACACGCTGCTGGACGGGGTGGACGAGGGGGCCCGGCCGAGCGTGGAGGCCATGATCCGGGCGAACATCGAGGCATTTTCGCACTGGGAAGACGATATGGGGGAGACGCACCTAGTGAAACACGGCATTCAAACGGGGGAAGCTACCCCGGTGAAACAGCGGCCCCGACGACTGGCACCCCACAAACGCGCGGAAGCTGAGGCAAAGATCGGGGAGATGCTGGACCTCGGCATTATTGAACGCTCCACAAGCCCGTGGGCGTCGCCCATAGTCCTGGCACGAAAGAAGGACGGCCGCCCGAGATTTTGTATCGACTACCGGAAACTTAATGCGGTTACGAAGAAAGATGCCTACCCCATTCCGAGGATAGACGACTCGCTTGACACGCTAGCCGGGGCCAGCTGGTTCAGTACCATGGACCTGACTAACGGATATTGGCAGGTGGCCATGGATGAGTGTGATCGGGAGAAAACGGCGTTCGTCTCCCATAGCGGCCTTTTTCAGTACAAGGTCATGCCGTTCGGCCTGTGCAATGCGCCGTCGACATTCGAGCGGCTGATGGAGGTAGTGTTGAAGGGATTGCACTGGAAGACGTGTTTGGTATATCTCGACGACGTCATAGTGTTCTCTCCGGACCTGGAGACGCACCTTCAGAGGGTGGCGGAGGTGCTCCAGAGGTTGGTGGGGGCGGGCCTGAAAGTGAAACCGCGGAAATGTCAACTAGCCCGGAGGGAAGTGTCCTTCCTCGGACATATAGTAAATAAGGACGGGGTGGCGACGGATCCCGAAAAGGTACGGGCCGTACGAGAATGGCCCCGACCACAGACGGTGGGGGAAGTCCGGAGCTTTTTAGGGCTGGCCGGGTACTACCGGACATTCGTGCGGGATTTTGCTAGCATAGCTAAGCCCCTCTCGGCGGCGGCGGAGAAGGACCGAAGGTTCACCTGGTCCCCGGAGTGCGAGGCGGCGTTCGAGGAGCTGAAGGCGAAACTGACATCTTCGCCGGTTCTAGCGTACCCCGAACCGGAGGGCAAATTGATCCTGGACACCGACGCCAGTAATTTCGGCCTGGGGGCGGTGCTCTCCCAGCAGCAGGGCGAGACCGAGAGGGCGTTGGCGTACGCCAGCCGCACCATGTCTAGGCCGGAGAGAAACTATTGCGTGACCCGGCGGGAACTGCTAGCAGTCATGTTTGGGCTCAAAAAGTTTCGGCACTATCTGGTGGGTCGGCCGGTTCTTATCCGCACGGACCATGCGGCCCTCCGGTGGGTGACGGACTTTAAGGAACCGGAGGGCCAGGTCGCCAGGTGGCTGCAGGTGCTGGGGACGCACGATTTTACCATACAACATCGCCCGGGGAAGGACCACAGCAATGCGGACGCCCTCTCCCGGCGACCGTGCCGGCAGTGCGGGCTGGGGGGGTCGCAGCCTACCGCGTGCTTCGCCCTGACCCGGGGGAGGGCTCAGGCGGAGACGGAGGAGGAAGATATGGAGCAGGGGACGGATGACACCACAGTCACCCGGCTGGGGAGCCCGGCAGAGTGGAAGGCGGCACAAGACCGGGACCCGCTACTGGTCCGGGTCCGTGAGTGGGTGCGTGGGGGAGACCCTGCCGCCGGGGCGGACGAACAGACGGAGTCATACGATCACCGGACGTATGCTCATCAGGTGACCCGGCTGAGGGAGGGGCCTGGAGGGGTGTTATCGCGGGCATGGTACACGCCGGGAGGGGCAGACAGGCTGCAGATACTGGTACCGGCGGAAATGCAGTCGGAGGTCATGAAGGGGCTGCACGGAGACGGACTGGCGGGGCATCTGGGGCGGCGTAGGGTTATCCGGAGATGCCAGGATTTCTTTTACTGGCCGAACTTCAGGAGGGACCTCACCAGTTGGTCCGCCCGGTGCATCCCGTGCAATCAACGGAAGCCGCCGGCGGCCCCCCACCGCCATCCTATGGGGCATGTCCCCGTCGGGATGCCGATGGAGCGAATAGGGGCGGACATAATGGGCCCGTTGAGCCCCTCGGCGGGCGGGAACGTATACATACTGGTCCTCGTGGAGTATTTCACGAAATGGGCGGAGGCGTACGCGCTCCCGGACCACCGGGCCCCCACGGTGGCCCGAGCTATCGTGGAGAATTTCGTGTGCCGGTTCGGCACCCCGGTGACTCTGCATACGGACCAGGGGAGAGAGTTTCAATCCTCCACCTTCCGGGAGGTGGTGAAGCTGCTGGGAGTCCGGCAGTCGCGTACCTGCCCCTTCAACCCGAAGTCGGACGGGATGGTGGAGAGGTGTAATAGGACCATAGAGGCCCTCCTCTCCACCGTTGTGAGGGAGGACCAAAGAGACTGGGACCGACAGCTTCCCTTCGTCATGGCAGCGTACCGGGCGACAGAACACTCTTCGTCGGGAGTATCGCCAAACGCCATGATGCTGGGGAGGGAGACGGCAGCGCCCTTGAGCTTAATATATCCCGTACGGGAGCTGCAGGATGTTCCCCCGGGGGAGGGCTACGTCGCCCGCCTGCAGGGGTGGATGGCGGAGGCGCATGCCTCGGCTAGGGAAAGCCTGGGCCGGGCGGTGGAAAGACAGAAGAGGAATTACGACCAGAGGGCGGTGTTGGACCCCATCGAGGACGGCGCGCAGGTGTATTTCTATCACCCGATAAAGAAGGTGGGGCTCAGCCCGAAGCTACAGAGGTACTGGACGGGGCCCTGGACGGTTCTGAGGTGCATCGGCGGTCCCGTGTATGAGATAGAGATGGGTCGAAAACGGCGGGTAGAGCACTACGACAACCTCAAGGTGGTGCCGGGCAACCCAGCAGAGGGGGCGGACCTGGTGGGCATGGTAACCGGGACGGCAGAGGACCCCGCCGGCCGGGGGGGGGGCGCCCGTGTCGCGGGATCCAGGGTCCCCGGGCCGGCCGGAGGGCGGGGCGGGAGACCGGGGCGGCCCGGCCATTCGCCCCGGGGAAAAAGGCGGGGGTAGCCATGGCAAAGACGGGTCCCGGGAGGGCTATATAAGCCCGGGGGATGGCTGGGAGCGGCCAGTCATGGCTCTACACCCAAGAGACGATTTCTATCCGGCTATACTGAGTGGGATGAAAGGCTGGGAGTCGGGATCTGAGTCGGCGGAATCGGGAGAGGTACGAGAAGAGGAGCTGGCGGAAGAACAGAGGAGGCAAGTACGAAGCGAGTCGCCGACCCACTGGGGGGCGATAGCCCGGAACAACGTTCCCGTGGTGCGGAAGTGGGTAGAACGGGTGGAGAAGGGGGACCGGGAGCCACCGCCGGCTGAGTATTATATTTGGAAAGAGGCCCACGGAAGGAAGAGGGAGTTCCAGTTGCTGAACAACATTTCTTCGGACGAAGAAGACGACACCATACGAATTTCTGTTACGTGGGAGACGGCTACAGCGCAGCGGGACAGGCCGTGGAAGTCGAGGGGGAGGAGAGACGAAACGATCTCCGTCCCGGTACTACCTAAAACGGGGAAGGAAACCCGCACGATCACGGTGGGGGGACCCTTCCCGGGGAGGGAGATGCCGCAGGGATCCACCAAGAGCCGGGGCAGGTCCCGCTCCCCGGGGAGGCCCGCGGGGAGTCGGCACGAGGGGACGAGCCGCAGGGAAGGAAGCGACCGCCCGGCGCCAGAGAAGAGAGGCCGAGAAAAGGACAAGTCGGATAGCAGGGGGTCCTCCCGGCCGGACAGGTCGAGGGACCGACGCCCCTCGGGCTCCTCCTGTACGGACGGCTCGAGAAACCGAAGATCGTCCCGCACAGAGAGGGGAGAGCGACGGTCCTCCCGGGAGGGGAGGGGGAAGAGCACCCACCAAAAGCGGGCAGGGGACAAGAGGGGAGCGTCCGACGAAAGAAAGGGGGAGTCCCCACCCCGGTCCCGTGCGAAGGGTGGGAAAAGCGATGAGACGGGCGCGAGACAGACACTTCCCACGGCGGGGAACGACGACAGCCAGGGTGGCGCGGGTCCCACGCTCCGAGCGGACGCTGCGCCGCACCTTCCCACGGTCCAACCAGCGGACGCGCAGCCAATCAGCGGTTTGGAAATCTTCCGCACGGACGGAAGTCACCCGGCTCCGCAGGACGACAGCCAATCAGGAGGCGAGGAGGTAGAGGAGCCGGGAGGGCCGCCAGTATATAAACCGGAGGGGGAGTCAGGCCGGGACAACTTTGACAACTTCTCGTACGACATGGCCACCGGGAGCTACAACTGCGGCTTCTGCCATGAGCTCGACCCCGAACTGCCCTGGGTGATACCGGCGGCGGACTGGAAGGCCCACGTTGCGGCCCACCCACAGACTATCATCGGGTGGAATTGCCCGGAGAAGGACGAGGAGGGGAACCCCTGCCGCATCCAGAAACCGAAGGACCGGAGGGCGGACTTAGTAACCCATATGAAACAGCACAGGGAGGGGGGTGCCCGCAGCAGCAAAAAGCACCCGTGGGAGAAGCCAGGGGGGATGCCGGACGCCACCCGCCTTACCAAACGACCGAAACCCGCTCCCAAAGGCACCGGCACCGGGAAGTCCTCCAAGAAGCGGAGAGCGTCCTCCGACTCGGCGGGGGGAAAGTCCAAGGCCTCCAGGGAGGAAGAGGAGCAGGACGATGAGCCGGGGAGGAAGGAGAGCCGGAAGAGCCGCCAGAGGAGGGACTCCTCCTCCTCTCGCCGAACGACTTCGCCCTCGCCGGAGAAGAGGGAGACGCCGGCCTGCAGCAGCCCCCGGCGGTCTAGGTCCCACTCCCCGGTCACCGACACGGCCACCCCGTCACCTCGCGCGGAGGGGCGTAGCCCCCCGAGCCGACGGAGTACCAGCGGGGGGAGCCGACAACCGGAGGAGGGGAGATCCGCCCGGTTGGCAGCAATCGGGGGGAAAGAAGGGTTGATGCACCTCCTGGCCGGATTGTCGGAGGAGACGATTAGGGAGGTGATGGGTGCCTCCGGCACCACCCAGACCACGACGCTGACCAAGACGCCGGGAGGCAGTGTGACAGTTCTCCGGGAATCAGTCACGGAAGTCGTCGGGACCCCGAGAGCAGGGGGGGCCTCCCCGGATAAGGCAACCCCACGCTCCTCGCCCCGACGAAAGTTATACTCGGATGTATCGCCCACCACCCCGGACACTGGTACCAAGGTAACGGTGGTGGCCCAGGTGCACAGGGAGGGGGGCGGAGAGGAGGAGAGCGAGACCGCCCCGGACGAAGCCGCCGCCGGCGGGTCCGAGGCAATCGAGGTGTTGGAGGAGGGGGGTGAACCGGACGACGAGGAGGAGACCTCCCCCGAGGGACAGCCGCCGGGCGACTCGACGCAGCAGCCCACCCCGGAGAAACCCGACGGAGGGCGGACGGGGACGAACCCGCCGGACGAGGCGGTACCGGGCGGCTCTGGGGGGGCGACGACCCGCCACCCCACACCACGACCTCGGGAGGGCCGGGGCGTGCCGTCGACGGAGGCGGTCCACTGCGGGGTGCAGGTGGTGCTGCCCTGGAGAGCAACCGTCCCCCTAGATCCCGAGCTCGAGCTGCGCCGGCACCTGTCCCCCACCGGGATGCATCTGGACCAGCGCCCCCTGACCCTGGTCGGCGGCCGAAACAGCACCTCCATAGAGGCGCGCGGCGGAGGGGAGTGGCTGGTCGAGCAGAGAAGAATCTACGTCTACACCGAGAGTAACGTGGTAAGTCAATTAATACTCCCGTACGAGGGGCCTGTACCGGCCGGAGGGGAAGTAGGACGTACCCAATCGCACGAGGTGGGGGAAAACGAGCCTGTACTGGCAGAGGAAAGGACGACCGTGTATACGGGGGAAATGCAGTTCGGGCCTGTATCGGCCGAAGTAGGCACCGCACCTGTACGGGTGGCGGGGAGTAGAGAGGCAGAGACGGGAACGGCGTGGGCAACTCCAGTACAGGAGACAAGCCCCTACATCGACTTGCTGTCCGAATTGGTGGCGGTGGTGGGCCTGTAGGGGCCCGCCCCCCCGGGGAAGAGGTATCCGGACGGGATTCTGCCGGGCGGGGGTAACACGACCGGGTGTAGGTTCTGACGAGGGCATCATTCCTGTTTTGCAGCCGAGAACAGCACCGGAGCGGCCGTGAAGCCGGGGGTCGGCACCCGGGTGGGTCCGGAGGCGGCGGGGGACGCCGGGACGTCGTGGCGGGCGGAGGGCGGAGAGGCCACTCCGGGACGAGGACGACGGGGACGCAGGAACGGAAAACGGAGGGCAGCGGAGGCCCCCTCCCCGACTAACGCAGTGTAAATAGTTAGGTACAAGACGGAGGGCAGCGGAGCCCCCTCCACGACGAAGCCTCGAACGGCGAGCTAGTTTAGTTGGATAGTGCTCAGGGAAACGTAAGGGGAGGGAGTATTTCGTACGGGTTGGGGCTAGACGTAAGATGTATAGATATAAGTTATGATGACTACGTTGTTGATGTTAACCGAGTGTATAAGTTAAGGGGACATGTTATAAATTAGGGTGGGGAGAGTGTAGCGGGCGGGAGAGGGGAGGACGGTCACGCGAGGCCTCCCCTGTCGCTACACTCTCGGGCGGGGCGGGTTCGTACGAGGACAAGTCGTACGGAACCGCCCCGACCCTTTTCCGGACGAGCGTATGGACGCTGGGGTGGGCGGGGGCTATATAAAGAGCGGCACCGCCGCAGTTGAGTCAGTTGAGTTTATGTTACCTACAATAAAGGATCGCTTGGAATACCCTACATGGTCAGCTGTCGTGTTCTCTATCCGATGCCCTTAATTTCCTTACAATATATATATATATATATATATATATACATATATATATATATATATATATATATATATATATATACATATATATATATATATATATATATATATAGGTGTCTGAGGGGGTGTAGGCAGGGCGTGGTCGGTGAGTCGTGTATACAGGTAGCGTCTCACCTGTCCTGTATGACCTCACTGCTATAGGACGCACACTTAGCACCTCCTTCCTGCCGGACGTCTTTAGGGCCCCAGGGTAGGACTGTCTTTGGTATCCAATTTATTTCGATTTCGATTATCACTATTTTGGTCTCGATTGATCGATCATATCGATTTATTTTGATCTGGGATCAGTGGTTAAAATATGCTTTAAAAAAGTATGTTTTCAGTTGTTTATTATAATAGGTAGCACATTATAGGCTATTTTGAGAAATTTTGTACAATTTTTATTCACATTCGGAAGGTAATTTCACCGGACGTTAGGCCTTTCAAGGGCTGCATTTTCAACCTAATAAATAAGTTAGTTCTAGTGGGACATCCGCTGGTCAATAAGTTGACACATGATTACCCAAAAATCAATTTACATATGATTACGCTTTATGGACGGCATGATACCTGAATGCATCATGCCCCTGCTCGTCATGATGCACCAATCCAGCACCAGGGTGAGTTACTCGCCGGGGCTGCATTGGTGCATCATGACGACAAATCTTTTAGCAACATCCAGCCTTAAAGGGTTAAGTTAAAGGGGGGGGGGTATGGGTGTTTTGTATAAGCTACATCGACAGCTTCTTGACCCGTTCTGACCACATTGGTTTGCAGTAGGTTGGATCGCGTGATGCCCCGGCCCTCAATTGTCCTTCTGGATACCCTATGAACCCTTCTCCCCCTTCTAGATCGACACAAGGCCGCAACTAGTATCAATATTGTTATAACAGACGTAATAGAGATATGATATATTACACATTTCAACATGTATTTGAGCTGGCATCGACCTCAATTTGATCTAGATATTTCATGTCAGCTGATCTCTTCTCCTTTGCATCATTCACATGATTTCTGTCCTTCAGTGTCTGTGAAAACATGCAGGACAGAGGCAATGTCCGTCTATATGCCACCGGTCCAGCAGATTGACAAGGATAGCAGGACCAAATGTCTGGTTACATTTTGGGCTTTTCTGAAATAAAGGAATTCAGTTTTGTTTCTAGAGCTGAAATATGTTTGTCAATATCCAATATAAATCTATGTATCTATCCTGATCTGGCCATAATTGATTACAAATATAATGTATTTTTAATGAGCATTATTTATTATACTTAACATAGCTTAACACCCGCTCCTCTAAATTAAAATAGGATATGGCCCTGAAAAAAAGTGAGCCTGGACGTTAGTTCGTTACTTCTACAGCAAAATGAGCCTTAGTTTCACGGCGAGTTTAGCCTCAGTTTCACGGCGAGTTTAGCCTCAGTTTCACGGCGAGTTTAGCCTCAGTTTCACGGCGAGTTTAGCCTCAGTTTCACGGCGAGTTTAGCCTCAGTTTCACGGCGAGTTTAGCCTTACTTTCACGGCGAGTTTAGCCTCAGTTTCACGGCGAGTTTAGCCTCAGTTTCACGGAGAGTTTAGCCTCAGTTTCACGGCGAGTTTAGCCTCACTTTCACGGCGAGTTTAGCCTTACTTTCACGGCGAGTTTAGCCTTACTTTCACGGCGAGTTTAGCCTTACTTTCACATCAAGTATCAAGCCGGTCCATCCAAACCAAAACACAATATGGACTCTACAGGAAGTGATGTCACTGCTTGGTAACGTCGCTAGGTAACGTAGTGACGTTGCTTGGTGACATAGCGGCGTCGCTAAGACTGTGACGTCACTGTGACACTCTCCATGCAGAGCTTTAGTCGAGTTGCATTGAGAACATACAGATACTTTGCATATGCTAGGAGAATGTGAAAATAGACTCAATGTCGGCCATTTTGTCCCTTCTCAAACTTTTTGCAGCATTGTGTAGACATCTGTCACGACAGATGGCGACAGATATAATTTCTTTGCCATCCTTCTTCATGTGAGTGATAGATCTTCATAATGAAAGATGATATATCATTTATTTCAAAAGTAATGTTAATGAACTTCCTAGAAAATAGCCATTGAAACTGCCATTTCAGTGCTGCAAATCCCCCATCAATTTCGACCACTGCATAAAGTGCTTGGCAAAGCCTAGCCTGAAGCCACTTCGTGGCTTCAGGCTAGGCTTTGCCTAGGCTCACTTTAAAAAATGAAACATTTATAATCGCCGGACAAAAATGTCCCGTTGGATGAAAACGTTTTGCAAATACTGTATGCTATGGTAAATACCATGTGCTGCGCTTGCATGGGTATGGATGGAGGGCACTTCTATGGGTAAGACAACGCAGCTTCAATGGATCTATACATCTATCTATATTCATGCAATTGTTCTGTAGATTCCTGACCACTGATGATGTCATACTTGAATGCTACAATGGATCTATACATAGATCTATCTATCTTCATACAATTGTTCTGTAAACTGATGAAGCCATACTTGAATACCCACTTAGGATAAGGTATGGATAGGTATTGTGATGAGCGTATACTCACATTAGTAGGGAGTGGGGACTTCAGAAGTGATGTCACAATTGTGTTCATTCATCCTATCGTAAGGGGTTAAGCTTACACATTATTTTATGAGTGGGGGCAGCCCCCTTGATGAGTAGATAAAAGATACGTTGCCAACAAAGAACAGCTGCGACTTTATTTTATAGGAGGGGGTGTGAGTGTGGGAGAGGGGGCGGGGCCCCATAGGCTTGGGACATCTAGTTATAGCCCCCCCCCCCTCACACACACACTCCCAGCATTGCAACAGGTGCTCAGGTGTTTTGTCTGTGTCTTTCTCTGACTGAGGTTAGATGATATAACATTGGTATACTTAACACCTGGTGGACATTGTGATCAATCTGATGTTGAATCAATAAAATACCATTACACATTGCTTAGCAAATAACACCTACACATGGTATTTCCGTTAGCATATATAGTTTTGTAATATAGAATGTATCAATTGCATAAAGCTAGGTACCGCCGATATGTATGTCATGCGATAGTATTACATACGAGGCTAATGGAATATTATGTCAGGTGTACAGAAGCACCCTCTTAGTACTCCGCGCATTGTTATCAATTACTTTATATTCATCAATTATTGATATATATTATATGTATACATCATATATATATATATATATATATATATATATATATATATATATATGTTTATTTATATATATATATATGTATATGTATATACATATATATATATATATATATATATATATATATATATATATATATATATATATATATATATATACATACATAGACATGAATTGAATGTGGCTCACTAACGCACTAAATCCTAAGTCAATGTTTGTACTATACACACTCCCATCCCAGCTAACAACATTTTATTATTTTTCTTCAAAATATCGTGTAATATAACGTTTTGCCACACCAGAGAGACATAGAGAATCGTTATTATAACGTTGTATAACGTGTTTTTTTATTTACCGGGAAATCCAGCTAACAAAAATACATCGGGCTTTAAGTGTTTATTTATAGGGTATCATATTAGTTTTACCTGTAGGTGTTTTAATATACCCATATCTATTAATTAATCATTATCAATTTGATTAATAACAATTATTATGCTTAGTTCTACCTGTATGTATCAGCTATGAGTATGGGTCATTACCAAACAGTGAGTGGTCATTATTAAACAAAGGGGACGCGGGTGAGATTTCTAGCAAATTCACCAGCCACTTGTTGTTGCTAAATGACCACTCCCTATGAATACCAAGTATTTCATTATATAGCCAGTTTTCCTAATTGGTCAATTATATACACGACTTGCTCGTCATTAATTCATTCAGTGCACTTGATATTAGTTCAGTTCTGTTTCCTGTTGATAGTGTGACATAGAGACGGAGAGACAGTGACAGATACATAGACAGAGGTCCACGATTATCTGTCTGAACGACAGGTTTTTCAACGAGTTAGACATTGGGTGGTATCACACGAGGTGCAGCCGAGTGTGATACCATCCAAGGTCCCACTCGTGGAGAAACCAGGAGTTAAGACTGGTCTGGGTGGATTTCTGTATTTATTTCATGTGAATATTGATTAATTCCATTCAGCTATACTGTGGAGAATCGAGCCGTGGAAAATGAGATCCAGTTTCTCCATGGGGGTGTGGAGAACGGCCCTTCCCATACAAAAACAATGGTGAATTTGCTTCTCCACATGAAATAAAAGGACAGATACGAGGGCAGGAACCAAGACAAAGGCAGACAGAGGGTGCTTTTTGTTTTATGAAGTTGGTTTAGTTAAAGAGTGTCATGACCTTTACCTGAATGTATGGGTATGAGTGTGGGTCCTTAACAGTCCAACCTGGGGTAGCGGCTGCTGTTAGTATTACAGCTGCTGGGAGGGTTGAGACTTGACGACGATGGTGTTCTGCTGAATATCTCTGTATATGTCACTTTAGGATGAGCTATTGAGGAGTTGTTCTACACGTGGTTCTGTATACGTAGTAGTGTCATGTAGGTGGTGGTGGTTAGGGGCGTGAGCTACAGCTACTGTTGAGCAGCTCAATAGGTAGGGTAGGTAGAGTAGGTAGAGTTGTGGTGAGTAGCTCAAGGTGAGCAGCTCACAGGTACACAGGGCCTGCAGTAGTCCTGTTGGTCCAGGTGCCACGCCCTGCTACTTCTGGGTGTGACCACTAGGGGGCAGTAGCCCTGTCAGGTGGCGCTCCGTCCAGGGGGCGTCCTGTAGCAGGGGGCAGTGAGGGGGGCATCCCGACAGGCATCCTTTGCTGTTACAGCGCACACCCTCTGTAGGGTGACACGACCTGAGGCTGGGAAAGCCTGAACTAGTGTCTAGTATCATGTAGGGGTGCAGAAGCAGCAGCCCCTAAGTACTGTCCAGATAGTCCTAATGGGTTGCTCTTGGTTGCAAATTTTCTTGCGTTTTTCTCTGCTATTATAGCACACAACCACTGTAGGGTGCCGCAATCACAATAAAGGACTGGAATATGATCATGTACAAGGGGTGCAGGAGCAATTGAAGCAGCCCCAAAGTAGCGTCCAGATAGTCCTAATTGGTTGCTCTTGCTTCTTGCAACTTTTCTTGCGTTTTTCCTCCTTCTTTGTGTTTTCTGAGTAGTAGAGTCTTTGAGCATCCCCCAGGGGTGGGCAGCCTCACGGCAGGACCTCCTGGTCCATGGTTGGTGCTGGGGTATCCACACGTCCACTGCCTCCTCCTGTAGGTAAGCTGTGTGGTCAGTGCCTGGTCAGCACCTGCCGACCACACCCACCTCCTCCTGCAGGTGACGTCGTCGTCCTATGCTCCAGCAGCCCCTGCTACCTGCCTACCACTACCACTAGTACTGGAGGGTGTCCTACCTGGCCGGCTCTCCTGCTCCTACTGAGTGAGGCGGGGCCGCCTCCTGCAGCCTCCCACACAGGTAAGGTACCACGCCTACCTCCTCCAGTGGGTAATCTACAGGTGTGTTAGCAGGTAGCTGCCGCATACCTGGGCAGGTGGGCAGCAGGCGTGGTCCCACTACCTGAGACGTCTGATCCCGTGTAAGGCTGCGTTCACACTACTAGGGGTGCACTTTGATGACCGCTTGGTGAACTTGATGCAGCCAACAGAGATAGAATGTTAAAGCGCTGCCGTCATTAATTAATAGCCCTTAGAAGTGTATCAATCTTAGAGGGGCGTTACATGTATGATAAATATGTACACTATGTGGACCATAAGGGGATACGGAGACCATGATGTCCTGGAAGGTAAACTAATCAGGGCTGCCTTCATGCATCATTACTCCTGCGGGAAAATATATCAAAGGACTTTACGACCCTCAAATAGGGCTGAGGACAGCATGATATCTCAATGCCTCATGGTCATTTGTCATTATGGAGCCGGGCTGTAAAATATTGACATAATTTTATGATAGTCAATACCAGTAATACACCTATAAAGGTTTTCTAGTTTCACCTCTGGAATTTGCCTTCATTATTAATGCTTCTACATCTAAAAATCAATATCATCAATATAATTGCAGAGAATGTGCAATCGACACTCCAAACCTTTCCTGTATAAAAGGGGTAATATAATGACTAATTTCAACTGGTGACAGCTGGTGGGCTTGTTCCGTCAAGTTTTGTTCTGAAAGGTACTTGTAAAATACCATGTGTATCAATTTTAGTTTGGAAAATAGTTTTATCAGTTTATTGTCTTCAACAAATTTATAATGCGATTATAGACAATCTTTACGTGTCCTGTGTAATAAATCCAATATACGAATATCACAAAGTTTCAGTAATCAGTGCTTTCAAGAGAACAGTCAATTGACATACAATGATAGACAGATGGAGAAAAAATATACATATGACAATTTTGCACAATATAAAACAATAATATATTAGAAAAGAAGAAGAAAAACGATTAAATTTTGTTTTATAAAAGATGCGATCAGCAGCCAGATACAGTTTGTATGAGTGCAGTGTGAGTGGAGCCTGGTGGTGGTGTGACGGCCCCCTGTGTGTGTCTGAATCAATGCCTGCCCCTGGGTCTTGTACCGTGTACAGCCATACCCCTCATCAACAGGTGCCATCGGGGGAGGGCGAGGTAGGGGGGGGGGGGTGACCAACAGTAGAACCACCTGGAGGAGATCAGGGATGGACCCAGGAATTTGAATAGGGGGGTCCACCAAACACCAAAGTAACGAAAAGTGACGCGCCATGACTCGCGGCGGATCAAATGTTCATTAAAAAAATCTAAATATTTTTCCAAAAGGGGGGGGGTCGGACCCCCGGGACTCCCACCCCCCCCCCTCTGTATCCCCCCCTGGAGATATCAGTCTCAGGTGTTGTTGTTGTTACGTCTTAAAGCACAAACCATTGCGGGTTAAGACAGCCATGTACAGCGGCATTTAGAGTATGTGTCAAAATAATAATAACTTGAATCAATTAAAGAGGGATTCCCCCGGAGGTAACAAGGAGCAGAACTTTAAAGAGGGAGTGGGGTGGTCCATTAGACACTAAAGTACTAGGGAGGTTCACACAGGGACTCGCGGCGAATCGAAATTTCATTAGGAAAATCTTAAGTCAATTATAACAAAAGGAGTGGGAAGGGATGGGGTTTGGTCTCCTAAACCTCCCGGACGCGCGCCTGAGTTTGCTTTGTAAATCAGACAAATATGTACATATGGTTGAGTCACCACACTACCGTTCACAATACGGCCTGGTTGTGATGATTACTCATGCCGCACCGTGCCAATATCAGGATGTATGTATCCCTTTAAGGACGGCGTGATGCCTTAACGCATCATAGCCTTGGTCGTCATGATGCATGAATGCAGCCCTGGCGACCAACTCGCCAGTGCTGCACTCAAGCATCATGACGACCTTATGAGGTTGAGACACTCCCGTGGGGTGAGCATGATGCCCCAATGCAACCCCGGCGAGTGACTCGCCGGGGCTATATCGGTGCATCATGACGACAAATGTCATCTTTTAGCAATATGCCGTCCTTAAAGGGGTATGGGTATGGAAGTCAGCAAGATAGAAACAATGTCTTTGTTTGATCAAGCTCGGGCAAACTGTCATTGCTGGGCATTTGAGAACTAAACCTGACGGAATGAGCCTAACAACTGTCACTAAATTAAATTGGTCTTAATAAAAAACAATGCATACAAACCCCTTCTATCACGGAAAGGTTTGGAATCAATATCGCATACTTTCTGTAATTGTTTGGAGAATATTCTAGAAGTAGAATCAGCAATCCATAATACCAGCTGTGGAAGTAGAACATATTTCAGGAAAAAGTTATAGGATGGCATTGTGAAAAATATTAATGTGTTTATAATATTATATAGAAGTCAATTAATTGTGGACAATATATGCCGTCTTTGTCCGGCTGATTGTATACTTGATATATGCATTCATTTGGAGACTGAATATTCAGTAAAATAAACTAATTTATAAATTGAAATTGAGGACCTAGTACAAACCAAAATAGAACAAGTGAAGAAAATTGAATGACAACATCTATCCAAAAGAGGAAGTCCCATCATTCTCGGGCAATAACATAAGGTCACCATCATTATTCATTTACTATTTACTAAACTCAAGTGTAAAAACACCGATTAAATCAGACATCGAATGGAACTTCTAGACCCATAGAGCAGAACTCAATGAACAAATCCTAACTGTGCGACACTTGATGGACAAAACTTTCCAGACAAAACTGAATTATATTACTTCCCAGAACAGGTGAGCCAGACAGTCTGGATTCGGCTGGTAATGCTATACCACTCCTTCTTCAATGGCCAATCACCCCTAGCATACTGCTCTAATTGACTTAATAACCCTTTTGTCATCATGATGCATGAATGCATCCCTCTCCTGTCCAGTATGTATGCTTCATACCGACCATACAATCTGGAAGGGTCGGCATGATGCTGTGATGTAGTGCCATAAGTTACTAGATGGCGCTGAGTTGGTGCGTTATGAGGACAATTCAACATGGAGCATTACTGTATCACGTGGTCTTTAATGGTTAAAGTGGACTAGGGCCA
Organism: Harmothoe impar; assembly: GCA_947462335.1. Classification (NCBI taxonomy): domain Eukaryota; kingdom Metazoa; phylum Annelida; class Polychaeta; order Phyllodocida; family Polynoidae; genus Harmothoe; species Harmothoe impar. The sequence goes on along the minus strand of OX381710.1, from coordinate 67,134,762 downwards.
AAAAGAAAAGAAGTTTGTTTCAGGTAACATTGCTAGAAATTGTAGGGTCGGTAGGTCGATTTTTTTTCTACTTTTTTCTTTTAACATGAGAGTACTAGCCAGCCTTTCCGAAGACCCCAAAATTGACCAAAAAAGGGTAAAAATACGAAAAATTTCTTCAAAATTGCATAAAAAAACGTATGGTCGGCCCTGTTTTCATAGGGTCGGTCGGGTGACCTGAGACAAACCTTCTTTTTTTTTGGCCTAAGCTCCAGACCCTGTCTATTATTGGGTTGTGTATAGCTGCCATTAAGGATAGAGCCATTAGTGTAGGGTATCATCAGGTTCATGACCAGTATATCCAGCTCCAAAACTCACATTACCGATTATGTCATTTCCTATTGCCTTCCGACATTAACCCTTTAAGTGCCGCACAGTGCTTTACTGCACTATTTTCACTGTCATTATGATGTTTGTCATGATGCACGAATGCGGCCCAGTTGCAGGTAAACTACTCGCCAGTGCTGCATGCATGCATCATGCCGCCCCTACAGTTCTGATACACGCCATGAGGATCGATCGGCATGATGCATTTAAAATGCAGCACTGGCTAGACGGCTCACTGCATTCATAGCCGGTAATACACTGAAAAAGTAAACTTGTCTCCAGACTCGTCTAAGTGACTATCATAAAATAAACGAGTCAAAAGTTGTTTAACCTATCAGGTTACCATCCCACAAATAGAATCTGGAGCTGGAAAATGTCGGGTTTTGGGCTGGCACATGCTAAGTGGGTCTTTTATCTCCTTGTCACTTAGACGAGTTTTTGACTTGTTTATTTTATGATCGTCACTTTGAAGAGTCTGGACACAAGTTTACTTTTTGAGTGTAGGTTGCACCCGGTCATAATTTGGTGAGACACAGCCTTATCTAACACTGTATTCTGTCCTTGTATAATGAAACTTACTTATTAGTCCCCGACTACACAATTAAATAGACAGCATTCTAATGCTGGACATTGGAGGCGGGGTGTAGCGTATGTAAGGTACATTAACAGGCCCCGTCCTACCTGTCTGTTATAAAGCAATGTATGCCCATTGTAGTCGTTATGGCTACCGGGGTACCAGTCAATAGCATGGAAACCCTGCTCCCTGCCATAATCTACCTTATTGGGGTCGGAAGGCCCATTGTATCTCTGCCGCAAACTGTCTGCTTTGATGTATGTAAAAGACAACTTTTGTGGATTCATACTTTTTGGTTAAACAATATCGGAAATATATACATTATATTTTTCTCTTTCCATTCTAGATCAAATTGGTTTGATAAGACTATTTATCTGTTTATTATTCGATCAGAATGCAATGAATTACAATTATAATCATGTAATACCTCAACTGTATATTTCATGAACACAGTACCCTGGAGTTATTCAACAGGGCTGAAATCTTGCACCAATACTGACAAAAGGACATACTGAACTATAGCAGTCTTTACGAAAACATGCAGGCCAGTGGCAATGTCCTTCTAAAATGCCACCGGTCCAGCAGATTTACAAGTGTAGCAGGACCGAATGTCCAGTCACATGTTGGACTTTGCTGAACTAGAAGAATTTAGTTGGGCTTCTAAAGCAGAAATATGTTTGTCAATATGCAGTGTTAAACTATATATCTATCCTGATTTGTTCATAAAAGATAACAAATAAAATGTATTTCTAATGAAAAAAACTCCTCTATACTAAAAATGCAGAAATCCTCAGATATGTGGCTACCTGGTCCTCCAAAAATGTAGCTGGTCCTTAGTAGTATAGTATGTATCGGAACGGGACTATACTTACGTCACGTGACCTACTTAGGCTCAGCCAATCAGAAGCTGGCATTCTGGTAACTAGGGTAACGTGACCTACTTAGGGTTTGTTTGTAAACAACACCACGTGGCTCTCTTGTTTGTAAACAACACCACGTGACACGTGACTGTTTGTAAACAAACAAACAAAAAAAAGTTATGTAACTTATATATAGAAATAAAAACACAACAAGATAATTTCTTTTCTTTTCATTTTATTCTTTATTTTCATTTCAATCAGAAAAAACACACAAGTTTATGCTTTTTTAGCTTGCTTCTTCGATTTGCAGCAACTCAACAGGCCGCAAAGTCTCACGCCGCCGTCACTCGCACCACCACACCCCGGACGACTTCTCTCCAATAGACATTGCACGACTTTGGATAAATCCAACACCATTTCAGCAAGGCAGAGAATCTTTGCCTCCATGAAACGGCCACCATCGCAACAACCCGTCACAACAGCATCATCGATAGCTTCTGACTCACGGCCCGGTCGCTCAGCTTTGGGATTTTGCTCATGCGCATGACGCACTTCTTGGGGTTTCTTGTTCGACATGCTTCAATTAGGAAATGAACGCAATGAGGTGTCAGCAGAAGTGTCTTGTAGTTGAATGCGGTTTCTTTGCCACTTGAACGGAGCAGAGCGTTCCACGAAAGACAAGAACTCCGCACTCAGCGGCGGTAAGCCGAAGGAATCAAAGTAGTACACTTCACCCGTGCTCGACACGTAAAACGCCACCCAATGCTGACCTGGTAAATGTTGCGGATCTGTGTTGCTCACGAAACAAGTGTCTTTGATAGGGTGCTTCGGAATAGTGTCACAAGAGAAAACACCCAGGAAACGATGTTTTGTGTGAACGTTTTCCTTCAACACTCTGCTTATTTCAAGCGTGTTCATACGATACGCCAAGTACCGCCGTCTTGTCTTCAGTTCATGTGGTAGTCGGTGATGGGGTGTCGATCTCGGGTCAGCTCGACGACGTTGTCGTACACCAAGTAGAGTAGCACCGTTGTTGTCGCTTGTAGCGCCGAGCGGAAACTGACTTCCACCCTCAGCTGACCCGCTCTTATAAGGTTCACGCGACACCCGTCGTGCGATCTGTCTGGGGTTAAGTCGAGGGGGAACACCGTGTAACCGTTCAGGAATTGATCGTATGAAATACCGCAGGAGCGCGCGCCCTCGTACATCCCCGTTTCCGTGTGTAGCGCCAAGTACTCTCTCACGGCCGCTTTGGTCTTAAAGTCGGGCACGTAGGCGTCGTTCGGCACTTTCTGATCGTTCACTATCACTTGAAGCGAGCTGATGTCGTAATGCTTCATCTCGAACGGGTTCTTGGTGTAGCTACCGTTGAAGGCGTCGTGGTCAAGGAAGCAAATCATCATCGACTTGGGAAGCTGGCCTGTGTTGGAGTGCGTGTAGCTGTGATCTCTGTTACCTTGAGGGATGGCGTACGTCATCACCTCCACTCTGTTCACCGGGTAGTCGAAGGCCCCGTGTTCTATCACCGCTCTCTCGTGCGTTTCCGCTACAGCGTCCGCCACCAGCACGCGTCGCACGTAGAGCTTTGCTTTGTAGATCTTCAAGCTGTAGCCTCCGTCAGCGGCGCACATCAGATAGAAAGAGGGCGCCGCTTGTTTCAGAGTGAGATTGATTTCTGTCTCTCCAACGATGAGCTTCGGTTGATGAGCCAGGTCAAAGTGCAGTCGCGCCATCAGCGAAAAGCGCTTGTTGGAGATTAGCTTCTTGCGCGCTTTGTACCCCGCATTCGCGTCAGTCAACGTGTCAAACTGACCCGGCGTATCTTCATGCCACCCCTGGGCGCTCATGACGCCGTCCTTCACGTCTTTGTTGTAGTTGAGTAACCCTTCCAAGTAAGCTCGGTAAGGGTAGGTCTCGGTGTTGCCAGACACTTTGAAACCGCCGATGGAGACTTGGACGTCTTTGAAGAGCGAGTGAGCCAAGTTGTTCACCGGAGCTACCGCGTCGGTGTCCTCGATCGCCGCTCCGTTCGCTTTCAGCACTTGACATTCCAGATGAAGGTAATTCTCGTTCAGGTCTGTGTACTCTTGCGACTTGTTGATGGTGAAATTTATGTTACCTCCATCCTCTAAAGAGTTTTTTGTTTCTATCCCCAGGAAAGACGACTTTAAGATAGTAGTCTGAGTCGGCGCTACGGTGTGCAGGTCGAGCTCAGAGAGCACGCACTCGTTACTGCTCTCGTGTACGTAAGCCATTGTGTTCTCTCTTCACGCGGCCGACAGACTGACGCTGGCCGCCTCCAGTCTTTTTATTTATACCTGAACGCCTAGGCGCTTACCGGTCGAATACATCCCCTCTACGTCTCTTGCAAGAGCCACCGCCCGTCTGAGGAGAATGCCGGCGACGTTTCGACCCTTTCTTAGACGCGACAGGCGTCTTTCCTCCCGAGAACGCCGTACTCGCCAGTCTCTTCAGAGCGCCTGCGCCTCGGTCTTTCACGCTGCTCTTTAAAGTCCGACCCGCCAGCACATCTTTAGCTACGCCCACACCGGCGCGGAGCAGCGTTTTTCCCACCGACTTCAATAGCGGGGTAGCCGAGCGCATCAGACCTAACAGAGCGCCGCCCAAACCGTGCCCGCTCTGGAAAGAGCGCCCGCTGTACACGTTGACGCCGTTGCCCAGCTGCGCGTTGTAGTAATCGCTGTACCCTCTGCCGACGGTGCGCCTGGGTGGAAAGTACGGAACGCGTTGACGCATCATTTTTCTCTCTTTCAGCGCTCAATAGGTCTCAGATGAAGTGTCACGGTCACCTCGCCTCTACCGAATGGGATGGAATGACCGGATCGGTCTCTTAAATAGATGCCGACCTCGGTAAACCTCTTGGATTTCAAGGGGAAATAATCCAAATGGGGAAAACTGATAGCTTGCACGCCACCTCGACGCTTTCCGCCTCTGTCCACCGCCACGCAGCGCAACAGCGGCACTTGCATGTCGCCCACACGTCTCTCCTGGATCATGTCGGTGTATATGTACACAGAGTGCACGTCCCCGTAAACATCCATCGAGTAGGCGCCGGTAGTCGGCGACGCGAAACACGTCTTCTCTCCGAAGCCTAGAACGCATGCGAGATGCTGACTCAGCAGGACAGCACAGTGTCTCGGCGGTTTGATGGTGACGCGTTTCGTCTTGGCGTCGTACGATAAGATCCGCATCCGTTTGAGCAAGAAGCTGTCGCCCTCTAGTCTGTCATCTCGCAACGTCTCACTCAAGCGCTCGATTAGGGTGTGGTTGCTTCCGGTGAAAATAGGAGGTATCTCGAATATGTTTGGCATGAAACTGCGCACTCCCATGTCTTTCTCCATCTCTTCGATCATCTGTCTTGCTTGATCGCTGATCGCCTTCTTCTTCACCGCCGAACCTTTTTGTTTCCGGTTTCAATTGCTGCTCTTCCGACGTGTCTGATATCTCTTCCACCGTTACATAGCTCGCTTCCTTCCAGCTCAGCGGGAATTTTGAGCTGAACGTTAGCTTGCTCAGACCGTTCGCGTTTTTCATTCCCCTCCAGTCTACCTGTGGTTTTTTTCCTTCGGAGAATTTAGTTTCTTTTAAAACCTGGATCGCCTCCTCTAGCGAACCCTTGGTGCGCAGAGGAACAACGATGATCAAGTCGTCGTCGTGCACGTTAGTCCATTCTGTAGGGAGGATGATCTCAGTCAGAGCCGCTTCGTACGCTTCGGGCAGAAGGAGCGGCGAGTCGAAGTGAGTTCGGAAAGACGTCAAGCTGCTGTCAGGATAATACTCCATAGAGCTGTTGCTAGGTAGAGTGATGTTCATTTTTTTTTTTTTTTTCTACGTTATTTTTTTGACGGGGATCCACTCGTTGAACTTGTCGTCGTAACCTAACCAACGTACGAAAGCTAACTCTTTACCGTCGACGGTCTTGCGGCGCAACACCTCGTCTATCAGGTAGTTGTTGTCGTAACGACTCTTGTACACCTTCTGAACCTCTTCCGGGTAGAAGACGCCTTTTATCTCCTCGCCCTTGTCGTCTTTCAGCTCGAACCCTCTGCTTCCCAACGTCTTAGCAACGTCGACCACTTCCTCGCGCCAGTTTCCCTCGTACCCTTTGTCGAAGGCGCCTTTAGTTCTCAACATCCTCACTCTGTCACCCGGAGCGATGACGTCGACGGCGGACGTCTTTGTTTTTTTCTTCTTTTTCCATATTTCGTCGATTTGTTTGTTAGTTGGGAGATCTTGTCGGTAGAAAACTGTTTCGCTGTTTTCCGAGCTGACTTGAGCCGGCGCCATTTTCAACGTCTTGTGGTGAGTGCGATTGTAAGAAGACACTACATGGTGCAGTACGTCTACGTAGCGATACGTGCGCTTGTGTGTGAAATAACGCCACAGCTTCTCCTTCAGACTGCGGTTCAAGCGCTCCACTAGACTAGCTTTGATGTCGTCGTTCTCGCCAGTGAAGAACTCTATGCCCTCGCTCTTCAAGTGATCTTGAAAGATCTTGTTCAAAAACTCTTTCCCCTTGTCTGTCTGAACAGTGCGCGGTCGTCTCTCGCCAGTGCCTGTCATCTCTCGGAAGGCCTCGGTGACATCAGCGCCGCTCTTGGATTTAATGGGAACGGCCCACGCGTACCTAGAGAAAACGTCGATCGCCGTCACCACGTACCGGAAGCGGTCGTTGTGAGACGCCAAAGCTTGCATGTCCATCAGATCTATCTGCCACTGCTGATCGATTGCGCCGGTTATAGTCTTGTTCCTTGCGAATTTTCTCTGAATGGGTTTATGTTTAGTGTAGGCGTCCAGCGACACTAAAGCATCTCGGATGACGGCCGGGTTCAGGTGGCGAAAATGATGTTTCTGGAGTTTAGTCACGCTAGTGAAACTGGAGGGCGCTTTGACGTCGGTATATCTAGCTACTACGCGCTTCTTTTCTTTTTCCTTCTTGGTCAGTCTCTTCACTGGTTTGCCCATCGTCGACTTGTTGAGGGCGTGAACGACGAGCTCGCCGCTAGGCGGTTGCGCCCTCTCCTTTTCTTACTCGCCACGCTCCTATAGGAAGTCGGAGTTTGGAAAAGTTCACTGCCCTCCTCGTCGTCAGAGGATTGATCGTCCACCTGGAGAGAAGAGTCTGCTGCTGCTACTGCTGCTGCTGCTGCTTCTCCTTCTTCCGATTCGAAGCTCGGTCGTTTCCGACCTCTGTCAGCAAGCCGTGTGTCCAAGCTTTGGCCAGGTCCGCTCGCTTTATACAGATGGTTTCCGATCAAGGAGTCTGTGGGAACTGCTTCGCGCAGCGCTTTCGTGAACGGAGAGTAGCCCGCCGGTCTGGGTGCCGTCTTCCTGAACCTGGCGGCGTCGTTCAGTAAGTCCACTATGTTGATGCGATGCTCAGGTGGTATTCTCCGACCCGACATCTCGCGCACCGCACCGTCCTCGTTCCACTTGACCACACCGGATTTCTCCAATTGTTTGTACAGCGCCACGGTCCGGGTGCGATTCCTCTTGGGAACTTGGTTCACCAACCGCTCAAGTAGGGACGCGCTGGCTTCTTCAGCAGACTGACGGAGGTGAGCCGGGGGCGAAGAAGTGTAGGACGAAGAGATGTTGCTGTTGTTGGGATTCGCGAGAAAAAATTGCAATCTATTCAACAACCTTCGGTATTTCAACATTTTCTCGCGCGATTCCAAAGTGGGGTCGTTCAACACTAAATCCAAGTCCCTGTAGATAAACTGTAGCACCTGGTGCAAGGCCGCGTCGGGATGAAGGGACTGTTCTGCCTGCTTGTGGTAATAGGCCATGTCGGCAGGTAGGCGGGCGGCGGTGGCAGGAGCGGAACTCTCGTTCTTTTCAGTGCGCTCATCAGGAAGAGGAGGAAGGTTTGGAGCAGTAGAAGTACTAGCAGCAGCGACTGCAGTAGTAGCAGCGCTAGTAGTAGCAGCAGCAGCGGGCACATGATGAAGTAGACCTGCTCGTGATGATTTGTAGAGCGTCTCAGGATCCACGAGCGCTAAGCGTTTGTAGTGTTGTTGCTGCTCTGAGTCCGTCATGGGGACGACGGTGGCAATGACGCTGGTGGTGGCGGTAGTGGTGGTGGTGGTGCTGTCGGCGAGTAGGTGTCGAATGAGGTGTCTCATATACGGAGAATGCTCTTTATAAGCGGTAAGGCCATCCCTATGAGAGCCGGAATGAGGAAACCTCCCTCTTGTACCAAGACGCGTCTCTTTTTTTTGATGGGCGTAGATTTTTTGCCGACCTCCCTCAACACGTCAGCCGATTCTCGAAGCTTGTCCAGTTGTTTGTCGCTGAGCGGGATGTTCCCTACCAGTAAATTGTGACAGATCTCACTTAACGCTGCGATCAGATCGTCGCTTCCAGAGTCTATTAGATGCGAGCAGTCCTTTGGCGAGCACTTAGCTAAGTGCTTGAGAGTACCAAAGTGTCTTTCGAGTAGATGAGAAGACATTTTTTGCTACTGCTTTCTCTTGTTCTTTTTTTTGTCTAGCGGTACGAACACTAGCTGAGAGTGTATGGACGTCAAAGAGGAGCGTATTCTCAGATCGTCAGGTGTTGACTGCTTGAAGTCCAGAAGGAGGTATGAGTGAGGTCGCTTGAGTTCATGGGTAAATATACTAGAGAGGGCCGCCGCGTTGGACGGAAACACCTGGCGAGACAGACTAGCTATTTGCCCCATGTCGCGCGGGTTCTTGAAAACGATCATGTAGTGAGCGTTCAGACTCATAGTTCGAAAGTCGGGTGATTTCTGGAATAGGTTCTGAGTGATGTATATGACGCTCACGTTCCAGTGATGCGAGTATTTAGTAAAGATGTCGGCTACCACTTGCTGATTGGAACTGCTCATCAGATCGTCCAATATCAGTAGAGTGTGGGGTCGTAAAGCGTCTTCTGCTACTTCCACGTCTCCCGCTATAGACTCTTTGCTAGGAAGACCTTCTCTGAATTCCACACCGTACTGATTTTGCATTTTTTCAAACAGAGGTTGCCACTCGCCGTAATGGTAAAAAGTCTTTTCCACCGGCGGCGTGACCAAATTGTTCACGTCGCTCAGAAATTGATCCACCAAGCGCGATTTTCCACAACCCGACGGACCGCTAATGATACAACTAAAGGGTCCTTGTAGTCGAGCGTCGAAATGAATTTCTGTGAAGAGTTTGCTTTTACTACTGGACATTTTTTTGTTTTTTTTTCAGGACGCGTCAGAGAGCGGTTGTGTGTCTGACTGTCTGCTGTGTTTCTCACTCGAACGGTCGGTAGTGAATGGTTGTGGAGAAAAGTCAGCCGACCTTTTTATTGATACCGGCCGGTGTCACAGTAGCGGCGGCAGAAGTGACTTTTTTTTCTTTTTTTTTTTTGCGATAAAATTCTATTTTCACTCAATAGTCATAAATGTTTGTATCAGACTCCAGAGGAGTCTGATACAAATATTTATTTTTTTTTAAAAAAAGAAGAGGAGGAGGAGGAGGAGGAGGAGGAGGAGGAGGAGGAGGAGATTAATTTTTTTTTTTTTTTTTTTTGATCATTTAGGCAAAGCTCGTCGCTTTGCCGCTTTTTTTTCTATTTCTGTGTTGTGACACGATCGTCTCGAAAAAGCAATAAGGCGTGTGAGCGCGGCGGTGACAAATACATATTGGAGCGTATGGTTTAAAATAGTGCGTCCCTATCTTCTTCAATTCGGCTGCGTTGCAATATGCGGGATAACAAGTGACGATGTCGAAACGTTTAGAGACCGTGTTCACGTCGGCCACAACGCGCGCCCACCGAGTGGGAGCTGCAGTCGCTCCCAAGAAACCGATCGGCTTGTCGAATCGTTTCATAGCACTTATTCTCACTTTATAAGAGGAGGCAGGGTGAGGAGAGTAGCGGCGCTCTTTCTTTTCATGAAACGCCCAACGAGTGGGGGCGCTGAGAGCGGCTGTTATGCAATGGTAGAGTAAATACTGTTCTGAGAAGACGGCTCTCGGCCATGTCGCTACGTTTTCCTTTTCCGCTCTTGTATAACGACGATGGCGCTCAGCTTTGCATTTCTCGAGAATTCGGTACGCTTCAAGAGAAGCGTGAACCTCAACTACGTGACGCTCTCTCCTTTGAGATAAAAAAATAGCCGGGCAGTTGAGGAGGGCACTTTGTTCGCGCGACCGTCTTTTAGAAACTCGCGCCCTCTGCAGCGCCATATTTCTTTCCTCCGAAACAAAAAAGACTGAGTGAAAATAAAAATTTTTAAAAAACAAAAAGCTCAAACAAAAAAAATAAGCAATAAGCAGACTCAGCTCGAAATTCCCTGCTGGCGTGATGGCGGTGACTGCAGGCGGTGGCGGCGGTCGGCTGGCCGGCGGTGGCGGTGTCGGCGGCGATGGTAGAAGGGTGTGTGGAAAGAGAGACGCATCTCAGTCTTTTATAGGAGCGGCGAGTCTGACATTTTCAGCTGTCGCATGCTGACCTGCTGCTATCATAAGAGAAACAAAAGCCCTAATCACGCTTTTCAGCTGGATCCTTCCACCCCGCCAGACATGGATCCAGATGGGAAGGTGGTTTAAAATTAAATCCGTGTACCGACTGTCATACAATAGAGTAATTAGTTGAACGCGTGTTACCTGTATAAAGGATTAGCGGGTCATGGGCTCAGCGTGTGTATAGAAAAACAACTACAGGTAGCGTGAACAAAGCGACCCCCTCCCTTTCTGTCACTCTGTCTGTGACTAGAGGGTGTGCGTGTGGTAAGCGGCTTAAATCTAAAGAAAAACAAATCACCCTCTCCTGTCGTCAGCAGTCAGCCGGCCGGCGGCTGGAAAATGCGATTAGAGGGATGATGAGCCGCGTAGTAAGCGACTTAAGGCTGATCTAAAGACCTGCCGTGAGGGGGCAGCTGGCCGGTGGCTTGAAAAAAGGGGGGAGTAAGGGTATATAAGGGGGAGTGAAACCGTATTCGGCATCGTCATCATCGTTCACGCTACTACTACTACTACTACTACTACTACTACTACTACTACCACCACCAGCACCGCGCCTCAATTTGCAGATCCCCATGATGGAAAGTTGCTACCGTGACATGAAGCGGAATGACGAAGCGGCGCGCGAATGTGAAGCTGATGCTGTAGCCTCTGCTACTGCTGCTGCTAGTGCTGCTCAGCGTGCTACTGCTGCATTTACTGCGGCTGTTAGTGACGCTGGTTGTGATGACGTTGTTGTTGTTGCCGCTGCGGCTGTGACTGCTGCTGTTGCTGCCGCCGATGCAGCTACTCATGCCACCGATGCCGACGCTGCTGCTGCTGATGCTGTTGCGGCTGCCGATGTCGCCGCTGATAACGCTGCTAGTGCCCGCTCTGCCGCCCTTGCTACTGTCGCTGCTGCTGTTGTTGCTAATGCTCACGCTACTGCTGCTACAGCTGCTGCTACTGCTGCTACCGCTGCTGCCGAGGCTGCTGCCGCTGCTGCCGATGCTGCTGCCGATGCTGCCGATGCTGCTGATGCTGCTGATGCTGCTGATGTTAGCAGTCGCGTCGACAAAGAATCGTCATTTGTCACTCTTAAACCTCCAGTTGAACGCGCGACGAGTAGTAGGGCTACCAACGCGACGGCCGGATGGTGCAACTGGTGTCGTCGCTTCTGCTCGTGCGCTTGCTTTTCTTCCAGTCCTACCTGCTGCTGCTACGGTATGATAGTGTTATAGTGTTTGAATGAGAACGCGCGTAGTTACACATAGACGCTGTAACAGATGTGCTTTTTTTTGAAAATATAATTTTAACATAACATGGAACTTGTTGTGTTTATTTTCTATATATAAGTTGTTTGTTTACAAACAGTCACGTGTCACGTGGTGTTGCTTACAAACAAGAGAGCCACGTGTGTGTTGTTTACAAACAAAACCCTAAGTAGGTCACGTTACCCTAGTTACCAGAATGCCGGCTTCTGATTGGCTGAGCCTAAGTAGGTCACGTGACGTAAGCAGGTCACGTTACCATGGTTACCAGAATGCCGGCCTCTGATTGGCTGAGAGCTTCTAAGTAGGTCAGTAGGTCACCCAGAATGCTGGCTTCTGATTGGCTGAGAGCCCTAAGTAGGTCACGTTACCATGGCAACGGGTCACGTGACCAAATGGCGGCCTCTGATTGGCTGCATATCGATTGAGTAATAAACAGTAGTTAACTATAGTCCCGTTCCGATACATACTATACTACTGTCCTTCAACATTAAAAATTTGCAGGACCGAATGTCCTGTGGGATAAATTTTTTTTCGCAAAGACTGTATAGGGCTGACTAATAATAGTCCCACCGTTCCTAGCCTCGCTGTGTGTACGGGCTGGGGCAGAGATACAGAGGTAGATTATCAATGTGAACACGTGTACGGAGAGTGTCACATGTAGCCCATACCTCCCGTCCTGGTACTCCATACCTGATGACTCTTTCCACCGCACGCACGGGATAGCTCTCCCAGGTGAGAGGACAAACGTTTAGAGATAATCTTATTTGTCTTTACTTTAATGGGGGGCTCTGCCCCCAAACCCCTTTTTCTTCTTCCTTTTCTTCTATTTCAATCCTATCTTAAACTATCTTCATTCTTTTTCTTCTATTTTAATATACTGACAGTGTCTCAATACAAAACCCCGCTGCCCCAAAATAAGACACTGAATTAGGATATTAAGATTTAAGATTAAGATAACGCTCTAAACGTTTGTCCTCTCACCTGGGAGAGCTATCCCGTATTTGCCTTTCTACCAGTTGGTAGTGTTCCTCTCGAGGACCACGGTGCAGCTGATTCCCCAAGGTGCCTCATGTCAGATCCAAGCTTAACCCTTTAAAGTCTAATTACGTCCCCATCGCACATGTCAAATCTAAGAAATGTCATCTGTCACTTAAATCCCCATGTCCCATGTCGACCCGTCGTATCGCATCTCGAATTTAAGAAATACTTTGCGTCATGTCACTTGTTTTTCCCCTGATGTCACTGAGCTCCATGTCAACCGTTGATTTTGGGAAATAGCCATGTTGCCGATTAGAATTAAGCCATCCACCTCTATAACTATCACTGCCCCTCCAATAAGAGTCGGAATGGGGCGAGGACAGATGCGTAGATATTTTCGTTGGTATAAATTTTCGCGGATTTGCTAATGATCACAATTTCGCTGGGATTTAAATTCGCGGATTTCGAAAGCTGGTAGTCACAGAGCTATATTGGATAAATTTTCGCTCTGTTCACATTAATATGTACAGCGCGAAATATGAAACGTTTACAGTATACTCTGGACCGTTAAGCGGGGAGGTGGGGGTTAAGGGCCGCAAAGTGCCTTAGTGCGCTCCTATCTATAGTGATATACACATTGTCGTCATGCCGCATGAATGCAGGCCTGACAACTCATCTGCCCTTTACATAACACTGCTGCATGATTTGAATAGACCACTTTGTTGGCCGTTATTATACAGCCTGGGGGTGGGGTGGGGGCACTTAGTATAGTTTATGTACACATGTGTGCGGCAAGGGTACTTTTCCTACAAAATCGCCCTAGCAAGGCATACTTTCATGATAACAACTCTTCACCAAAATTTGCCAGTTTTCACCAGAACTGTCCTAGTTTTTATCGAAATCTTTCACATGAGAGTAATTTTTTGAGCAGGTTTACCCAAACGTGATCTATTTCCTAGCGCTTTTCTCTCTAAACCTAGGAGCTTTTTGGCGAAAATGCCCTCACAGAGCGTAAATCTTTAACTTCAAAATCGCCCTAACATGGGCAAGGGTTGTCAGAGGTCCAGGCGCACACCCATGTCAAACAAGAAATTGAGTCCCTCCGGTTATATGGGGATGGGGGGGGGGGGGGTTGACAGAGGCTACACCTGAAGGTGGGGCACAGAGGAAGGCGCCCATTCTGCCTCCTGTACATGGCGGACAATGGGTGGGGTATAGGGTGCCTACATGCATTATGTACAGGGTGAGAGGCGGCCAGTCGTTATCCCGTCAATACCCGCTATTATACACACTGTGTAGCTAATGTGGTGCCCCCTGGCCGCCCAATACTGAACCTGTCCTGTGTTATAACAGCCAGGTGTCCAGTATTGTAATTTGTAGCTTGATAATACATCCAGCCTAATGAAGGTAGCACTTTCCGCCATTTGTCTATTCAGGAAAGGATCTTCGATCCGTGTAATATACACTGCATATATTATTAAACATTACACAACAACTGTCCATGAGGACAACAGAAATGGCTTAACAGTATATCGCATACATGACTGTATGTGATGTATTGAGCAGCCTCTCCTATTGTGAGCGTAAGTCAGTTATGATATACCTGAGAAGCTGGTTATAAGCTTTGGACAATAACAGTATTATCCTTGGTTAACGCCTTAGACAATCATCCTGTCCATGACTTTTAACACGACCCACTTATACCATAGCTACCACTTATAGGGAAGAGATGCATTGTCCCTCGCCGACAGTCGGTTGGGATCAGTTTGATGTGGTATCCCATGGTACAAGCCTGCTGTTTTGGTGATGTGCATGAGAATTTACCTTCGGCCTTGTACATTCTGTTAGCAGTCCACCTCATGTTAAGCCTGGCATTGAGTGTTCTGATTGTGAGTTTTATCATCATTCCAGCACCTTCCATCGCACATGCAGTGTGGGGGTATTGAGCCTTTAAGTAGCACACACCAATGTACTATATTAATTCATTATGCCCTTTAACGTCAAGTAATTGCATGAATTCAGCCCTTGGGAGGCACCCACCATTTCTGCATACAACTTTACAAGCACCATATCAAGCCATGTCTATATACACTTGCGTTTGACACTATACTCTAATGAATTTTAACTGGATCAAGCCCTAAGAGTGCTGAGCAGTACTGGATAACTCAGATATAAATGCTGATATTCCAGATAGCATATTTATTGACAGTAGTATGATCTCATCTTTACACGCTGTACTTTATCTTATGCTCTACCAATTTGAATCTTGTTGCATTTCGAAGATCATTTATGAATGAATACACGTTGAAAACTCAAAAAAGCCTATGGGGTTGATACACTCCCAACGTTCCATCATGATACATGAATGCATCCCAGGCGAGTAGCTACATCAGCACTGCATCCATGCGTCATGAAGCCAAAGGCTTAGCTCACAGAATCCTGCCCTTAACCCTTTAAGGACGGATGTTGCTAAAATATGACATTTATCGTCATGACTACCAAAGGCATGATGCATTAAAGCATCATGCGGTCCGTAAAGGGTTAAGGGTAAGGTCCAGGTGTGTGTGAAGCGTGCAGGTAGGGATTGATCCGCCTACATGGCCCCCACACACCTCATCTGTAGCTGACGGCTGCCATGTTTACCTTCCTGTGTTAAGTTACTCACACCTTTACATCCACATCCATCAGCATTGAACTTACACACAACTAGAAATGTGTCCCCCCTGCCGCCCCAAGGCCAAAGAAGGTAAGGTTTGTCTCAGCTTACCCGACCCTACCGAGCAGTGCCGACCCTAGCCATTTTGATCCAATTAAACAAAATATATTTAATTCTTTTTTGCCATTTGTGGGCTATATCAGAGTAAAGTTGAGGCTCTGTGAGTCGAGGTCGTGGTTGGTGAGTCGGCACTGGCGTTTGTGATTCAAATTTGTGGTACTTTTCAAGCTAAGGGCTATAACCCATTAGCTAATTTGGTGTTTATCGGCTGATACATCCACAAAATTATACTACACAGTACTACATTGGGCTTGTTTTTTGAGGGTGTATCGGCCGATAATGCATCCAAATCGGCTAATGGGTTATAGCCCTTAAGTAAGAAATTATTTTTTCAAAAAATCCGATCCACCCATA
Source organism: Harmothoe impar (assembly GCA_947462335.1). Lineage (NCBI taxonomy): Eukaryota > Metazoa > Annelida > Polychaeta > Phyllodocida > Polynoidae > Harmothoe > Harmothoe impar. The sequence goes on along the minus strand of OX381710.1, from coordinate 67,119,124 downwards.
AGTTTTAGACCAGACAACCTGAAACACACCTTTTATTTTTTTGCCCCATCCCAAATGAAAACCATTCGGCAGAATCCCCCCCCCCTCCCCCATATAAGGCATATATAATCCGAAAATTGGGCATGTTACCCTATAGTTTAATGTGAATTTACGATCAGTCTTCGGGGAATCTGGTTGGATGCATCTATCTTCTTGATGACTGAATCCTATATATATGTATTCCCTTTTATTCGGAAGCTATCCGATTAGGCCCCCCCCCCCCAAAAAAAAGGTGTGTTTTAGGTTACATAGTCAGACTTACTGGCCTGAAAAGTAGCCTAAAATTGACTCGCAAACTTCAGTGCCGACTCACCCACTATCTATTAAATTGACTCTGAAATAGCTTAAAAATTACTTGGAAATGACTTGAACATTTTTTTTTCAAAATTGGATAAAAATGCCTATGGTCAGCCCTGTTTTGCTAGGTAGGGTAGGGTAGCCTGAAACATACATTTTTTCGCCGTATATAGAAAAGTAAATTTGACTCAACTCCATTGTTAAGGTGGGGCTATATGATATGCCATTTCCGTTCACTGCGCAGCTTTCTGCGCAGGTACATTGTCTAGTTTGACCATAGATCACCATTGGACCTTTGTCTCATATTGGAACAAGTTATATCAAATTGTTCTAAAATGGACAAAGGTGTTGCCTGACCGGGGCAGATAGATGTTTAGCTACTTTTTAATACTACTTTATGTACATATGTGGTAAAACACTATATACTCCTATCATATGAAACACTGACTTAAGGCTTGAATATCTCAGAAAACAGCGTGGGACCCTCCTATTTCCTCAGCTTTGTTGGGAAGTGTATGCTATTATGGTCTTATGGCAAAAACCTGATGACAATCTAGCTACTTTTACACCATGGGATTGACCCACCTTAAGTCATTGACTCCATTCAGAAGTCATTTTGAATGTCATTTTGGTGATATGTACCTATCTCAGTGTATTTTCTAATCATCCGGATATTGTACATTATAGGTTACAGAAACCTGCATCAAGGTTCAAATACTACGAATGCAGCGGGGCGAACATATAACTCATGATGTACGCCTCTAACTAGGTCCGTCACAAACCGCAGTAGAATGTGTGCATGTGGGTTTGTGATATGGACGTTGTGCAGGTCTGGTTTTCACCATGGTCAATATCAGCGCTGTGATATCTCATCTTTGACCATGGCAGGGCTAGATGAGGCTTGGTAAGGTATCAAAGCATATATGAATGTATAGGGCGGTCAAGAATACGGGAGGGAAAAAGGCAATTACGGGATAACTCTCCCAGGTGAGAGGACAAACGTTTAGAGCGTTATCTTAATCTTAAATCTTAATATCTTAATCAGTGTCTTAAAAAACGGGGGTTGGGGGGCAGTGCCCCCCATTACCTACTAGATAGGCTCGGACTGCAACAGGAGATAGTATGCAGACCTATGGCATACATAGATATAAAATGAGCGAATCTGAATCTTCCCCGTTGAATGTCTCATAGGTAGTGCCTACAATAGTTGACAGTAGATATATAATTTCAATTTGAAGAAAAATACATGTTGTCCATACAACAACATGGTCCGTAAACACCAGCCTGCAGAGCCAGGTTGCACATGGCACCAAAATGATTATTTCCATGGAAATACGCAGTTTCCTGCCATTCTAAGGAGCAATCTATGAATATAATTTTGTATTTTCCGGTTCATCTTAAGGAATTGAATCTTTTAGATACTCATCAGGAGCCTGACAGGAAAGCTACGTGCATCTCCATTTATATAACTACCCCTGGCAGAGCAGCAACGTGCTTTAATGTCATTTTGTAGGCCACATTGTGCTTTATTCATTGTTTACAGTATGATACATGAATGCAGCTGCATTGGAAAGTAACTCGTATGTGCTTCATTAATGCATTAAGGGGACCTAACATAGTCTAATATTGTTGATACCCCCCATGGGTCATCACGTTATGAACAAATACTGTGTTTATAAACAATTAAGTGACAATAAACGCAATATAAATTTGATACAAATATGCTCTTAATAAAGGGTGAATTACTGACCACTCCCACCACTGTGCCGTATCACTGTCCCACCCCAAACAACAGTTGACGACGCACACATATAGATCTGTTAACCCTTTAAGGACCGATGTGGCAAAAAGATTATATTTGTCGTCATGATACACCAATGCAGCTCCGGTGAGTAACTCGCCGGTGCTGCATTAGTGCATCATGCCCACCCTTTGGGGATGTCTGAACCCTGTAGGGACAGCATGATGCTTGTTTGCTGCACTGGCGAGTTACTCGCCAGGTCTGCATTCATGCATCATGACGACGAAAGGCATGATGCATTAAGGTATCATGCCGTCCTTAAAGGGTTAAGAAGCAGTAGATGTTGCCGGAAGTGGTTGTGCGTGCACCTGTTGCCGGCATGTGACTAGCTGTAGTATGATACAGGCTGCTGGGTGTGGCACCAGTACAGCGCACGTCTTCAAAAACCAGCCTCTGCCTCTGCTGTATCTCTTAAAGGTACATGCGGATAGTTACAAGAGGCCACCTGGTGGGCAAAAACCGCAGGTACAAGGAGTGTACTAGTATTTGAAATACGTCCTCGGGACCAAGACTGACCGGTGATGGGAAACTCCATGTGAGAAACGGTGATGTTTCTATATTTACACTGTAAAAACAGTGTTTAACTTTAAACACCAAAAAAGCTAAACATGTTTAATCTGTACCCACTTAAGACATCTAAACAGACTTTATGTATTTTAAACACATAATTCCTAAATGCCTAAACACCAAAGACATACATTTAGAAAGTAAACACTTATGCAGATGGGTGTTTACTATTTAAACATACGTTTTCTTTGTGTTTAGCCTTTAAAGATTATGTTTACTGCCTGTACAGCATTTAAACAGTGAGGTGTTTAGATACCGAATAGTGCATGGAACATTTCTTCTCTAGTATGCCAATCATTATTCCGATTATCTTAGCAGCTTTTTATAACCTATTGAAATGCAATTCTAATACTTATGATCTAAACATAAGCTTGGCCTTTTCTCTAAAGTTCAGATAAAATGCAGAATTGAGTATTCCAATTACAAGCAAAGTCAGAACCAGAAACGTGGTGATTAATGGAGTGTGATCCCCTGCCTATATTTGGGGCACAGTTTATAAACAAGGAAATATAGTGTTTTGCCTAAAACTGGATCATGGCTGTGTCTGTTTGTCATAATTGGTATACTTGTTATAACACTTAGCATATACATTGTAACCATGTTAAATACTTTATCAGTTTAACACATTTAATCTAAACATCTAAACACTAGACCTAAACATGTTTAAGTGTTTAGATATTAAACACAATTTTATCCCACCAGGTGGCAGCTAAGTAGATGGATGGACTTTCCCCACCCATCTCTAAGCTGATCCTTGAATAAACAAACAAAGAATCATATCATTTGAGTGATTCAAATATGGGAACATATGGCTATTATTGTGCAAAAAGGAGGTCTATGATTTGGGGTTTAGACTAATAGAAATAATGTGCAGAAAAGCTATAACCACTGAGGACACCTATTCTATGGGACATAAGAAAATATATAGCAATGTTCTCTCTATCATTCTGTTGTACACATTTCCCAGTTACTTAGTATGAATGCTATGTAACATATATATAGATACTACTATTTGCAGGCTATCTGAATTATTATAAGATGATAAATTGGACTGATGATATATCCTAATATGCACATTACAATCACTATAAACACATCAGCTTCACCAAAACACTATTTAACCAAACACCTACTATACCTAAATGATATTCATCTAAATGCCTAATAATTCTAAACAGTACACATGTAAACACTCTACAGTTCTACACACTATATATCTAAACCCTTCCTTGGTCTAAACTCTATGTACATGTAAACACCTACTAGATCTAAACACTTTGTACACTAAACATGTTTTATCTAAACATGTTTAGAAATTAAACATGTTTAGATGGAAAAAAGTGTTTAAAAATGTGGGACAAGATAGTGTTTAGAAAAGTGTTTAGCCACTAAACATGCGCATTTACAGCCTAAACACTGTTTTTACAGTGTATCAGACTTAGTACTTACAAAAGAGCTTTGTCAGGGCAATATTTCCTATTTGCTAAAAATATAGAGTTAAAATGAAGAGGAATAGCTTAGATTATGGCAGTGTTCAGCTTTAAGAATGGGTGGGAACTGCTTTAACCTTTAGTCTCACAGATTTGTATGTTTGCCTTCAGACGCCACATCAATACTGGGTGGGACCACACAGAGACACAAATATGACACAAGGACATCTCCCTGTACTAATGTCCCCTATACACTCAAAAGATAAACTTGTCTCCAGACTCTTCAAAGTGACAGTCTTAAAATAAACGACTCAAAAACTCGTCTAGGTGACAAGGAAGACCCACTTGGCCTGTGCCAGCCCAAAACCTGACATCTGCCAGCTCCAGATTCTATTTGTGGGATGGTAACCTGATAGGTTAGACATTTTTTGACTCGTTTATTTTATGATAGTCACTTCGACGAGTCTGGAGACAAGTTTACTTTTTCAGTGTAAGCCACACAGGGACTAACCCTCTAAGGATGGCATGATGCGGCATGATACAGAGCCGGTAACTACCGGCACTACACCAGTGCATCACGCCGACTCTTTGGCAGTGTATCAGCCTGGTCAATATGCCTGATGCACAAATGCAGCTTCATGAGTTGATAGATCATAGTGACAAAGGAGCATATGGTGCATTAAAACACATGCTGGCTTTAAAGTGTTACAGCATACGTTTTGAGGGAACAATAGAGCCACACTTTACCCCACAAGAGAGGAAAGCTGTACTTTGGTGATGATATTTCCTTACTGTTGCCCCCATTATCACAAAAGAAAGAGATGGTTTACTCTACCACTCAACAAAGGGGTGTATATTGCTAGGTAGGTACCTTACTGTAACTAGGTATATCATGAAATTATTGGACATTCTTGTTAATAAGCAATTTCCTGAGGCTGGACAGTTAATAAGCCATGTGATCTGTCCTTCCTGACCAAAAAAGTGCTAAAATTTCCGGAAAAAAAATGAATATTTTGCAAAAAGAATCAAAAAAATCGGAAAAAAAATGCTAGGGTCGGCCCTTTTTTGAAACTAGGGTCGCGTTTGCCTGAAACACACCTTTTATTTTTTTTGGCCTCAGCATTTATCAGTCATGAAAAATATTATTTTCGTTGCAAATGGAACGGCTTCAGGGGTAGTCATTTTTTGAACAACAGGGGTTGAAAACCAGCCGATGTGGTGGATATAGGGAGGTCGGGGCAGGTCCTGTGGGTCTGCCATTTGGTATTTCGCTGGGTCAAGCAAAGCCCACTTTGAAGACACACACTGGTACCTTGTCCATGGGTAACCACCACCTCTAAGCTTGTACCCAAGTAGTATATAATGTATCGCAACGGGACCATGCTTAAGTACTGTTTATTACTCAATCGATATGCAGCCAATCAGAGGCCGCCATTTGGTCACGTGACCCCCTCATTTGCATAATTACGTAATAGGCCACGCCCCCTTGATCACCAGCCAATCAGAGGCCGCCATTTGGTCACGTGACCCCCTCATTTGCATAATAGGCCACGCCCCCTTGATCACGTGACCCCCTCATTTGCATAATAGGCCACGCCCCCTTGATCACCAGCCAATCAGAGGCTTCCATTTGGTCACGTGACTCCCTCATTTGCATAATAATGAATCAGGTGACCCCCTCATTTGCATAATAGGACCACACCCCCTTGGTCACGTGACCTGAACCCCTCCCTCATTTGCATAATATAGATAATAGACAGACCACGCCCCCCTTTTGGTCACATGACCTGGACTAGCCAATGGGACGCTTCCATGGGGGGGAGGGGGAGGGGGAGGGGGGGAGGGGGGCACTTTAAGATGCATGGGGAGGGGAGGGGGGGAGGGGGGCACTATTACTCCTCCCTACCCCCCTTTAGGGGGTAGGGAGGAGGCGAGTCGGAGGTGACTGTAGAGGAGTTTTTCGGTGACTTGATGACCTTCAAACGACCATACTGATAATTAATAAATTTGACTTTTGACTTGAATATTCTTGCGACTTTGCGACCTGTAAGCGAAAGCGAAAGCGACTTTGCGACCTGTAGCCCTTAAAAGAGGTGACTTTACAAGTAACCTCAGGGGGGAGATCCTTCTACACCCCCACGGAGGAGGAACGATCTCGGTTGATTGACTGTACTTTGACTTGTTGTTGTAAACAAAAAAAAATCAATGAATAGAACGACCCCCTTATTGCTAACAAAGGAACGACTTTGAATTACACAAATGAGACTACCCTCTTTTGTAGGGGGTTAGTGGTAACTCGACTTAAATTAGAGTATTAGGGAGAGCAAAACGCGACTACACGCCGTCTTAGACTGTCTTACCGACCGGATAACAATAACCATAGTTACCTTGGTTACTGTTGATGACGCGTAATGAGCAACGTCGTCAAAATTAAGCTGACGTCAGCGGTCGGCTAGCCAGACAGTTTTTTTTTGTCAAAATGACCGGAGCAGGTTACGTTGCGGTCGCTCAAGAGACGGTGATGGATCTGGTCACGAGGATACTGAAAGAAGGTCTACCTAGAACCACCACGCTAGTTTGAGCGCGGCGGGTATCAGTCATCATGGGACCCTTGACGGGTGGGTCCTCCCCATGCAGCCGTATGTCGAATTTAAGAAATGTCCATGTCACATGTCACTAAGGGAGAAACATTTTTGAAATATTTAGAACCCAAATTGAGCATTCTGGTACATTTTAAGGACCCAGACACTGCAAAGCCAGGTACCATCCAAGAAAAAATATTTTTTTTGCGAAATGTTTAGGCTTGAAATGGTACTTTTCTGATGCACTCTTCGAACATTTTTTTCTCATGTCACTATGGTCCATGTCACATGTCGGACTTAAGAAATGCCCCATGTCCCATGTCACTTAGATGACCATGCCCCATGTCGATTTTTTAAGATATGACCGTGTCGTCGTATCGAATTGAAGAAAATGACCATGTCACCATATCGAATTTAGGGGTCTAGGGACATCAGCATGTCCGGCTATCCTCCACAAATTTAGCTCTAAAATGTTTACTTTTTTTGGGCTGATTTTTCATCATTTAAAAAAAAACAATAGGATGTTGAAATGTTTGCTGTTGTAAATGGAAACAAAACAAAACAAGCGCATGGTTAGATTATGTCACATTGTAGTCGCGGGTCCACTCGTGGCTTATCCAGCCTCTTTGTGGATCCGCGACTGACAATGTGTCATATACTAATCACCTGGCGTTTACGGTATTATATACTAAGGTATGAGACAGTCCCCACAGAAAAGGTGTCTAAAAAGCGCTGTGACCTGATTAAAATGACGTCAGCGGCGTCTGCTCGTCAGCGCCAGCTGTAGGACATGCCATCCTGCTTTGCTGGATGTTTTGAAATATTTTGATTTAACTGATAATACCTGATAACAAGCCTCTGAAGCAGTTTTTGATCGATTCTCCGGTCCCAGTACGTGTTCTCTACTTTCCATTGATTAGCTGCTTCAGCAAAAATCGCGCGCGGTCTAGATGACGGAGGAGCTAAAGCTCTGTTTAGAGAGTGGAACTTGACTATAGACTCAGTACTAACTGAACGCCCGGGTTCACCCCTCGTGTGGGTATATGTACAAGCTCAGGTTCTTCACTTTACGGCTTGACTAAAACTGAGACGCATCCATGATAAACTCTAGCATTTTTTTTTTCTTTTCTAGGATCGAGAGATTTTAAATGGGGCGGTTATCTAAATAGCGTGGAACTAAAATCAGGCTGCGGCAGATAGTATCTCTGCGCACCTCAAGACTCAACGTAGCTTTCACTCTCCAGCAGAGGTTTAGTTGTCACTAATTATGGGTGGCGACCATTATCCACCGGCGGATATTGGAGAGTGTTGGAGAGCTGAAGCTTACAGACATATAAATCAATCGCTCTGGTGGAAACAAGTGTCGGAAATATCTCGCCATAGATTGGAACCAAATACTTATCTAATGGAATCGTTATCAGTTTCAGTTTTCTTGCCGTACAAATTTAATTCCCACTCTTCACGTGGTGATAGCTGAAGGTCGCTCGTCGTAGGTACGTGTGACCAGAACACCCTTTTTTTTTCTTTTTGTTTTGGCGCGGGTTGACATCAGATTTGTACCGTACTGTCGCGATTAAGTGCTCTGAGGGAGCGCTTTTCAATTCGGTGAAGTTCTTACTCAGGAGCTATATACAAACCAGACGCTGGCGCTTATTCAAAGTCGCGATTTTAGTGCTTAAGAAAAAACATTTGGAGGCTCTTATACTCCAGCGCTTATTCAAGGCCGGCGCACTTTCAACACTAGTTGCTTTATCGCGACCGTGCGGTATGACTGCCGTGTCACAAGTTCCCAAACTCCAAATAAGGAAGTAAAACAACGTCGCCTGCCTACCTCATGAGCGTCATAGCGTCGTCGAAAATAGTGTGACGTCAGCTGCTCTCAGGCGGTTAGGAAGTCAGTTTGACAAAATGGCTCACCGAGTGAACTTCGTGGCCGTTTCCCGATCTGTGATCGATGCGGCCGTGGAGAAGGAATTCGCAGCCGCACTACAGAGAGAAGAGGCAGAGAGACAGCGTGCTGCTGCAGAGGAGGGTGTGGCCGATGAGCTGATCACGGAGCTCGTGGATCAACTCATCCGGCAGTCCGTCGAACAGGTCAAGCAGCAGGTCTGCAGGGAGGAAGGCCTACCGCCCGCCATCCTGGAGATGCTGAAGGACTACGACGTGATATGACCGCCGCCACACCCTCCGCCTCAGCAGCAAGTTCCCTGCTATCATCTCTAACGGTCCTTTTCAGGACCACCCGCTTATCACAAAAGTTGAAAATCAATCTCAATATAATATACGCATCAGAAAAACCCCTAATAGTCTCTACACTGAAACCCTCTTGAGTAGGTAGGTCGGGTTGTTTTTTTTTAGGAAGGGCATCAGGTCATCATGTGGAGGTCATCAGGTGTACTGTGAGTGTCTGTCGTAGGTAGGTAGCCCGACCCTAATCTTAAAATTTTTTTTTTTAGATTCTCCCTTATGTAGAGGGGCCCCCAGACAGGTAAAAATCGACGAATCGACATGACCCTAGTGACAAGGGACAAGACCTATTCCTTAGAATCGACAAGTGACATGGGTATTCCTTAGAATCGACATGTGACATGAGGGGTAGTGACATTTTTATAGTGTCAGTGACAAGGGACAAACCGCTTTTCTTAAAAATCGACAAGGGACATAGCCAAGTGAAACAGCATCCCCCCGTCTAGGGGCCTATGTAGGGTATCACCAAAAGGGTTTAAAACATACATAATGACCTTCAGCTATCTCAATTCTTATCCTTTGAAAAAGCCTAGAAGGGTGGGAAAATTCTTTGTATGTAAAAACAGAACTGATAAGGGTTTTTAATTAGACAGATATTGGTTCTACACTATCAAAAATAACCACTCAGTAAAAAAATGAGATTCTGACATATTTGGCATAGAAAAGAGATGGAATCTGGCGGCCTAGATATATTTTTCCTCTGTCTATAGAACTGGTTCGGGCTCAATTCTATATTACTATAAAGTTGTACTCAATAAACCCTCCCAGAATACAACACAGTTATCGCCCTCTATTTTTGAGTTACTGCCTATTCTCCAAGCACAGACTTGGCTCGCTCATAGTTCCGGTTGATCTCTCTCAGCAGCACACGTGGGTGTCTATGCTCGGAGAAGGGTTACCGCCCCCTATGTTTGCAGCCAGAAACTTCTCCTGTTCAGGACTGTTCCAGTGTCAGTCATAACAGTTGACGTAGCCTATTATCTTAAGACTAAGAAACAACCTAAGTTGTTTCTCATCACTAAGCAGTGAAAAAAATATGACGAGAGCGTTTTTTTTTTACTTTGGGGCTAAAATACATGGGGAAATTTGGAATTTTCGCGATCAATTTTCACGTTTCAGTAATTCGGGAAAAAAAAAAAAAAAAGGTTGTGATAATGCAAGTTATTCCTAGCTGACTGCATTACTGACAGCATAAGCTTTAATTTGATACTTAAATTTGCCGCCTAGTGTGACTCGTTCTTTTCTGTACATTATTAAAGTTACGTATCTTGTTTCAAATACTCCAAACACGTTGCGTATTACCCCATCTCAATCTACCTCCCAAATTCCTAGATCCACACATGCGACATTTTGAAGGAGGTTTGGTACAACATATAAGCTGCAAGTTATACACAGGGATTAATAATAAGGCCCCAGACGGGTAAAATAGACAAGTCAACAATGTCCTGTTTTAGCCAATATGGACAAAGAGACACGGGGGTGCTGGGAGTTGGCGACAAGGGGCAAGACGGGCAAGACTACTTCTCAAAATAGACAATGGACAAGACCTAGTTCTTAAATTCGACAAGGACCATTAGCATCTCTTATATTCGACAAGTGACACATGTGCCCCGTCTGTGGTCCTAATATAGATTTTCTAAAAGTAAATTTTCTGCACCGTGTGACAACGACCGATCAGCTAGATAGCAGAGATTTCCCCAACCTATTTTGGTTATTTTTCTATTCAGTTTTTGATCAGCGCTCTATATTATCGTGTTTTTTAAATTTTTAATCATAAATAATATGTAGACTTGGAAAAAAAAAAAAAAGAGAGCTGACACGCAAACTCCGACTCTCCCCCCTCCTACTCACATGTCGCTGTTTTGTCACTAAACCCAAAGACCCACCCACCCCGTAGGAAGGGGTGACGTTTGTGAACGTTCCCTTAGTCTTCTATTCTTTATTTATTGTGTGGCCCCTAAAAAGGGGCCAACCAACTCTGATCGAGTTGGTTATATGCTGCGCAACATCGGCGTAATTAATTACGCCTCATGTTAAGCAGCATGGATCACTCTGACAGACTGGCCTCAAAAGCCCCGTTGGACGGGGGCCCTGTGGCACTGTCAGAGACGAGTTGATCCGTTTTTCAGATTACCGACTCGGTGAGAGGTTCTGACTATGTATATCTTTTATAACGCCTTAGATATGGTGTGGTATTTTTCATCTCGCTATAGTTTAATTGGTATTTAAAGAAACTGTCTCATTTCTATCAGAAATACACAATATTGAATTGTTTTTTATATTTTAATATATTAGAAGCGCGCTTTGTTGCCTTTATAACTCATTATGCGTTAAAATGTTCGTGAGCATCGTAGGAATGTACAAAATTCCTATTGTGGTGCCATCTGACGAAAGAGCGGGGAACTATACTAGCGCGTTCGTTATTCGCATCTTTGACAGCGACTAAGAGACGCTCAAACTGTCTCTTATTTAGTTTGAACTTATCACAAAATTGTCTTTGATAGGTCGTAGATTGACTTCTGACTTTTTTTTCTTTTTTTTAGTTAGAATAAAAAAAAACAAAAAAAAAACAGTGACGCCGACACAGACCTGCACATTAACGCGCTCCACCGTCTTCAGAGGGTTAAGTCTATAGTACAGTAGATTCTACTGTGTACTTACACTAACAGTGCTACATATACATACCCTAGTTCTAAGTGGGTTTTTTTTTAGAAAAAAAAAAAGTGATCTACTCACCCAAACCGCTATTAGTAGGTAACCTGTATGAACCATACCGCAAACATCTGCCTCGTGACTGATAGTGTACCGGTGGTGAAGTGCTGTTGCAAGAACAATTGAGGCTCTTTATATAGCTGAGAGAGCGAATGTCCTAATCTTGTTTTCACCTTGAGCCCCACCCTCTTCCAGAGAGGAAATCAAAAATCGCATGTACATGCATATGGGCTTATAGCTGGTGAATAGATAAGGCGGGACAACTGTGTATACAAAGACTACAGGGGGCGTTTTAACGACAGGTGTGACGCGCCAGCCCGTGGACGGAGCTTTTGTTTTCACCTAGAGAGGGGATCAAGAGTGTATACAAAGCCTACAGGGGGTGATTAACGCGGCCGGATGTCTGCATGTTTTTGTTCTAAGCCTGTTTTGTTTTCAGCTAGATCCCCCACCCTCTTCTAGATCCTTTCCACCCTTAAATCAATCTGATAATTGTCATAAAGGGAGTAATGCGCATTACATGTATATAGGATTATAGCTGGGTAAGAGATTAAGACGTTCAAACTGTGTATACAAAAAAAAAGCCTACAGGGGGTGTTTAAGGTCGGGTGTCATGCGCCGGTGAAGAGATAAAGCGGGTCAACTGTGTATACAAAGACTACAGGGGGTGATTAATGACAGGTGTGACGCGCCAGCCCGTGGACGGATGACTGCATCTTCTAAGCTTTGTTTTCACCTAGAGAGGGGATCAAGAGTGTATACAAAAAGCCTACAGGGGGTGTTTAACGCGGCCGGATGACTGCATGTTATGTTCTAAGCCTGTTTTCAGCTAGAGAGGGACCTAATCACCTAAGCCCTTTCCACCCTTAAATCAATCTGATAATTGCCATAAAGGGGAGTAATGCGCGTTACATGTATATAGGATTATAGCTGGGTAAGAGATTAAGACGTTCAACTGTGTATACAAAAAAAACTACAGGGGGTGTTTAAAGCCGGGTGTCATGCACCAGCGGGCAGACGGATGTCTGCTACTCTAGCTGTGACTACAAGCGCGTGCGTGTGGTAGACAGCTTAAATCAAAACAAGTTAAGCTCCTTATAGCTTCCTACTGACTGCGGATTCGAGTGCTTGAAAGACGGTCTTTTGTTTTTTCATCTATTTCCTCGGGGAGTCGAACAGGATTAAAGATGTGACGAACCCGCACCTACACAGGTAGACAGCCGGTCGCCTTCCTAGTGAGAGTTTTTCTCATGAGTTAAGAGGCTTATCTCGGAGCCTAGTACATAAGCGAGAGTGAAACATGGATCCCACACACTTCTTCTACCACCTTCAGCATGGCGTCATCAGGAATCACTCTACGTTCTACCAAATGTGAGCATCCCAACACTACTACAGAGCAGCGACAACACCACACGGAGGAGACGACCATGGTTACTGATGAGTTAACAAGTAGCAACGTGGAGGTTCGTTTTTATCAAGATTCGTACGGGTGGCTGGATAGTGTGAGGGCTACTTCTGCAGCTGTTGCTGCTGCTCGTGCAAGACGTGAAGCTCTTACCGGCGTTCGTGCTACACATGCTGCATACGAAGTCACTAATGTTGCTAACAACGCTGCTGTTACTCTCCCCACTGCTGCTCGTGCTGCTAATGTTCTTGCTACTGTTACCGCTCTTGCTGCCGATGCTGCTGCTGCTGATGCTGCAGCGACTGCTAACGGTGACGCTGTTGCGGCTGCTGCTAGAGCTAGTGCTATTAATGCTTGTACAGCTGCTAAAAACATAGCCTGTTTCGCTGATGCTAGTCGCAATGTCGCTGTTGCTGCTATTGCTGATGCGCATGATGCTGGGTTACGGGCTGTTGCTTTTGCTGATGTTGCTGTTGATGCTAATAGAGTTGCTCAGAGCACTGCTACTGCTGCTGAAGATGCTGCTGCTGCTGCTGCTGCTGCTGCTGCTGCTGCTGAAGATGATGCTGCTGCTGCTGCTGCTGCTCTAGACACCTATGACGCTGCTGCTGCTGCTGCCGCTGCTCTAGACACCTATGACGCTGCTGCTGCTGCTGCTGCTGCTGAAGATGCTGCTGCTGCTGCTGCTCTAGACACCTATGACTAAACTTAGTAGGTGTTGTTTACAAACAAAGAGAGCCACGTGCTGTTGTTGTGGCTTATTATGCAAATTATGAAGAGGCCGCGTGACCACGGGCTGCTGCTGCTGCTGCTGCTACTGCTGCCACTGCTGCCACTGCTGCTGAAGATGCTGCTGCTGCTGCTGCTGCTGAAGATGCTGCTGCTACCTATGACTAAACTTAGTAGGTGTTATTTACAAACAAGAGAGCCGCATGGTGTTGTTTACAAACAAAGAGAGCCACGTGGTGTTATTTACAAACAAAGAGAGCCACGTGGTGTTGTTGTGGCTTATTATGCAAATGAAGAGGCCGCGTGACCACGGGCTGTTGCTTTTGCTGTTGATGCTGCTGCTGCTGCTGCTGCTGCTGCTGAAGATGCTGCTCCTGCTGCTACTGCTGCTGAAGATGTTGCTCCTGCTGCTACTGCTGCTGCTGCTACTGCTGCTGAAGATGTTGCTCCTGCTGCTACTGCTGCTGCTGCTGCTGCTGCTACTGCTGAAGATGCTGCTGCTGCTGAAGATGCTGCTGCTGCTGCTGCTCTAGACACCTATGACTAAACTTAGTAGGTGTTGTTTACAAACAAAGAGAGCCACGTGCTGTTGTTGTGGCTTATTATGCAAATTATGAAGAGGCCGCGTGACCACGGGCTGCTGCTGCTGCTGCTGCTGCTGCTGCTACTGCTGCCACTGCTGCCACTGCTGCTGAAGATGCTGCTGCTGCTGCTGCTGCTGAAGATGCTGCTGCTACCTATGACTAAACTTAGTAGGTGTTATTTACAAACAAGAGAGCCGCGTGGTGTTGTTTACAAACAAAGAGAGCCACGTGGTGTTGTTTACAAACAAAGAGAGCCACGTGATGTTGTTGTGGTTTATTATGCAAATGAAGAGGCCACGTGATCAAATGGAAGCTTATTATGCAAATGAGGGGGTCACGTGACCAAATGGCAGCCTCTGATTGGCTGGTGATCAAGGGGGCGTGGTCTATTATGCAAATGAGGGGGTCACGTGATCAAGGGGGCGTGGCCTATTATGCAAATGAGGGGGTCACGTGACCAAATGGCGGCCTCTGATTGGCTGGTGATCAAGGGGGCGTGGCCTATTACGTAATTATGCAAATGAGGGGGTCACGTGACCAAATGGAGGCCTCTGATTGGCTGCATATCGATTGAGTAATAAACAGTACTTAAGCATGGTCCTGTTCCGATACATTATATACTACTTACCCATCTTATATCAGCTTATCAGTGCAGGCCACCACAACAAGCTCCAGTGCCCGCTATACCGCAGTGCCATCTAAACCGGGCCGACCCTACGTTTTCTTTTTATCCAATTTTGAAGAGATTTTCATATTTTTACACTTTTGTGGGGTTTATTTTAGGTTTACAAAAGTTTTGAAAAAATCTTCCCATTTTTACACTTTTTTGGGGTCGATTTTAGGGTATGTAAAAAAAGAAAAGAAAAAAATTCCGACCAACCGACCCTAGAGTTTCTTCCCATGTTACCTTAAACAATTTTTTTTTATTTGGCCTTATTCCATACTGTATGTGTATATGGTAACATGATGAAGTTTCTCACAGCCATTTCCATATTTATATGTCTTTACACCATAGTTGGCTGAGAGAAGAAAAGAAATGGCCTGACTGTATTTTACATTTATATATGACTCTATGTGTATGCGGTCCATTAAGCACACTCTCCTACTGTGAGTGTAAGTCAGATATGATATGCGTGACTAGCTGCATAAGTGTTTTATAAACAATGGTTATTATCTGCAGCTGGAGACTTGGAAAATTACCCTCTCCTTAGCTTATGACACTTACACAGCAGGTCACTTGTACCATATCTAATACATAATAACTATGTTAAGCGAATCCTGTATGTCAAGTAAAGTAAATTGCTGTACACCTGTGTCTATCTGCTCACAGGTAAAGGCCTGTACAGTACAACCCCGTTAGATGGACGGCCCATCTGCGGCCAGAAACATAATTATAAAACAAAACACCAGGAGCATTAAGATGTGCTCTTATTAGACTGGAGGTTCCTTCTGTTACACTCAGCAGAGTTATTCCCCACTCTTTGGACCCTGGGTCAGAAGCCGTAGTGGGCTATGGGCCAGGTCCAACCTGGGAAGAAATTGAGACATACACATGAACTCCCATGTCATCCCTTTGTTTTACCCCAACCTTGAGTCAGGAGAGAAACCTTCAGTTCTAAGTCTAGACTCACACTCTTGAGAGATTGGATTTAGGATTAGGTCAGTAGCATTGTTGTCGTAGACTTCATCTATTATTAGCAAAATACTTTTGGGGCCCATAGCTTAACTTGAAGGGTCGCTTTATTGAGGCTCTACCGTAGGTGTATGGTCTCTACATGTAACGGCCATATAGGTACAGTACACCGGGGCGGGGCCATATTCCACTCAGCTCTTGATTGACCAGGCTAACACATGATTCACACTAATTACTCCGCTAGCCCTGCTACATAGACTATACTTAATCAAATTACCGTCAATTATAGCTCATGACAATACCAACACGTTAGGTCACAGGTGAGGTTATGAGTGCAATGTGGTAATACGGGTACATTAAAATCCATGAGAGAGAAAAGACGAACAGAGAGGCAGCGCCAGGCATACATACGGAAAGATAGAGATATGGAAAGAGCCGAGCATTATCGGTGTACGAGTACATTATTCCCACCTTAATTATACCTATAGAGGTCAGCATTATCACATTGCAAGAGAATCTAGCAATGCCGGAGCCCCTCTGTCAAGGCTCCCAGTGTCTTACAATAGTCCACCCAAGGCCAAAAAAGAGGTGTGTTTCAGGTTACATGGTCTGAAAATCTAAGGTATTATAAAGTGGGTCGGATTTTAATTTTTTTTATATATATATATTTTTTACTTTAGCCTGAAAAGTACACAGAAATCGACTCACGAACTACAATGCCGACTTGCCGACGACCACCTCGACTCGTGAACTATCAGATCGACCCTTAAATAGCCCCAAAATGACCCAAAATATAAATATTCTTTCAAAATTACATAAAAATGTCTAGGGTCGGCCCTGTTTTGCTAGGTAGGGTAGAGTAACCTGAAACACACTTTTTATTTTATTTGGCCCAAGCTGAAGACGACATGACGGCTGATGCAAATTCCTGAAAACTTTGAAGTCATTCGCAACATACCAAAAGGTCTGTATTATCAAATAATGTTGGCTGCTTTAATTTTATACTTGCGCTGCGGCTGAAGTTTAACCTTTTAAAAACGGCATAATGTCTTGATGCCTGATGCCTTTGGTTGGCATGATGCATGAATGTAGCCATGGCGAGTAACTCGCCAATGCTGCATTCAAGCAACATGCTGGCCCTATAGGGTTGAGAAAGGGTTGGCATGAGGTACTTAATGCAGCAACAGTTACTCGCCTGAGCTGCATTGATGCATCATGCCGACAATTGTCATCTTTTAGCAACAGATTACAGATTTACTTTATTCACCAAGGAAATCATGTAACATAACCTATGCTTTACAAGCGCACAGTCAGACACCAGACCACTGCTAACTCTGGTGGCTAGCTCTGCTCTATCTGCCACCTTATGGCTTTGTCTCATGAGATTGGGCCAAGTGTGAACGTCTTTGACCGGGTGCCAGCTTTGACCGGCTTGATAGAAAAGGGTTCATTAAGGGCATTTGAAGATAGAAATTGGCTGAAAAGGTAAATGGATTTTACGACACTTTACTTTAGTAGTTAGTAGCCCATTTATATCTCAATCTGCCCTAAATAAACCCTATTCTATCAAGCCGGTCAAAGCTGGTACCAGGTCAAAGCTGGCACCCGGTCAAAGACGTTCACACTTGGCCCATTCAGTGATCCCATCATGGCTGGACGCATGTCGGGTTGCCGACTGTGAATCAATGTACTTAGTATACCGGTACATGGTGGGTGCCTGGAGATAGGCCAGCACATGATGCTATAGGGTGGATTAGCGGTATCATCAACCCTTTAAGGGCCGCACAGTGCTTTAATGATGTATACCCATTGTCGGCATAGTGCAGGAATGCAGCCCTGGCAAGTATCTGACCACGGCCGCATGCAAGCATGACGACCCCACACTGTAAAAAAGTTGGTTGCCATTTTTGTAGGTCACAGTAAATTCTACTGTAGGTGTACAGTTGATTGTAAGTAAACAGTAGTATATTGATTGTAAGTAAACAGTAGAATATACTGTCAATCTACAGTACAATCTACTGTGAATCCATTCTACAATATATTCTACTATAGATCTACAGTAGATTCTACTGTGTACCTACACTAACTATTTACAGTGTATGTGGGGTTGATACACTCGAGAAGGACCACTAAGGCCCGTCAGTGCTTAATAAATGCACCATGGCCCTAAAAGGGCCTGGTGCATTATAGTGGTATTTTCACCGGGCGTTTCCCACTCACAATTCTAGTACTGTTGTAGTCTGCTATGTGGTTAAGTGCGAGTGGTGAGAATGCCCCTTTAAAGCCCCAAGCTGCCTTTAAAGGGTTGAGGGTTTTATGAATGTCAGGTATCGGACCGTCAGGGCCGTGTGTGATTATCCACCTGGTGCACGCAGATTACCTGTATAACCCTTTAAGGACCGCATAGTGCTGAAATACACTTTTGTCCATTTGTTGTTGTGATGCATACATACGAGTTTCTCATCAGTGTTGTATTTGGGGGGTTGATACTTCTCTGATGCGTCGTCATGATGCATCAATGCATTGTCAGAGAATTACTCACTGGTACTGCTCGGTGCATCATAGATAGGATGACTTAAGGCAGCTTCTGGTCGGTAAAGGTTTATGTATAAGTGTCCATCCTCACACCAGTCTGTCCCATCTGTCTGGTCCGGCAATCAGGTTATATAGCCTGGGAAGAGCTAGCTACTAGAAGCAGCTCCGTTCTTTTCCTGGTCCTCTCCCAAATGGAGCTGCAATTATTAGATATCGTACAAGTGACTTACTGTATAAGAGTTATACGCTAAGGACAGGGTAATCGTCCAAGGCATTAGCTGAAGATGATAACCATAGTCCAAAGCTTAGAACATTTGAACTTATACAGCAAGTCACGCATCACCATATTTGAGTTATGCCACTTCTGCCCTTAATTGTTCTGTACGTCTTATATTAGGAGTTTTCTTTTGTTTTCTGTGCCAGATAATGTCACAATTTTGTATATTGGATAACCACACCAACTATTTCATAAACAGTAGGCATCGTCAGGTGCTGCGTAGTACATGTATATGCATGGAGACTGGCACATCACGTGCTTATCTATATTATTCCAATCCTATTAGAACTATTTCCCTCTCATCCCTGTCTCATAAAAACACAATCCTCCGTAATCCTGTAATCCGACCTGCTAATCTGGCTAACATTGGTTGAGGGGGGTGGGTGGATGTCGATCTTCTGTCCATTTTCTGGATTATTCTTTTCGTTTACCTGTCAGCAGATTAGTCTTTTATGGGCAGCATAGCCCTTTAATGCAATGTGCCCTTCTCTCATCATGATGGTGAGTAACATGCAAGAACTGCATACATACATTCATGGCAATGTTATGGAAAAATAACCATTAACAAGAATTTTGCGGTTGTTGCCGCGTAAAAAAATGCCTCAGGCATTTTTATACGCGGCAACAACCACAATTCTTGCATTCGAAGAAACATAATGTCTACATGGTTGGTATGTTTGAAGGGAACCCATTCAAGACACCAAAAAAGCAGGGCCGGGAAGGGGTTATCAGGGGGAAGGATGATATTTCTCAAATATGGCATTTCCTATGAATTCCTTGGGTCCATGTTAGGGGGTAAGGAAATGTGTGTTGCTAGGCAGATAAACAATTACAATAGATGTTGCTAGGCAACCAGCTGGATTAGCAACAAACCAAAAGAAGCATTGAATTCCTTGGGTCCATATTAAGGGGGTAGGTATGATTATAATCAACCTTAGGACCATGGAAATGTGTGTTGCTAGGCAGATAAACAATTAGAATAGCCGTTGCTAGGCAACCAGCTGTATTAGCAACCATTGAATGCCTTGGGTCCATTTTAAGGGGGATAGGTATGATTATAATCAACTTCAGGACCATGGAAATGTGTGTTGCTAGGCAGATAAACAATTAGAATAGCCTTTGCAAGGCAACCAGCTGTATTAGCAACAAATGGATAGATCCATTGAATTCCTTGAGTCCATAATTATTAGGGGGGGTAGGTATGATTATAATCAACCTTAGGACCATGGAAATGTGTGTTGCTAGGCAGATAAACAATTAGAATAGCCGTTGCTAGGCAACCAGCTGTATTAGCAACCATTGAATTCCTTGGGTCCATTTTAGGGGGGGGGGGGTAGGTATGATTATAATCAACTTCAGGACCATGGAAATGTGTGTTGCTAGGCAGATAAACAATTAGAATAGCCGTTGCTAGACAACTAGCTGTATTAGCAACAAACCGATAGAACCATTGAATTCCTTGGGTCAATATTAGGGGGGTAGGTATGATTATAGTCAACCTCAGGACCATGGAAATGTGTGTTGCTAGGCAGATAAACAATTAGAATAGCCGTTGCTAGGCAACCAGCTGTATTAGCAACAAACCGATAGAACCATTGAATTCCTTGGGTCAATATTAGGGGGGATAGGTATGATTATAGTCAACCTCAGGAACTATCAAAGGTTGATTTATATTATTGTTATCACATAGCATAAATTTGTGTTGTGAGACCTTAATCCAAGATGGCGGCACAATCCAAGATGGGGGCGCCCATTCTGACTTCTGGCAAAGTGCAAACATCATATACCTCGTTCTGGTGGTGCCTGGCGGCACCACCAGGTGGCTACGCCACCACTTCGGCATAAAAAATGCTTAGAGCTGCATGATGCACTGATGAAGCAAATTGCCGCCCCTGTGTTGGTGCCTGATGTACTTTGATGTCTCATGGTGTGGTGCCTACAGGACTATCCATGTGTGTATGAGATGTATTGACGTTAAGGTGTGGTAAGGAGACAGGGCTGACCACACCCACCACATGCCGCTATGACACACTGATATCAACCAGCCCTCCCAGGTGCATGGACACGTATAGCGTCATCTATAGCGTCTACAGTATATTCTACTGCAAATTCATTCTACAGTATATTCTACTGTAGATTTACAGTAGATTCAGATTCTTTTACTGTGAATCTACAGTAAATTAACTATTTGCAGTGTAGTGACGTCTTACAGCTATCCATAGATGAGATCTAAGCTAGGTTTTAAAATTATGGTAGATAGATATAGGTAAGACAGATTCCACCGTCAAACCTCGGTTATAAGTCGAATTCTTTTTTTCTGTGAGAATTCTACCCCCAAAGTCACATCTGTATATATATATATATATATATATATATATATATATATATATATATATATATAAATATATATATATATATATAAATAAATAAATGAAAGATTTTTTTTCTCTCAAACTCAAATTCAGCTTATAACCAGAAAGATGTTAACTATTGACTCCTACCTTTCTATTATAACCAAGGTAGACTTTTAACCGAGGTTATACCACACTTGGGCGGAAAGACAGAAGAAACTGCCTGACTGTATAAGACGTACAAAAGGTGAGAAAACATTCACCACTAGTGTGGCATAAGTTAATTATACTACACCCAGGGACCTTTCCTCAGGATAATGACTTAGTCTCGGCTGAGTACACTTGTCTGCGACTCGTGATCAGCCTTGACTGTCGTGATTATCCTGAGTAAAGGACTCTTGGTGTAGTATAACTAATACTTCTATGGCATATCACAACACTGTATACGCAGGGTATGAATGTCCAGGCAGCTTGGTGAGTTTGTTCCCTGTGAGTGTAGACCAGCCTCTACCTGTCTGTGTACAACAGGTCCTCAGGCCACCGTTAAAGTTCACCAAGCACAGGCCACACTGAACAACGCAAAGGCCGGCTGTATAAAGAGACAAGTGTGAGGATCTTTTCTGACAGAAATACTCACTTTTAAAGGCGCAAATCTCGGTACCCCTCCAGCAACAGTCGCAGCGGAGTCGGGACAGGCACTCAGCCCTATAAGTAGGGGCGGTGGGGCTTTAAGTTCCTGATGTTTTCTGGGTAGATTATATTCTGCCAAACTGGCTACGAGTAATTGGCAATTTACGATTGGCAATTGACACAATTGGCAATTTGCAATGGCGGACCTCCTTGTCATCTCACTTTGGAAATAAATAAAGAGGTACCTTTACTTTGATAGCCCGTACCCTCTGTGTAGATCGTACGACACACTCGAGTTTCAAAGACCCCCAACCCCCCGAAGGCATGGTGTGTACTGTCACCTTCTTAGATAACTGAGATTTGGTTGTACAGCAAGGCGTCATGTAGTTTGGAATACATCGTCATATAGGTTCACAGAAAGTACTCTCACCTTTGTTACATAAGAACACTGTACACTCCTGAACATATCTCTTCAATTTCTTCTCACCAGACAACAATTCTTATGCGGGCTCTGTTTGCCCATTATTTATCTACATTCTAAACTGGGATTGAAGCATGTTATTGATCTCGGGACATTTATAAAGAGCCAACCAAAATAAAGTAGGCTCAGCCCAGTTTGTCTAGCAACGTTAAGATTCAGATGGTTTTCTGCGAAAGTTGTGGAAAGGCAAGTTTTTCTTTACAACTTATTGCAGACGCTAAGAGCTTTAACTTGACACCAAATATGCCCATTTCTGCAAATGGTTTATCAATGGTGAGAGTTGTCAGTGCGTTCTTGTACCCTGGACAATCTTAATGAGCCCGGCAAAATAAAGTAGGATCAGGAACCTCATTCTAAACAAGTCACGAAGTCTTAGGCAACTTATCACGTTGCGGAACCAGTTTCATCACGTGGCCATTGGGGGTCTTTCACAAGACATTCGGTTGACCTCTATAGAACAATATATTATGTAAGTACCACTTTTTGACGTTCATGATTACCTTTGTGAATTGCAAATATTACACTATTGACGAAAATCCAATTTCTGAGTTACTAATCTGTTCTGACACCAAAGATTAAATTTCGAGCCCAACACCAAAGATTACATTTCGAGCCCAAATGTAGCTTTATTTCCTTTGGCGGTAGACAATTGTAGAAAGGTTGTGCCATGCATTTAACCCTTAACGGGCAGAATAGTGAGTTAATGCATTATGCCCCTTTGTCGTCCTAAATGTAGTGAGAGTGAATTGATATATTCCCAAGGGGTGGTCATGATGCACCAATGCAGAGGTAGCATTGGCGAGTTACTCACCAGACGGGGGGGGGGGGGGCATTCCCTCATCCTGATGACAAAGGGCATAGCGTATTTCAGCATTATGCCGTCCTTAATAGGTTAACCCATTACGGATGGCAAACTGTATGATGCATGCATGCAGCCCTAGCATGTAACTCACCAGTGCTGCATTCAAGCACATGTCGACCCTACATTCGGTATGATACACCAATGAAGCAGCAGCGAGTTAAGGGGTGCCTCCACCAAAGACCGTCCATCCGTCCGTCCACTTTTTCCGTCCATTTTCTCACTTTACCCGGACGGACGGAAGCAAAAGTGGACGGACGGAAACCATTCCGTCCACTCCTGTCCAAATTCCTGACGGACGGAGTGGACGGACGGAGCCAAAGCACTTCCACCAAATCCGTCCGTCCATCCGTCCGTCCATATTTTGCTGGACGGATGGACGGACGGAGACAATTTCTGATCCGTCCGTCCAAAAAGGTACATTCCGTCCACTTTTTTTGGACGGATTTGACTGGAATATGGACGGACGGCAATATCAAAACTTTTTGATATTGCCGTCCGTCCATGCAAGCAATATAGCGGACGGATTCCGTCCAGTGTACAGGCACGCCACCTGGCGTTACGTGTAGAAGACAGTAGTACCCCTTCTCCTCACCGTCCGTTCATGGCGCTGGGACGGGTCATGTGATCATATTGTACGACGCTCAAAACAGATCCAAAATGGCGACAAGAGGACAGAAAAGACGGGCCGCACAGCCAAAACAACCGTCTCCTGTTCCTAAAAGGAGTCGCAGACTGCAGAAAGTAGAGACAAAGGAGGCAGCGGAGTCCAGTGACAACGGGGAAACCGAAAATGATGTCAATCCAGTGCAAGAAACTGTCAAATCCGGTGGGGGAGGACGCGGTCGTGCTGCCGGGAGAGGCCGGGGTCGGGGCGGCGGTGGTAGGAGTACTCTCGGTCTCAAACTTTCCGGCACCTCCTCCTGTTCCCGCTCTAGTGCACCGGTCCACGACTCAGGTAAAGGAAACCTTGCTTCAAAAATAAAGAAAATTCTGGTGGAGGGTGACATACAAGAAAAACGTCTCATCCAACAGGCACAGGAGGACGACTATATAGAGGATTCTGACGATGAGGTAGACAGTTCCATGGCAAGACGCATAAACAACTGTCATGACAGCATGCAAGGGTCCATAGATTATACCGAGGTTCCTGAAGAGATAGAACAGAAGCAGGAGCAGTTGATATCAGAACAGGTAGACGAGGAGCAGGAGGAGGAGGAGGAGGAGGATGAACTAAATCAAACCCACCTCCGGTCTATCATCCAAGACCCCACAGCGTTTGCAGAGCCCGGCAAGGACGGGGACGTATACTGGTCGGAGGACCCCACCAGGGAACCAACGCTATGTGCATTATGGGAGGAGGAACGGGGACTGTATGACACTAGTCACCGCACACATATGACACAAGACAAGAACACAATATTGATGAGGTTCGCCACAATCTTGCGGGTGCCAGGTAATTTTTTGTTCAGTTCTTCAGTTACATTATTTCCCATGTAAAAAAAAAATTTTCAGGCAGATTTTTGACACATAAATGATGCTTTCTCACTATACCTAAAAAAATTACATTTATTTCTGCACGTAGTTCATCAAATTGAAAAATAGTTTTAACACAAGTGTGAGATATAATTGTGCCACGCCCCATCACAAAATATTTTCCATTTTTTAAATTATTCTATTATTTCTCTTTGCAGTGCTGGAAATAGACAAAAGGATGCAAACTTTGAGAAACCTTTATCAAAGATTGCACCGGCAGTGTCCCAGTGGGGCAGAGCCGGAGGGACGGACGGAAAGGCAGAAAGAGGTTCTCCGCTTGGTGTGGTTTCTACGCAATCATATCAAAACTTCCAAATCCTTGACCAGCTACAAGACTGCAAACCCGGGTACAGCGGAGACTGGAAAGGGAAAAAGTGTGGTGACCCCTACCATTCCCACCACATCACAGGTCCGTTTGAATTTAATATCAAAGTAAAGCATGAAATATATTGATGTGTCATGTACCGTATATTGCTCCAGTGACATGAATTTTAATTTTTTTCCATCCACATCTTCTCACATATGAAGTGGTAATGAATACCCTGAAACTACTTGTTTTTCTAAGACACAGAATAGCTACATCATGTGTTAGTTTATTTTGGCTCTCCCTCCAGTTGGTAAATATGTAATATAATATGTGTGTTTTTTTTTTACGTGTATCAGCAGTGCCATTGTAGCACATTACATTAATTTTCTTCTGCATGGACAATTTAAAACATTCTATCTTCAGAATATGTGTTTTAAAATGAATTTATGTCCATACCAATACAATATTATTTCCAATTGCATCATGTATTTTGACAGCAACCAAATTTAAATAGAATAAATATTGAAACAGGACATTGCTTTTACTGTAGTACACAACCTGATGTCCCGTGTCATGTTGTACTGTAGAAATCAATATATTCTTATTGTTTTTTTCTTCCAGCCCGACGAAAAGGAGGCAGAAGAAGAGATGCTGCAGAAATTAGACCTAGAACGTGTCATGAACACATCTTTCAGCCCTATCCACAGTGCAGCACAAGAACTGACCGAGTCTGAGAAGGGTAGTGATGATGAGTTCAAACCCAGCAAGAAACATTTCGGACGGAACAACAGGCTGAACAACCCGGATGTGGTGGATTACATCAAAAGGAAATCGCCCAGGCTGAATCAGAATGGGAAGAAGACCAGCGACCCGTCCAAAGTGAAGGGGTCTGCAAAGAAGAGGGTGACACAGAGCAGCACCTCCTCCACCAGAGACAATGAATTGTCCAGCACCCCAAAGAAGACAGGAGTCAGGAAGAGAATAAATATGGATGACAGTGAAGACTCCGAGGACAATAGCCCGTCCCCCTCCATGCTTAAAAGAAGCAAAGTGCATCACTCCACACCAAAGATGAAAACTGCACACAACAAGAAAACTGCACTGCCATGCACCCCCAAACAAGTAGAAAAAAATGCAACTAGTACTCCCAAAAATGCACCAGTAAAAAGTACTCCCAAAAAAGCTCCACCTAAAGGTACTCCAAAGAAAGCTCCACCTAAAGGTACTCCAAAGAAAGCACAAGTAAACAAGCCCGTACTGGAGAAGAAAGAAATACCATTCAAAGAGGCCCCTGTCAAAAAAGTTGAAAAGAAAAAAGTAAAAGCAGCCTCCTCTAACAAGACAGCGGAGGAGAGGATGAAAGAATACCAAATTATGCAGGAGAAGAAGGAGCAAGGCAGGACAGCGTCCAATCAGGAAGTCTTGGATATCATAAAAAAAAAGAAACCTTCAGAACTGACAGCAGCGCAGAGGAAACTCCTCATGACGTCAGCCGGTTCTGCCACTCCCACCTCTTTCTCAGTTACCATGGATAATGAGTGGTTCGAGAAGGCCGGATCCGCTTACCGTAAGATAAAAGACAACGAAAATAAAAAGAAAGAGCAAGACAAGAAGTCAGAAATGGCTGATATTTTGAAGAGCAAGAATGACCTCATACTGAAGGCCACAGATCTACTTAGCAAACCACCAACACTTCCTGCATCCGCCAGCACAGAGGAACAGTTGTGGGCCGATTCCCTTGTCCCCCACCTGCAGGCAATGGAGGAGGGTATAAAGGATGAATTTATGCTCCACGTCCTGTCCCTAGCCATCAAAGCAAAAAGAGGAAAGTGGCCTGCTTGATCTGTGTGTTGTTTGATATAAAGCAATGCCAGGTACCTTGTGTTGTGTATTCCAGTTCATACTTTGAACGGAGACCGTCAACTGTATTTTGACCACATTTTTTCATGTGTTACATGGTGAGGAGATGGAGACAGTGGTATGGTACATGATATGCCACAAAGCAGACCGTGTTGTTGACAAGTGGCCATCAGTTTGATTTTTTATCTCTTTTCAGGTGCTTCTCATACTTTAATGAATGACATGTGAAGTTATCCTATGTAATAGCAGACAGTGATTTGTCATACCATGACATGGTGCTTTTTTTTCTGCTCTTAAGTGGTGCTGTACTGAAATGACGTGTTCAGGTGCACACCGTGTTGTGTTAACTCTGTAGTTAAGCTCATTCAAATAGCTAAATCAAGGTGCTGCAACACATATCAAGCTAGATCATTTTGCTTGAGATGTAGCAAAACTCAGTGTGCCATTGCTCCTCAGGATATAAAACAGAAACAGAGGTGGAGTACCGGTACAAAGTACAGACATTGGTTTTTATACAACTGTGGCAGAAACATGTAACTGTTATTTTCATGTTTCCCTCCGGTTTGAAAGTGAGTGATTTGTACCACGATTCCTTTCATTTTTCTGTCACTGTACTCAGGAATGTATGTTCATTGTATGCCTTAATGGGTATAAAGTATTAAGTATCAGGTGTTAAGCTACATCATTTGGCTTCACCTGTAGTAACACAGCATGTTACTTTGGACGTCAGGACATAAAACAGTGACACAAGTGCAGTACCGGTACAACGTTCTGACAATCATTTGAATGAAAGTGGGAGAGAAGTATTTTTGTTCTATATTTTTGCATCTCTCTGTACCGGTACCCAGTTATTTCAATCAGAGAAAACATTTTGCATGCATGACAAGGGCATGTAGAGAAACATATACCGTATAGCATGTCATTTTTATACGTTCTGTTCTAAAGATACAAGAAAATAAAAATTATATTTTCTATATAAAAGAGTTGTACTTCATAGTATAGAATGTGGCAAATTACAGCTTCATACTTCACTTTGTGTTGCAGTACAAGTTGGGGATAATGGGAGGGAAGTTGTTGTGTGTGGTTACCATGGAAACAAACAGATGACCTTGTTGTACTGTGTCCCGGTTATACCAAGCTGTACTGTTCTGTTTCCAAAGCAACACACACATATAAAAACAGGGAAAAGTAAAAGGACGTTTTGGCTTAGCATGGGGTGGGGTACTATTGTACCGGCGGTAACCATGGATACCACCCGATGACAGTGGTCTCCGTCCACCCTGCACCAGCGTCTAGCCTAAAGTTTGAACAGCTAGGAAATGACACTGTAGGCATTTGTGGGTGGCAGTCCGGGACTGGTCTCCGTCGTGGCAGTAAAATATAACTGAAGTCTGTCCCATATTAACTCAGGGTACAATTTAACGCACCAAAAAAAACAATTCAAAGTCAAATTTCTGTTCTACTGATGAGCATCCCAACCTCAGTTTCACATAAGATTATTCCATCAGGCCGTGGGAAAAAGACATTAAGATTTTACTTTCTATTACTGGAAGGGAAAAATGCAGTCCTGCAGCACTGGAATTTGTTTGAATATATGGAAAGGACGAATCAGAGTCAGGCATAAAATTTGACAGGGTTGAATATTTTATTTTCGGTCCCTACTGAAACTTTGTGTGAAGAATATTCCAACTGCACGGCAAATTGTGTGATATGCTTTTCTCATACCGCAGAATGCTGACATGATGCAGCCATGTATCCAGACACCAATACTTGTTATAAATTACATTTCAACTACATGGCACGTCATATATACTGTCTTTTTTTTTTACACCACCATGCTGTCCCAATGCAGCCATGTACACAGATACCGGTTCTTCAGATATATTAATTTTAAACTACATGTCACTTAAAAACTATTGTTCAAAGCTGTCCCAATGCAGCCAGGGATCCATATACCGGTACTTTAGATATATTAATTTTAAACTACATGTCACTTAAAAACTATTGTTCAAAGCTGTCCCAATGCAGCCAGGGATCCATATACCGGTACTTTAGATATATTAATTTTAAACTACATCTCACTTAAAAACTAATGTTCAAAGCTGTCCCAATGCAGCCAGGGATCCATATACCGGTACTTTAGATATATTAATTTTAAACTACATCTCACTTAAAAACTAATGTTCAAAGCTGTCCCAATGCAGCCAGGGATCCATATACCGGTACTTTAGATATATTAATTTTAAACTACATCTCACTTAAAAACTAATGTTCAAAGCTGTCCTAATGCAGCCAGGGATCCATATACCGGTACTTTGTATAATTTACATATAGACTTGATGGGACTTAAAAAAGACTGCTTTCTTGCTACAGCACTGTGCTGTCATGAAGCAGGCAGAAGTAGATATACCGGTACTTCCCATGCTGTATACAAACATTTGATCCCAGCATGATGCTTCTCCTTTGTCCTACTATGTTATCTATCTGACATAAAGATATAAATAGTACAGCTTCAAACCCTTTCTTCATGCAGCATACTGTCCTGTGCACAGCAGGAATAGTCACACAGTAACATACCGGTAACTGTCATGTAGTTATATAAAGTACATGATGTAGAAATGCCATGCTGGACATAGTTTGACAGTGGTTTGTTTCAACAGCTACATACAGAATGTGACATGCTGGATGGATACTGAGAAGTTATCTTTCAAAGAAGAAGTCATGGTTGAGTACTACTTCATACTGGTATTCAAGCTCGCCCTCCTTTGTCAAACACCAATCTGCTAAGTTGGCACGCATTTGCTTTACACGCCAACTACTGTTGCGGACCATGGTTGGATCTTCTCCCTGTAGTGCGGGTTCCCCTCTCCAGAGACCAGCATGTTGGTGATAGTCCCGGTCTTCCCAGTCTGTGCTCTCGTGAGGTGTGTATACCTTTGAGGCCTTGTGTCGTAGAAAATTGTGAAGCACCACACACGCCATCACCACCTCAGCCGCATGATCCGGGTCCATTTCGATCTCTCTCCTAAGTATGCGAAATCTGGTGGCCAATATTCCGAAAGCATTTTCGACTATCCTGCGGCAGCGGGACAGTCGATAATTGAAGATTCTCTGGGCCATGGTGAGCTTGGCGCTGGGAAATGGTTTCATTAAGTTCATGCTGAGTTCGAATGCGTCATCCCCCACAAAATAAAAGGGTAAATTCCCTTTGTATCCGGGGAATGGACGGGGGGGGGGTATGTTCATAGGGTTGTCCAGACGGTTCACGTCTTGAGCAAACTGCGAATGTTTCCAAAGAGTGGAGTCTGATGCCCTGCCTTCTGCCCCGACGTCCACGTACACAAACCGGTAGTCGGCGTCTACCAGCGCGAACAATACTATGGAGAAAAAGTTCTTGTAATTATAATAGAGACTACCAGTGCGATTGGGCTTAGTTATGCGAATATGCTTTCCATCCAAAGCCCCTATGATGTGCGGCATATTCCAGCGGTCGTGGTAGAGCTTGGCTATCCTTTCCCACTCATCCTGTGTTTCTGGTGTCTGAAGAGAACAAGAAGGCACATTTCTTTTTTATTGCTGCTGACAAATACAGTAAGGGTGAATACCACACATCATGTTTATTATGTGACATCACATATAGGGTCAGGGTGAATGTATCACTTTCATATGGCAAGGGAAAAGGGATTTATTTTTTTATCTTATATGAAAACAACACAGAGAAAAAGGGGGGGGGTGAAATACAGACTCTACTTTTTCTTGTTTTAAAGCTTACTTTCAAGTATTCCTTGTGTAGTGCGGTGTATATAGCCCGGCAGGTATCTTGTATGATTGGCAGCACAGAACTCTTGCCCACTAAGTAGCCTTGCAGCAGGCTTTCCACACTGTCTCCTGTTGGGAATAAATTGTGTAATTTTATATAAACACGGCCAGCAGGAGCAAGCACAGAAATTAAATATGGCATACATGTAGACTTCATGCATTATTTTGACATATATGTAAATTATATAGATAATTTTGGAAATATTTAAAAAAAGTGTAGAAAAGGGAGAGAATGACATTTCTGTTGTACAAAATATGAAGTGGACGGATGTGTGATCTTACCTCTGGTCAGATACCTCATGGTGAGGCTCAGCCTTTCCTCAGCGGATATGGCAGACCTGTAGTTAGTGTCTTTGTACGTGATCAGTGGACGGATCAGGTTGAGCAGCTCCAGGTAAACAGGGGCGGGCATTCTGGTGGACCGACGGAAATCCCGGTGCAATCCTCTCTGAAAAAAAGAACAACAAATTACTGTTTTGTCACCCAGCACTGTGCTCTGTATCACAGGAGACATACATTTTTGACATTTTTGGTTCCCTTTTTAGACATTTTTGACAGGTTTGACATTTTTGGTTCCTTTTTTGGAAATTTTTGACATTTTTGGTTCCCTTTTTACACATTTTTGACAGGTTTGACATTTTTGGTTCCTTTTTTGGAAATTTTTTACATATTTGGTTGCCTTTTTTGACATATTTTACATTTTTGGATACTTTTTTTAAACTTTTTTTTACAGTTTGGACATTTCTTGTTCCTTTTATTGTATAACCTTTTTTGGGACCATGTTACACAAGTTATTTTTTTTTTGGGGGGGGGGGGGTTGACGTGAGACTGACTAGATTTTTTTTCCCTTTGGATTAACCCACTTCATATGAAAAATACATGCTGTATGATGTGTGTGGGGGTGGGGGGGGGGATACTTACACGAAGGAAGTCGGATTCCAGTTTGCAGAATGTGTTTCTTTGATAGGGATCCGTCCTGGCCGGCAGGTAGGGAGACATCCAGAAAGCGTGTGTCCTCTGCCTCTTCTGCCCGTACAGGAGTACCCAGTCCTCCTCTTCATCATCCATGGCAATAGCCAAAGCTATGGCAATGGCAGCCTTCCGGTTTATTTGGCGGTCCGCCATGAGGTCAATCTTTCTTTTCGACATTTTGGCAGGAGGAAGAACCCCTGTCCGCCTTGTTTCAAAAGCCCGCGGAATGAAGTCACATGACCAGTCCCCGTCACGTGGTCTCCGTCCGCCCGCCAAAAGATCTAAAAAAATGGCGAGTCCAAGACGTGTCGGCGAACAGCAGGAAGAACCTGATTTTGAATATGAGTGGGTGGCGGAAATGCCAGAAGAAGACGTGGGAGAGGGTGCTGAGCTACAGGAGGAGGTTGTGCAGTTAGAAGCGGAGGAAGAAGGAGCTGTCGGTGTCCTGCAGGAAGAACCCGATTCTGAAGATGAGTCGGTGGCAGAAATGCCCCAAGCACATGTTCCCGCTGCAGAACATCCAGAACATTACCACTGGGAACCAATGCTCTGCTATCTCTGGAGTGAGGAACCCATTCTCTACAACCCTGCTTTCTTCCACATCACTGACCGAGAAGACCAGATACGCAGCATCATGAGACGCTTCTCTAGAGTCCTGCAGGTGCCAGGTGAGCAGAAGGGAGTTGGGGGGGGGGAGGGGGGGGGGGGAAGCATACTCTGTACCTGTACTTTCACAAAGCAGAACAAAATATAACGTCATTCCCAACCCCACGGCATCCAACCCCCTCTTGCCCCGTGTACAACCTGTGAACCATGTGGTGTATTTAATTCTTTACCGGTATTTGCTTGGATTTTTGGACATAGGAGGGGAGCAGGGTGGTAGAGAGGGAAGGGACATTGTACCCCCCCCCCCCGACCACCCTTGTGCTACAGCATGTTGGACGGATCAGGGTGGTGTATGGGGTTGGTCAGGACATTCCCCCCCCCCCCCCCCACCCCCGACCACCCTTGTGCTACAGCATGTTGGACGGATCAGGGTGGTGTATGGGGTTGGTCAGGACATTCCCCCCCCCCCCCCCCCGACCACCCTTGTGCTACAGCATGTTGGACGGATCAGGGTGGTGTATGGGGTTGGTCAGGACATTCCCCCCCCCCCCCCCACCCCCGACCACCCTTGTGCTACAGCATGTTGGACGGATCAGGGTGGTGTATGGGGTTGGTCAGGACATTCCCCCCCCCCCCCCGACCACCCTTGTGCTACAGCATGTTGGACGGATCAGGGTGGTGTATGGGGTTGGTCAGGACATCCCCCCCCCCCCCCCGACCACCCTTGTGCTACAGCATGTTGGACGGATCAGGGTGGTGTATGGGGTTGGTCAGGACATTCCCCCCCCCCCCCCCCCACCCCCGACCACCCTTGTGCTACAGCATGTTGGACGGATCAGGGTGGTGTATGGGGTTGGTCAGGACATTCCCCCCCCCCCCCCCCCGACCACCCTTGTGCTACAGCATGTTGGACGGATCAGGGTGGTGTATGGGGTTGGTCAGGACATTCCCCCCCCGACCACCCTTCTGCTACAGCATCTTGTACGGACCAGGGGGGTTGCAATAGAAAAAAGAATGGTGTAATATTTTATTCTAATATTTTAATGTTATTTTTATATTTTAGCTGATATTTTTCTATTTTCCTATTGCAGTGGAGAAGGTGGAGGCCCGAATGAGGTGCTTGCGGGCCTTCTATGTGCGGATCCTGAAGAGATGTCCGGATATGCTTGGAAGAACCAGGAGGGAGTGCGAAGTCCTGACACTACTAGAATTCCTGAGGCCACATGTTCCACGCGCTCCCGTACCAACCTCCCCCGAACTATGGTGATGTGTGCGGAGACCAGCTTTGTGCTGCGACTTATGACATGCAGCATGTGAACGGTTGAAAAAGCGGTGAAAAAGTACAATGGAGCATGGTACAACACCACAGAATGTGGTTTCACATAAAGACAGCATGATACTTTGATTTGTTACATAAAAGAAACCACCTTATTTGCATAGGGGGAAGAACTCTTGGATTCACCCATCCTGCTTCAGTAAAACCCTACTTTATTTCAATTATATATCGGAAGATTGTCCTCTTTGTATGACATGAAAGGGAGAGAAAATTGCTGTATCTTTAACATGTAACCTACATATAGCGCTATATAGCTGAAACATGGAGCAAGGGTTACACACACCTTGTCATGTATGTTTGAAATAGTGGAAAATTGCTGTATTGATCTTGTGTGACACGCTATATAATTTCCTATATCATTTAAAATGTAGAATACATGTGGAAAATGCGCCACATCCCAGCCGCGCCCAGATTTTATTTTGATAACTACAGCGGGACAGATTTGATTTGTTGCTACAAAGGAGAGAATTTGTATCCATGTATAACTGAGTGGAAATAATTGTATCGGGACATAACATTATGTTTAAACTGCAAACAAAGCAACGTGTTCTATATATATCTTATACTACTATTCAGTTCTAATAAATAACTCAAATAAAACACTTGTTTCTTGTATTATAAAAGGAATGGTGGAAAAGAAAATAAAGCAAAAAGATTTCTTTACTGCACACACTGTACCAGTACAGTACAGCATTCCCCAAACCCTGTCTCACTGTTAATTTTCTTTTGTCAAAAAGGCCAAAAAATATAATTTTAGGTCACGAAATTTTCCACTATATATCCAATTTATCCAATTTTTTTGAGAATTTACAGACATGAAAAATGAAAATGAAGGAAGGCCGGATAAATTTTCAATGTACGTGGTACGGTATACTATTTTCTGAGTTCCCATGCACTTATAAGATAAGTTTAAGTTATTACGTACAAAGGCCAATACCAGAATACAGTATCACACACGCCGCTGTAGCATCAGGGTGTCTAAGGAAGAAAGAAAATAAAAGATCCCCCACCGACGGATCGTTTCCACTTGGCCCGTCCACTCCCTGATGCAGGTCCAGCATTTTCCGTCCATACTGGACGGATTTACTGGACGGATGGACGGACGGATTCTTGGTGGAAGCAGTATTTTGCAAATCCGTCCATCCGTCCAGACAAAAGTGCATTTTTTTTGGACGGAAAAAGTGGACGGACGGATGGACGGTCTTTGGTGGAGGCACCCCTTTACTCGCCGGGGCTGCATAAGTGCATCGTATCTTTTAGTGACATGCCATTCTTAAAGGATTAAAGGCCTAAAGGGTTAATAAGGGAATAATACATGAATAAGCAAGCACAAGGGTTGGTTATCCATGGCTAAGGCACGAGGCGCAGTATGCATGGTAACCATCTCGAGTGCTGGCTTATCCATGTATTATTCCGTTTTTACCACAATTTAAACATTTGAGAAAAAATCTGATTACCGTAAAACCTCGCGTATAACCCACGGCTAGTACGCAAATCAGATCGGCAGTGCGGCTTATAGGGTCAGCCAAGGCTCAGGGTGTAGCTTATATGGGAGTTTTTGCCACTATGGTACCGTACTAAAATCGGCACATTCAGATCGCCAGTGCAGCTTATAGGATTGGCCTTAACTCAGGGTGCAGCTTATACGCGAGTTAGGCTTAAGGGGTGCCTCCACCAAAGACCGTCCATCCGTCCGTCCATCAAATCTGTCCAAAAAAGCATTGTTTGACCAAAAACTGGACGGATTTGATGGACGGATGGACCAAAAGCACTTCCACCAAGGTCCGTCCGTCCATCCGTCCATCAAATCCGTCCAGTTTTTGGTCAAAAACTGGACGGATTGATGGACGGAATGGCCGGACGGATTCCGTCCATCAATCCGTCCATCAATCCATCCATTCCGTCCATCACAGATGACCCAAAATGACCAAAAAATGGACGGATTCTGTAGAAAAATGGATGGACGGAAATATCAAAAAAATTTGATATTCCCGTCCGTCCATTCTGTCCATCAATCCGTCCATCATTCCGTCCAGTTCGAGGTAAAAAACTGGACGGATTGGTAAAAAACTGGACGGATTAATGGACGGATTGGTGGACGGATTCCGTCCACCAACCCGTCCACCAACCCGTCCACCAATCCGTCCAGTTTTGGACCACAAACTGGACGGATTTGATGGACGGATGGACGGACGGACCTTGGTGGAAGTACTTTTGGTCCATCCGTCCATCAAATCCGTCCAGTTTGTGGTCTAAAACTGCTTTTTTGGACGGATTTTATGGACGGACGGATGGACGGTCTTTTGTGGAGGCACCCCTTTATACGCAAGGTTTTAGGGTAATTTCATCTTAAAATTTGTGTTTATCATGAAAACTCACCATGTGACGTCATAGCAGTGCGGTTATCCACTGCTAATGCATGGTGGTTATCCAGTTTAGGCACTGGTTTTGAGTGCCTAATGGATATAGACAGAGGTCCACGATAATCTGTCTGGGACAAATGGGACCTTGGATCGTATCACACCAGGCGCAACCAAGTGCCCAAGGTCTCACGAGTGGAGAAGCAAGGAGTTCAGACTGATTTGAGTGGATCTCTGTGTTTATTTTATGTGAATGTTATTCCATTTTTATAACAACATTTAAAGTTTGGTTTCACGACTCTACCATGGAGAATGGAGCTGTGGAGAATGAGCATCAATTTCTCCACGGGGCTGTTGAGAACGGCCGTTCTAGTACTTAAGCATAGTAACTTTGTTTCTCCACATGGAATAAAACGGTGGTATAAACAACAATATCAGACTAGTGCTGTACAGAGCAGTATGTACGAGGCAGACAGCAGGTGTAAGACGGCCACACCCTGCAGTACCAGCAGGCTGACCAGTCACCGTGCCACTATAGGCCTCACACGTGCTCCTCGGTGTGACCCCCGTGTGGTGTATCACTGATAATCTATATGCCCTGGCCCTTAGTCTGTAGTGGCTATCCCAGGTTGGTCATAGAGCTATTGGTCAGGCAAGACTATTCAAGAATGACTGAGGCAAAACATCATAATGACTAATGCCTTACTCAAAAGGACTTGACCAACATGACAATATCAACTAAGCTAGGTTTGTCGTATAGGGAACCAACATATTACTAACTTTGTTAGGCATTGTAGTGACTGAGAGATTGGTCGTATAGGGAGCCAAAGGATAACACTGATGGGTGGGTGAAGAATTCGTCATGCCCATTCCTGTCTGACCATCTCATCCAATAATATTAGGGGCCCTTGATAGGGGGGGGGGCTGTCGATTCTAAGCAAATACTCATGTCCCCATATCGATTTCAAGAAATGCCCATGCCACTATCTATTTATTTCACCTGTCCAATATCACTAAGCCCTAAAACTGCTCATGTCGTCCTGTCGATTTTAGGAGTCTCGGATCATATGTTAACCCCATCCCCCACTTTGATTTTTATCTCAAGTATTTCAAGAATGCCACCACACTGACACACTCCAGGACAAGCACATTTGTTTTCAGAGAGTTCCGACCCTTTCTAAGTAGTATAGCTGAAACTAACCTTCAGTGTATTAACTTTGCCATGTTGCACAGAGAAAAGAAGTAGAATCATGGTAACTCACAAATGGGAGTCTGGACTCGATCACTGCTGTAACTCTTCCCACGGCTCTAAAGTGACTCCCAATCGTTAGGGAGTCTTAGTATAGGAGCTATTATAGAGTTATAATAGAGTCCTGCTAAGGGAGTCTCTTTAGAGTCCTGGGGAGAATTACCTCAATGATCAAGTCGGGAGTCACAGTGATTCTGCTACTTTTCTCTGTGTGGGTGAAAAAGGGGGGATAAGCGAATCCCCCCCCCCTCCCACCACCAGGATGCCTTGGTGTAAAGGTCTAGGTACCTGGTAGCCCCACCTGGTGTGTGCTGTGTGTACCTCCAGCTCACTGAGCTGCTCTAGGGGCTGCTTCTCCTGCTCCTCCCCAGGTGGCGGCACTGAGGTGCCACAGCTTAGTGGACAGCTCACAGGACAGTTTGTACCTTGTGTAGAAGATTTGCCATGCTTGTGTCCCAACTATAGGCTTAATGATCATTTTTCGTGAACATGGTTACCGGGCGACCCGAATTCATTTTGTGGGTGAAACTTTCAACGGTACGGGCTTTATTGAGCATATTGTCCCAGGCTATAAGCTGATACGTATTATAAGATGCAACTCAGTGAATTGTACATCCGTTTGGCATTGGTTTAGATGGAGTAGGATAAGGATGTTGATATTCTATTGGCCCTTCCCTCTTTAAGGGAGTGGTCATTATTTACAAACAGGCGTAGGGGGTGGGGGTGGGGGTGGGGGTTGGGGGCTGGGGAGAAGGTGGTGTAAGAGAATGGCAAAGGAGGGTCATACATTTCACTCTTATTTCTTCTCGGGAAAGAGGTCCGCCAACCAGAAATGGATATTGGAGGCTGTTGACTGTACCTGGGGCTGCTTTTTTATATCAGAGGCTGAAAGGTGAAACTTGGTCTTGATGCCAGCTCCTTTCTAAATTTTAGCTGTTTTTCAAAATGTGCTTTGTGGATAAGTTTGCAAATTACGCAGATGGAGATACACCATCAACCATGCATTATGAACAATCCCCAAGAGCAAAATCTCCCTGAATCAGCCTCACACCCCGCAAAATACCTAAGACAATCTCATTGCATTAGCTTGGGTGTGTCTAAGGCCAGCACAACTTCACATTTATTTGCTGGGCTGGTAACAAACAAACAGAGAGTGAGCCTG
Organism: Harmothoe impar; assembly: GCA_947462335.1. Lineage (NCBI taxonomy): Eukaryota > Metazoa > Annelida > Polychaeta > Phyllodocida > Polynoidae > Harmothoe > Harmothoe impar. The sequence goes on along the minus strand of OX381710.1, from coordinate 67,080,758 downwards.
TCACATACAGAGCCCTAGATTACACATAAAGACACTGTAGTGTTTGATCCTGTTACCGGTTTCAATCAGACCTCTGAGACCTGCATTGATTAAGTCTACTTGGGGTAGGATGGATTAGAGGCAGCGGCTTCTAATCTTGAATTACTGGGGCTGGCTATATGTGTTCACCGAAAAGCTGCCATGTGTAAGAAACCCCTGTGATCTTTGTGCTGCTCTGTGTGCTGCTCTGTGAGATGAACTGTGAGTACTATTCTATGCACTAAGTAAGTGGCCTGCTCACATCGTGCTACTCAGTATGCTGCTCTGTGTGCTACTCTGTGTACGAGATGTCCAGGCAATACTGAAGGAAAGACCAAGTGAGGCTTGCACATTTTGTTTTTTGTTTCACTTGTGTATTCCAACTACAGTATTCTTACACATCTTGCTTATTTTGTCTCTTATGTGGTTGTCCACACAAAGAGAATCAATTATGTACTCATAAAGTGGCAGTGTGAAGTGGGGGTATGCAGGTTATATGTGTAATCATTGAAGGCATTTATGTATCACATTGTTTGGCAGAACAGAGGGCACTTATGGTATCATGGTGTACACATTGACCCTGATGTTGTGTTGTGAGTCACATGCTGGCCAATTCCAGAGTACAGTTGTTGCTAAATAACAGGCACCCCTCAGGGGTGTCATCCAAATACAGCCCTTTTAGGGCAGCATAGTGCTTTTATATTTTATTACCAGTAGTCAAGTTGAGCAGTTACATGTACGACAAGTATTCCATATGATATGCAAATTGTGCTAGTATGCACTCCCTGGTGTAAAACATCCAATCAAGCTAGAACATTTGTTAAACAAATTGCAAAATTAACTACTCGGCAAGAAAGAAAGGTCCCCCTCCCCCCACACATATTAGATGTGTGGTGGATTTTCTTAATGGACTAACCACTAGGTCATTATAATGCATGAACACAGTCCTGGAACCCTACACCATGCGGACCCTACAGGGTACATATATACACCCCCGAAGGGTCAACATGATACACCAGTTTGGTACATGTGCCAGGGAGTTACTCGTAGGTACTGGGGCAGTGCATGATGACAACAAATAGCATGGACCTGAATATAATGTGTGGTGTCAAAAGGGCTAAAAGGCACAAACACAACTATATAGATGATGAGATATTAACCCATTACCAGGTGCCCCTGAGCTCTACATGGACAGTATTACTGCGCAGTTAGCAGGGTGCATCGTGGTAGCACTCTATATCTCCCATCTGCTATTTAACCCTTCTTGTACAAGCAGATCTCCTCATGACATGTTTGTTCTGTTCTTAAAATTCAGATCCTTTCAGGCAAATCACAATTTGAGTGAGTCTGGTACCTGCATTAAAAGCTATTATGGCTGTGCACAACCAAGCAACGAGATGCATGATACTTGTATACTCTAGAGAACCGATATTGACTAAAGAAATATCAGTTCTATTCAATTACTATGCATATAGAGAATGATTTATATCATTATCTAGCTAAATTCAATATGGTGTGAGAGGGGAGATGAGGCTATACTAAATCCATTTAGCACAAGTTTCTACAGCAGAATTTCATTTCACCAGTCCATTCAGCTATAATTGTCTAAAAGCATGTCAGCTGTCTAACCATCCTCCCTAAACACCTGCACGACTGCATTAAATCTATTCTCCTTTATTTTCTACCACATTTTTTTCTCACTTCAAATCACTTCCTCATTGATGAGAGTGATTTCATTTGGGGTTTCACAGAATTTACGCACGAAATCTTCTTGACTGAGAGGACAAAATGACTGATGAGTCTCCTGGGTCTTTACACAGTAGTTCTGCTTTGACAGACTCTTTTTATTATCCTCCTCACAGATGAATTATGCCTTCACAGTACAAGGAGGGACCTTTTAGAAATGAATTCAATTTGGATTATTGGGATTTTAAATACAATTAATCCAGCAGTCTGTGCTCCAAAAGTGAACACTCAAACCTTTTTTTCCATTCCAGACAACCTTTTCCTCTTTCCAGCCTCTTCAGTGAACCAGAAGTAAAAGTGATTTATGGGAAGTCAATCCCTGAATATCGGTCATAAAGCAGTGGCCCTTCCCATACTGCTTTATTAGCTCTCCCAGAGGAGAGTTACTTCCGGTCTATGGACCAGCAGTGCAGTCCACTTCCAGTGGGGGTTCCCTAGCTCTTCAAACCAACACTAGGGGAAACGTAGTGAACATGGGTTAGTTGGATGAATGTATTTCACACCCTTTAGGGGCAGTATAGTGTCCTTTGTCACCATGATATATCACTCCCCAAGGATCATCATCATATCGAAAATCCCAGCCATTTAGTGTCAGACCCTGTATTACACTGTGCAACGAAGAAAAAAAACACGGGGGCAGACCTACCTGACTAGACTCATTTGAGGTCACTGAATCCAAGAATGATGGTAAAAAATGCCCCATAAGTCTCAGTTTCAAGATATTCCAACCATGATTATTTGTCGGTCTACTACTGAATATATGGTCCGACCAATAAACAGCCGGGACAGCATTCATAAAAAATGGTCAATTTTGTTTGCCTGGCAGAGATAACATGATCCTGAAGCACATTCAGTGGTAAGGGACCATAAAAACCAGGATTCTACACCGTTATGAAGCTAAATTAGTGATATTTTACTGATATTAATTGAAAAAATACCATAAAACATATAAATTTATCCTAAAGTGATACAACTTTTTTTTAAGCTACCAAAATCTGGATTGTGACCCGTTCTGACAAGAGGTACCTTCAGGGAAGCTATTATTACTGTTTTTAGCCCCCACCGGTGCTAAAATCCCAAAAAGAGTAATAAATAGACAGAAAATTGCTTGGATAACTCTTAGGTGTTACATCGTTAGTATTAAAATTCTATATCTATAAGGGTTTTGTTAGACAAAAAAGGTACAAAGGCCAGTTTCTGGTTCCCATGGTAGCCATTCACATAGTCAAAATATTGGATATTGGTTCTAGTATATTGGAAATGTCATCAATATCGCAAACCTCAAAACAGGCCATGCAAATTCCTCTCAGAACCATTTTTCTACTAAAAGGTATCCTTGTATGATGATATTTGACCATATAATCTAATTTTACATTAAACATTAGCCAGGTACATTGCTAGAATATGGTCAGAGGTGGTCCTGATGGGGAATACAATAGGAAGACAAAGCGACCTTTTTTAAGCACTATTTATATGTTTCAAAGTGTTATTTTAGACCTATTTACTCACAAAGAATACTTATTTCTGTAACAGATCAGTAATATATAAATAATGTAACTAGCTAAAAATAAGATTTCAATGAAAAGAAGCATTTTTCTACTTTTTGATCAAATAGTGTATATATAAGCTCTAACCGGTTATACAAAATAAGACATGTGAAAATCTGAAAACTGAGACTTACCACACAATTTTAAGTGCTATTTTTGAATTCCCCAGGTCAAAATACATAGTATAATTGGGTCTGGTCCCGGGTTTTTTCATTTTTTGAAAGTTTGTTATACAGTGTTATTAGAGAACATGACTGCACATCACCTCCAGACATGTTACATAGAACAGGCATCACACATCAGTTAAGGATGGAAACCTGTATAAGGGGTCTATAGCATTTAGACATTGACCGTAGGGAGCCTGTCTAAATGACAAAGTCCCCGAGTTAATGGTTTCTATCTGACTTAAAACTTGGTGTTTGATAATGTTTTAATTACCTTTTAGTTACCCTCCATGAAAGGCTGTATACCACAGGGTCTACAGGATATAAACACCCTTAGATGAGAATGTGCCTTTAGTCAATTCAAAATACCAGATTCTAACTATGTCCAAGCCTACAGTAGAAATAATAGATCCTAGACCAACCATCACACATCCTCACACAATATCACACTCTGGTGCGGAGGGTTAAATCCTGAATAGCCCGAGAACCTGCTCTAATAATGTCAGGTTTCTTTTCACTTGGGCTTTAACAAGCTTTACTAGGTTGTGGTGAGTGAAGTGATAACCCTCTAAGTGTAACATGGTGCATTGAACCTTTAATTGCCATGATACATGGAGGAAGCACTGGATGGGCTGACCTAATGGGATTGATTCTTTCTCAGGGATTTGGCAACAATGCAGTGCAGACAAATTACTCACCAGCGCTACATTGGTGTATTCTGACAGATGAACATGGGGCCTTGAGGTATTATGTCGTCCTTAAAGAGTCATACTAAAAGAGCTTTCGGGAGGTGGTGCGTGGTGGGGTGTGAAGGGTTAATGAGCTGGCACTCAGGGGGCAGGGGTTAATAGGGCTGTCTATACTGGTCACTGTGCCTCGACCAGTTTATCTTAGCCAGGGGAACCACAAGCCACAGAGGCTGCTCCGGGTGAGGAGTAAGACTGAACATTGGTCAGAGGCTGGCGCAGTGCAGACCTAGTCCTGTAACATGGATGTGCACACTGAAATGAGTTTTCATGAACTACAAAGTTATTCTACAACTCTACTCTAGATGGTCTGCAAATGCATTTGGCCCCTTTTGGTTGTCTAGCAAATGTTATACAATTGTGCCTCTGAACCCTGGCCTTGTTCTATTTTTTGTTTGTTTTATTCTATAGAAGTATGAACCATAGGGTTGTGATGCTGTGAACACTAATTCCTTGCAGATCCACACTATTCCACACTATGACAGGCACACAATAATACGGTGAGCTGCTAAAAATCAAACAGAGAGTGCACACCAAAGGCACTACTGTTACCGGTTTCAATTAGATCTCTTGGACCTGCACTAATTAGGTCTACTTGGAGTAGAGTAGATTAGAGGCAGAGGCTCCTAATCTTAGATTACTGGGGCTGGCTATATGTGTTCTCCTAAAAAGCTGTCATGTGCAAGAAACCCGTGTGTGGCTCTGTGAGCTGCTCTGTGTTATACTCTGTGTATTGCTCTGTGAGCTGCCCTGTGTGATGTACTGTGTGCTGCACTACATGATGCACTGTGTGCTGCTGTGAGTGTGATGCACTGTGCAAGATATGCAAAAGTCAAGACACCCTTTTTAACTTGCGTATCTCACTAGTTCATTTCAAACAGTTGTTTTCATGCATATATTCTTACATGTTATGCTTATGTCGATAAATCATAGATCTGTAAAACTACCCCTGAACCTATCCTTGCTAGTGGATACAATGGGCAGTGCATGCAGGTCATGTGTGTCATTATTGAGGGCATCTATGTTGTTTGGCAGCAGGGAGGGCACCTACATTATGGTGTACACATTGACCCTGATGTTATGTTGTGAGTCACATGCTGGCCAATTCCAGAGAACAGTTGATGCTAAATAACAGGCATGCCTCGGGGGTGTCATCCAAATGCAGTCATTTTAAGACCACATAGTGCTTGTGTGCACTATACCCCTAGGTCATCAAGCTGCATGGATGCAGCCTTGGTGGGTAGCTACATCTATGAACTTTGCAGGCCCTTCACGGTACATACACCCCCGATGGGTTGGCATCATGCACCAGTTCAGCACCGGGGAGTTACTCGCTGGTACTGCCGCAGTGTTATGATGACAACAAATAACATGGACCTTATTACAATGTGTGGTACCAAAAGGCCTAAAAGGCACAAACACAAGTAGATGATGAGATATTAGCCCACTACCAGGTGCCCCCGAGCAGTATATGGACAGCATTACTGGGCAGTCAGCTGGGTGCATCGTGGTAGCACTGTTTGTATTTTTTATCCTCCATCTGCCATTTTACTCTTATTTATGGACCACATGTGGACATTACTGGTAGTTTCATGTTCATGTTATCTACTGATATGTCCTGTCTTTTTGTATGCTAACCCAAAATGTTTCTATTTCATTTGATGCCTCAGGAATAAACCCAAATGTGCCATTTTAATTAGTTTCAGTCATAACTACTCTCTCCTGTCCAATAGCATGCTCTCTATTTAGCTTTGATTGATTCTTTTATTTTAATTTTCACCTTTACTAATATCATCAGCATAAATCAGGATGCAACTGGTACCCATGACTACCATACTTGTACTTGTATAAGTAGATGACGCGACATGTTGGTTCTGATCTTGGAATCCAGATATCTTGTAAATCATGGTTTAAGGGAATATGGTGCCTGCATTTAAGAATTAAGTGATTAAGAGGTTAAAAGAGCCAATGTCGCCACTCGAGAAACAAAATGTATAATACTGGTCTACCCTAGAGAACCAACCTGAAACTATAACTATTTATTCAATTGCAATATCATCTACCTATAAATGCAATTTGGCATGAGAAAGGAAGTGACGCTATATCAAATCATCCATTCAGCACAAGTGCCTACAAAAGAACTTCATTTCAACAGTCCATTCAGCTATAATTGTCTAAAGGCATGTAACCTGTCTAGACATGCTCCCTTTCCATCCGCATGATTACATTAATTCTATTCTCCTTCATTTTCTACTACATTTCTTTCTCATTTCTAATCACCTCCCCATTGACGAAAGTAATTTGATTTGGGATTTCAGAGAATTTACTCACGAAATCTCATTGACAGAGAGGAGAAAATGACCGATGAGTCTCCCTGGTCTTTACAGAGTGGTTTCCCTTTGACGGATTCTTTTTATTCTTCTCCTCACAGATGAATTATGCCTTCACAGTACAGGGAGGAATCCTGTTTTATTTTGTTCTCTTTTTAGAAATGAATTCAATTTGGATTATTGGAATTTTAAATACAATTAATCCAGCAGTCTGTGCTCCAAATGTGAACACTCAAACTTTCCAGCCTCTTCAGTGAACCAGAAGGAAAAGTGATTTATGAGAACTCAATCCCTGAATATCGGACATAAAGCAGTGGCCCTTCCCATACTGCTTTATTAGCTCTCCCAGAGGAGAGTTACTTCTGGAGACCCGCAGTGCTGTCCACTTCCGGTGCGGGTTCCCTAGTTGTCCGAACCAACACAAGGGGAAATGTAATGAACATTGGTTAGTTCCAGAATGTATTCCATACTCTTTAAGGATGGCATAGTATCTTTTCCTATGTAGTAGGCATAGGCCATTTGTTATGCACTTAGTAAGCTCTGCATATTATCCGCTTCATAATGTCTCTTGAGCTGAGCTGTACATATTTGGTTTGCTTTCATGATGCATATATGCAGCCCTGGCGAGTAACTTATGTATAACTCAGTACCAATAGAAGACATGGCTGAACAACACTTTTATGTGTATCAGTCTGTCACACAGAACAGACATAACACAGTCCACACCTTTCAGACACTAGATATACAGCAGCAACTTTAATATGTGCAGGGTAATTGAGTGTATTGAAATTAGACCTTTTTCATCTCTATTTAATAAGCGCAGGTCTTGTATAATTAGGGAATAGGGGACGGGGCATGGGCGTGAATGACCATGACCAAGTCCCCTATTCACGTTATGACACATATTCTACACTCTATTTGTTTAAAAAATATATAAAACATACTTCCAGAACAAAAGTACATCTTATTATAGGCCTATCCAATAACAGTAGACATGAAATGTACAATTGGCAGTCAAGTGGCGGCGCACCCAATCAAGAGAGTACGTGGGCCAATTAAGGAAGTGTGGAGTACCCACTCAAGGAGCCAGACACAGAGTCGCCAGTCATCAATTAAAGATGAAAATACACCGACTTTAGATGGTAAAGATGAGAAAAGAGTGAATGAAAACGGCAAGGTTAACAAGAGAGTAGCGGGATTAAACATGTCTAAATAAATCCTTTTATTGATTAGACTGAATGAACACAATAAGATATGAATAGAGAGGGCATAAATTCTTTTATAAATCACCCAGAATCTGTGAAAATCATTTGAAATGTGTTTGAATCGGACAAAGGTCCGCCATTGTAGATTATTCATCCACTGCTACTAGTGGTATATCCATCTAGATATACCACAGTGTCTAGCCACTCACCCCGCAGGAGGTAAGAAGGTCACTGATTGGTCAAGACTGCCCATCACGACCTCTCATCCGATCAGAGAGCAGCTCTGTTTTTAATTTATTGGCTAGATCGTAGCAAGTCGTGTTATAAGTGCAGGTACCATTGTCATAGACCAACCATCCTCACACAGTAACACACTTTGCTGCAACCGAGAGGTAGCCCCGAATAGCATGGGGACCTGCTCTTATCCATCTGTCAGGTTTCTTTTCGCTTTGGCCTTAACAAGCTTTAGTCGGTTGTGGTGAGTGAAGTGATAACCCTCTAAGTGTAGCATAGTGCATTAAACCTTTAGTCACCATTATACACAGAGGAAGCACTGGCTGTGCGGACCCAATGCGGTTGGTTCATTCCCAGGGGGTTGGCAACAATGGAGTACCGACGAGTAACTCACCAGTGCTACATTGGTGCATTCCAACAGATGAACATGGGGCCTTGGGGTAGCATGCCATCCTTAAAGGGTTAAGGAGCCTTGAGGAGGTGGTGCGTGGTGGGGTGTGAAGGGTTAAAGAGCTGGCACTCAGGGGGCAGGGGTTAATAGGGCTGTCTATACTGGTCACTGTGCCTCAACCCGTTTATCTGAGCCAGGGGAACCACAGGCCACAGTCACTGCTAGAGGGAGGAGTAAGATTGAACATGGGCTAGAAGCTGTTACAATGCAGACCTGGTCCTGTAACATGGATGTGTAGAATTGAATAGCACAAAGATAAAGCATACAGCCCTTTACCTGGTCTCCCTTTAGACAGATTTCTGAGGCTAGAAAGAGGCTTAGACATCTTGGGAAATCGAGATTTAAGTGTCTGCGATCATGAAATGCGCAATGGGATTGAGAAACTATTAGAATTGTACAAACACACTCCTGACACTCATCAACATGATCCAGTCATGATCTCACCCAAGTGATGCTGTTTGGCTCGTAAATAGAAATAATATTGTTCGAAAAGAGATTTAGTCCTCTTTAACCTTAATTGGATGTCCCCAATCACGAGCATATCACAGACCAGTAATGAGCATTTTCTGAAGGCCAAGGGATATAATCATATAAATTATACCTGCTTCTGCTCAATTTCCATGGGGGCCCCTAGCTACCTGTTTTGATGATGTGTGCATTGTCTGTATCTAGATATGTTTGCATATTTGACTAATGGATTATGAGATTATATATTTTCTAGCCACCAGATATATTTGGTGGCTTATACCATTGCTAGTTGTTAGGACACTAGAAAAGCACCTATTACTATCACGAACAATGCTGTATACTGTGCTATATGTTAGCTATAACCCCCCCCCCCCCCCCCGAGGCGCTGTATGCATTAAAGGTAGCATGGAAACCCAACTACCGGTAAGGAGAATTTTGGATGTCCAAGGATGGCCTTACTGGGCCACTATACAAATCTCAACCAGCAGGTGCCCAGTATCACCATTATTATCTGAAAGATTGAAAACAATGAATTCACATTTTAAGGGACATTATGATCATCCAAGACTGATTAAAAAATCTCCTAGCCCACTTTTTTTTTAAAATATATTAGAATGTGCATAATGACTCACCTTATAAATAGATCAGCAGTTGTCAAACAGAAGATTGGGTAAATCCATGAGCCCCCTGCGGCTCTAAGACAGTAGCAGCAGCAGCCACCTCATACAGTGGTCAGGTCTCCACCACTCCCTCCACCAGGGGACGCCACTCAGCGCCCACAATGCACCAGTACCCACAGTGCATCACTTCACACCAGATGGCGCCAGGCGTCCTTCTGGCCATTGCTGCCAGGTGGCGCCACAGTATGGGCTCGTAGCGTCCGGGTTAGACCGGAAACGTCAAGTACGTCGTCATGACGAGTGCGGCAGAGCATGGTGGGTGACGGGAGCAGGACTTAGTCCGTGTGGAGGACGTCAGCCGTGTGTCTGAAACAAACAACAAATAGTTAGTACTCAAGTTGATATGCGGAAAGCAAACAATCAACCCTATCTATTCGTTATAACATACAACTATGAACACTCATGCGATTCGCTTGTTCATAACTTATACAAACCATGTCCGACCGCCCTGTAGGGACCTGCATAGTTAAACAAATATCAACTTTATTGTTATCATTGGAGGGCTGGTCGGCCAATTGTTGCCACTGAAAAATAAAATGAATGTAATGTGTGCAATAAAAACTTTTGAAATTGAATTAAGTTAAATTGGATTTATACATTCTGTGCTGAGAGGAGAGATGGCGCCACCTGTAGCGTTTACTTATCACTCTGTAGGCCTGCAGTTAAGGTCATGCTGAATGTATAATTGAGCTGAATGGATAATTTGATATAGCGTCACTTCCTTTCTCATGCCATATTGCATTTATAGGTAGATGATATCGCAATTGAATAAATAGTTATAGTTTCAGGTCATTCCAAGGGCGGATGATATTGTGCTAATTCATGCGCTTTGACTTTATACCAAGAACATCAATTCAATTCAATTAGTACATGCAAGATTGTTATTTCAAAAAAAGAAATATATAAATACATATACACAAACGGCAAGTTCATGTACAAGAGCTTCAGTCTGTCTGCCTCCAATACTACTGTAGTAGGAATTCATTGATCACAGATCTCATTATCTAGTACTTTATGTCCAGTGTTGACAACCAAGACTAGAAGAGGACACCCTTGCTGCAGATTTGAACTTTCCTTATGCCATTCCTTATGCCATATTGTTCAAACCCAAGTATTGTCAATTAGTCACAATAAGTTGTTAAAATGGTTTGAACTGTCCAAGTCTTACCTCAATTAAGGGTACTTTCCATCATAATCCATTACAGTATCCATGCATAGTGCTTCTGTATGCCCTGCTATCACTGGTGCAGATCACGTGGGAACCACTGTGGATGTGATGAAGGAGAGCCTTTTGGTATTACAGTGCGGCTAGTTAATTCCCGCCCCGTGCCTGGGTTTCCGTCCCAGCCCCGCCGTGTGTTAGGGCCTCGTGCTAGATATGGTAATAACATCCTGTCCATCCCCACTACTACGTGCCCACCCCGTGTTTGTACCCCACCCTGCCCTTATGATATAACCCTGCAAGGGCCACATACTGCATTATGGCCTTATTGTCATGATGCATGGGTGCAGCCCTGGTGGGTAATGCACTTTGCCAACTCTATGAGGTTGATACACTCCTGAGGGGCCGGCATGCATGGCGCTTAGGCGAGTTACTCATCAGAGCTGCAATCATACATCACAACGATAAGGATGATAATGAAATTAAAGTGTGCTGCGGCCCTCGGAGGGTTAGATGGCACCGGGTGCTGTGTATGCAGGCCTGGTACCATGTAGGATATGAAGCATGTAATAGACGTGGCAGATAGACTAAGCAGGAGTAGTAGTAAGTGCGGCCACCTTAACCCTTTAATGACGGCATGCTTCGTGTTCATTTGTCGTCATGATACGCTGGCGAGTACTTTGATGCATTCATGGGAATCCATCAGGAGTATCTGAATAATGGTGCTTGTCTGATGCATCAATAAAGTACTAAAGCTCCTGCGAAAACCTCGCTAGTTTGCCATTCATGCATCATAGTCTAAAAAGGGCATAGCACATTAAAGCACTACGCTACCCTTAAAGGGTTAGTAAGCACAACTATAGGTCTCCCCGATATGGCCCATTGTACCCCTGAGAAAATTGCGTCGTATGCGGCATGTAATAGACATTGCCGTAATAACAGTAGTGCGTGTAGCCAACAGTCCTCATTGTCCGCAGTCAGCCTGTACCCTCAAGTCCTGCCATCATCTGACTGTCTCCACCCAAGTGGCCAATAGTTATCAATTACCAGGAACCAGTATAGCATTCTAATAAACACCTTACAACTGCCAACTAATGAGCAAGGCTATTGTCAAAACAGAAGTTAGCTGAGTAAACCATTGGTACCTACATGTATATGCCATATTGTGTATGTTCTCTTAAGTGTACGGATTGTTCTAATTAGCAGAAACCTGGTGGGTGTAACTAACACCACAGTTGGCTGAGAGAACAAAGGCAAATGCCTGACTGTACACTACTACATGGCTGTATGTGGATGCGGTCAATTGAGCCCACTCTCCTACTGTGAGTGAAAGTCACATATGATAAGTGCATAAGTGTTATAAGCCTTGGACAATGGTAATTATTCGAAGCTGGCACCTTGGACAATTACCTCGCTCGAGGCGTATAATACTTATACAGCAAGTCACTTGTAGCATGTCTAAGATATATAGCCATCACTGTTGCCTCGGTTCAATGCCATAGAATTAGGAGGATGGGGTGAAAGGATATTTATGTCTAGATGTAGATAATTTAGGATCTCCTTTTACAGACTTGGTCTACCGCTGCTGCATTCTGTACCAAGAGGGTGGCAGCACAGGCAGTGGAACACCTCTCTGTGTGCATACAGCTATTGGTCGATGATGTACATATATATATATATATATATATATATATATATATATATATATATATATATATATATATATATATATAGTGATGTATATAGTTGGCCGTGGTGGAGTCTAGACAAAGAATCTGCTCGGAGAGTAAAGTCTGTGGGATATTTGAATGCATAGAGGCTTTCGATCATCTTTCACTGATGGTTATTATGGATGTTCAAAGCGGGAAGCAGGCAATGGCATGGGTGTCAAGAAGATACAATGTAGAGAAAAGGATGAAGCAATCATAATCCGGGCATTGCATGACCTCAATAGCATTCTGTACTAAGTGGTCATTATGCATTGGTCCTAGGTGGCAGCACTTGTTAGATGGGGATATACTATCTAAGGTCCCCTCCTTCTATAGTCCCACATCTGGTGGCATTGTAGGCTGATTGTACGCTGTCCCACATTAGGATAACCACTACGTATTAATGTGAATTATTTTTTCAAATCGATGAAATAAATTAGTATTGCTGCACCCCTTGGATCTCCCTTCCCCATTACCGTCCATGCAGATAGCTCTGTAAGTTGCAGGCAGTAACATTTACCAGCTGTTTACCTTTTCGTCTTTACATCTGACCCATCAGTTGACTGGCATGATACATGCTTGCAGGCAGTTACAAGTAGAGAAGTGCATGGGGATGCAGTTTCAGCTAACACAATATAAACAGCCACACTGCACGAAGAGGATCGATCAGTCCTTTTAGGTTTGTTACAAGATTATCTAGTCTTTACACGATACTTTAATCCTCTTCCTTCTACATAGGGACACTAAAAAAACTAACACTGCATGTTATACCTTCTATTATAATATTAATGATACTTCTAGGTACCTTTTTCAATACATAGATGATTTTATTGGTTTTATTGTAATGTTTCATCCTTATCTCATCCTCGTGTGTTAAAACATTACTCTAATCGTTGATTTACTCAGAATCATCTATTGTCGAACTTCCATTTCAAATTCATGTTGTGGAATAGAAACATTTTAACCCCCCCCCCCCCAAAAAAAAAAAAAATCATTCCCGATCTTTCACCTTGATGTACACGTGTAAATTTAATCAGGCGAATAGTAACATATTGTCATTATAAATTTGTACTAAGATAAGGAATATATCTAAATTAAGTCAAAGTGATTTAAAACAAATCAGTATTGAATCAAAACCGGTAGAATCCTATACCCTTAAAAGCACTCTCCAGTATACTGCCTTTACACCTGCACAGAGAGAAGTAAAAATGTCAACTGTGTCTCCCACGTGGCTCTGGTAAAATAGAGAGTCAAACAGCTAATGACTCTGCTTATATGAAGGGTCAGCTTAAGTTGACTCTCTACTATCAGTGTCAACTTAAGTTGACTCTCCACTATCAGCGTCATTAGCAGAGTCAATAGCTGTTTGACACTCCATTTTTGCCAGAGCCACGTGGGAGACACAGTTGACACCTTTACTTTTCTGTGTGTGCCAGAGGGTTCTATACCGGATTATGATGCCACCCATTTAGGTCGATTAGTTCTCTGTATGGACACGGCTATCTTTATCCACCAATCGATAATGTATGTTAATTTATGCAATTCAATTTACTCTGGACAAAGAATCTGCTGAGTGAGACACATATGCTAAAGATTTGAACGCAGCAGAGATGCCTTCTGTCTACTCCCTCTGCTGCAGAATGGTGCCAGACCAGAGCCTTGTGCGGCAGGCTGGTAGGAGGCTGTACTCCCGGGGGGGGGGGGGGGGGCACTTCATATATTTTGTATACACAGGTGTGCGGCTGGGAAGGGCACTTTTGAGCAAAATCCCCCTCACCAAGGGCCTGCTTTTCACCAAAATCCCCCCAAAAAGGGTCACATTTTGCCAAAACCTTCTCCTACAAGGATAACTTTTGACCAAAATTCTTACACCAAGGCTGACTCCTTGTGTGCTGCGATTGGTAGGTTCACACAATGTGCCGCAACCTTCAGAACGCATTGACCTTTTCTGAAGTGCAAAGTGACCTTTTCACACAACCATTAATATGTTATAACGCCCTCCCCCACCTGTCCCTGCTTTGTTTCCTAATTTATTTTACCCATGTTACTAATTTCTACATCTTTAGACATCTCCAAGTTTTCTCAATTTTAGTAATGAAGAATTTCCGGTTATATTGTCAATTTGTCTTTACCTTCGCTACCCTTTAATGTTTTTTCATCATTCTCTCCACATTTTCTCCCTTGAACATCCTTCAACGGCCAAAGTAAGTTATATGAATAGGGGGCCTACAGCTATCATCATTTGATGTCGTTTCTATGCACTATGTTGCTTTATTAACATCATATGAATGCAGAACAGATGACTAACTTACCAGTGCTGCACTGATGCATCAGCCCGGGGGGTCAACTCTGCCCCAAACATACCGGGAGGTGTGGTCATGAAATGTCCGGAAATGGGTGCTTTTTTAGGCCCTAGGGAGGGAAGTGGCATACGCCTATATGGGTATGTTTTTTCAGGGGTCAGCTAAAAAGCCTAAAAAGGAGAGGTGTCCACTGCCTGTGTGAAGTCGTCCTTGAGTTTAGGCAGCATTTTTCGGGATTAATTGGTTAGTTTGGCCTTTTTTATTGGCTTCCCTGATTGTTTGAAAGTGTGAATTGGTAAGTTTGTCATTGTTATGTCTGGAGTATATAATGTGCCCATATGGGTATATCTTCAGCATGGTTTACGCCAATATGGGTCATTTCTCTACAAATAAGGATACGCCTATATGGGTCTGGTATTCAGACCCATGACCACACATCCCGGTAAAAGTTAAACAAGGTGACCCCCCGGTGCATCAGTCACTCATAGACAACCATGTTGGTCTATCATGACAAATAAAAAGCAGCATTAAGGAATCCTGCAAGAGCTGAAAACCTGTTTAATAGCATGTTTGAGGGTCACTCAGAACACACCAGTATCAGACAGCAATGCGCCTCCCCCATCCCCCACACACTTAAACAGGATTTGCCCCTGGTGTAGACCATCTGCTTTCCCTCAGCTCTCACTGCTGATACAAGCTACAGAAACAGACTCCCCATACTGCTGTTACTCCGTGTGTGCGTGTGTCTGTATTGCTCTCTCCCTCTCCCTCTTTTCCTCTCACTCTCCTTCTCTTACACACACACTGTTTCAAGTCTAGTTGGTGGATATAATTATCAGTGTAGACTATCTGATTTAACCCCAACCCTTAATAGTCCAACGGCACGTTCAGTGATGGCAGCGAGGTTAACCATGCTGTACTGGGTACTGGGCTTCCATGGGAAGGTGGGGTACTGGTTTCACCAGAGATGAATGCTAGAGCTACCCTGAAGATAGTTTATCATATCTACACACTACATCCCGTACAAAAAGAGATTTGTGTTATCCGATTCTCCTTTTTCTACTTCATATCATCCAACAGGAAGGATTTCAGCTTCTGCTTTCATGTCATATCCAGGTGTCCTCTGACACATAGTAAATCATACGCACTGGATGGCGCCACTGAGTAGGAGGTTGCAGCGGAGTAGTATATCCCCTTATGATTTGTGAAATAGGCAGAATGGAAGGCAGACATACAAAATGGCATCAATCATGGATATACGCAAAAGGATTTATCGCTCTGTTGGGAAATTAATTCTCTGTATTGCCCCTAGGATGGGACAGGATGAGCTGAAGTGGATACCCCAGAATCCGCTCGTAGCTGAAGTGGTGGAATTAACACTATTGTGAAGTAGCACTAGTGTAAAGGAGGAATAGTAGAAAATGGTACCTGGAGGTTAGCTGATATGTCTACAGCTTTACCAATGGGATCTTTGCGGTTAGGGTGCAAATATATCTGACCGATTGGGGATGCCTTTTGAATGGGTTTGTGTGTTATCTTGAACTCTATGGCATTGAAAATCCCCTTAAGAATTGCACAATAATTAAGAGTGCTATACCCTTTATTTTCATGTTGCATGGATACAGTACTTATGAGTAACATGACAGTGCTAGTCATGCTGACTCCATGTGGTATTGCTTAACCTACAATCCAATCATGCATGCCATTCATCTTTATTGCACGGATCCTGGTATAATGAAACCTTAGTGTCCCTACAGGTACCTACTGCTGGCTAATATAGTACAGTCAGTAAAACACCTGTCAGCCGATTACTACAAGCAAATATATCATGCCCAGTCCTAGAGCAGAGCGCATCTGGACCTGCTGCTAGGCACACAGTAGAGTGGCACTAGGGTGTAGATTAATGTCCTGCTGTAGGCAGGCACCTTTAACCCACACAACCACTCTCACACAATGTCTACAAGTAAGATACTCAGGGCCAGGTGTCTCATACTGTCCAGAGTCAGGCTACAATATCTCTGTGAATTATCTATGTGCATGGTACATGGTTAATTGTAATATTATAACTTGCTTCAGTGTTTTATTTTTATGTGACATGGTTGTAATATAACGCCTAGCAAAACTTTTATATAGTTGTAAAACTTTTATATAGTTGTAATATAATGACTATATATAAAAAATTAATGAATGTAATATAACCAGCTGATTAAAAAAGGGTATTTATGAGTCAAAGGTGGGTAGGTGGGTGAGTTTAAAATAGAAAGTTTCCTAAAAAGTGTAATATAACACTTTTGTGGTAAAACCTTAGTCCCAAAAAGTTCTTTGATGTATTGTAATATTACAATTAGTTTAAAAGTAACAGTGATAGGTGATAAATTATTCAGTACAGAGGTATGTTTTTCCGTCATGGACATAGTTGATAAATTATAAAATTGACTGTTAGATATATAAGCTATTCATCACTACATCCATCTCCCCCCTCCCCCCCCCCCAGTAATATCATCCCAAAGAGTTTTTTAACTCTTGGTTCATTAAGCTAAAAAATGGCATCGTGAGTAATATAATTGCATGAAATAGAATATTGTATATAATGGACAATGAATGCCATTTTGTGTCCGGCTGAGTGTGCAATTGATATCTGCATTTATTTGGAGACTGTACATTCAGAATAATAAACAGATAAATTGAAATTGAATTGAATGTAAAGGTAGGAGTATTGGAGGGCTGCATAGGACAAGGTTTACTTGAAAATACTGTAATCCTGTGTATGGTCCATAGGCCTCCACCTAATTAGCTCTAGGTCCACTGTAAACTAGAAGATCCTATGGCATCCTATACTATAGGAACCCATAGGCCATATGCCACTTATACATAAGCTATACTAAGCTATTCATACATCACCAATAAGTCACCTGTGACACACCTGTACTAAGCCTAGGCTATACTAAGTCACCAATACATCACCCATACATAACTCATACATCACCCGTACAGTTAAGCTCCCATGTCCCACCAACCCCCATTAGCTTGTTCTCTGCCCTGTGCACATGTGGGGTGTTAAGTAACCTATAACCCTGCTCTGGGCTTTACCATGACAAAATGTAGTAATCACACTACCGACTTGAAAACACAAAATTATGAAAGTACAGCTTAAGATAAAATACTCTCAAGGGAATCAACTATTTCTCATTGTTTTGTACTGCATATAGGGAATGCAGTGTCATTGCCCACTGAGTAAGGAGAGAACGATTCTACCGTAAATTCTCGCGTACTACCCGCGGGTTGTACGTGAATTAGTCTCAGCTTTCATTTGATACCAAACATGCCTATATACGGTGCGGGTTATATGAGGGTTTTTATTACTATATAACAGTACTAAAATATAAATTTTCAAACCCAGAAACGGGTTATAGGATTCTCTTCAGTTAGGGGTGCGGGTTATATGCGAGATGCAGCCTATACGCGGGAATTAACAGTATTATAGATAGCTTACCAGTTCATCATTATCATTGATTTGTGATACTAAGCTTTAAAAAGACTGAAAGGGGTCCATGAATGCTTCTTAATGATTCAAGCCTGGAGGAAGGAAGTGGAAAAATCTGGATTTTAGGGTTTGCTATCAGAAGTGCTACCTTCCTTAGTCCTCAATGCTGTGAAGGACAGCTTTGAAGTCTCATTCAAGTGATTTTTATATTGCTTTTTCCTCCATCTTGTTCCTTGGTCGGCCACAGCTAACAGTGGGTTAAATAAACTGAATCCCATTCACCATTGATACCAAAAGAATATTGATCGGTTAGATTGCTGAAACCAAAATTAAAGGAAAACTGGTGCTTGATAAGCTGAGAAATCATTGTCTGTCCAGAAAGACATCTCCACAGGTCCTTGATTGGGATGATCTAATTAATCTTATCACATGGGTTGTTGCTGTTTTATGTGGTTTGCTATTCACAAGGGATGGGCGTTTTACTAATAGTCAGATCCCACATCCAATAAGGACAAAAATTGATTTGACCGTTTTGCTTCTAAGCATCGTTACATCCTGAAATCCTCTGAACTTTAATCATACCAAGGAGGTCTCAAAACTAAATACCATAGTAAACTGTCACTTTATATAAATTGTCAACTGTCACTTTATATAAATTGTCCAGGTTGGTTAGATGACAAATTTCAAAATTTCAAGAAGCTGTAAAGAGGATGCCTAAATGTATCAAATTACTGTGCTACTAAAAGCTTTTCAATGCAAGTCAGAAGCCCCACTAACAATTCTGTTAGCATAGAAGGGACATGGTAAAGGCGGGCAAATATAAATGTGCATGAGTGAGGGACAGAAACACACACAAAGTGAGAGAGGTGGCCTCAGATAAATAGAGAGGAAGGTAGTATGGTGAGGAACATAGAGACGATACAGCAGGAGAGGGATGCATTTTGCATATGAAGAGGGATGTCCGGGTTAATAGGACGCAGGAGAAGAATTGTAAAGAGGCTGATTGTTAATGGACAGTGGCGCCATGGTGAGTAGCACTATGGAGAACCTTTCCTTGTAATCCACGACACCCCATCCGCGTTGTTATCAGTCTTTGTTACTCAGCCACTACAGGACCTCTTACAGACTCACACAGTACCAACACGGATGTGATGGAGGTAAAGAGCTATACCTCTCCTCAGTCCTGCAGTGCATCCCTCACCAGTCAGTCTCCTTCAGTATTGTTGACATTTTGTAGAAAACGACAATATTCGCCTCTATGAGAAGAGGATATTTGCATAAATACTGGTCTTGAATTGTATTGTTGAAGAGATATTTATATGCACCTGAGCCTTTTTGCAAGTCAATACTGGAGGGAAAAAGTGCCTTTGTTGGCCACCTATTTACAGATCTTATATGGAGCTCTGTGGGGTCTTTATCCCACAAACAGTCTTTATCCCTCAAATTAGTACTACTATGAGGGATAAAGACACCCACGGGTCTTTATGCCTCAATTATGGCGCTAAAGCCCAAGTGTCTTTATCCCACAAATGTCTTCATCCCTCAAAGCCAATATAATAGTCTTTATCCCACATAGCCAATGATAAAGGCTTTATCCCCCAAAGCCTATATAGTGGCCCTATTTGCCGAAAGAGTAACCAGTCTTTATCCCATAAAGCTATATAGTGGCTATATATGGCCATACAATGACCAGTCTTTATCCCACAAAGCCCATATAACCGTTATATGCCCATACAGAGACCAGTCTTTATACCCCAAAGGCTATACAGTGGCTATATATAGTCATAAAGTGACCAGTCTTTATCCCACAAAGCCTAAATAAAAGTTATATGCCCATACAGTGACCAGTCTTTATCCCCCAAAGCCTATGTAGTGGCTATATATGGTCATACAGTGACCAGTCTTTATCCCCCAAAGCCTATAGTGGCTATATATGACCATTCAGTGGCCAGTCTTTATCCCCCAAAGCCTGTATAGTGGCTATATATGGCCACACAATGACCAGTCTTTATCCCCCAAAGCCTATGTAGTGGCTATATATATGGCCATACAGTGACCAGTATTTATCCCACAAAGCCTTTATAGTGGCTATATATGGCCATACAATGACCAGTCTTTATCCAACGAAGCCCATATAACCGTTAGATGCCCATACAGTGACCAGTCCTTATCCCCCAAAGGCTATATAGTGGCTATATATAGTCATATAGTGACCAGTCTTTATCCCACAAAGCCTAAATAATGGTTATAGGCCCATACACTGGCCGGTCCTTATCCCCAAAAGCCTACATAGTTGCTATATATGACCATTCAGTGACTAGTCTTTATCCCCCAAAGCTGATATAGTGGCTATATATGGCCATACAATGACCTGTCTTTATCCCACAAAGCCTATATAGTGGCTATATATGGCCATACGATGACCAGTCTTTATCCCACAAAGCCCATATAACCGTTATATGCCCATACAGTGACCAGTCTTTATCCCCAAAGGCTATATAGTGGCTATATATAGTCATATAGTGACCAGTCTTTATCCCACAAAGCCTAAATAACTGTTATAGGCCCATACAGTGACCAGTCCTTATCCCCCAAAGCCTATATAGTGGCTATATATGGCCATACAATGAGCAGTCTTTATCCCCCAAAGCCTATGTAGTGGCTATATATGGCCATACAGTGACCAGTCTTTATCCCACAAAGCCTATATAGTGGCTATATATGGGCATACAATGACCAGTTTTTATCCCACAAAGCCCATATAACCGTTATATGCCCATACAGTGACCAGTCTCGATCCCCCAAAGGCTATATAGTGGCTATATATAGTCATATAGTGACCAGTCTTTATCCCACAAAGCCTAAATAACGGTTATAGGCCCATACAGTGACCAGTCTTTATCCCCCAAAGCCTATATAGTGGCTATATATGGGCATACAATGAGCAGTCTTTATCCCCCAAAGCCTATGTAGTGGCTATATATAGCCATACAGTGACCAGTCTTTATCCCACAAAGCCTATACAGTGGCTATATATGGCCATGCAATGACCAGTCTTTATCCCACAAAGCCCATATAACAGTTGTATGCCCATACAGTGACCAGTCTTTATCCCCCAAAGGCTATATAGTAGCTATAGATAGTCATATAGTGACAAGTCTTTATCCCACAAAGCCTAAATAATGGTTATAGGCCCATACAGTGTCCAGTCTTAATCCCCCAAAGCCTATGTAGTGGCTATATATGGCCATACAGTGACCAGTCTTTATCCCCCAAAGCCTATATATATAGTGGCTATATAAGACCATTCAGTGGCCAGTCTTTATCCCCCAAAGCCTGTATAGTGGCTATATATGGCCATACAATGACCAGTCTTTATCCCCCAAAGCCTATGTACTGGCTATATATGGCCATACAGTGACCAGTCTTTATCCCACAAAGCCTATATAGTGGCTATATATGGGCATACAATGACCAGTTTTTATCCCTCAAAGCCCATATAACCGTTATATGCCCATACAGTGACCAGTCTTTATCCCCCAAAGGCTATATAGTGGCTAAATATAGTCATATAGTGACCAGTCTTTATCCGACAAAGCCTAAATAACAGTTATAGGCCCATACAGTGACCAGTCTTTATCCCCCAAAGCCTATATAGTGGCTATATATGGGCATACAATGAGCAGTCTTTATCCCCCAAAGCCTATATAGTGGCTATATATAGCCATACAGTGACCAGTCTTTATCCCACAAAGCCTTTACAGTGGCTATATATGGCCATGCAATGACCAGTCTTTATCCCACAAAGCCCATATAACAGTTATATGCCCATACAGTGACCAGTCTTTATCCCCCAAAGGCTATATAGTAGCTATAGATAGTCATAAAGTGACCAGTCTTTATCCCACAAAGCCTAAATAATGGTTATAGGCCCATACAGTGACCAGTCTTTATCCCCCAAAGCCTATGTAGTGGCTATATATGGTCATACAGTGACCAATCTTTATCCCCCAAAGCCTATAGTGGCTATATATGACCATTCAGTGGCCAGTCTTTATCCCCCAAAGCCTGTATAGTGGCTATATATGGCCACACAATGACCAGTCTTTATCCCCCAAAGCCTATGTAGTGGCTATATATGGCCATACAGTGACCAGTCTTTATCCCACAAAGCCCATACAACCGTTATATGCCCATACATAGACCAGTCTTTACCCCCCAAAGGCTATATAGTGGCTATATATAGCCATATAGTGACCAGTCTTTATCCCACAAAGCCTAAATAACTGTTATAGGCCCATACAATGACCAGTCTTTATCCCCCAAAGCCTATATAGTGGCTTTATATGACCATTCAGAGACCAGTCTTTATCCCCAAAAGCCTGTATAGTGGCTACGTATGGCCATACAATGAGCAGTCTTTATCCCCCAAAGCCTATGTAGTGGCTATATATGGCCATACAGTGACCAGTCTTTATCCCACAAAGCTTATATAGTGGCTATATACGGCCATACAATGACCAGTCTTTATCCCACAAAGCCCATATAACCATTATAATTATGCCCATACAGGGACCAGTCTTTATCCCCAAAAGGCTATATACCGTATTTCCCCGTTTATAAGCCCGGGCTTCTATTGATTTCAAATGGGGCATTGACCCGGCTTATAAACGGGGCAGGCTTATATTCGAGGCAGGCTTATATTATTTTCATCTACTCTAATTTTTAGATTTAAAGAGCTACTCTAGCAGTCTGTCTAAAATTCTCAGATATATTCATCATCTTTATACATTTCTTTTGGACATTTTTAATAATATCATGACAAATTCAAAGGTTTTCTTTCTCTAAATTATACTCAGCCTAAGGGGTGGTACATTAGCATCATGTACTTGAAAGAAATGTGAAAATACTCCAATTAGAAGTGAAATTGTGCCCCTCTGAAGACATTTTATTGGAGTTTACTTTATTGACCAGGCTTATATTCGGGGCCCGGCTTATAATGATTTCAAATGGGGTATTGACCCGGCTTATAAACGGGGCAGGCTTATATTCGAGACCCGGCTTATAAACGGGGATATACGGTAGTGGCTATATATAGTCATATAGTGACCAGTCTTTATCCCACAAAGCCTAAATAACAGTTATAGGCCCATACGGTGACCAGTCTTTATCCCCCAAAGCCTATATAGTGGCTCAATATGACCGTTCAGAGACCAGTCTTTATCCCACAAAGCCTATATAGTGGCTATATATGGCCATACAATGAGCAGTCTTTATCCCCCAAAGCCTATGTACTGGCTATATATGGCCATACAATGACCAGTCTTTATCCCCCAAAGCCTATGTAGTGACTTTATATGGTCATACAGTGACCAGTCTTTATCCCACAAAGCCCATATAACCGTTATATGCCCATACAGTGACCAGTCTTTATCCCCCAAAGGCTATATAGTGGCTATATATAGCCATATAGTGACCAGTCTTTATCCCACAAAGCCTAAATAACTGTTATAGGCCCATACAGTGACCAGTCTTTATCCCCCAAAGCCCATATAGTGGCTATATATGACCGTTCAGAGACCAGTCTTTATCCCACAAAGCCTATATAGTGGCTAAATATGGCCATACAATGAGCAGTCTTTATCCCCCAAAGGCTATGTAGTGGCTACATATGGCCATACAGTGACCAGTCTTTATCCCCCAAAGCCTGTATAGTGGCTATATATGGCTATACAATGACCAGTCTTTATCCCCCAAAGCCTATGTAGTGGCTATATATGGCCATACAGTGACAAGTCTTTATCCCACAAAGCCCATATAACCGTTATATGCCCATACAGTGACCAGTCTTTATCCCCCAAAGGCTATATAGTAGCTATAGACAGTCATATAGTGACCAGTCTTTACCCCACACAGCCTAAATAATGGTTATAGGCCCATACAGTGACCAGTCTTTATCCCCCAAAGCCTATGTAGTGGCTATATATGGCCATACAGTGACCAGTCTTTATCCCCCAAAGGCTATATAGTGGCTATATATAGCCATATAGTGACCAGTCTTTATCCCACAAAGCCTAAATAACTGTTATAGGCCCATACAATGACCAGTCTTTATCCCCAAAAGCCTATATAGTGGCTATATATGACCATTCAGAGACCAGTCTTTATCCCACAAAGCCTGTATAGTGGCTACATATGGCCATACAATGACCAGTCTTTATCCCCCAAAGCCTATGTAGTGGCTATATTTGGCCATAGAGTGACCAGTCTTTATCCCACAAAGCCTATATAGTGGCTATATATGGCCATACAAAGACCAGTCTTTATCCCACAAAGCCCATAAAACCATTATATGCCCATACAGGGACCAGTCTTTATCCGCCAAAGGCTTTATAGTGGCTATATATAGTCATATAATGACCAGTCTTTATCCCAAAAAGCCTAAATAACAGTTATAGGCCCATACAGTGACCAGCCTTTATCCCCCAAAGCCTATATAGTGGCTATATATGACCGTTCAGAGACCAGTCTTTATCCCACAAAGCCTACATAGTGGCTATATATGGCCATACAATGAGCAGTCTTTATCCCCCAAAGGCTATGTAGTGTCTTCATATGGCCATACAGTGACCAGTCTTTATCCCACAAAGCCTGTATAGTGGCTATATATGGCTATACAATGACCAGTCTTTATCCCCCAAAGCCTATGTAGTGGCTATATATGGCCATACAGTGACCAGTCTTTATACAGTGATAAAGGATAAAGACTGGTCATTGTATGGGCCTATAACCGTTATTTAGGCTTTGTGGGATAAAGACTGATCACTATATGACTATATATAGCCACTATATAGCCTTTGGGGGATAAAGACTGGTCACTGAATGGGCATATAATGGTTATATGGGCTTTGTGGGATAAAGACTGGTCATTGTATGGCCATATATAGCCACTATATAGGCTTTGTGGGATAAAGACTGGTCACTGTATGGCCATATATAGCCACTACATAGGCCTCGGGGGATAAAGACTGGTCATTGTATGGCCATATATAGCCACTATATAGGCTTTGGGGATAAAGACTGGTCAACGAATGGTCATATATAGCCACTATGTAGGCTTCTGGGGATAAGGACTGGTCACTGTATGGGCCTATAACCATTATTTAGGCTTTGTGGGATAAAGACTGGTCACTGTATGACTATGATTATATAGCCACTATATAGCCTTTGGGGATAAAGACTGGTCACTGTATGGGCATATAACGGTTATATGGGCTTTCTGGGATAAAGACTGGTCATTGTATGGCCATATATAGCCACTATATAGGCTTTGGGGGATAAAGACTGGCCACTGTATGGCCATATATAGCCACTATATAGGCTTTGGGGGATAAAGACTGGTCTCTGAATGGTCATATATAGCCACTTTATAGGCTTTGGGGGATAAAGACTGGTCACTGTATGGGCCTATGACCGTTATTTAGGCTCTGTGGGATAAAGACTGTTCACTTTATGACTATATATAGCCACTGTATAGCCTTTGGGGGATAAAGACTGGTCTCTGTATGGGCATATAACGGTTATATGGGCTTTGTGGGATAAAGACTGGTCATTGTATGGCCATATATAGCCACTATATAGCTTTGTGGGATAAAGACTGGTTACTGTTTTGGCAAATAGGGCCACTATATAGGCTTTGGGGGATAAAGCCTTTATCATTGGCTATGTGGGATAAAGACTATTATATTGGCTTTGAGGGATAAAGACATTTGTGGGATAAAGACACTTGGGCTTTAACGCCATAATTGAGGGATAAAGACCCGTGGGTGTCTTTATCCCTCATAGTAGTACTAATTTGAGGGATAAAGACTGTTTGTGGGATAAAGACCCCACAAGCTCTGCAGCCCCAATGCACAATGCAAATTTGTCAATAATTTTAAGTTGTCAGCACTAGTGGGTTTTGTCATCATGATACATGGCTGCAGAATTGGCAATTAACTTGTCAGTGCTCTGGACAGCCATGGATCATGCCTGCCCAAAATGGTCAAAATGATGCACCAACGTCGTTCCAGCAAATTGGTCGATCATGACAAGGAAGGCACCATTGAGGCATCCTGAATAGGTTACAAGTAGTTTGAGAGTGTGTTTGAGGGTCACTCAGGACGTGCCGGTATCAGACAGCAGTTCTCCACCAACACTTCCCTTCCTCATTGAAACACACATACACACACACTAATACAGGAGTAGCCTTGGGTGTGAACCATGTGCTTTACCTCACTCTACTCCACAGCCCATGTATCACCCACCCAGACCTAAACAAACTGCAGCAGGAGTCACACTGAGGTCCGCAGCAACACACAAGACACACAGAGACTGTTTTATAATAGTCTCTTCCTTGTGTCTCTTTTCTTACCCATTCTTTACCCAACTCTGTGTGACCCTGCGTATGTCTGTCTGCCTATATCTAGCTGTCAAGGCACCTGTCAGGATGTCTGTCTGTCTCCTTCTCCTTTGTTCTCACACACATTGCATCTAGTTTCCCAACTCATTAGCATTCTTATATTAATAAAGGTTCTCCATGTTAGCCTTTGAATTTCCAGGCTACTATCAGAAAAGATCAACAGTAAAGACATGATGTCTCTCACAATTTACCATAGTTATGAATTTCTCTCGCTCTTGGCTTTGCCTAAAATTAACTGCTTTTATCTGATTTGATGTCACAGTGAGATCTCTTCTAGTCCACATTAAATTATACACACTATATATATGGCAACACTGGGCAGGCGGCTGCACTAGGGGAATATATGTATATATACCAAGGTGATTTGTGAAGTAGGCAGAACGGAGGTGGGCTTACAACATGTCATCATTCAAGACAGCAGGGCTGAGCTGGGGAATCAATTCTCTGGATTGCCTCTAGGATGGGACAGGATGAGCTGAAGTGGATATCCCAGAATCCTCTTATAGCCTAAGGGGTGGAATCAACACTATTGTGAATTAACACTAGTGTGAAGGAGCAAGACTAGGAAAAAGTGGGTGAAGGCAGGTGGTATGAAGTAGGAATCAGAAGGCAGATGGGTGCAATATGGTTTTAAGTAAGACTTCCCATCATCTTTCAATGCTGGGCAGTCAAAGAAAAGGCTATTTCTCTGCTAAATTGTCCAATTTATTCCTAGAATTATATAATCATTGTTGTATTTGTATATGGAGAAATTCTGTTGCATGGATCCCGGTAAATTCAACATGCAATGTGTCTTTAGGGACCTACTGCTGGCTAATGTACTACAGTATGTAAAACACCTGTCTACCGATAAATACAAGCAAATACATCATGCCCCATCCTAGAGCATCTGGACCTGCTGCTAGGCACACAGTAGAGTGGCACTAGGGTGTAGATTAATGTCCTGCTGTAGGCAGGCACCTTTAACCCACACAACCACTCTCACACAATGTCTACAAGAAGTATGGCCAGGGCTAGGTATCCTATAGTGTCCAGAATATTTCTACACTGTTTCCGTGAAGCATCTTTGTTATATATTCAGACGAAGATGAAGAGAGAGAAAGGGGAGGTGGTCAGGACTATGCAGCAGGAAGGCACAAGTTAAGGATAAGCAGTATAACATCCTGGGTAAATAGGTTGTAGGAGTGGAATTGTACAGAGCCTAATGGTAATGGTCAGTGGCTCCAGTGTGGGTATGTCTATGGGGGACTCTGCCAAGAATTTTTCCTTGTAATCAACAAAACACAGTCTGTGTTGTTATCAGTCTTTGTTACTGGGCCATGATTGATAACAAAGCTCACTTTACTCATGTCCTACAGGGACACACCCACTCACACAATACTAACACGGATGTGGTTTGGGAAAACGTCTGTAGCACTACACAGTCCATCACATATCTTAAGGAAGGAATGTATAGTGCACTGATGCCATTTTGTAGGGAACTGCCCTTCTTTCACATACCAATCTTAAATGTTTTTCTGTAGCTCAACTATGTTAGATCGGTTTCAGATGAAAGAGATGGCAACACTGGAATTGTGTAATCCTGAGAAACAACCTCCTGGTGGTGCAACCCGATTTACATGAAAATTAATTATTGGTGCGTAGTATTGGTGCGTAGGAAGGGGAGGTTGGAGATATTGTCTGGAATGGTGTACATTTAGGAAAACGGAATATCCTAGTAGTTAGAAAAGCTCAAACAATATACGTTGTAAAGCTGTAAGCTAGTTAGGCTTAGCTTCATCTAGGGACCAAACTTCTCCAATTTATATTCAGTAGTTATGTCTACTACCAAATGTGCCCTTCTGTGCTAAACATATAAATATATATAATAGATATACTAATAAATATACCCTTCCGTACTAAACATATACCCTTCTGTACTAAACATCAGCTCACATCCTGTAAATGCATTCAGTCATAAAAGGTCTGAAGGCAGAGATCATTTCATCTCCTAGCAATGTTTAAACAATCCATTATGAGCATTCTGCGTCATTGTGACCCAGAAAGAAGATACCAATCTCATAAGCCCTCATACTATTCCAGGGGAAATGAAGGAGATTCTATCGTCTTTAACGGAATTGATGTCAGTTGACTTCCGGTCTGTATTAAATTATACACACTAGATGGCACCACTGGGTAGGAGGCTGCAGCACAAGGAGATAAGTCATCATGACTGTGAAGTAGGTAAGGCGAAAGGCGCACACAAAATATGCTATCATTCATAAAAAGGCAGAGGGATTTATCACTGGGATTTCATTGTTCTGGTGGGGAACTACTTCCAAGTATTGTCGAAAGACACTTTGTGTGCACAGGCATTGCCTATTTCTAATTCAATATCCCAGAAACCTCTCATGACTTCAGGGGTGGAATTAACACTATTGTTGTGTGAGATAGAAGCAACAGTAGGAAATGTGGAGGATAGCTGGGCCGCATTTCGTATCAGGTAGATACTTAATCACCACTGGTATAATTGAAGGGGTTGATATTTATTTTGGATATTAGTTGGGGATCCAAGCAGGCAAAATGTCATTATTTAACTTTGACCTAACATGGAGACCAATACTTGATATGAGGATTGGAATAAGGTAATTTGAGGATGCTGAATCCGATTCTGCCATGAATAAAGCTGTATCTAGGTCGGAACAAGGTCAAATCTAAGGTCAAAGGTCACGATTTGATTTATGGCAAAGTCCATACATTTCAATCTAAATACCAAAGATATTGTAGATAGGGAATTTATCTTTTATGATATTATTGTACTCTCACACCGGATACATAGGTCAAGGTCAAGGTCAATGTCAATGTCATGGTCACAATATATTTGGGAAAGTAACTAGAATCTCAAACTCTATCTGCTCATTAATACATGTACTTATTATCAAATTGATTTTGTCAAATATAAGAAGCCATTGACTTACAGCAGCGGGTCTGAATCTGTCCACTTCTGGTTTGAACAACTTGTATCAGAATAATTTGGGTCATTGTATTAGCATGCTTCTGGCCTTAGCACTGGCGCATGAATCTGTTGTTGTTGTTTTGATTCAATCTGTGTTACGGGGGGGGGGGGGGGTTGTACAACCGTGATGTGCATATATAGTGCATATATATTATATTTATATATATGGTATTATTACCTACCGGGTAACAGGGTATATTGGCCAGAGCGGGAAAAGGTGGTTCATGTATTACTCACCAGGGGGTGTAGGGTCCTGGTCACTCGTGGCCAGCTCTCACCTGTCTTTGTTTGGTTGGCCCCACCGAGGGAACATTGTCTTATTTTTTCTTTTTGTTCAAAATAGTAATAAAAAGGCAGCCTAGATATCTGGACCTAAGGCAAAAGTGTCTGTCTTTGTCATCTCTTTGTAGCTGGACAATATATATCTATGTATATCTATATATTTATATATAGATATATATATCAGAATGTAGATATGGACCTGTACTATTGTTTGAACTAGTTAGAGGTAATATTCTCTATATCTGTACAAGGTTTATGTACCATGAAAAGAGGGATCCCTCAGGTCTACATTCTACCTGAATCACCCATATTCATTCCTTTACTGTAGGTTTACTAAAAGTATTTTACCTTCCCCAACATATGGAGCCTAAGTGCTAACACCTATACTATATATCAAAAGAGAATAATTATACCTACTCAAACATACAATCTGGACACCCCTGGCAGCTCAAAACCAGACTATCCGTGACATATGTGAATAGTCATTTAAGACAACATACCTTGGAACAGTGTTAATCACCTTTGCTAGGCAAATCAACAAAATAGTATCTTTTTGATAGGCAACCTTGGGGTTATAGGAGGGAAAAAAAGGATACTGTTGAAATGTTTCATGTCAATTTAGGGGAGGTAGACAATGCCAGAATTGATCTTGGAGCCTAGGCTACCAGTAGTTAATTGATGCTGTTAGGCAAATCAACAAATCACATGCCTGTTGCTGTGCAACCACTAACTAACAGGAAGAAAATAACAATACCATTGAAATTCCCATGTTCAATTTAGTGGGGTAAGTAGTCTCATAATTGACCTTGGGGTGTTGTTTGTTGCTGTAACTAGGCAAATCAAGAAATAGTGTGTTAATCCCCAGATCTTATTATTTAAGAGAAAATAATTAATGCATCAGAATTATAACAGTGACTTTGGCAAAGGTATGTATACCTACTCATATTTATTCTATTTCCCTAATATTTAGTGCTACAATTGATGAAATCAGGGACCTAATTTGTGGTTACCAAGGATAGATATGATCCACTGGATTTACCTGTTGCTATGGAAACATATAAGCATACTGCTTGAACTAGGCAGCCATGGTCATCTAGAAGCACAGCTATGGTTCCATTGAATTCTCCAAACTCAGTATATTGGAGTTTCCATGAGCAGCAATACTGAATAATGATGTAATACACCTGTTGAATAGGGGGTTGCTAGGCAACCATGGTTTGGAGAACAAAACTTATTCGAAAAATGGAATCCTTGGGCATGATTTGGGGGGGTAGGAGTAATTTGTAGTTTCATTTGACAAGTTTATGCAGTCATTCTGGGTGATGATGGTGCATTTTATGGGTTGCTAAGGAAAACGGTTGCCATAGTAACAAAAAAAAGGGAACTGTGATCTTTAGATTTGGGGAGTTATAACCTTTTCAAAAATGTATAGTTTACAATTTCCCTACAAAAACCCCTCAGAACTACACAAGGACCCTGACTAGTAGTTCTCTTACTCCATACCTCGACTTTGACCTTCACTTTGACCTTGTTCCGATCTAGATACAGCTCTATAAATGGCAGAAATGGATTCAGGACCCTCAAAATACCCTAGTTCAATATCCATACCAAGTATTGGTTCCCATGTCAGCTCCTTCCCAGGCTCCCAGACTGGCTCCCCAACTATATCTATCATCATACAGACTGCTGATCATCCACATTTCTAATGATCTGCTGGTAGCTAGGGGCATGAAACTTTTCATTACTTTTGTGCTCAGACCCATCCTTTTTCAGAATCCAAGGTCTGCCCCAGAAACACCCTAAATGTCTTATGCAGTTGCTTCTCATGTGCAGTAGTCCTTCTATCATCCAGGACAAATACAAGTTCTATCAAATATTCTATAACATTTGTATGATTTGCTCTCATTCTGAGTAGTTTTTAGTATATTGATACTCCTACTCATTTTCAAATGTGCTACATCCTATAGCTTGCACTATATAGATGACATGACACAATACTGCTCAATGACTTCATGAAGCCTCAATTGTGTATTAACTGCACCCACACTTTAAGAAAGCTTATAAGCCATGCAGAGGTTCTTATTGTGGCAATTTAAGTAATGTAGTACACACCTAAAACTCATGTATAAGCTGCTCGCCTACTGTGTGCCAATCATAATTATAAGCCCAGCTGGTAATCTGACTTGCATACTCGCCATCGCTTATTAGCACAATTTTATGGTACATATGTGGGGTAGTTGTATGCTTGGTGCAATAAAATCTTCATGTGTCTACGCCACCTGTGGCTAATACTTTAGTCCGTGAAACAGCAGGCTGCTGAGAATCAGGAGCAAATACATTAGGCCCTACTGTACAGCAGAGTACAGTAGGAGATGCTGCTAGGTACACCGTGGAGTGGCAGTACGGTGTAGATTAATTGTACCCCTGGAGGATGGCTGCCTCACCCCACGCGCAAATAAATCACATGGAATGTCTATCCTTCTGTGGAGAAGTAATGTCTGTATGTCTTATACTGTCCAGAATCTAGCCATTTGTTGGCTTCAAATATAATATGCATTGATTTACAGGCTTAATAATAATTTCCTAACTAAACGTTAGCGGTCTCCATCAGAGACTATACGAATAGTAAAGGCTTTCTATCAAACATCCATATCTTTACTCAAAGACTGCAAAGCAAACTGAGATAATTTGGTCTCAGCACCCTATTCAGAGATAATGCAGTTGGTTCCATTCAGAGATGCCCAAATAAAGCTGTGGGCCCCATTCAGAGACTCCCAGATAACACAGTGGGTATGGGTGTTGACTGGTGGCAGACGACAAGGTTCACTTGTAAATCCTGTTTTATCTCCTAGTTCAGTCTCATAAATTTGCACGAGCTCAGTCGTCTACACACAGAGGGTTTTCAGTTTACCACATTGAGTTCTACTGTAACACCACTGACCCACATTTCATACCATCATGTTTAAGAGGCCAGGCGCTTAAAACTTTGGAGGGCAGGTTACACGAGGTTATACAAGACATGCACTTATTCGGGATTCATTTTAATGCTTATGATTTATTTCAAGACCTCCATTCCCCCAGTGCTTATACAAGACCGGCGCTTAATCAAAACCTGGCACTTAAATGCAATGGTACGGTAAATACACAAGACAATCTTGAGGGGTTTATGTAAATACTTTCAAGCTAGATATATTGATGGTTTATTATGGGGATGTATATAAAGTACCTCAAAATGAGAAATGGCTGGATAAGATGAGTTGAGATTTAGAAATATCTCCTACTTTTCCTTACTCTTAATGGTTAACCAGCAAAAGGAATGTAGATCCAGGCCCTCCTTATTGCTGATCAGCTGAGTGCTTCTTTGATGTCTTATTGTGCAGTTTTTTATTTAGTTGTTTCTCTTGTGTTCCTTGGCTCCCCACATTCATAAATAACCTGAACCTTATCTGCTATTGATATCAAATGGATATTGGTGGTGTAAATTGCTGAGACCCATAAAAAGGCAATCTTGTGTTTGATGAGCAAAGTAATTGTTGTTTGTCAAGGAAGTTTTACTCCTTAATTAGGATGATCTAATGAAGCTTGTCACTTGGGTGGTCACTATTTCATGTAAGTTATAATGTTATTCACTTGGTGTTTGACATATGATCTAGGATATGATGATCTAGATCTAGCAGCTGGTTTGACCTGAATCCCAGTTCCACCAGTAAGGTCCCAACATGTGAAGGCCAGCAACAACGCCTACATGCTTAAATGTATTATCTTACTTTATCATCCAGTGTATTAAACCTTGAAGGCATATGAGTGATAGGAATATAAAGGAGAAGGGAGCATCATGCAGAGAACAATGGCAATGGTCCTGGAAGGAATTGCATGGTAAATAGCAAGGAGCTACATAATCTATGCAAATAGGAAAATAAACATAGCACAACAGCAAATTGTGGCCTTAGGACTTGACATGTCAGTAAATGCCATTTCCATGTAACCAACAGGTCCTTCCCCTTTTCGTAATCAATGTTTGCTACTGGGCCATGTTTCATTATAAAAACTCACTTAACTCATATCTTAGAGGGACACATCTACTTAGGTTGAGGTCTGTACTCTGCCTCAGCCCATTTACACACTATTAGCCACCAAGCTTTAGCTGCTGATATGTAGTGTTGGTTTGACTACTGAGATTACAGCCATCTGTCCGCAATCAATAAACAAAATCACTAATATCAATTTCATAATTACCAACTGAATGATGATGAACAGACTGAATCTTGGCCTGTAAGCCTTGCTGGGATCGGCAATGTAGATTTGATCAGATCAATTTTCTCTGACACCTGTGGAAATGGTGTCATTTTAGCATTTGCTTTTTCGTTTTTCTCATGGTGCTATTCTAAATTGTTTTTTTTTCTGCACACCCCATCAAATGTTGACTCAGATCAATTTAATTAATCTGGGGTAATTTTGTGCAGCCTGCCTTTCCTGTATCTAGTACTTGTATACCCTCTAGGGGTGTCCTTTAGTACCCTCCTTACAAACACACAAAAGAAGAATCTTTCTCCACTTGCCTGTAGAGTCTGGAAGAGCTCAAAATACTTTTTATATGTGCAGTGTCAACAGTCCTTTCTGCTACCTGGAACACATACATATAACCGTCCCTTTTCTATTCTTGGAGCGTTATGGTTTTCAGGCATCAATTTACAAATTAATATCTTTCATATATTCAAGTTTTTATGCTAATATTCATCAATAGTTTGGAGGATTTTTCCAATGTAACTGGCTAAGGTGATCCAAAACGAAAGACTATGATTGTTTAGACAGGTTTTGTTAATTGCCCAATACCATACATGTACAGTGAATCCATTTTCACAGGGTAGAATCCTGCTTTAATTTGTATCACCTTTTACCCTGCTTTAACTATTAGCTTTTAAGCCAATTAAGCCTTATCTCCGACAAATCCACATCCCAATTCCCTCCACTGTCTCTAACTCTGTGTGTTTATCTCACTGTCTCTTTGTCCATCTCTGGGTCAGTGGCTCTCTACCATCCCCTACCACACTCCCTCTCCCTCTCTCGAGACATCCTTGGGATGAGAGTGAGGCTCGGGTTCCGTCTCTGAGGACGAGGCAGATTACCCAGAGGTGACTTGGACAAACTCTGGAGGCTGCAGCCACTTGACAACTCCCTCTCAGACCTCTCTCTGCAGTCACCACCATTTCTACAAGTGTCTGTGCTTTCCTGTTCCTTTCTATTGGGGAGGGACATGGCTGAGCAGTCCAATGTGTCATTACCTCACATTCTATTGAAAAATGGAGGTTTCCACTTAATCTAAAGAATTCTCAGATATACAATGCCACTTATGATAAAGATAATATGCAATGCCTATTTAGGAACATCTATGGAATTGGATATTGCTGGTCTTTTGATGGTTGGCTTCATACCTATCGATTTGTCATAATGATGATCATGCCAACCCTAAGGGAGTGTATCAACCCTGTAGGATAGTAATGGTGCCTTAAAGCCCTATGATGCATTTACAGGGTGACCTAAGCTTTTGAATCACATCAATAAGAAATGACCTAATAATACAATACCTATTGCCTCCACAGGGGTTGATACAGTGCTTTGAATTGTCAATGCTGAGACTCTAGCATCTTACAATGGAAATGATGTCAGTTATCAGACTCACAGAAAACACTGTGGACTATGCATACAAGTATAAAATTACCCACCTTTCATTTCTAGTTGTACAGTAAGAATGTGTTACCAAATTGAGTCACACAAGTAAAACGATGGTGCAATTACAGTGTGGAGCAATCCTTGGCAGGCATTGAGTACCATACCAGTTGTCACTTCATAAGTGACATCAGAGTCGGCACCAAGGAGGCATCCATTCTGTGCTGCTGTGTCTCCAGCAAACAAGGAGTCTTTAAGGATATGATGTCTAATAGGGGGGAATGGGAGTTAAAGGCAGGAGAGACCTCATTATGAAGAATATACATGGTGCACTATGGACTCATTAAAAAGGTTTATCAGCTATGATGTCTTGAAATCCTAAATATTGGCAAATATAATTTGACCAATTTGTCCAATTGTGTTTACCATAGAATGCCACTGAGGAAGTTCAAATCAAATCAAATTTTGTGCAAGTGTAAAATTAGCTATTAGTGCTTCAAGAACTGCAATTATCCCTGTCCACTACTTTCTTTGTCTTGCAGATTGTCTTCTATCACTGATATAGGGGTATATGTATGGCACTATGCATCAAAAGCTGGTGCAAATCTTTACCAGATATCACTACATATTGCACCACCTGCCGGTATACATTACGGCCATGTCATTCTTTACGACTGTACTTTTCCTGTCCTCATATGATATTTGCACTCATTTGAGATGTGCAAAAGGCATAAATTTCAATACCATTAGCCAAAAAGCTACATGAGGGAAAGTAAACCGTTAAGAATGGGCGATGATCGCCCTTCATCCAAGCAATTTGCAAATACAGTTGTATATTGAGTGAGGTCATTAGGCTGGTACAGTCACAATCCATATCCAAGCAGGAAGCACAGAGCCACATGAGGCAGCTTGCTTCCTCTAATTGGCATGCCGTCTGGTCTATATACATGTCTTTAATCTGTATAATAACTACCCACCATGTGTCAGCTTTGATTAGTTATCTCATTAGTGCCTGTATCAGATGCTTATATATATCTATACAGACCAATATGGTATCTACACAAGTATTGTCATTTAACTATCCCCTCTCTCACTTACCAATCTTAGATCAATCAACCAATCAACCCCACTGTGATAGACTTATGGGTGATGTGTTGGTGTCTCATGTATAGCCTAGTATTAGTGATGTATTGGTGATGTATGTATGTAGTAGTTAAACCATAGTTATAGCTCTGTATGCATCATATTGGCAACAGTCAGGGCTGACCACAAGTGATGGATGAGTGTACTGAGCCATAACTAAGCCAATATAATGTATGCAGAGCCATTCTTTTGTTCTGCTGGCCAAGTGTGATATAATTAGACCGAACATAATGATGTGGGTGAACTGAATATGTTTACCCACGTATGTATATGGGTGCATGGATCCATGGCTTTATAACCTTTCTTGTTGTCAAACGTTCACTTCTAATACTTCTCATGTGTCTGTTGCAATCCACCAACACTGGTGGCCTTGACATGACTATTTCTTGATCCGTAATCCATCTAGCTTGTCCTTTGCCCTTTGCACATGTGGGTCTTGTAAGTATTTCATAACTCCAGCTCTGGGTTGTATAATGACACAATGTAGTAGTCACACTACCAATTAACTTGAGACAACTGTGTAAGCACAGCTTAAAATGAAATATTCTGAGGGGAATCAATTACTTTGAATATTTTTTTATATACTACATAGGGAATGCATTTTGCCCATTGAGTAAGGAGAGAATGATCCTAATATAAATAGTTCCTTTACATGTTCATCATATTCATTGATTTGTGATACAAAGCCTTAAAACGACTAAAAGGGGTCCATGAATGCTTCTTAATGATTTAAGGCTGGAGGGAGGAAATGGAGGAATCTTGATTTTAGGGTTTGCTCTCTGAAGTGCTACCTGCTAGAGGAATGCAAAGCGAGATCTTCCTGAATGGTGCAGGGTACAGCTTTGAAGTCTCATTCAAATGATTTTTAAATTACTTTTTCCTCCATCTTGTTCCTTGTTTGGCCACACCTAACAGTGGGTTAAATAAACTGAATGCCATTCACCATTGATACCAAATGAATATTGATCGCTTTAATTGCTAGAACCAAAATTAAAAGAAAACTGGTGCTTGATAATCTAAGAAATCATTGTCTGTCCAGAAATACATCTATTCACCCTCCTTCATTGGGATGATCTAATTAATCTTATCACATGGGTGGTCACTGTTTTATGTGGTTTGCTATTCACAAGGGACGGGTGTTCCACTAATAGTCACTTCATGGCTACAAGTCAAATACGGACAAGAACTGATGTGACTGTTTTGCTACTGAGCTTCATTATGTCCTGGAATTTTCTGAACTTTCATCATACCTCGACGGCCCCAATGGAAAACACCTTTGTCAACTGCCACTTTATATGAAGTGCCCAGTTTGGATGGATAAGAAATTTCAAGTTTTAGAAATGCTTGAATATATTGTACCACTGAATGCTGTGCACTGTAAGTCAGAATTCTCAGCAGAGATTCTATTAGTAGGGAAGGGAAATGGTAAAGGGGAGTAAAATATAAATGTGCACCATAAAGTGACAGAGACAGTGAGAGAGAGTGAAGATTCAGAGATAGAATAGGTGGTATGGTGATGACACAGCAAAACAATTGGAAAACAGGCTGATTGTTAATGGACAGTGGTCCCGTGGTGAGTAGGACCATGGAGAACCTTTCCTTGTAATCCACGACACCCCGTCCGGGTTGTTATCAGTCTTTGTTACTCGATCACTACAGCACCTCTTACACACTCACACAATACCAACACGGATGTGATGGAGGACAAGGGCTATACCCCTCCTCAGTACTGCACTGCATCCCTCACCAGTCAGTCTCCTACTGCAGGGTTCAGCTGTACTGGTGACATTATATAGAACAGGACATTTGCATAGATATTGTATTGAAAAAGATAAAGACATTTTAAAATATGTATTGAATAAGTGTTCATCTTGCAGAACTGCTTAGGAATGAGCCTTGTTGAAAGAGAGATTTTTGAACCCCTGAGCTTTTTTGCCAGTCAATGCTATAAGGACAAAGTCATTTGATTGCCTTTGTCACCCACTTATTCACCGACCTCAGATAAATCTCCGACCCCAATACACAATGCTAATTTATCGATAAATTTATGTTCTCAGCACTGGTAGGTTTTGTCATCACAATAAAAGACTGTAGAACTGACAATTCACTTTTCAGTGCCCCACCCATGCATTATGCCTGCCCGGAATGGTTAGCATGATGCATCAATGCAGTGCCAGCAAGCTTGGCTATCATGACAACAAATGCAGCATTGCGGCATGGGTTAAAACATTGTTTGAGAGTTCGTTTAAGAGTCAGTCAGGGCATACCCTTATCAGAGATTTACCCCACCAACAGCCCTCCTCCCCAGGCAAACACACATATACACACACACACTTGTACAGGAGTAGAAGCATCTGCTTTCCCTCACTCTACTCTGCAGCACATACATC
This sequence comes from Harmothoe impar, assembly GCA_947462335.1. NCBI lineage: Eukaryota > Metazoa > Annelida > Polychaeta > Phyllodocida > Polynoidae > Harmothoe > Harmothoe impar. Next base: position 67,041,573 of record OX381710.1, on the reverse strand, counting down.
ACCCACCCAGACCTCAACAAACTGCAGCACGAGTCATACCCAGGCCTGCACAACATGCAGCAACTGTGGAGACTCAGCTCTCATTGCTTATAAAACACACAGGAGCAGGACTACCCACTGCACTGCCACTCTCTATTTCTATCTAGGTCTATATCTAGAGTTGGCCCATACTAACAACAAAGGCAGCATTGAGGCATCCTGAAAGGGCTAAAAAGGTGTTTAAGAGTGTATTCGAGGGTTACTCAGGATGTACCAGCATCAGACAACAGTGCTCTATCAACATCCCTCCCCCCATACACACACCCGTAAACAGGAGCAGTCCTGCTGAGGTCTGTGTACCATGCAGTGCTCAACTGCTGAGGTTCAGATCTCACTGCCTCAAAAACACACAGAGACAGATTCTCCACTCTGCTGGCACTCTCCATGTTTCTCTGTGTCTATATCTGCCTCTGTCCCCTTAATTCTGTCTCTTTCCGTCTTGATCATAAACCTTTGAATACTGTTTTATAATTGTCTCTTCCCTGTGTCTCTTTCTTTACCCATTCTTTACCCATCTCCTGAGTATGTCTGTCTGCCTATATCTAGCTGTCAAGCCATCTGTCAGGACGTTTGTCTGTCTCCCTCTGCCTTGTTTTCACACACACTGCATCTAGTTTGCCTTTAATCAACTCCCAACCTATTAGCATTCCCATATTAATAAAGGTTACACAGTTTACAGTTAGAATAAACTATTATTGTAACAGTAGACCTGCAATGATAATAATTTCTCCATGTTAGCCTTTGAATTTCCAGGCTCCTACCAGAAAAGAAGCATACTGGTTTTGCTATACAAACATACAGATCAACAGCAAAGACATGATGTCTCTCACAATTTAATATAGTTATGAATTTCTCTCTCTTGGCTTTGAGTAAAATCTGTTTATTCAATGCAGGCTTTTATCTTCTTTTAACTGATTTGATGTCACAATGAGATGTCTTCTAGTCCACATTAAATCATAAACACTACTGTGAAAGTATTTATAATCAAGGGTGTAAATTTTCGCTGAGGTGGCAAAAAACACTAATTCACAGGTATTTATTCCATACTGTAGCATGCAAGAATTTCACGGATTTTTCATTTCCGTGAATATAGCGAAAATATATACCCAGCGAAATAAAGTATGACCACAGTGGATGGCACCACTAGGCAGAGAGCTGCAGCAGGGGAGTAGATATACCAAGGTGATTCGTGAAGTAGGCAGAATGGAGGTGGGTATACAACATGACATCATTCAAGACAGCAAGGCAGAGCATTTATTGCTCTGCTGGGGAATTAATTCTCTGTATTGCCGCTAGCATGGGACAGGATGAGCTGAAGTAGATATCTCAGAACCCTCTCATAGCCTAAGGGGTGGAATTAACACTATTGTGAATTAACACTAGTGTGAAGGCACAAGAGTAGGAAAAAGTGGGTGAAGGCAGGTGGTATGAAATATGAATCAGAAGGCAGATGGGTGCAATATAGTTTTAAGTAAGCTTTACTAATGGCTTTCAATTCAATGGTCAAAGAAAAGACTATTTCTTTGCCAAATTGTCTGATTCCTCTCTAGAATTCTACAATCAATACTGTATTTGTACCTTGGAAAATTCTGTTGCATAAATCATAGTAAATGCAACATGTAATATGCCTATAGGGACCTACTGCTGGTTAATGTACTACAGTGTATAAAACACCTGTCTTCCAGCAAAATCCTAGAGCATCTGGACCTGCTGCTAGGCACACACTGGAGTGGCACTAGGGTGTAGATTAATGTCCCGCTGTAGGCAGGCACCTTTAACCCACACAACCACTCTCACACAATGTCTACAACAAGGATGGCAAGGACTAGGTATCCTATAGTGTCCAGAATAGTTCTACACTGTTTCCGTGAAGCATCTATGTTATATATTCAGATAAAGATAAAGAGAGAGAAAGGGGAGATGGTCAGGACTATGCAGCAGGAAGGCACATATTAAGTGTTACCGGGATGACATCCTGGGTAAATAGGATGTAGGGATAGAAATGAACAGAGTCTGATCGGTAATCGGCAGTGGCTCCAGTGTAGGTATGTCTATACTGGACTCTGCCAAGACCTTTTCCCTGTAATCAACCACACCCCATCTGTGTCATTATCCGTCTTTGTTACTGGGCCATAATTGATAACAAAGCTCACTTTACTCATCTCCTACAGGGACACACCCACTCACACAATACTAACATGGATGTGGTATGGGATAAGATCTGTACCAGTCGCTACATGTTCAGTCCATCAAGCCTCTTAAATAAGGAATGTATAGTACAGCACTCATACCATTTTGTAGGAAACTGCCCTTTCTCTCACATACCAATCTTAAATGTATCCCAACTATGGTAGATTGCTTACAGATGAAACAAATGGCAATATTGGAATTATGTAATCCTCAGAAACAACCTCCTGGTGGTGCAACTGGATTTACATGAAAATATATTATTGGTGCGTAGTATTGGTGCACAGGAAGGGGAGGTTGGGGATATTGTCTGGAATGGTGCACATTCAGGTTCCAACCGATGGAAAATCCTAGTAGAAAATCTTAAACAATTCACCTTGTAAAGCTGTAAGCTAGGTAGGCTTAGATTCATCTAGACACCGAACTTCTCCATTTTATATTCAGTAATTATGTATACTAATAATGTGCCCTTCTGTACTAAACATGTATATATACATTCATTATTATATATATAATATAGATACTACCAAACGTACCCTTCTGTACTAAACATATTGGATCAGCTCACATCCTGTAAATGCATTCAGTCATAAAAGCTCTGAAGGCAGAGATCATTTCATCTCCTAGCGATGTTTAAACAATCCATTATGAGCATTCTGCTTCATTATGACCCAGAAAGAAGATACCAATCTCATAAGCCCTCATACTATTCCAGGGAAATGAAGGAGATTCCATCGCCTTTAACTGAATTGATGTCAGTTGACTTCCGGTTATTATACACACTAGATGGCACCACTGGGTAGGAGGCTGCAGCACAAGGAGATAAGTCATCATGACTGTGAAGTAGGTAAGGTGAAAGGCGCACACAAAATATGCTTTCATTCATAAAAAGGCATGGAGATTTATCACTGGGGTTTCATTGTTCTGGTGGGGAACTACTTCCAAGTATTGTCACTAGGCACTTTGTGTGCACAGGCATTTCCAATTTCTAATTTAATATCCTAGAATCCTCTCAGGACTTCACAGGTGAAATTAACACTATTGTTGTGTGAAGGAGCAGTAGTAGGAAATGCCGAGGGAAGCTGGCCGCACTTTGTATGAGGTAAATATTTAATCACCACTAGTATAATTGCAGGGGGTGATATTTATTTAGGATATTTATTATTGTCCGCACTAACTGATCGTCCAGATTTCTGATGATCTGCTGGTAGCTAGGGGCATGAAGCTTTTCATTACTTTGTGCATATCGGACCCACCCCTTTTATCAAAATCTAGGGTACACCCTAGTAATTCCCTAGAATTCTTTGGCAGTCACTATCCATGTAAAGTGATCCTTCTATTATCATCCAGCAAAAATACATGTTCTCTCAAATATTCTATAATGTTTGTATGACTGGCTCTCATTCCGAGCCATTTAGCATTTAGCTTGCACTATATAGATATCATGACATAATACAGCTCCATGACTTGATTTTCTGCAGATAGACGTAGCCTAACTTAGGTATTAGCCGGTATTAGCCCTAACTTTAAGAAATCCTATAAGCTGCACAGAGGTTCTTATTGTGGCAACTTTAGTCCTGTAGTAGACATCTAACACCTCGCGTATAAGCTATACCTCCACTGTGTGCTGATCCTATAAGCCATGTTGACTTGCATACTAGCCACAGCCTATAAGAAAGGTTTTATGGTGCATATATTGGGTAGTTGCATGCTTGGTACAATAAAATGTTCATGTGTCTACACCACCCGTGGCTAATACTGTAGTCCATAAAACACCTGTCTGCTGAGAATTAGGAGTAAGAATGTTAGACCCCACCCTACAGCAGAGTACTGTAGGAGATGCTGCTAGGTACACAGTGTAGTGGCAGTAGGGTGTAGATCATTGTCTCCCCTGGAGGAAGGCACCTTCACCCTACGTGCAAATAAATTACAGGGAACGTCTACCCTTTTTTGGAGCAGTAATGTCTGTATATCCTATACTGTCTAGAATCTAGCCATTCTTTAACTTCAAATATAATATGCATTGATATACAGGCTCAATAGCCTCTTCCTACTGAAACATCAGTGATCTCCATCAAAGACCATACTAATAGTAACGTCTTTCTATCAAACATCTATTTCTACACTTAAAGACTGGACAGCAAATGTTGGGAGACAGTAGCCTGAAATGATTCGGTCTCAGCACCCTATTCAGAGATAATGCAGTTGGTTCCATTCATGATCAGAGATGTCCAAATAAAGCTGTGGGTCCCATTCAGAGATGTCCAGATAACGCAGTGGGTAGGGGTATTGACTGGTTTTGCAGAGGACAAGGTTCACCTGTAAATCCTGTTTTATCTCCTTGTTCAGTCTCATAAAATTGCACAATCTCTGTCATCTCTACACACAGAGGGTTTTCAGTTTGCTATATTGAGTTCTACTGTAACACTATTGACCCACATACCTTATTGTTGTGTTTAAGCATCCAGGCGCTAAAAACTTTGGAGGGCAGGTTATACAAGGTTATACAAGACAAGTGCTTATTTGAGTTCTGTTTAAGTGCTTTTGTTTTATTTCGCAACCCCTATTCCCCCAGCCCTTATACAAGACTGGCGCTTCATCAAAACCAGGTGCTTAAATCAACAGTGCAGTAAATAGACAATACAATCATGAGGAGTTTATGTAAATACTTTCAAGCTAGCTATATTGATGGTATATTGTGGGGATGTATACCTCAAAATGAGAAAAAGCTCGATAAGATGAGTTGAGAATTAGACAATACTTTTCCTTACTCTTTTGGGGAGGTTTTCATAACATGATGACTTAGGCCATGTGAGGGGAGAATGTCAGAAACCTGGTGTTTATGGTTAACCAGCAAGAAGAATGCAGACCCAGGCCCTCCTTAATGCTGATCTGCTGAGTGCTTCTTTGATGTCTTATTGTGCAGGTTTTTTATTTTTTTATTTGACTGATGTTCCTTGGCCCAAATTCATGAATGACCTGAAACTAATTTGCCATCAAATTATTATTGGTGGTGTAAATTGCTGAAACACGAAAAAAGCCAATCTTGTGCTTGATAAGCAAAGAAAACAGTCCAGGAAGTTGCTCCTTAATTGGGATGATCTAATTAAGCTCATCATATGGGTGGTCACTGTTTGATGTTTGTTATAATTCTATTCACTTTGTATGGGTGTTTGGCACAGTAAATGAGTGGTGCACAGTATTATGATCTAGATTATCACAACCTAGATTTGCCAGCTGATCCTAGTTCTATGAGTAAGTAATATACAAAAAGGAACAGAAACACCTCCTCCATCATCTTACTTTATCATCCAGCGTTTTAAAACATAAATGATAATGGTTATACGATACATGCCGCTGACAGGGAAAAGGAGTGTCAAGAAGAAGGAAAATATGGCATATGGTGATAGCAATATACAAAAGAAGGGAACATCATGTAGGGGTCATAGCACAAAATGGCTAATAGTCATGGATGGAAGTGCGTGGCTAATAGCAAGGAGTTCTTGGTACTTCATCATCTATGCAAATAAGAACATAAACATAGCACAAAGGATTTTCCCATTAGTAAATGCCATTTCCATGTAACCAACATGTCCCTCACCTGGTCATTATCAATGTTTGTTACTGAGCCATGTTTCATTATAAAAACTCACCTCACTTAAAGGGTCAGAATATACGTCAGGCTGCCGCTACTGGCGCTGCTGTTTAGCCTTGCATCTGCAATTGGCCACGCCCAGTTGACCCCATCCAATACACACACCAAGTGGCACCTCAGTGCAGAATTAGGTTGTCACGGTTCAATGAAGGAGTGCTATTCTTGTGTGTGCTGTTAGTGTAGGGGTGGGGAGACAGTATCATGAAGTTAGGGTCAGGGTGGCGGACTATAGAGCAGTCCAGACTGTATAGCCCAGGGCAGGTGTGTAGGAATGGGGGAGGCACCGGGGGAGGCAGCATGGTAGGGTGGCGGGGTGTAGAATGGTATAGTCCAGAACAGGTCTGTGGTGCTAGTTGGGGGTGGGGGGGGGGAGGGAGTGAGTACCTGGAGGAGGGTATTGGTTTTATAGAGGTTTCATGCATATAACGACAAAGGACTGACTCCTGCTTCCATCGTGACAGGGAAAGTCGCCAACTTGTGACGTCACTTTATTAACCGGAAGTGACATGAACGCTGGTTACCCGGTAACATATTTTCCCGCGTCGTCAAATAATCTCAACAGAGGGGAGGCAGTATGTGTAGGTCTAGTAACATAATATTTGATTTTGTTTCTATCTACATGGGAGGTGTGGTAGTCAAACAGACCACTGGATTCTGACCTCCAGGTCGGGTAACTCTAAATCAGTCAGTTAAATATAAATATTATTAGTCATATATTTATCATTAGGTACAGATGACCTTGTACATTTCATATGACATATTGCATAGTGAAAGCTGTGTATCCCTATAACCCAGCAAAATAAGAAATAGAGTTTAATGTCATGATGTGATGACCCTGGTGCATGGCTATCATTGTGAGGAATAATTATAACGAACTCTGTTACAGCGAATTTTCAGATATAACAAACAAATTGCTGTTCCAAAATCCCCCCATTCCTGTAGTTTAAAAAATCGAGTTTTAAAAATATTTTGTGTTGTAAATTTGTTCATAACGGGTATAGAGCCAGTAAGGCAGGGTACATGATGCCCTTTCCGCAGGTAACAATGCCCTTCCCCGCCCTACCCAATAGGCCTAGGGCCCAAAGCACTTCACTACAGCGGAATTCTACTGTAGCATGCAGGTCGCACAGTATGGAAATATGTGTCAGATATTGGGCAGGATTCTAATTAGCTAGGCTGGGGCCTGACTCTATGACATACATGCTGACCGGGCCCCAGACTGGTAACTAGCCTTTATCTATGAGTACACACCACTACCCACAGGCATCCAACATATCAAACCAACTCCTTGATAGGGTGCTAACACAGCAAGTGCAGCCGTGAAGCCTAAATGTAAGGGGGTGGTGGGGACCAAATGGTACTGCACTGATAGCTTATATAACTCTGCAGGCACCACTTAGCTATCCTACCTGGGTGATAGTGTAGGGTAAGGGAGTGGTCATGTATACAAATGGGGGGGGGGGTGTCCTTGCCCAAGTGCCCCTTTCACGCTATGATACACTATCATTTTAAAACTGCTTCTAAATAATGTAAATGAACATGCCGGTGAGGCTAGTTTACCCTAAAGACTTTCCTTCAGAACAAAATTAAATGTACCACTGGCAATCACGACTTATTAAGCACCTCAATGTAGCCATGAAAATGGCAACTTGTGGACTGAACAGACCAAAAACTTGACTAAAAACATAATCTAAAACTGCTGAAAACGTGAATAAACACAGGAATATTAATGAACATGGTAGAAACATGGATAAACACGCATGTCCGCCATTTTAAATACATTTTTCAGTGCTGGACGTGATATATCCATCTAGATATACCACTGTGTCTAGACACTCACCCCGTAGCCAAGGACGTCTCTGATTGGTCAAGACGGCCCATCACAGACTTTTAACCAATGAGAGACTAGCTCTGTTCTGATACATTGGCTAGATCATAGCAAGTTGTGTTATAATGAGGGAGAGAGCAGTAGTAACTATTTGATAGTGGAGGGTCGGAGGGGTGAGGGAACAATGCTATACCATACCTTTGCCCTACTCCTCCCTTACTTGTACTCTACCTGTACCAAAGCTTTGGCCTACCTGTATGATACCCTCTCCATCATCCCCCGACTCCTACATATCAGCTATCCCTTACCTGCCCCCCCCCCCCCCCCCCCCCACCACCACAATGTATACAATAATGGCCATTCCATGCCACAAATAACACAGGTGCACTGGAACTGGTACAGAGAGGTCACTTCAGGTGACCCAGATTATTAGGTATTTGGCATATTATGACCAGGAGTCACCTGTGGGTGGGATCCACAATGCTGTGGGCGGGATCCAAGATGCAAAATAGGGTCAAAGGTCGCCTAAAACGGCCAGCAATGGCGGACAAACCCACGTATACACTGTCCCTTTAACTCATCTCTTAGAGGGACACATCTACAGCCAAGTAACACTAGTCATCATTTACCTACCATGCTCTAGCTGCCGATATGTAGTGTTCCTTCAACTTCTGAGATTACATACATCTGCCCGCATTCCACAGACAAAATAACGAACATTAATTTCATAATTACCACCTGAATGATGATGAACAGACTGAATCTAGGTGTGTAAGTCTTGTACAGCCTGCCTTTCATGTGCCTAGTATTTGCATAGGGGGGTCCTTTAGCACCTTTCTCCACTTGCATATCAGGTTCATCTTCCAAGTAGATAAGTGACTTACAATGTTGTATTCCCTGATAGACCTTTCCCTGTAGAGGCTGGAAGAGCTCAAGAGTTAATTTATATGTGCTGTTCTCAGAGTCAATAGTCCTTTCTGCTTCCTGGAACACATACATATAACCGTCCCTTTTCTATTCTTGGAGCGCAATGGTTTTCAAGCATTAATTTACAAATCAACATCTTTCATATTCAAGTAATATTCATCCATAGCTTGGAGAATTTCTCTAATGTAGGTGGTGAAGATGATTCAAAATGAAAAGTTAGGAATGTTTAGGCACGTTTAGTGATTTGCTCAATATCATACATGCACAGCGAGTCTATTCTCACAGGCCATCAACCTGATTTAATGTGTATCACTTTTCACACTGTTTTAACTCTATGAGCTTTTAAGCCAATTAAGCCGTGCCATTTATCTCAGACAAGTCCACATCCCAATTCCCTCCACTGTCTCTCATTCTGTCTGTTTATCTCACTGTCTGTCCATCTCTGTGTCAATGGCTCCCAGCCACCCCCTACCACACTCCCTCTTCCTCTCTTGAGACTTCCCTGGGATGAGAGTGTGGCTCGGGTTCCATCTCTGAGGACAAGGCAGATTACCCAGAGGTGACTTGGACAAACTCTGGAGGCTGCAGCCACTTGACAACTCCCTCTCAGAACCTCTCCCTGCAGTCAGCACCATTTCTACAAGTGTCTGTGCTCTCCTGTTCCCTTCCGTTTGGGTGGGGGAGGGGGGGGGGTTTGGCAGGGGGAGGTAATAGTTGAGAAGTCCAATCTGCCATTACTTGACATTCTATTGAAAAATGTTCGTTTCCACTTAATCTAAAGAATTCCCATCAAATATGATGCAACTTGTGATGTAGATAATATGCAATGCATATTTAGCAGCATTTGTGAAAAAGGATGTTGCTGGCCTGATCTCTTACCATGGTTGGCTTTATATAGATTTCTCATAATGATAATCATGCCAACTCTATGGCAGTGTATCAACCTTGAAGGATAGGCCTGGTGCATGAATGCCTTATAGTGCTATGCACTTAATGGGTGACAAAAGCTTTTGAATTATACCACAACTACAACAGAATGTGTACTTGTGATTACCATACCTATTTCGTCCACGAGGGTAGATACAATGCTTTCAATGGTAGATACTGTTCTCAGTCTTTAGACTCACAGAATATGTTGTAGATTATGCATACACATCCAATCTTTCATTCCTCGTTTAACAGTGTGACAATACACATTGAGTCATATAGGGAAAGCTTTGATGGCACAATTACAGTGCTGAGCAGTCCTTGGCAGGCATTGAGTAGCATACCAGTCAGATATTAATGGAAACTGCCAAGTGAAACCGGCGTCGGCACCAAGTAGGCAGCCATTGTATACTGCTGTGTCTCGAACAAACAAGAAGCCTTAAAGGATATAGTGTCAAATAGGGAGGAATAGGTCTTAAATGGAGAGCTGTCTTTATTATCAGAAATCTACAGGGCATAATATGGACTTGAATTGCCAAATAGTGGCACACATAATTTGAAATAGTGTTTACCATGGAAAGAGAATGAGGAAGTTTAAAGCAGATTAATTTGTGCAGTGCAACAGGCATGATATGCTCCTCTACACATATTAATGTGTGCATTATGGTACTATAAATGTGAGAAAACTGACCAGAAGCAAACAAACGCCAGCAGCTTTTTTATTTTGTTATTACCAGGTATATGCAGGAAGCATGCATTAAGCATAAATAAATGCCAAACCTCATTAGACTATATTACTGTGTTCTAATTATTATTCGATTGTATATTGTATTCACAGATGATCGCAGGATTATGTTCATCATTATCCTAATGTACTGCCAGCAAGAAACCCCTGGTCCTTTGTCGGGATATATCATGCTGAGCATTTAGGATTTTCTGACCCTGAACTACAATACTGTAATGATCTAGACCGCAGCTTGTCACTCTACAATGGCACACCATAGTTAGGGACAGTGCGGGACTTTCTTTGCAGTTGTTTGAGTTTCCCTGGAGAGGGGGCCGGTGAACAACCCACGTACTGTAAAGCTATGTTTGGAGAGGTACCCGTCCTGTGTTGTTGTCTGTCTATGAAAGAAGGACAGTTAGCTATAGTCCTGCACTCTGGCTCTGCTACTCCACAAAGATGTCAATAAGATGCTGAGGGAAAGGAAGGGTCATTAAAATATACTATTAATACTAACATATCATCCATCACCCTACCCCAAGTAAAAACCTTCTCCACTACTTTAACTCTCCTGCAGGCTGCCATCTAGTGGTACATGTACAGCACCATGCACAAAAGCTGGTGTACAATCTGTCGCTGTCATCACTGGATGGTATATTGCACCACCTGCCGGCATTCAGTGTAGGTTTCTAAAACATTACGGCCATGCCATTTTTATGACTGTGCGTTTCCTTTGCACTCATATGAGGTGTGCAAAAGGCCTGAATTATAGATTTCAATACCACTAGCCAAGAAGCTACATGAGGGGAAGGAGACTGTTAAGAAGGAGTGATTATTTTTCATTAGATCACGCTTCATCCAAGCAATTTGCAAATACAGTTGTATATCAGTTGTAAGTCATTAAGAGGCCATCTTAAGCAGTTAATGGGCAGTTAATAGTTAATATGCACATGGTAATTGCTGTGGTTCGGAGGGGATGAAATCAATTGCATATTCAATCCGCTTAGCTGCTACAGTCGCAATCCATATCTAAGCATGAAGCACAGAACCATATGAGACAGGTTGCTTCCTCTAATTGGCATGGTGTCTGATCTATATATCTGTATATAACTACCAACCATGTGTCAGCTTTGATTAATAATCTCATTAGTGCCTGTTGTTTTATCAAAAAATAACGCTCAGAGGCTATAGACCAATATGGCATCTACATATCTACTTCTCTCACTTACCAATCTTAGACCAATCAACCAATCAACCCCACTATGATAGACTAGATAGATTACGGATCAATAAATAGTCACCAGTGTTGGTTGCTGGCAATAGAGCTACAATATGAAGCCATGTTTTTAAGAGACAATTTTTAAGAGACAATTTAACCTTTATTAGTCTTTTTGAGTATCACAGTTACATTGAATTCATCCTTGGTCATTTGGTCGTCAGTATGTTGAATCAAATAAAACATTTTCATATAACCTACCGGTAGTTTTGTTTCTATAATGATTGTCTAAGATAGGTATAAGCGACGATCTATGAAATAAGTATTTAAGCATAGATATTAAGTTTAAGATCACAGATGACATTAATGATAGTTTACACTCATGCATCACGACCAAGTAAGATACATATGAAATACTTGACTAAAAAAGTCTGGATGATTTTCAGCATAGCTGATTTTACAAATCACCCATATCATATAGTACAATGACGAGTTGTAAAGTTATAGTTTAAATTTTGCTTTGTAAAATGTAAAGGAGTTAAAACTGGTGAAGTAAAATAAAAGCTTGTTTGTTGTCGCATAGTTTAGCGTGACTCTAAATTTAAGTCAGGTCACGTAGGGAAATGGAAGACAATTTTAGAAACCGTGGTTGCCCATTTGTTACATTTAGTTACAAGAGTATCAATGAAAGGTGTCCAATTGTACTAAATTTGCATCAGATGATTTCAAATTCTATAGTTATATTCATTTGTAAAAGGTCTGAATACCGACCTTACTTAGTCCGTAGCAATGTCTGAACAATTTGTTCTGAGCATTCTGCACCACGAAGCCCAGAAACAAGATAAACATCTTCATACCAGAGTTTATGAAAGAGATGTCAGTTGACTTAGGGTCTGTATTAAATTATACACAGTAGATGGCACCACTGGGAAGGGGATGCAGCACAGAGGTATAAGTCATATGGTTCATGAAGTAGGCACCGCAAAAGGCGGGCACAAAATATGGCATCATTCAAACAAATTGCACGGGGATTTATCACTGAGATGTCTTTGTTCTGTAGGGGAAGTAGTTCCTAGTATTGCCACAGGGGTGAATCAGTTTGCATAGGCATTTCCTGTAACAATAGAATGAGGTATCCAAGAATTCTCTCGTGGATTGAGGAAATGGAATAACACTATTATTGTGTGAAAGAGTAGGAGGGGCAAGATGATTGTGGAAGGTAGCTGTGCATGATTCTGTTTCAGGTAAATATTTGATCAGCACAGTTATGAAAGTAGGAGTGGATATAAAGGGAAATGCTCAAGTTGGTCTGGACCAGCCCAACTTTGCAGGTTTAGCTTTTTCTGATGATATTTCGATCTGCTGTGAGTTGCAGCATGATACTTCTCACTATTTTGGTGCCTATTTAGACCTTGAGCCGAGGACTTTTTGGGTACCTATGAAGTGTAGTAAACCAGACAATTTTTTTTTGGATTTGTACATGTCTAAGGTATCCAAATCACTTTGCCAGACATCTGGGTTGTCCAGCTTAGCTTCAGAATCCTATGAGATGTACGGTGACATAAAGTTTTTTTCATATTCTCCGGCAGGCAGTTTATCAGTCTGTATATAAGTTAATATTTGAGATAAAAAACTAAAAATAGAACCAAATCAAAGCTCTTGCATAGCTTATCATCTTAACATCTTTATATTTTAATTTATTCATTTGCATATTTAGAATAATTATTGAAAAATCCCTTTTTTAATCAAATATTTGATGAAGTTCATGTTACAAATTGAAAAACACAGATAATATGCAGTCTAAACTATTTATGGTTACATTAAAATAGTTACCTAATATGTCATGTAAACGAAATAACACCTTTCAGCACTGCTATAGTGTTCTTATCATATGATTGATGGCTATTTCTGTAATAGCAAATATATGCTGATATCGGCGGAGGTAATGCTATATTGTTCATCTAATCCTTTATAAACAAAATTAGAATAGAAAATTCAAGATAAATGAACCTGAGTCCATGTCTCTCATATTAATATCCTCTCATGATAGTTTTCCTATATATGAACACTAAATGATAACTCTATATGTGATGATTGTAAGATCTTCCCATTGTGAATTAGGGACCCACCTGATGAAAGCAAATGGGTATAGAATAACTTTGTTAAGAGCCTCCCGTGATCACAATGGACATACTAGCCTGCAAAACCCTGAGGGATCTTCTTAATAGAAAAGTCTGATTATATGCTCAACTATGCAAATAATTAATTCTAAATGCAAATATATCATGATGATGGCTCATGGTATTTTAACAAAGCTTTCACAAAGCTTTCTGTCCACTGCTGCCGATCATACAGGGTTGAGACAGTCCCAAGGGGCCAACACGATGCACCAATGCAGCACCAGTAAGTTACTCTCCAGGGCTGCATTCATGCATCATGACAACAATTTCATCTTTTAGCAACTTGCTATCCTTCAAGGGTTAAGCTACCAGCCACTGTGGATTGTTTACAACGTTGAGGACATGTGTGAGCTTTCTCTCCTGTGTGAGTCACTATGTGTCTTCTCCAGCTACTCCCAGAGATCAGCAAACTCCCTCAGGTACAACTAGCACAAGATGGCATCCTTGCTGAGTTTCATTGGAATTATGGCAATAAACAATTTTTAATCTATTACCATTATATTAGTAAAAAGGCCTGGTATGTTCACATTCATTGCCTGACCAAGAATATGGCAAAGCCCTATCCCTGAGAGGTGCTACCACCTAGTGGACAAATCATCAGCTAGGACCTATGCTAAGACATGGAGCTACAGTGCTGCCAGTTGTGGCGGTGGCATATTGTGAATATATTCCATTTTTCAAAAGATTTAACAAGATTCTGAAGCTAAGCTGGGTGACCCACATGTGATTTGAGTTCCATAAACAGATATCAACCCCAAAAAAGTTGTTTGGTTTAATACTTTTGATAGGAACTGAACCACTATAAAAGATCAAATGGGCTCATGGTCTAATTGGACCTGCCTCATTTGAAAGTCCAAGGTAACATCCTGAAATGGCCTAGAATTCTTTAGCATTTGCTACATAAGTGCAGTAGTCCCTCTCTCAATAAGTAAAAAAAAGTTCTCTCATACATAGTAATGATTGACTTTTACTTTCAAGCATCTTTCCAAAGGAACTATATTGATTCCCTTTGCAAGAGTGCTACATGATAATTATTTAGCCTGGCAGGAATGGCACAATGCACACTAAGTTGTTGCATGTTTTGAAATGCTAGTAATGACCCTAGATATACATTTTTATTATGAGTATTAGGTAGTTCTATGATTGATGCAATATAATCATCTTATGCATAAACCACCTGTGGCTAATACTACAGGCATTGTGTGCCTGTCCCCTGCTACGCGGGAGGGGCGGGGGCTTTAAAACCAATCGAAAGTCTGTAAAACACCTGTCTGCAGGGAATCAGCAGCAGATATATTAGACCCCACCCTACAGCAGAGTACTGTAGGATATGCTGCTAGGTACACAGTGGAGTGGCAGGAGGGTGTAGATTAATGTCTCCCCTGGAGGATGGCCGCCCCACCCCGCAAACCAGTTAATCACCTAAAATGTCTACTACCAGGGTACCTAGGTCTGTATGTGTTGTAGTGTATTGAATCTAGCCTTCTGTTGAAACTAGATAGATTCAATATATTTTGTTTTACAGGCTCATCAACCCTGTTCTACACAAACATTGGTGATCTCCATCAGAGGTTTATATAACAATGTATAATGGATTTGTTCTTTATTCAGGCACTGAACAGCACATGATGGAAGGTGTAGGTCTTCAATCAACTGTCAGCCTCACAAAGCTCACTGAAGTAATGTGGCCATAGCACCCTATTCAGAGATAATGCAGCTGGTTCCATTACAAGATGCCCAAATAAAGCTGTGGGCCCCATTCAGAGATACCTAATTAAGGCTGGGCCATTGACCGGGCAAGGTTAACTTGTAAATTTATTTTTATTTCCCATTTTCAGTCTCATAATTTCCATGAGCTCAGCTATCCCTGCACACACAGGGTTTTAAATTTTACCACTCAATTTACCACCCCAATGGGCACAGAACATTGAATCAACATTGATAAACGGTTGTCAATGTTGATTCAATGTTGCTGCAATGTTGATTCAACGTCGAGCTAGATATTCTGCCCACTGGGACGCACCCAGGTGAATAAACATGACTTCAGTATCAAGAGGTTTGTGTAAAGACTTTTAAGCTAAATATCAGGACGGTATAATTGTCAGAATGAACAAAGAGAATCAAAATGATATAGTTGCTATCAAAATGAGATAATGCAGCATAATCATGAGAAATGAGTTTTCTTTCTTACCTTTGGGAGGAGGAATTGGCATAAAGACTACGGCCATGAATGGCGTAGTAGGTCAGAAGCCTAGTTTGTCGGCAAAGGGAATGCAGATCCAGGTCATCCTTAATGCCGACCGGCTGAGGGCCTCTTTGATGTCTCATTGGAGAGTTTTTTGTTGATTTCTTTTTCTCTTTTGTCTCTTGGCTCTCCACATTGAACCGTGAGTTAAATAAACCAAATTCGATTTGCTGTTGATACCAAATAGTTATTAATTTGATTAACCCAGAATTAAAAAGAAAATCAGGGCTTGATATGCAAAGTAACTTTTGTTTGTCTTCACTGCTCCTTGATAAGAATGAACTAATTAATCTTATCATGTGACTGATCTGTGTTTTTTGTGTGTAATGTTATAATTCATTGAAGAAGTTTGTCCTGGTCAATTTCTCGATATGTGACATGTACTAGGAAAAATGACCTTAATGGAACCTGCACTAGGGTCTTGCAGATCGTGCCACATATCATAATCTAGGATATCATGATCTAATTTCTATGGCAAGTTTGGCTTTTTTAACAGCCAAGTCGCTAGGTTTCAGAAGGACAGGAGGAGACCTTTCATACATAGCCCTTGCTTCACCACTGAGAGATGCGTACTATCTACATGTGACAAATCTTGATGAGAAAGGCAATTACCTAGGAATAAGAGTATCAAGGGGAAAATGAATGTCACACAATACGGAAGGGTGGGGCTCAAGTTTCAAGTTTCAAGTTTGGTAGAATTTATTCATATAAGAAACAACGGTAAATAGTACATTAAACGAGTTCAATAATTTTAATATTTCCATATATCCACATGTATAATTACACTCGACTAAGTATTCTGTTCCCTAAATGTTTCTCAATGAATTAGGTTGCTCCTTGGCAAAAATGCCAGTTTAATTAAGCCACTTATATCCTGGTTTTTAAGTTCACAATGTCTATATATTAAATTTTATATTAGATTGATTATCTATTCATAGTAATGATATAAATTTATGATCTAATAACATATTAATATAATTGTAATCTATTTACATAAATCATTATAACTATGTATATATACAATATATCATTAGAGATTCCTATTGGATCTCACCATTGTATAATTATATATTTCTGCTCCATCAAAACAGGACTATACAGGAATATACAGTGGGCTTGCAGATGAGAATGAAGGGATGGATGAAGGATAAAAATGGTAGAACAGAACATTGTGGCAGCAGGAGTTGCTATGCTAGTAAATGCCATTTCCCTGTAACCCACAGAGACCTGGTGGTTGTCTGTGTTTTAACTAGGCCATGTTTCATGATAAAAACTCACTTTGCTCTACTCATATCCTGCAGGGACACACTTAAACACTCACACAATACCAGCACAGATGTGTTTTGGAATAAGGTCTTTACAGCTCCTCAGCCTGGTAACGCTGTATTAGATCCCGATGTTCAAGCTGCCATTCTATTGACAAAGTGACTACCATTGGGGTCATAATTACCCGCAGAATGATGAATGGTCACTCTGAATCTGGTCTCTCACCCCTTGATTGACCTTACTGTGTAGATTCTACTGTTTCTATTCCTTCAGAGAACTCCAGGAATACTGTCATAGTGCTATGTTATCTTGTTCCCTGTAAGACCCTGTGGGTTTAGTATCATATGAAATCTAAATCTTCAAGGAAATCCCTGCCTTTTTCATCAGGCAATACGGAATAGCATGTACATTAAACTGTAGCTCTAGATCATGCCTGCTACTCTGGAGATACTATACTTACAACTTGCTCTTCCCGTATCTAGTAATTCAAGATCTTATTGGACTGTCCCTAAGTACTGTCAATATGTACACAAAAAGAGTTTTTTGTCCACTTGCAGAAAAACTATTTTCCAGTTAATCTCTAACTGTAGATGTTGCATTCCCAAAGAGACCTTTTCCCAATTACAGCCAGAAACAGTTCAGTTTATTTTTGTGTGTGCTATTATCAGTGCCATTAGTGTTTTCTGATTCCTGGAACCATCACTTTTCTCTTCTGGTGGCACTGCCCCCTTGTAAAACATCCTTGGGATGAGAGTGAGGCTCAGGTTGCTTCTCAGAGGACAAGGCAGATTACCCAGAGGTGACTTGGACAAACTCTGGAGGCTGCAGCCACTTGACAACTCCCTCTCAGACCCTCTCCCTGCAGTCACCACCATTTCTACAAGTGTCTGTGCCTGTCCTAGAGGGGAAGAGGAAACTGTCCAGCTCTGTCTATTATCAGTATCAGGCTATTGCTTTACATTTCCCAGAAAAAGGCAGGGTTGATCTTAACGTAAAGGGCTTTTATCGAAGAGAAGTGCAACCATTTACATGGATGGTGTTTAGCAACGTCTGTGAAATGAAATGTTGCTCAGCTTATATCTTTACAATGTTTGGAGGACTGAACCATTGAAGCATGACATACCGATCCAATTGGAGTATATCAACCTATTATGTAAGCCATGATGCATGAATGGCTTTAAGCACCAAACTGCAATTAAGTGGGTTAATAAGCATTTGAATCTTAGCAAGACTACAACAAGAGTTGCTCCCCATCTTTACCATATCAGAGCTGTTGTTCATATTTTGCATCCTTGGGGATGACACAATGCTAATAATGGTAGACACAATCACCCATGTGAAGAAATCTTACAATGGCCAGGGAATCTTGCCAATCCTAGGACACACAGAACATGCTGTTTGCATTCAAGTCCAATACTTCCCATCGCCAATACACACTCTCACAGTATGAATGTGCCACCAAATTGAGTCATAAGCAAAAGCATTGATGGCACAATTACAGTGCTGAGCAGTCTTTGGCTGACATTGAGTGGCATGGCAGTTGGAAATTCATGGAAGCTGCCGAGTGAAACCGGAGTCTGCACCAAGGAGGTGGCATTGTGTGCTGCTGTGTCTGCAGCCAATGAAGAGGCTCTAAGGATAATGATGTCAAATAGGGAGTAATGGGACTGAATTGGGGGATGCTATATTATGTGGAACCCTCAGGGTAAGATATTACCTTGTTAACTGTTGCAAATATTGCTAAAAGATGAATTTTGTCATCATGATGCACCGATGACCAATGAGCAATTCGCCAGTGAGGCATTGGTGCATCATGCCAAAACTACAGGGGGTATCAACCCCGTAGGATCGGCATGATGCTTGAATGCAGCAATAGCAAGTTACTGGCCAGGGCGACATGCTTGCATCATGATGACCAAGGGAATGATGCATTAAGGCATCATGCCGTCCTTAAAGGGTTAAAAGTGTCTTCAGCTATGATGTGCCGAATTGCGAATTAAAAGCACACATCATTTGGAGCTGTTTGAGAGGGGTTGTTTCAATGGGGTGCCAATAAGGGAGTGATGGGATATGTGCAGTAGAACTGCCAAATGTAACTCCCTCAACTGACTTGGGGTAGGGATGCATGGCATGTCAATCATGCTTGAGCAGTTCAGTTAGGGCCACCAACCACTGGGAACATCATATAGATGCCCCTAAATTTCCATTAAAACTTCAGCCGAAAATAGCTCAGTGGATGCTGGCCATCAGGTCTACACTGAACCTTTTGAGCCAGAAAACGTATTGTTCACTTGTGTTCATGATGCATTTGCATCAGGGAAAGACACTTGCAGGCACACTGTGACTGAGTTACTGGCCTAAGCTGCAGTATACTACTATATCATGACCTTAAAATAGACATGGTGCTCAAAAAATATAAGGGCTTGTGCTCTAAAATGGCGTACCATAGTTGGGGACAGCACAGCACTTTGTGTGCAGTTGTTTGAGTTTCCCTGGAGGGAGCATTGAGTGATGGGTGAATAGGCTTGTTGGTGGGGGCCGGTGAACAACCCACGGACAGTAAAACGGTGTTTGGAGAGGTACCCGTCCTGTATTGTTGTATGTCAATGAAAGGCAGGACACGAGGAAACCGTGAGGTACAAGACTGTGTGTGTGCAGCTAGGCCAATAGACAACCATTCGCTAACGGCTACAGCAGCTCATACTCTAGTTTGAATAACTTGTTTTTACATGTTTTTCAATAGTTTGGTCATTTCTATTGGTGCAAGGTCTCTAAGAACGATGCTTCCTACTCGGTATTCAAAAAGCTCACTTTAATATAATCCAGCTTTATTGCTGTCTGGTTCTACATTATAAATATTCAAGAAGTTCATTCCCCTTTAAGAACTGTGTGGTGCTTTTACTTCACTTTATGTAGTCATTATATAGTACTCACCAGTGTTAAATTTGTGCATACAATAATGACAGTGTTGATACACGCATCGGTGCATCATGACAACACACATGAAGCCTTGAGGCCTCACAACGTCATTAAAGGGTAAAAATGGTTAATTATTTTTCATAAGATCACCCTTCATTCAGGCAATCTGCATGATATTATACAGCTGTATACTAAGCAGGGTCGTTGAGCGGCTATCTGCAGCAGTTAATGGGATGTAGCTACTTAATATGCACATGGTAATTGCTCTGGATAGCAGATTAATGTTTTAAAACTACTGCATGTCATAATCAGGTTAGTTGCTATAGTCTGAATCGATTGTTGGTCCAGGCATGTTGCCCACAACTTCTTGATACAGCTTGCTTCCTTTAATTGGCTCTGGATCTATACCTTTATAATTTACATACTAGCTCCTCCCTCTACAATTTGATCGATAAATGTCTAATTTGCTAGTTTCATCAAGCATGCTTTTGTGACGATGCAATGCCCTTCTATATTCAATTGTTACCGGAAAGGTCTAGATTTTGCAGTCAACAAAAGCATTGTTCCGACTGAATGAGTTTTCACTGAATGAGTTTCCACTATAGAGTCGTGTGGTTAAGGACTAGCAGCGCCATCTTTTGGTTTTGTACCAGTCGGACACATTGGCTTGCTGAGAGCCAGATAGTTTTAAAGGAACAGTCATAATTACGTCACTTTCCCAAGGACACTAGATTACTTCTTTTCTCGAAGTTATTTCATAACGATTAATCACATTATGTTGCAATGTCTCCAATCGCACCATCTATTCACCTTTTCCAACAAGCTGGCCTCTCCTTACATGTATACAACATGTTAAAGTAGCGTCAAAAAAAGATTACCATAAGGACCCTTCCCTTGGTATGCGGAACTATAGCCTATGCTTTCGGGCTTTAGATATTCATCCAGCAATGAGCACTGGGAGTTCAACAAGAGAGATATGAAGTGAGAGGATTGAGTCCCCTAACCAGCTGTAGTGAGAACCATTCAGTGAGTCATGGTGGTATTAGAGGCACCCTGCTTTTTGCAGACTAAGCTATTTGTTGTGAGGCGGTATCAATATGCACACCCATAGCCCCCACGTGACCACACATCCTGGTGCTGCTGTATGCCGCCATTTTACCATATCCACAGAGATTATCTTTAGCCTCTAAAACTTAGTCGATAGCGAAGAAACTAGTTAGTTGTTTTTTGGCTCCCTATTTTTGGCAACCAACCATGGTTAGTTAATACTTTCTGGTACAAGCAGTAGTGACCAACCCTGCCTCACTCACTGATATTCCTAGGCTCCCTATACGTCCAACCTCTCAGTCACTAGTGCCTAACCTAGTTAGTCATTTTTTGGCTCCCTATACGACCAACCTAGGTCAGTTATTGTTGTCAGGTTGGTCAGTACTGACCAACCCACCTTAGTCTTTTTTTTCCAGGGGGAGCCACTGAGTGGTCATGACAGGTGGCCCCAACTAGTGGTATACAAATACAACACACCAATGATGAACCTAGGTTAGCCACTACTGACTGACCCCTCGGTCATTTTTGAATATAACTTTGCCATTATGACTAACACCCATATGACCAACCTAGGATAGTCTGTACTGACTAACCCTTTCAATCTATGGATTTTCAGTGTATACTGACCAACACCTAAGTCATTCCATTCAAATGAGTATAATGCATAGTCTTTTTGGGAAAGGCCTTAGTCATATTTTCTTGTGCCTTGGTCATTTTAAATGAATATCAGCTAGCCAATATCCTTTTGACTAGCCTAGGATAGCCACTACAGACTAAGGCCCAGAGCATTTAGACTATCAATGCAGAAGGACGCTGAGGTTGGGTGTGAACTCGACAAGCCAATAAAAGATCATCAAATGAAAATAATCTCAGTTAAACCTGAAATGCTGCAGAGACAGGAAGTTAATTCTGTAAATTAGACTGGAGGATTAGACATAAAAAAGAGAGTCACTTGTTTGTGAGTGAGTTGAAAAGATGGATTTCCATGAAGGTACATTTTATCTGATGGGACAGGAGGGATGAACACAGAGAGATATAAATATGGAACTCATTAAATGATATGAAAATATTTTCTCTCGTTTTTATATTATTCCCGTCATTAGCTGTTTAGACCGTGTGACATTATCCATTTGGACATTAGGAATTTCATGAGAAATTGTTTGTAACTGGTGCCACATATGGGAGGAAGACAAAATATTAGACCTTTACTCACTTTAGCTAGAAAGGTATAGATAGAGGGAAAGTGATGTGAACGAAGCAACAAAAAGGGAGGTCGACGGATCTCTCCATCAGTCTATTGCGCAATTCAAAAACTCTGCAATTCAAGAGGTTGGATCAATACACCGAGGATTAAAGCGTTGAAAGATAAGACGGTCAAAGTTTGTATAAGATTCATGTCTTGAGCCTGTGCACACTTTACTGGCCCTCAAACAATCCCAAGATTTCTTAAAAACCATGGCGGCCTAATGAATATTCATGAGTATGCAGAATCAGTATCCACACCCCCTCGCCGACAGCGGCCTGTTGCTTCCACACAGCAGCCTTCTCACTCATCTAATTTCCTGTAATTAAGGCGGCGAGTGTGTGCCATAATTCTTATTCCCTTTCCAACCACAGGAAGATTCCAGTGTACCATACTCTTATATATGTGTAGTGTATGACACATACTATTATGTAGAAACAGATAAGTAAGTACCATGACCTTATTTGTGTCCTATAGAATCACATACTTTTATAAGGAAATGGAGAAGTCATTGGTCTTTGCCTATTTTTTGGACAACATAATATTATCAATCAAGCTCCGCGTCCTGTGCTAATATCAATTCTCGGATGGCACAAGAGGGAGTCGGTGGGAGCCCTTAATGTGCCATCAATCAGCTCACATAGAATCCCTCCCTCACAGAATGATGATAAAGCCAGGATTAAGAGTTTGGAAAATAAAAACAGGGATTGCTAATGTATGCTGTACAATAAAAGTGTCCTGCAAGGAGTCTACATATGGAGACACCAATTTCGGGGCTTTTGTTGAACACAAATTGCGGTACACAAATGATCTAAAAACCCTGGCCCGTAGACTGTAGTGGCTATCCTAGTTTGGTCATATAGGGACATTGCTCAGGCAGGACCAAGTGTTATTCAAGAATGACTTAGGCATAACAACATAATAACTAATGCCTTACCTATAACAGCCTATAATGGAAAGACTAAGGTGAGTTGGTCAGTACTGACCAACCTGACAATATTAACTAACCTAGGTTGGTCGTATACAGAGCCAAAGAATTATTAACTTGGTCAGGCACTATAGTGACTGACAGATTGGTCATATAGGGAGCCAAAGAATATCAGTGTAGTGCAGCTCAATAGATTCAGCTCTTCAGTACTGTACACACACACACACACATTCATTCAACCATCAACTCAATGGAAAGATCCTCAAAGTGAACACCGATATTGCATCGTGAATCATATAACATGTGCAAAATCACAAATGCTCAATATATTAAAAGGTTGCCAAAATATCATTCTGTTCATAACATGTCTGGTATACTCCTAGCTTTAAGAAAGATGGATTGAGAAGCACATCTTATAAGACCAACAAGTGCCTGCGGGTGGTAGCGTGATTGTCCCCCAAGTTGTTGCTCTGATGAGCAGCGCTCCCTCGGGGCACTATTTACTTTCTCCAACACTGCCGTTTCTTCTTACGAGATCTCGCGAGAAATACCACAGATGCCCTATGGGCCTGCTCGCCCTATACTTTGCAATCTCAGCGTTATGTCAATGGTAATCCTGCCCATTATCGCTCACTAGGGACCTTCTCATTATATAGGGATACAGCACACCCTGTGGCATTCACGTGCAATGTCGGGTACGCTGCCCTTATGGGGAACGGCCAGCCGTACATACTTATAATGATTAGATGTTCTGTAGAATTGGAAGTAGTTGCTCACAACACTTCCAGATACTATTTATGTCCAGTGTAGCTCGATACATATTTCTGTATTTAGAACATTTATGTTTGCATAGTTCACAATATTCTAAGTTTAATCAAAATTGCTTCACCTTATAAGTCTTTGATATGTCCTTCTATCTGCCTATCTATCCTCTTGTTCAGACATATTGGTGATAACCTCCTCCTCCTCAGCACTCTGAGTATTAACCCCCTTCTCCAGCCTCCATACCCCATCTATGTCCCCCCTAATACTAGTCAGCCCCCCCCCCCTCCTCCCACTCACCCCGCGGCATTTTCATCAGTGTCGCTCTCCCATCGCTTCTAGTAAAGCTAATCTTCTCAATGTTCAGGAAACCGTTCTCTCGTTCCATATTAATGCCCCTACTCGTTCTGACGCGCCTTAACTCGTTTAGTTTAACATCAAAGAACTAATTACAATTGGTATCGACGCATCTGTAAATTAGATCTCATGTGCCGGTATATTGCTTTATAGTGAGTCAACCCTTTAAGGGCCGCTTGAGGCATTAATGTGTTTCATCGATATGATGCAGGAATACCATCTGACGTGTTTATTTGCCATCGATGCATCAATGCATCATGCCGATCGCTCAGGAGTGTATCAATCCAGCAGGGCCGATATGATGCCTTAATAAAGCACAGGCATCAACACAGGTGAGTAGGACACTACTGGTATAGTAGCAGCTACATGTGGTTAACTTGTCAGGAAGTTGGCTCCACAAGAATTTGGACCTGTCTCTGTTAAAGGCTTGTAATAATGTCCTAGATGTAGGGTTCTGCTGCTTGGGGAGTGGTGCCAGTGGCAGCTTTGCAAAACCTGTACCAACATTAATGGTATCTTTATTGAGTGTATCCTTAAATTTTATACATAATAATTATTATGGGGTATAGAATAGAGAGTACTTGCCAATACAGGTATAGGCAGGCTTAATGTAATAGAACTGAGCAGTATAGGGAAAGAGGATTTTGATGAGGGCTCCTGTATGTTCAGTGTTGAAATGTGCTCTTTCTGCTTTACATATACAGGGCTGAGCACCTGTCCAAACTTCACTCTGACTGGTGCTATAAGGGTATTGTGATTTGGGCCTTTAACTATAAAAGAAATCATTCTGGTAAAACACAAACACTATATATTCACGTACACTGTACACAGTAGCTTACAGCGAGAAATAGCCGGAATGAAATATTACAACAATCTGGTCCTGAATTACCCTGATAGAGCATTCCTCATTAGCATAAGACGTCTAATCCCAGTCCCAGCATGCTTTGCAGGATCTGATTGTAAGATGCAGGGAAGCGGCGGGCTACATCTTAATGAAAGTAATTTGTTCATCAAAGATGGCGGACGTAGTAAAAGGGGGCGCTGCAAGCAATGAGCAGCCTCTCTCCAAGCACACCGTCCTTGTAACTCTGAGTGTACCTCTCAATCTCTACCTCAACCCAAAATGTGTGAGGAGTAAAAAGATCTCGTCCTCCATATACATTGTAAGTACAGCCCATCTATTGACTTCTGATTGCCGCCTGTGCAAACCTCCTTGACCTTCAGGACATGTGTGCTTGCTATAGATTTTCTGGTTTCCTGCTTTAATAGTCTTTTTTTTAATTGTAAGCCTTCACAGATAGGAAGCTGTCACAATATAAACTTTAGAAACAATGTGCTTCATTATTTGAGGCCTAAAATTAACATATCCAAGTTGGGAAAATTAAACATCTGATAGTACATCAATACCGTTTTAACAATGTGATTCTCAGTCCAGAAAGGGGAGAACAGACACCACCTCTGCAGACTTCCATCATCTATAAACACTGTAATACTATCTGTATCTAGACTTAGTTCTTACCTCATGGTCAAGGCTGATACTTCAAATCGCAAATCGTCCACCTTCATCTGTAAGTAGAAAACACCATTAGGTTAGAGTCGACTCGTGTATAACCAAAATGTAAATAATGGGGTACGACTTTTCTAATAAGAACAGACAGGTTGGGGCAGAGACAACCGGCTGATCTAAAGCATCTTAATCCCTGAGAGTAGAGTGGGGAGCGGCCTCGTTCTGGTACATCAGAAACCAATATGGCCGTCGTCATCTATGGAAGCGATGATATTGCATTTTTTAGATTTTTTAATTTCTGCTCAGAAAGTAGTAATTATAGAACTCACTGCGCTTTACTGCTGTCTATATCTTTTAATCAGTGAAGTAAGATGATGAAAAAAAGTCGATTCTGCTATTCTAGGCTCCTAGTGTACCAAATTGCTTGTTCCTGTCTACTAGCTACTACAGCTTTAATGGGAACTTGCTAATTGGAAGGATTAGAAATGAGGTGTTTCCGTAGATTCTTCCATATCATGTAACACAGGGTAAACATGTATGAAATGATATAACGCTGTGGTCTCTAGAACTTGTAATACAGAGTGACAACTGATAGATGGCACTCTATGCCAGTTGAGTGCAGCATAATTAGGTCAATATCCAAATATTTGCAGGCCACTTCTATCCACTTCCCACTACCTCTATGTGCTGAAAATTGTAAACTGATATTCTTTGGCTCCTATACGACCGATCCCTCGGTCACTATAGCCTAACCAAGTAAGTCAATCCTTGGCTCCTCATATGTCCAACCTAGGAAAGTTAATATTGTGATGTTGGTCAGTACTGACTAACCCCGTGGCCAACTCATCTTAGTCTGCTCCATTTCAATTAGTTTTGAGTTAAGTCCTTTTGAGTAAGGCATAAATCATATGTTCTTATGCTTCAGTCATTTTTGAATAGCACTTGACCAATCTCCCTATGACTAACCTTGGATAGCCGCTTCAGAATATGAGCCGGGGTATTTAGATTTGTTGCGTACGTTGTATGCTCTACCACCAATATCAACATATATGTAAGGCTTATGAAATATGCACTGGAACAATAAAGGTCATGGTACGCCATATTGAGTAGTACAAGTAGGTGTATGGGCTAGTTTCCATTAGCCAATTTAGATGCATTATTGGCCAACGCACCCACAACAAAACACTCCCCCGGGTGTTTTGTTGTGGGTGTATTACCTTATAGTGCATCCAAATTGGTAAAATGTAGAACCCCCTTCCTGAGAAGTGGTCCCAGTGGACCTTGCATGGATACGGCTCCTATTTAGTTCTGTTTACCGTAGTTTGATATTGTATGTTCAAACTGCAGACCACCATAATAGGGTCAAAGAGGCAGTGTGTATTAAGGACTCATACCACAAACTAAGAACCCACACCTATGGGTCAAGTTACTCTAAATAGATTCGGGGGGCAAGATTTGGATGATGTACAAACCTGCTCGCATCTGGTACTGACCCCTCAACTGCATGGATATACTCAACAGATGATACGTAGACAGGATTGACTAAACTGACTTTGGGGGTCGGTATCTGGTATCAATTTTTAAGTATCAGGCTGCAGGCCCTTATAGGGCTGACGTCAAAGTATATTCATGTAAATAATTGAGGTACAATAAGATTTGTATCAGCTTCAATCTCTAAATACATTTTTACAAAGATACATATATACATTAGTTCAAACGCCCCTTTGTGACATCCGTATGCGTTCACTACGATTGACTCTACAGTATATATACCAATTCATGGTGCCTGGCAGGTTTTACGAGTGTCCTCAAGTCCTCCTCAAACACCAGACATGCCAGGTAGCGACCGTAACAAACACTGAAGCCGTGCTCACCGTTCAATTCATTGCTTCCTATTTCAGCTAGACCTGGAGTTAATTCACTATGCCCTGGACAGCGTGCCACATTAGTATTTCTAGAATCCTTCAGTTGTGTCTTGTTCACTGCCTTCTATATCATAAGAGCTCTGCATATCTAGTATGAAGGGGGGAAATGCCATGTTTAACAGTGGAAGCTCTAACCACAGTGATTTCTAACTATCATCAGCTAAATGTAAAAAAGAACCAGGACCATTGTATCTTATAAATACTGATTCCTCTCTGGGGGTAAAGGTTACTACAACTGCCAGGCCTGTTTGACACAGGCCACTAATGTGTTTCCTCCCTGAGTATGCTTAACTGCTCTTCTAGCTGTCAAGTCTACACTGCCCACCTCTTTATACATAAACAGCTGCTGGAGAGGCCATTTCCTCCATCCAGCCCACCATATTGAACATGGTCTGAAGGGTGCACTACCTTCCTCGTCTAACATATTGAACGTGGCAGGGGGCACACCCACTGTGACCTAGGGGTATTGGGTTACCACTCTTAGCTCTATGCAGTCTCAGACAACAGCACAAAGGTTCTCAGGCCTACAATGTCATATTGCCTCAACGTTATAGGCACCAACAGTGGAAGCCTGTCAGCTGAATTGTGTTTTTCTGGACTATTGATACCTTGTACACATCCCTCCTACCAATACCAGATATGGTCTGCAGTGCCTGTGGTCATTTTTGGGAGGGCTGTGTTCAGTGGGGGGGGGGGGGTGGGGGTTATAAAATATATAATATGAGACCCTCTGTTCAATTTCCTTCCTTAGATGCCTTCCCTTCTGCCCATTTGTCCAATATTATCTCACGTTGTTTAATTATTTCCCCTGCATATCATAATATTCATGTTGTGTACTATAAGAGAGGGAGGCGGTTGCACTAAAATCTTATGAAAACATAACTTGTCCTTGCTGCTGTATGTCTCTCCACGGAT
Source organism: Harmothoe impar (assembly GCA_947462335.1). Taxonomy (NCBI): domain Eukaryota; kingdom Metazoa; phylum Annelida; class Polychaeta; order Phyllodocida; family Polynoidae; genus Harmothoe; species Harmothoe impar. The sequence continues at coordinate 67,012,776 of OX381710.1, read as the reverse complement.
CCACACATAAAAAAGACCATCATCAAGTATTGATAGGTACACTTCCCCGGTACACTTCCCTTCATTCAAGGCATTTTCCTTCAGTGGATTATTAGACTTTAGTAATATATGTATACATATCCCCGCAACAGTTTCTTCTAGAACACAATTTGCCTTTATAATCTTAGAGGATTCCTCTGGCAGTGCTTCCCCTTTTACTGTGACTGGAATAATTCATGATCTGGCATGAGTGGGATGGACCGGAAGTCAATGCAGCCTGATTAAATTTAAGGTTTTGAATTTCAGAAAGTGGAGTAGATGAGCATGACATGATTATATTCCCTAGTGGGGCTGGAAATGTTGAGGCAATGGGATGGTGTATGGTGTGTCCTTAATGATAGGGCTCATGTGACTTAATTGGAGCCCGTCTGACACTAGAGCCATTGTGTCTGCTAATGTTCATATGTATGAACCACGTAAAAGATATAGCCAAACCACAGCCATCTACTTGGATAGTATTTCAACTGTCTCACCATAGAGAACATAGCTCCTACTTAGTCTCTGAACCCTATTAATAAGGTGTTATATTAGCAGCTGGAACAATAGCTAAGCTGAGCTGGTTTCTAGGGGCATTGTATTTGTAATCATGAACTTGATACTGGGTGTGGAAGCACTGATGGAATTTGAGCATTGAGCTGCCTGAGGATTACAGGTTATCTCTATTAACATGGTTTCCAGTGCAATTTAGTCAAGAGGATCCAGGGTGTAAAGTACTATCAAATGCCAAATTATTAGGGAACTTACTCTGCATGAAATGACCAAATACATGTCACATATATTCACAAAATGGCTTAGCGGTAGATGTAATTTGCAGCCAGACCATTAGAGCTGAGATCTCTAGCTGGATAAGGAGGTAATTAGCAGGTAATGAGTGTGGTAATAGGCCACCCAGCACTGTGTCTCACTGTGGTAGGCAGTGATAGATTCATGACAATGTTATTATTCACATCAATGATGCAGATATAACTTTGCACTCATATCCTGGTTTCTAAACCATTCTTATCAAATCAGGACTATCTATGAGGCACATAGATGTCATGCTGGACCCCTTTATGCACAATTAACTCATGATTATCTGATATTCACCTGAAAGCCATGAAGCTGTAGTAGTAGCGCCCCTAAACATCAATGGCTATCAACCAGATTACATCAGGATTAATAGCGGATGAAACACATAATTACTGATTAAGGGGCCTATATGCTGCTACCATAGACAATGTAGCTAATGATTATACCACTGCACAGTCTCTAATAAGGGTAGTACAGCCATTAGGTAATGTTAATTAGGGGGGCTGAGGATAATGACAATTAACCTGGCAGGAGTGGCTGTAACTCCCAGGATGACCTGGAGCCTTATTCCTCTCTAGAGCTGTAGTCTTGTCCCACTAGCAGAATAATTGGTCTGTCGTGGGACACTTGACTGAGGGCCCTATGGAGTCTGCATAATGCAGTATTCATGCATCATATTCATAATGGTCCTACAGGGTTGATACAATCCAAAACACTTTGGCACAATGCATCAATATAGCACCAGTGAGTTGCTCATCAACGCTCTACTACCATTGTATCTTCACAGTAGGATTTCCATGGTGTATACTGCAGTGCTATGTGGCCTCAAGGGAAGGCTTTTACAGTATCATTTGCATGTAGCTACAAATCTAATGATAAATCTAAAACATGTACCCATTATATACCAGCGGAGATTTAGATTGAAAACCTGCTATAGGAATTGAGGCAGTGATCTATATTGTGTAGATAACAGTTGCTGGTCCCCGTCCTAACGCCCCCTGCATGATGCATTGAGGCTGATCCTGAGTGGCAGCTACAGGAACCAGCAGAAACCGCCGCCACGTCCAATAAGCAGCCTGGACGACCTAATTAGTGCCGGATTAGCAGCCAATATGGCCGCCACACCCGATGTGCGCAAGGAATTGTGGGTAGATATTAGGCACAGTGCGCTGGAGAATAAAGCTTAATCTTAATGTCTGTTTACAGCGTCCAAGCAACAGCAAATTTCATTCGCATAGTTTGGGGTCATGTATCGCATAGGGACTATACATTGCTGAGTTCATAAACGCTGCTGCACCATTTTATAGAGCAGAGTTGGTGCTAGGGCTGAAATACATATATGTTGCAGTGCAGTAGAATACACAATGGGGTAGTTATAAGAAGGTCAGAACTACATACAGGATACATATCCAGCTGAAAATGTTTATTTATTATTTGGTTCTTGCTTTTGATTCCTCAATAATCCTATACACATCCATGATTAATAGATACACAGAGAGAGCACTCTTTGGTGCTTGATGGTGTGTCGATAATATCTTACAACACTGATGTACATAAAAGCTATCCTGCAGTATATCTAGATTATACTAAACTATTAAATCCCCTGTGATCAGACTAATTGGGAAAGCCTGGGTTTGCTATCAACTCCTATCGTCTACTTCTCTCTACCTCCATTTGATTATGATTTTCTAATATCAACAAATGTTAGGATATTGGAATATTAACTAGGACAAGACTGGTCTTTGGATACACTATTAAACTGGAAGAAGAGAGTTGTACGTTGGCCAACATTGGCCAACTTGGCTACATAAACACACGGCCAACACAGCCAATGCACTACCTCAAGTAGTTAGCCATGGTTTATTTGCAGGCTGCATTCAGGCATTGTGACAATAAAGCAGTTTGTGTGCAGATACTTGTGTACAGCAAACTGAATATACCTAGAGAAGGGTCAAGGGGGTGATGTGTATTCAGGCCTTACACCACAACATAAGGAACCTACACCTCTCACTAACTAATGTGTCTTCAGGGGCACATACAGCTTACTGTGTCACTGTTACCATGGTAACCTCTTTCGAGGTGTTGATTCATGAGGTGCTACACTTTGGAGACCAGAAAATGCGAAAGCATGCTGCATTCTAAGCTAAGGGAAGGTAAAGAATGTCTATAGTTGATGTGTCTGATCTCCCATATATGGTTTAAGATAGTTCCTGAGCAAAATAAGGATGATATCAATATATGCTGGCCCTAGCTACTGATCACTTTACAGCATATAGACGTCCACAAAACAGATATACTATACTGTAATTTAGAGTGATATTGCGTTAAGAAGATGTTGCTTAAAAAGCATCAAAATATCCTTCATGGAACCAAAAATCGCCTAATGAACTTGAACAATTCAATTTAAAACTACTTGTCTGATTTTGTATGATATCTTATAGTAAACATCTACGTACACAGTTGTCTAAATGGCCAAATATCAAGCTGCATCATAATTTACTCTACACTATGGACTGAGTAATGGTATTCAGCAGGTTTCACAAGTGTCCTCAAGTCTTACCCAAACACCCGCCAGGCCACCTACCCACCGACACAGCAGCCGTGCTCACTGTTGGAGGCACAACTTCATATTTCAGCTGGATTACGAGTTAGTGCACCCACATTGTATCGCAGCAATTCTTCTAGAATGTCTTTGGGATGGGATGCATTAATTAATTTGTGTATTGACCACTTAACAGACAGCAGAAATTATCATCACAGTGATTTTCACCTTTAATCAACTGATGTCAGTATCTAAGGTCTGAGGCCTTGGTATGAACTCTATGTTGATTTCTCCCTGAGGTCAGGGTTGCCCACAACTGCCAAGGTCTATTTGAATTGGCAGGTCACTAATGTATTTCCTCCCTAGATATGCCTCAAGCTCATTCCAGATGTCAAGTCTCCACTGCCCATGTCTTTATACATAAACAGGTGATAGAGAGGCGAGAACAGAGGCCATTTCCTCCCTCCAGCATACCATATTGAATACGGCACAGGGGGTACGCCCTGTATGACCTGTGTGTATAAAGTTGCCACTTTTAGACAGTCCCAGACAACAAGGCAAAGATCCTCAAGGCCTAGATTAGCATTTTGCCTCAACCTTGTGAATGCCAATAGTGGAAGTCTGCCAGCTGAATTGTGAGTGTCTGGTCTATTGTTACTTACACTGTAAAAAAAATTCCGTTAAAATAACGGAGATTCACTGGCACCACCGGGTGCCGGACTTTCACCGTTGTTTTTACGGTCACCGTTTTTTCCTAAGTCACTTCTTTTTCACGGAACTGTTACCGCTATTTTTAAACAAGAAATCTCTGTTATAAATTTTTTTAACAGTGATTCTCAGTACCGTTAAAATAACGGTGATTCACTGGCACCACTTGGTGCCGGATTTTCACCGTTATTTTCAGGGTCACCTTTTTTCCCAAAGTCACCGTTATTTCTACGGAACTGTGAATCACCGTTATTTAAACAGAATACAAAACATCACTGTATTCTGATTCAGTGCCTAAACAATAATTGTAATGGTATTTTGTGTAATTTAACTGATTTGTCCCAGTGTTATTCAGTTCATTTATCCCCCTATACCTAACTCCATGCTCAATATGGTTCCAAACCCAATTTGGTACCAATCAACAATATCATCTTAGTGTCAAGACTTCAGACCTAATCATTAGGAATTAGTCTATGAAAGCCTTATAGAATGCTTCATGACACTTTGTAATACCAGTCCATGAGCAGAAGTCACTCCAGGATGGCTACAGAGCAAACCTAACAGCTGTGTCTGTATATATATTTCTTATCACCACAAAAATGGTGTTCCTAGCATCTAGGAAAATCTCTTCATGAACCAAACTGCCACCTGGTGTGATAAAACTGAAATCAATTAAACGTAGCTTCACCGTAAAATAAACTGTGTTTCACTGTAAAAATAAACGGTGTTTCACTGTACTGGATTACGGATATTCAAAGTAAAATTGATTGATTTTACATTGCCTCAGCGTAATCATATGTTATGATGAATCACCGTAAAATTTTACACTGATTCTCTGTATATTGAACGGAATATTTTTACAGTGTACTGTACTGACTCCTTACCATTAGCATTCCCTGTGGAACTTTGGGGGAGATGTGTACGGTGGGGGGGGGGGGTATAAGTCAATTTCAATGTACCTCTCTAGATACATTCGCTCTTGTTGGTTTGTCAGATACTATTCCACATTATAATCACTTACTAATTATTACCCCTCACATTATTACATTTATGCACTAGTTTTGATATTTATTTTCGGAAATTGTGGAGAAAATGGAGTGAATCAAGAACCACCTCAAAAGCTACTCTGATTTGCCCTCATTACTATACATCTATTCATGGATCTGCACACATAACAAACCATATTCAAGTATGAGTAGTTATCTTCATTCAATCTTTTTTTCCTTGGTGCAATATTCGTCATACCTCGGTAGTATACATGTATATCCCTACAATCGACCCAGCTAGAATGCCCTTTGCTTTTATAATCTAAGAGGATTTCCCTGGAAGTGTTCCCCTCTTTCTATGCCTAGAATTATTCATGATCTGGCATGAGTGGGATGGACCGGAAGTCAATGTGGCCTGATTAAATGTAAGGTTTTGAATTTCAGAAAGTAGAGCAGATCAGCATGACATGATTCTATAGTGCGACTGGCAATGTGGAAGCAATGTGATGGTATGTCCATTAATCAGTTATTACCAGTGATTTCATTGGAGGCTGTCTAGCACATGAGCCATTGCTCCAGCTTGCATTCATATGTATAGGACACTGAGAAATACATGTTCATATATGTGGATGCTACGCTAGCTTTCCTATTACAGAGAACATAACTCCTGCTTACTCTGGGGAGTTGGGTGGTGGAGGCATCAGCTGTGCAATCATGTTCATAAACTTTGTTATGGGAATGATGATGGAAATTGAGCGTTGAGCTATACCTGAGGATTAGAGGTAATGTACTCCTGCTGTTATCCCATGTTTGCTCGTGCAAAATCGTGGATCCAGGCTGTAAAATCCAATGTCTACTGCCTAATTCTACGGGAAATGTACTCTTCATGCAATGTAGCCCTTGTGCCATATTCTCAAAATGACGCAAATGTAAATGTAATTTGGAGCCAAGTACTGCAGAGCTTAGGGCTTTAGCTGGATAAGGAGGTAATTAGCAGGTAATGACTGCAGTAATAGGCCACACAGCACCATGTCTCACTGTGGTAGGCAGTGATAGCTTCATGACAATGTTATTATTCACATCAATGATGCCAATCTATGATTGCTCTGGTATCTAAACCATTCTAACCATAGAAAATAGAGGACATTTGATTGTCTCAGGTTATCTTGAAGGCTATCAAGAAAGCTGATGTAGAAATTCCCTAAAACATCACCAGCTATAAATACAATGGCACAATGATTATTTATAGTATGTAACATATGATTACTGTTCTAATCAGACTCGTTGCGATGCAATGGTACTCATATCTCACTGCCTCACACCATCTTTAATAAGGTTGGTATTGTCATTATGTAATGCTAATCAGGCCCAGCCTAGGATTACAATAATTAACGTGGCAGGAGTAATGATTAACTGAGAGCAGTGCCTTGAGACCTGCAGAATAGTGGGTCTGTCATGGTGCACTCATTTGACATAATTTACCTCTAAACCGACACATAATGCTTAAATGCAGAGTAACTCACCAATGCCAAATATTCATACATGTCAATCCTATGGAGTTGATATGTTCTCAAATGCTTTGTATGATGCATCAATGCAGCATTGGTGAGTTGCTTCTTGGGATTGCATTACGACAACTTAAAATGAGCCTTATAGGAAAAATGACCCTTTGGTCGGCACAATATGGTGTGTTGTATTATCTATATAGGGTTAAATCCTTCTCAAAGGTTTAATGCAACCCATCACTAAGCAGTACATAACACTGCCCAATGGCTTGTCCCAAAGCAATACACTCCTGATTAAAACCGATGTAAATTTAGATTAAATCCCTCCAATAAGGATTAAAGCATCATTATATTGGTCTATACATGGAGAGTGTAGATAACAGTCGCTGGTCTCCATCCTAACGACCCTTACATGAGGCATTGAGGCTGATCCTGAGTGGCAGCTATAGGAACCAGCAGAAACCACCGCCACGTCCAATAAGCAGCCGGGACGACCTAATTAGTGCCGGATTAGCAGCCAATATGGCCGCCACACCCAATGTGTGCAAGGAATTGTGGGTAGATATTAGGCACAGTGGGTGGAAGAATAAAGGTTAATCTCAATGTCTGTTCAAGCAACAATAGTTTCCTTTGCATCTTGGGGTACCACCATTTTATAGATGAGAGTAGGTGCCATAAATATATGATGTATTGCAAGGTTCAGAATAATCAATCGATGCAGTAGTGTTAAAAATGTCAGAACCTATTTTACTATCCAGTGTTGTAAATGGACAATCACAAAATTAGGTTTATCGCATCTACTCTGATGCTGAGGGTCATAAACGGTTATTGGATAGTCTAGTATCCATTGCACTGACTACTGCACACCCCTATAGCATTGCCATTTTATTGGAGGGAGGTTTGAATAAATCTATTGTTTGGAATGGAAACCCCATAGCATGCAGTAACTAATCTTTTTATAATATTGTAACATTTATTCTAAGATTTTAATGGAGGGATGATCGGGAATTACTTGATAGCATATTTACCAAGCCGAAGATTCAGTGTCTACAGGCTTTTTAGTTCTGCCCAAACCTCAGCCCTGCCACCAAGCAACGTACAGTAACAGTGCAGTCACATTCACTGTCTGTGGTCTGTGTCTGTGAAAGTATGGAGTGGGCCGGGGTCTGGACTCTGTTATGTAGCATTGGCCACAATGTATTTGCCCATGGGAACTGCATTATGCACTACAATAATCCGTGTCTGGGAATAATCCGTGTCTGGGAATACATTACTGGGAAAATCGATGACAAAAATATAGGACTGGACCCTCTCTTAGTGTACACATGCCAGCTAACAAAGGAAAGATGCAAGATGATTTAAATGACCTCCTCCATCCCCCGCCACCAACATGGTAGTGAGAGTCAGCTGGACTCACTCCAGCACTACTCTAAACAGGGTCTAACAATGCCTGGCAGGGACAGAGGGCAATGCCGAGTCTCGTATGGAGATTTGTCTTGACTGACTCCCATTCAAGAATCAGGTTGCCTCCCAAAAGGTAATCAGTTTATATGACAAATGATGGAGGGTCAGCCCGATTGAAATTTAAGAGAAGTGAAAGTCCAGCTGACTCCAGAGTCAGGCAATGCATGCCTGACCCTGGGGAGAGTCAAGCTGACTCTAACGTTTTCTCTGTGTACATTTTCTGCCACCACCATCTGCCCATGTCCTGATCACATCAACAACTCGTAGACAGATCACTTCTTTCTTGGCTGTCAGTTGTGCCCTTCCCCTGTGCTGGTACATACACAGGTGACAGATATGGTGCCTCTGGGCTGTCAGTCTGACCGTTTTGACTTGGTACTGAGGCGATACCCCATGTGCCCTTATTGGCCGGTTTTAGTCCAGCCTGACGCAAAACTAGGGAGCTAGACAATGAGGCCCAAGCCAACATAAAAAAACGACCACATGGAAACAACACAAATATATGCTGTTCTCCCTTACCGTCATGTAAGCTGGCTATCAAGAGGGGTCAGAAATGTTTACGCCCCCCCCCTCAGGAGGGTCGGAAATGTTTACGCCCCCCCCCTGTTACTAATATATGATCACTCCCTTATTATATAAAGTAGCACAGGTGATGCGTAAGTTGAAATACTTACCAACAGTGCTGCTGATATAATTTTCCTCAATGGAGTTGAATGTAGCACAGGTGTTTTGATAGTATCGGTGATGACATTCGTATAATTGACGTGGGAGTAGTGCTTGAAATCGGGAATAAAGCAATAAAGGTTACAGGTAATGTCACAGGATAACTGGTGCGATATGACCCTGAGGGCATTAAAGCTGTGAAATTAAATGACTTAAAGCTTAATGCATTGTCAGTGTTTAGAAACCACACACCATTAGCACTATTTCATACGCAGATCAGTATGATCAGTATGTGGGGCATCCACTCTGCCGGAGATCTTACAAATTGCCCTAGTGGAAAATATAATTTTGAGCCAGGTTCTGCAGAGCTGAGAACTCTAACTTGATAAGGAGGTAATTAGCAGATAATGGCTGCAGTTATAACTGCACTCAGCACTGTGTTTCACTGTGGTAGGTAGTAATAGATTTATGACATGGTCGTTATCTATTCATGACATGAAAGAAGGGATATCACACGCTGCCCAACGAGAAGTCTTCTGATATTTAAACAGTAAAGTGGTGAATGTCTGGGAAATAATATATTGCTAATATGCCACCAATATACCTCTAGTATACCACCAATTCACAGATAAGTGGTTAGCATGGAGACTTCTCTCTCGGTGAAAGCCTGTATCAGCTTGCTGTGTCAGTATAAAGGATAACAGAAGTGAGTGTCAACAATAAATAGGAAAAAAAAGATTGAAAAGAAAAAAAGTAAATGGATATAATCTTATATAAAGGTTCTTCATGTCTAGTGGGTGGCTCTAGAATATTTAAAATAGCCTCCAATCCATATTGTCCTCTGTATCTCCTTTTTTACTACCAGCCAATTGTGCCTAATACAATACAAGTTGGCACACCCTGAAAAGCAGTGAATGTAACATGGATATGTGCAATGGTGAATGATTGCTGAATCCACCCTCACACATGCATTAATATGCATTATCTGATAACAGTCACATCGGCTAAAGATAATTAGGTCCTTCCTAGGATAATACTAATTAACCTGCCAGAAGTAGCAATCAACCACCAGGAATTGCCCGGCAGCTCTTCTGAGAATACTTCTCCCTGCCAGCCGGCCAAGAGGGTCAGTCTGACTGGTTGGTCTGTAATTATGAACCTGTCTGATATAATCAGACTATATCCATACCTCTGGGTATAGTTAGAATAGGCTGCGATGAGCATGGCCAAAGAATTACATCCTTTTGAATATCAGACTAGGTACATGTACTATGAAGTGGCCATGCAGTGTCTATGCCTGTCACAACAGGGTGCCTGCAGCGCTATGTACATCTATGAAATCTTTGTGATTACTTGTGACATACACATTCAGTGAGTAGCCTACACATGCCCAGTATATAATCTCAAGGTAGAATGTTACCTCTAATAGCCTTGATCCATTACAGAAAGTTCTGTTCGCTTCTGATAAACTACCTTCACCAAACTACCCCGTCTCTGTTTGCAACAGTTTAACAATACTATATTGAAATAGATAGTAGGTCTATTCTCGTAGCACTAGGATGTAAATTGATATGGTTTTGACTTTAAATCAATATAATATCTACAATTCCTGGCTTCAAATAGCTTCTTGACAAAAACTGCAAAAAAAGCAGCAAACACTATGTGATGACCATTGGAGAAAGATTAAAAAAATCATAATATTGCTCTCTGGTTGTGTCTAGATTAAAGCATTCAACCTTGTTTACATCCAACCTCTGTACACACATAGCAGTGTCAAGGCCAGGGGGTAGTGTGTATTCAGGCCTCACTCACAAAATAAAGAACCCATGTCTCCACTTAATTAATGTGCTGTCCCAGGGGACACATACAACTCACACACTCTCACTGTTGCCATGGAGACCTGTTCAACTGTGGTGTACATTCTTGGAGGTGAAGGGGAAGGGATAAACAAGGTGATGAGCGTAGAGGCAAAGAAATACGCCGGTGGTTGAAGGCAATATACACATTTTGATTTGTATGAATCAAAATATATCTTATTCGCTTATTATTTGTTTGTACTTTAATATACCGATCCATCATTGCACGATAATCATTTGTGTGGATAAAGGATTGGATAGTTAGCTGCTGCATATACATAAAGGTATTACAGTATATTATAGAAAGAAATCAACAGTTTGGAGTAAACACATGTTTGTGTACAGACCAGAGTAAGCCACATTTAGATATGTAACACTATATACAGTAGTCCTAATGGCCTGTGAGTAACCTAAATATTGAGTTAGTTGTGAGTTTCTACACAGTATATATACAGAGTCATGGCGTTCAGCAGGGTTTACGAGTGTCCTTAAGTCCTTCCCAAACATTAGCCATGCCACCTAGCGACCTCAGCAAACACTACAGCTACACTCACTGTTTGGGGCACAGTTTGGGATTTCTATGAGTTAGTGGACTTGGTTTCCTGGTTGGTCGACTTGGTTGGTGGACAGTTTACTGCATTGGTGGTTCTAGAGTGCCTGTTGGGGAAGACACTGCATGAAATAGGTTGTGGATGCTCTAGGTATTGACAGCACACTGGATAGCCTTTTCTGACAAAGTGGAATGAAGCAGCATATTTTAGTTTTTAGGTTTTGAATAAGCGCTGGTCTGGGAGGTTGGGGGCTTTTAATAAAAAAATTTAAACTAAAAAGCTATACTCAACAGTAAAGTACCTTTCTTGTTTAAACGCTAGGGGGTAGAGGTGCCTTATTTGTCACTTATTCAAGATGGAACAGTTATATATACCACTGGTTTGATGATATACATGCAGAGGCTGTGTGGGGACCTTACGCCACAAATTTGCCACTAACCCTCAAAAAGATGACTGTTTGAGGCATAAGGGCAAACCACGGGCCACTATACCACAAAAGTGGCATTAAAGCACAAATGCCCTTATGCCACAAACGCCCTTACACCACAAATGCCCTTAGGCCACAAACGCCACTATGCCACAAATGCCCTTAGGCCACAAACATCATAAGGCCATAGTATTGGCACACTATATAGCATTTGAGGCATAAGGGCAAGTGGACATCTTAAAGTAGTAACATACTTTAACTGATTATAGTGTTTGAGGCATAAGGGCAGGCGGATATTTTAGGCTTGTTTAGTACATCAGCTTACTATATAGGCTTTGAGGGATAAGGGCAAGATGTTAATTGAGGCCTATTTGGTATATTGGCACACTATATAGCATTTGAGGCATAAGGGCAGGTGGATATTTTAGGGTAGTTTAGGATATTAGCTGGCTATATAGGTTTTGAGGCATAAGGGCAAGTTGATATTTTAGGGCAGTTTGCTATGATTTCAACCTATATAGTGTTTGAGGCATAAGGGCAGGCGGATATTTTAGGCTTGTTTAGTACATTAGCTGTCTATATAGGTTTTGAGGCATAAGGGCAAGATGTTTTTAAGGCCTATTTGGTATATTGGCACACTATATAGTGTTTGAGGCATAAGGGCAAGTTGATATTTTAGGGCAGTTTGCTATGATTTCAACCTATATAGTGTTTGAGGCATAAGGGCAGGCGGATATTTTAGGCTTGTTTAGTACATTAGCTATAACTATATAGGTTTTGAGGCATAAGGGCAAGATGTTTTTCAAGGCCTATTTGGTATATTGGCACACTATATAGTGTTTGAGGCATAAGGGCAGGTGGATATTTTAGGGTACTTTAGGATATATACTGGCTATATAGGTTTTGAGGCATAAGGGCAAGTTGTTATTTAGGGCCTATTTGGTATATTGGCACACTATATAGTGTTTGAGGCATAAGGGCAAGTTGATATTTTAGGGCAGTTTGCTATGATTTCAACCTATATAGTGTTTGAGGCATAAGGGCAGGCGGATATTTTAGGCTTGTTTAGTACATTAGCTGACTATATAGGTTTTGAGGCATAAGGGCAAGATGTTATTTAAGGCCTATTTGGTATATTGGCACACTATATAGTGTTTGAGGCATAAGGGCAGGTGGATATTTTAGGGTAATTTAGGATATTAGCTGGCTATATAGTGTTTGAGGCATAAGGGCAAGTTGTTATTTAGGGCCTATTTGGTATATTGGCACACTATATAGTGTTTGAGGCATAAGGGCAAGTTGATATTTTAGGGCAGTTTGCTATGATTTCAACCTATATAGTGTTTGAGGCATAAGGGCAGGCGGATATTTTAGGCTTGTTTAGTACATTAGCTGTCTATATAGGTTTTGAAGCATAAGGGCGAGATGTTTTTAAGGCCTATTTGGTATATTGGCACACTATATAGTGTTTGAGGCATAAGGGCAGGTGGATATTTTAGGGTACTTTAGGATATATACTGGCTATATAGGTTTTGAGGCATAAGGGCAAGTTGTTATTTAGGGCCTATTTGGTATATTGGCACACTATATAGTGTTTGAGGCATAAGGGCAAGTTGATATTTTAGGGCAGTTTGCTATGATTTCAACCTATATAGTGTTTGAGGCATAAGGGCAGGCGGATATTTTAGGCTTGTTTAGTACATTAGCTGTCTATATAGGTTTTGAGGCATAAGGGCAAGATGTTATTTAAGGACTATTTGGTATATTGGCACACTATACAGTCAACTCCCTCTAATCCGGACACCCTTAGGACTATCTAAAAATGGCCGCATAAGCGAGGTGGCTGCACTGGAGGGAGTCCATGCTAAGTCTATGGAGTACATGGAAAGCAAACTTAAAGCTATATGGGAAAATATTTGACACTCCCCACGCCTTGTTGTGTGGGATGCCATATGTTGATGGCAATTGCTTTATGTGGTACTGTCACAATGTATACCAGTTGTTATATAATGCACCCTAAAAATTCTGCAGTGAAGACCAGGGCATAATCTTATTGATTGATAATTCATCCCGCTACTCGCCTTATATTATAGGTCTTCCCTTTGTTCATTGCAGTGTGTACATGGCGGGTGAAGGGGGGGGGGGAGGGAGAAGTGGGGAGACACCTCTCAGTCAGTCAAGCAGAACATGAGCGGGATGTGTCAGGTGGTTTGGAATGGGGGGGGGGGGGGGGGTGGCTGCACTAGCGAAGCGAGGTGTTAAAGCTAGACCCCCACTTCCCCCCCCTCTTCGGTTTGCTCCTGACACTTTGTTCTCAGCTACATGTACTACAAATGAGTCCACATGTAAACTGGTAAACAGAAATAAAATTATTCTTCAAATGGCCGCATTAGAGGGAGCAATTCTTCATTTGGTACTGTAAAATCAGTGGCCGTAGGGCTAGGTGGCCGCATTAGAGGGGTGGCCGCAATAGGGGGAGTTTTTTACATTAAAATAAAGGGAAAACTAGTTTGGACTTTCCAATAATGGCCGCAATGGCGGGGTGGCCGCACTAGAGGGGTGGCCGTTAGGAGGGAGTTGACTGTATAGTGTTTGAGGCATAAGGGCAGGTGGATATTTTAGGGTACTTTAGGATATATACTGGCTATATAGGTTTTGAGGCATAAGGGCAAGTTGTTATTTAGGGCCTATTTGGTATATTGGCACACTATATAGTGTTTGAGGCATAAGGGCAAGTTGATATTTTAGGGCAGTTTGCTAGGATTTCAACCTATAAAGTGTTTGAGGCATAAGGGCAGGCGGATATTTTAGGGTACTTTAGGATATATACTGGCTATATAGGTTTTGAGGCATAAGGGCAAGATGTTATTTAAGGCCTATTTGGTATATTTGCACACTATATAGTGTTTGAGGCATAAGGGCAAGTTGTTATTTAGGGCCTATTTGGTATATTGGCACACTATATACCAAATAGGCCTGAAAAAACAACTTGCCCTTATGCCTCAAAACCTATATCGCCAGTTAATATCCTAAAGTACCCTAAAATATCCACCTGCCCTTATGCCTCAAACACTATATAGTGTGCCAATATACCAAATAGGCCTTAAATAACATCTTGCCATTATGCCTCAAAACCTATATAGTCAGCTAATGTACTAAACAAGCCTAAAATATCCGCCTGCCCTTATGCCTCAAACACTTTATAGGTTGAAATCATAGCAAACTGCCCTAAAATATCAACTTGCCCTTATGCCTCAAACACTATATAGTTTGCCTATATACCAAATAGGCCCTAAATAACAACTTGCCCTTATGCCTCAAAACCTATATAGCCAGTATATATCCTAAAGTACCCTAAAATATCCACCTGCCCTTATGCCTCAAACACTATATAGTGTGCCAAAATACCAAATAGGCCTTAAATAACATCTTGCCCTTATGCCTCAAAACCTATATAGACAGCTAATGTACTAAACAAGCCTAAAATATCTGCCTGCCCTTATGCCTCAAACACTATATAGGTTGAAATCATAGCAAACTGCCCTAAAATATCAACTTGCCCTTATGCCTCAAACACTATATAGTGTGCCAATATACCTAATAGGCCTTAAAAAACATCTTGCCCTTATGCCTCAAAACCTATATAGTCAGCTAATGTACTAAACAAGCCTAAAATATCCGCCTGCCCTTATGCCTCAAACACTATATAGGTTGAAATCATAGCAAATTGCCCTAAAATATCAACTTGCCCTTATGCCTCAAACACTATATAGTGTGCCAATATACCAAATAGGCCTTAAAAAACAACTTGCCCTTATGCCTCAAAACCTATATAGCCAGTTAATATCCTAAAGTACCCTAAAATATCCACCTGCCCTTATGCCTCAAACACTATATAGTATGCCAATATACCAAATAGGCCCTAAATAACAACTTGCCCTTATGCCTCAAACACTATATAGCCAGCTAATATCCTAAATTACCCTAAAATATCCGCCTGCCCTTATGCCTCAAACACTATATAGTGTGCCAATATACCAAATAGGCCTTAAATAACATCTTGCCCTTATGCCTCAAAACCTATATAGTCAGCTAATGTACTAAACAAGCCTAAAATATCCGCCTGCCCTTATGCCTCAAACACTATATAGGTTGAAATCATAGCAAACTGCCCTAAAATATCAACTTGCCCTTATGCCTCAAAACCTATATAGCCAGCTAATATCCTAAACTACCCTAAAATATCCACCTGCCCTTATGCCTCAAACACTATATAGTCAGTTAAAGTATGTTACTACTTTAAGATGTCCACTTGCCCTTATGCCTCAAATGCTATATAGTGCGCCAATACTATGGCCTTATGATGTTTGTGGCCTAAGGGCATTTGTGGCATAGTGGCGTTTGTGGCCTAAGGGCATTTGTGGTGTAAGGGCGTTTGTGGCATAAGGGCATTTGTGCTTTAATGCCACTTTTGTGGTATAGTGGCCCGT
This sequence comes from Harmothoe impar, assembly GCA_947462335.1. Classification (NCBI taxonomy): domain Eukaryota; kingdom Metazoa; phylum Annelida; class Polychaeta; order Phyllodocida; family Polynoidae; genus Harmothoe; species Harmothoe impar. Next base: position 66,996,756 of record OX381710.1, on the reverse strand, counting down.
GGTTTGCCCTTATGCCTCAAACGGTCATCTTTTTGAGGGTTAGTGGCAAATTTGTGGCGTAAGGTCCCCACAGCCTGTACTTCTGACTTCTATATACAAAAACTAATTTGATCATTGCCAGTCAATCAAATAATACTTTTCTTAGGGATGGCTGATAGATATCACCTAAGGCTGTCAATCTCTACTGCGCATATCTTGACATATATATACAGCAGCTAAGAAGGCCACCTCCTTGAGAGTTGTCAGGTGTCCACGGCTAGTGTGTCCATACATAAACATCAGTGGCCCCTTCCTGCCTCCAGCTTTACCATATTGAACGTGACACAGAGGGCACAACCCCTGTGACCTGGTCGATTGAGTTGCCAGTTTTGCTTTTGCCTGGTTACAGAATAAGGCCAAGGTCTAGACACATGACTTGCACATTGCTATGGGTAAGACTGCTCCTACACTACTGTCTTGGTACAAAGGCCAACGTATGGGTCTGTGCAAACATTCTTGACATGTTATTCACTATTACGTTTCTTATTTGGCATACCTCTCTATTGTAAAATATGGTTTCTATGCTACAAATATATTTAATCAAATCATATAAAAGTGAGCTGAAGGTTAGATTGTTATCATATGCAGTTTTATTAGTGACTTTAAAGATAAGCTTTGCAAGAAGACCTCTATTTCTAAGGCAACGGACGTATTGAAAATAATGATGGCACTGGCAGAGTCCAGGCCTAGCATACCAGCAGTCACAGCCTGGTGGAGGACTGATGAGTGTCAGTAGTACTGTACTGTACTGTGCACTGCCACCATGCTGATAGCTGGGGTGGTATTTTCTTGTAGTGCCTCTGGAGATTTAGGGGATGTGTTCTCTGAGAGGAGAATAGAATATAAGACTCCCAATTCAATGCCCTATCCCTGAGGTCTTCCTTTGGTTGACTTCTAACTCCCAATGTCGTAATCATTAAAGCGTTGGTCTCCCCTCCCATTGTTATGACAGTGATTCATCCTTTGTTTAGTGCATTATCACGAGGAAATATATTAACCAAATCTATTTTGTTTATATTTGATAATATCTCTGCTGCTTTGTCCTGGTTAGATTCACTGTAATTCTTTCCATGAAATACAATGAGCTAATGTTCTAATCTTCTCAATAATGTTCATTGTAATTTTCCTAATACAATATGATCCCATCCCAGCTAGCACCTTATGTAAAAAGTATGTCTTTTACTGGTCATATTCACGTTGATACGTAAAAATGACCCCATAATGACATCTTGAGGGAGTAAATCATTTTACATGGTGGTTTGACAAGAAACTTACGTATTATTTACATCTAAATGGCCATGTGAAAGAGACATAAGTGATTTGATATCATCCATACGTTTGAATGTGGTCACTATTTAGCATAACAAGTGGTTAAATCTTGATCAGAATATTACATCTTTTTTGGAGAAATTATACACGTAATACATTGATGTTAAATTCATGACTTAAGGTGCATGCTAAAATGATGTGATAGATTTGACATCAATATTCCGTATAGTTTATATATGTGGTACATCCTTATCTGGTCAGATTATGACGTCTATAACACATCTGTACTTTACCTTTCAAGTGGTTCACTCTATTAACACAAGATGTCTCTCTTAACCAATATCAATAGAATCCAATCTACATTGGCAATACTTTGACCATGAATGAGTATTTATTCAACACAATGAATTTCCAAAGAAGATAAAATTTGAACAACTCTTGTCTGGAATGTATAATATGTAATTTTTGTTTCTGTAGAATGATTGTTTAAGGGAGAACCAGGAGATTAGTATGAGCACACCTTTTCTGTGGTTGCTACAACTATTCAAATCAAAATACTGACCATGAGCTGGCATTACATCTTGGCCAATTTGCTAGGATCAATGTGCTAAGTCTCTGCAGGAATATTGGTGATGTCTACAGGCAAAATACGCTGATTGCCTTCGATGTTACCTATTTCTGATGGAGAAGTCTTACTCTAGGTGTAGGGTAGACGTTAGATACATGTCTTTTCATGATGTCTAAAATGTGTTTGCATCTGGCATCTTATTTATGAAATAAATTTATACCACAATTAAAATGATTTTGGAATATACCCACCTCACACAATGTTAGAATTATTCCACTTACTTACATCATTATATCGCATCTTCCTGATGTCTTTCAAATCTTTCAAAGCAGGTCATATTGATATTATTATATTACATCAAAAAGATGTCTGAAGAATGATGTCTAAACCATTTGCATATAAGACGTCATGAGGCCAAGAAAACGACGTAACCAAATGTAGTAAATATCTGTAGAGATGACGTGATTTACTATGAGTTTTGCTAGCTGGGATGTGTGTACTTTCTCACAACTGCTTTGACCATGTTCACTACATTTTTGTATCTATTATCCGCTATTCACTATGAACATGATAAAAATCCCCCTCTCGCAATGAAACAAAGATGTAGGTCAGAATACACCATAGTTAATGACAAATTAATACCTTATACTGATGTGTCACCTGCACGTCTTCCCCCATTGTATCAGGCACTTTCAGCATGCAAATTAGTCCTTTGTCTATCTTAGTTCAACGAGTCAATACTCTATTAGCTTCTCATCGCATTTCAATGTTTTATTCCCCATGTGTGGCCTATAAACCTTGAGATTATGCATTAGGCTTTCAACTAGAATACCCTCTACCTTAATCCTATGTACCCTGGCAGTGCCTTTCCCTTTTTCTATGCCCAGAATAATTCATGAGCTGGCACGAGTGGGATGGAATGGTAGTCAATACAGACCAATGGGAAGTCCCGATTGAATGTAGGGTTTTAAATTTCAGTAGGATGAGTGGTGGCCAAATGTAGACTAGCATGACATGATAATATTCATTAGTGAGGCTTTGACTGTGACAGGCTATGATAATGTATAAAAGGTACACGCCTAGCTACCCAGATAAAACATGATTGTAGGACTGATCATTTTAAATGGGACATCCGTAATAATGGGTTCTGGTGGTCTATCCCTTCAAACGTAGCTCGGTACTTCAATGCAAGAAGAATTCAGTCTAACACAAATGGGCGATCTGATTGTGCCTTGAGATCTGAGACAGCTCTGGACAGAGAAAAGAAACAGCATCAAAAGGGAGTCCACGTTGCCTCAAGAATGACTCCCGTTTCTAGGGGAGCACAGGTCACCTAAGGGAACCTAGGTGACTCACTGGCTGACATAAGGTAGTCACCTGGGGGAGTCACATAGTTCTCTGGGTCATATTACTCCCCCAGGGGACTCACTTAGGCTCGACTCATGAATAAATGGTCTCCTCTTTATGCACTTGTTGAGTATAACTTTACCATTGTGGCTATAGTGACATTTTATATCATATCAGTTTAAAGAATTCACAAGGATCAAGTTTAGAACAGTCTAAGGCCTAATTAGAAATGATCTACTCCGACTACGATGTAGCACCTTGTGCCATTTAAAAATGTACTTGGTGGTAAATGTAATTTGGAATCAGACCATGAGAGCTGAGATGAGAACTGTGGCTGGATAAATAGGCAATTAGCAGGTAGGGACAGCCAGAATAAGCCACCTTGTCTAACTGGGGGTAGGTGGTAATGCCTTTACCACAATGTGCTCAGACATACTGAAACCATTCCACTGAGAATATTAGCAAACTAAATTTTACGTATTTCATGGTCGGTTAGTTTGCAGTATTACTTTTGGAAATAAACACACACAGATTTTAAAGGAAGAGAGGGGACAATTGGGAGAAGAACATGTTGTATGGTTGCCTAAGTGATATATGCATACACAATCTTTCCACTTATCGCCTGGACTATTATAGCTAATAGCAAATGGTGAGCCTACTTTCTGCTTGATATCATCAGAATTAACACAAATAGTATTTACAATCATTTACAATCCTGCTTACTGGACCCATAGAGAATGTAGGAACCACACATGAATGTGCAGTCATTGAAAAGGGCTTTATTCACATTAGATAATGCTAATTAGGCCCCTCCTAGGATAATACTAATTATCCAGCTGCTGGGAGAAGCAATTAACTACCCAGAATTGCCTGGAGATGCATTGCCCTCTAACACTAGTCCTCTTTCACTAACACCAGGAGGATTTGTCGGTCATTAAGTGCATATCACATACTTTCCATACACCTTATTCTAGTAGGAGCAGGCTCCTGCCAGCTTGGGTAAGGGAGGTGCACTGTAACAGTTAGTAGCCAGAGTATATGGTCTGTTACGATTGGAATACAGCTGCGTCACGAACATCTGTGCTGTCTCCGTCATTACCTGTGACGTACAGTCAGCGGGCACAGGTGACCAGTATATAACACAATCTCCCAGCAGATTCTACCTTTTATGGCTTCCATTCATTACAGTAGGATCTACTAGAACCCACTTCTGGTCTAGAAATATACGCTGGCGCTATATGCACCAAACATTTGGTGTATATAAGGCAGCCTCTACGCACCAAACGGCCCAGTATCGGTTAAGGATATGAAGACCCATTATCCTTAGGGTTGTGGTTTTTTGACTTATATTAGATCTTGAAGTATGATTATATGGTTTGCAACCCAAAACAATTATCATAGCTTCCAAATAATTAAATTGATTAATCCCGTTTGGTGCAAATAGTGGCTCTTATATGCACCAATCCTGGTTGGTGCGTATAAGCGCCACTATACGCACCAAATTTGGTGCCTATAGTGTCGGCCGAAATATAAGCATACGTGTCTACTCCTATGAGCGCAAAGCACATCTACAGCAGGATATTCTGCTTGTAGATTAGACAGAGATGTCCTGGATACCATGACCCAGGTATTTAATCATTGTGAAATACTAGAGAGAAATCTGTATGCTGTGTGAAGGGCATGACTGCACTATAGTGTGCATGCTTGGAGAGTGTAGATAACAGTTGCTGGTCCCCGTCCTAACGACCCCTACATGAGGCATTGAGGCTGATCCTGAGTGGCAGCTACAGGAACCAGCAGAAACCGCCGCCACGTCCAATAAGCAGCCGGGACGACCTAATTAGTGCCGGATTAGGAGCCAATATGGCCGCCACACCCGATGTGTGCAAGGACTTGCGGGTAGATATTAGGCACAGTGGTTGAGAATCTCGAGGTTAATCTCAATTTCTGTTTCCGTCATCAAGCCATTTTTCCATCTCAGATAAAATGATTTTTGATTATGTCTACCATGCAAGCCATGTAATGGATTCACCATTCTGCACTTTGTAACCACTTGCTGTTAGCATCTATCTGTGGCCTGTTGCCTGTGCTGCCCAACGTGCTGCACAGGAGCCTTTAGCTAAGCATTACCTACATCTTTATCTAGGTATGAACAATAGGGCAATGTTGATTATGTAGGGGCTAGGGTTATACGGGTTGTTACATGACGAGTTCTGTTGGATGCTGTGTGGCGAGCTCAGTCCGAACCCTTCAGTCCGACGGCAGGTGGCGACACCTGCCTTGGGCTTGGGGTATGGACAGAGGTCGCTATAGGCTTCCGGTCTGCGTGTGCACGCGCAGGCTGGCTGCCTATATATACCCAGCATCTGATGGGACTCGTCGGTTACTCTGAGCCACGCTGGTGAGGAGACCCGGTGATCATTACGGCTGATTAGCCTACTGACCTGTTCCGAACTCTATAGGGAGTTCGCACACATAGATACTGCCTGTCTAGGTTCCTGAATAAACCTATTGATTCGCAACCTGTAAACACTTGATCCGAACTGTGTTGACTTTGTTCTTTAATTGATACTCTACCAATATCATAGAGACACAAAGTATCGTTTATTACACTGGTGCCGTGACCAGTTCTGAGTGAAACGCAGGTTAGGCTGTGCAGTTGCACAGACCTCGTGCTCTGGACGGAGCAGCGAGGTCTCCCGATGAGGCATTAGCCTTGTCATCGGAGGGGTTATGTGCCGCAAATGAGGCAGATACCCCCACCAGGAGTGCGGATGTTCCATCCGGAGCAAGCGCACCAATGGGATCTAGAGGTCCCGAAGCATTGAGTCATTCATTGGAGGAAATGAGCCTGTCGATGTTCAACATCGGTGGGTCCCGCGCAGCCGCTCCGATCCCTCGGAGATTTGTCCTTTCGGAGGAGCGTCGTTTCGACGATATGAGAGAAGCCAGGATACAGGAACGTCTGCAGATGGCTCAAATGGAGTTGTTGACCATTCAGAAACAGTCGAATGAATGGAAAAGCAGTCTGATTGCGTTGGAAGGCGCAGTCACACACCGGTCTTCCAAAATCAAGGAGAAAGATGCGAGGTTATCAACCTTGCTGGAGGAGAACGAGAAGCTGGGGCAAGCCCTAGGCATGGTCCGTTTGGAGTTCGATCAGAAACAAGCTGATTTAAAGGGGGTTCGTGCTGACTTTGCCAGTGCAAACACGGAACTCAACCAGATTTGCGCGGCCCGAGATGCCGTACTATCAGAAGCAGAAGGGGTCCATTCCGAACTTGTTCGGGATACGGAAGACCTAAGGGAGGCTCGTCAGACCCTGGTTACTGAGTGTGACATCCTGAAAGCAAAGAAAAATGCTTTGCAGCAGTTTTTATCAGAGACTTGGAATAGTATGCAGGACAGCAGTACCTCGTACGCTTCCGCTGATAATGGCAGTCCGAGAGCTACTCATTACAGCAGTTGTACGGACACCCCAAATCTGCCCATGGGGCGTGGGTTAACCCTTTAAGGCCGACCAAAAAAATTGTTTGCTGGTGATGGGGGCGAGACATTTGCACAGGTACCTTCCCTGGGCCGAGCCTTTGCTGTTTCCCATAGAGTTAAGATGACTATAGTCGATGCTCGGCCCCCCATGGCATCGACTATAGTCGATGCTCGGCCCCCCATGGCATCAACTATAGTTGATACTCGGCCCTAAAGGGTTAACCATAGAGCCGGCATTGTCTACTTCAACGCCAGGTCGACCTCTTAAGGTGGGCCGAGCAAGAGGTAGAGGAAGGGCAAGCGACTACTCACCCAGGGTGGGTATTATGGGTATCCGTCCCATCCCGAAACAGATCTTTTCTGCGCCGACAGGTGTAAACCCGGCGGGTAGAGGAAGGTCGTTGTCGGAATTGGTACGAAGTCCATCGTCCCAGTTGAGACAGGACGAACGACAATTGGACTCGGAACGCTTGAAGAAAGCATCCGAGCAGGAATTGGTACGAAGTCCATCGTCTCAGTTGAGACAGGACGAACGACAATTGGATTCGGAACGCTTGAAGAAAGCAGCCAAGCAGGAGAAGGCAGCCAAGAGCGATCTGACTCCATCCAGTCTGTCGCAATGGCGAGCGTGCCAGGCAAGCATACTGTTCCAGGAACAGAAAAACTTGGAGACGGAAAGGCGAGAAGTGTATCGCCAACAGCAAGCTGCTCTGGAACAACAGCAGAAACGCATGCGTGAAAACGCAGCCCTGGCTGAAGAGTTTGCGGAGCAGGAGGCGGCAGTTCTGAGAGCACGAATGGAAGGGCTCCGAGCGGCCGGCGAAGCTGCTAAAGCTAAATTGGAGAAAGCTCAGCAAGAAGAGGAAGCTGAGAAGCAGGCCAAAGAATTGGAAAGGGAGAAGTCGGAGCATCAGCGATTGCTTGCTCTGGCTCAGCAGTGCCAGTACATGACCGATCTGGAGAAGAATTGGTGGTTCAGCCAAGGTGTGGACCCCACTACGGAGTTGGTGGCGTATGGCACTTACCAGGCCTACCTGGAAAGACAGGGTGGCTTACCTGCTACAGGAGCTACTCCGGGGGGGATTCCTGGGACAAAAAGTCCTAAGAAGGCTCCGAGACGAACAATTCTGAGTACAGAATTGCAAGAATTGTACGATACGAACCCCGCGATAGCTGGGATCGGATTGCACAATGTGGGCGCGGAGAGAGACGCGAAGGCTTCGATTTCCAAATGCCTGGCGATTACCTCTAAAATTAGAGGATCGTCCAATGCTGCCAGACGGATAGCTAGCGAGCCTTTTCCGTACTGGCAGAAAAATTCTTGGGAAGATTGGCTAGGAGCCACCGTTGAGGACATTAACCTCAGTGGGTGGGATCAACAGGATGCTATCCCTTACGTCTGTAAAGGATTGCGCTTAGGAGACGGCCTGATGGCAGTCGAGCAGTGGAAAGATGAATGCGGTCCCCGCGGCACTTTCAAACAGCTGGTGGAGATCGGAACTATCTTGTTCGGAGATTCCGCTCGGGTCGATCCGATGGTCGCTTTTAAGAAGCGAGTGCAAGGCAAGAACGAGGCCCCTAGGGTTTTCGGACTTGCATTGATGCGACTCCTGAAGAAGGTACATCCTCATTCAGGGATCCATGATGCCTTATTCTCTAAGGAATTGTTCTCTCAGTTCGTCGCCGGATTGAGAGACCCCGAAATACAACAGACAATGTATGATACATGGAGGGTGGATACGTCGTTGGATGACCTTTTTAAGGCCATCGAGATACACACCCTCAAAAAGTCACTGCTAGGGGACCGGATGCCAACCCGGGCCTCAGCCATTATAGAATGTTCCCCGGAACAGTCTGATGGTGAGGGCAGTGAGGAGGAGGCAACTGCTTCGGCGGCTCAGTTCAAGAGGAATGGAAATTCCTCTAAACCGCCGTGGAAGAATAAGAAGCCCGAAGGGGGTGGAAACCCTCCTCCGAAGAAAAAGTCATCGGATCAGAAGGCTCCGATGATGGACGCAGCGTTCTTTACAGCGCTGTTTGAGAAAATGACAACTTTCATTCAGGGGGCTACGCAGCCTAACAGAAGGAAGATCAACCGGAGGACCGCCAATTGCTATAGGTGCCTGGAGATCGGTCACTTTGCTGCGGAGTGTACGGCTCCGAGTCCGAAAGTTCCCGGAAAGGAGGGAAACTAGAGGGGGTGGTCCGAGAAGGGGAGCGGACGACCCCTGGTAATGAAGTACGCCAACATACCAGAGAGGTAGAGCCTAGTAAAATTCCGAAGGCAGGAAGGGAATCAGGGGTGGCTTCGAGCTTGAGGGGTTCGGATGCCGGCCTGGTTAACATTCCAGTCACAGACACCGTGTGGGTAGGGAGTACCCAGCTTTCCCCGGATCATCCATGTTTCGACCATTTGAAGAAACATGGCCTTGATTTGGCTGCTCCGAAGGATTTTAAACGCTTCACTGTAAACCCGTCTCCGCTGGGGGGGAGGCGGTGGTATGTCTCTGTTACTGTGGCCGGTAGGGCGGGCGAATTTTTAGTAGATACGGGAGCTAGCCACTCCTTTATCTCCTCTAACTTCTATGCTCTTATGCTGGACAGTCGTGATAACTTCAAAACGAGGGTAAACGCCTGTTCGGCCGATGGGTCGAGTATGCAGACGTATGGGCGCGCGTTCATACCGCTCCGGATTGGGGGGAAGGAGTATGTGGCTTCTCCCACCATTGCGGATATTGCAGACGACGGTATACTGGGGTTGGATTTTTCGGCGTTGTATGACGCGATCCTGAATCCTGGTACAGGGGTACTCCAGATAGAGCACCCGTACCGTGCGGTGGAGCAATGTGTGCTCCGACAAGTATCAACAGTGGCAACGGTGGTCCAAACTGTAAAGATTCCTCCCGGACAGACGTGTGACGTGCTGGTCCGAAGCAAGGGGCTTAGGAGAGAGGAAGAGGCAGTTGTGGAGCCAGATGTGGCCATGTTGGGTAGTATCGGTTTGACAGGCATGGACACCCTGGTGGGTGATGGTGCTTGGACCGTGGTGCCTGTTTCTAACCCCGGGTTAGAGCCGAAGTATCTGCAGAAAGATACAGTTTTGGGGAAGGTGTTCACCAGTGAGGCAGTGATGCCTGCTGGTCATGTGAGCATGAAGGGTGACCCTTCTCCGACCGCTTTGAGTGCTGGACTCGAGAAAATGATCTCCGAAACGGATCTGACGGATCGGAAGGATCTCGACTCCTTGAGGAGGCTGGTAGTGAAGTATCAGGATGCATGGCAAGTGGAGGGGGAGCCTTTGGGCCGAACCGACAAAGTGTTGCATTCTATCAATACGGGAGATGCACAGCCGTTCAAAATGCCTTACCGACGTTTGCCGTTGGGTAAGAAAAGGGTTGTTGAAGAACAAGTGAAAACCATGCTGGAACAGAAGGTGATCGTGCCTAGCACTAGCCCCTGGTCCAGTCCGGTTCAGATGGTTACTAAGAAGGATGGGTCTATCCGATTTTGTATCGATTATAGACGCCTGAATGGGGTAACCAAAAAGAATGCATATCCTCTACCCCGGATTGATGAGACTCTGGACTCTTTGGGTGGGAACCAATGGTTCTGCACCCTCGATTTGCAGTCCGGATATTGGCAGATCGGGATGAAGGAGGAGGATAAAGAGAAAACGGCTTTTACAAGTCACATTTGACTGTATCAGTTTGAGCTGATGCCTTTCGGGTTGTGCAACGCCCCTGCCACTTTTGAGGCCATGATGGAAACTCTGTTGAGTGATCTGTTGTGGCGAAAGTGCTTGGTATACTTGGACGACGTCATTGTTTTCGGCAAGACGTTTGAAGAGTGTGCATTGAACCTCGGAGAGGTATTGGAGCGAATTCGGTCCAATGGCTTGACTTTAGAGCCAAAGAAATGTGAACTTTTTCGAAAGTCCATGGTCTACTTGGGCCGGATCATCTCCACCGAGGGTGTGCAGGCTGATCCAGCTAAATTGGAGACTGTGGAGACTTGGGAAGTTCCGAAAGGACCAAAGGATATCAGATCCTTTTTAGGGTTCTGTTCCTATTACAGGGACTTTATCCCCGGATTCTCTAGGGTGTCTCAGCCCTTGCAACGGTTGAGCCATTGGACTCCGGGGAGGAAAAAAGAACCCTTCCCATGGGGGATGGAGCAGAATGAAGCCTTCAAAGAGATTAAGGCATTGTTCCGAACTACCCCAGTGCTGAAATACCCTACGGAGAAGGGGCATTTCATCCTTGACACTGATGCGAGCAATGAGAGCATCGGGGCCGCATTGTCCCAGATCCAGGACGGAGTAGAGGTCCCGCTGGCGTTCGCTAGTAACAGTATGAACAAGGCACAGAGAAATTATTGTACTACCAAGCGAGAGCTGCTCGCTGTAGTGGTGTACACAAAGAAGTTTCGGCACTTCTTATATGGAGGGAATTTCACACTCCGAACTGATCATTCTGCCTTGAGGTGGCTCCTTAATTTTAAGGACGCGGAGGGGATGATTGGTCGGTGGTTGAATCACCTCAGCGAGTTCGGACTGGAGAACTCTCATATCCAGCACCGAGCGGGCACGAAGCATATCAATGCTGACTGTCTAAGTCGACGTCCGGTTCGCCGTTGTGTGCGTCCGGAGTGTGGGGATTGTGGTGCTCACAATGCTGTGGTAGCGAGTGTGCGTTTGCCTTATGATGGGTTGTTGCAAAACCTGTTGGATTGGTCCACCGACACTATAAGGACGTACCAGATAGCCGATCCTACCATAGCATGACTGAGGGAGCTTGGTCCCTACCAGGGTCTGTCAAGTGAGACCTGAAATATCGCTGGAAAACCGTGAAATGCGACGTTTCCTGGCTTAGTTCCATGAACTGGAGGTTCGGGATTTGTTGTTGTGCAGGTGGAAGTCTTGTCCCGGAAAGCGGAGGGTATTACAAATGGTGATCCCTGCTGCTATGAGGAAAGATATCCTGTACTACTGCCACGGCCATTCCACTAGTGGGCATTTCGGAAAGAAACGCTCTTTGGAACGGCTGAGTAGAAGATATTACTGGCCAGGAATGTCCGGCGACCTTTTAAGGTGGATCGAGACATGTCCGACCTGTTGTTTAGGCAAACCTGGTCCTGGACTGGGGAAATTGCCATTGCAACAAGAGCTATTCGGAGTGAGGTTTGCTCGGATAGCTGTTGATATTATCAGTGGGGTGAAACCCACTCCGAAGGGAAATACGTGTATGATGGTGGTCTCTGATTACTATACAAAATACACCAGAGTGTACCCACTTGAGGATCATACTGCTGCTACTTGTGCGGAAGCACTGGTAAAAGGGTGGATCCTCCACTTGGGGGCTCCCTTGATGTTACATAGCGATCAAGGGAGGGAATTTGAGTCTAAGTTATGGGCTGCTATGTGCCATCAGTTGGCGATATGCAAGACTCGGACCAATCCGTACCGGCCCCAGTCCGACGGACAGGTGGAGCGGTTCAATCGGACCTTGATCCAGGTTTTGAAGCCATTAGTGAACTCCCATATGGATGATTGGGATGACCAGTGCGAATTTGTGGTACATGCGTATAATAATACGGTCCACACTTCGACAAATTGCACCCCGAATCTCTTGGTGTTCGGGGAGGACTTGATCATGCCGGCAGATTTAGTATTCGGAGTGGTAGGGATCAGTCCCGAAGCACCTTGTACGGTGCTGTTCGTGGAATCTCTACGGGAGAGGTTCAAATTCGCCTACGAAACAGTTAGGGCTCATTTGCTCAAAGCTGTGGTGGGGGATCGAGTGATCCGACTGCATGAACCGCTCTGTAACGTCAAACTGGCAAATAACTGGGATGGACCACATACCGTGGTCAAGTGTATCAGTCAGACGACTGTATTGATCCAGTCTGCAGCAGGGCGCATCCGGACGAGCCATGTGGCTCGGTTGCGTGCTTGGGCTGGGAGGGAGCTCACCCCGGAAACGGAGGTGGAGAATGAACATTCGGAGGCTAAATTTGTACCTTTGGAAGGGGTATCGGTGGATCCCCCTAAGAAGGTGGTAAGAAGGAAGCTCCGAAAGACCGTGAAAAAGAAAGTCTCGGCAGGCGAAGGAAGAAGGGCGCGGAAAACTAAAATCAAGGCTGGAGTTTTAGTTAAGAACTAGTGTCCTTCGGCCAGGTTATTAGATGCGGGCGGTAATCCCGTTCGGCGAAGCCCAAGGCTGGTGGCTAGAGGGGCTGTAACCTAGCTTGTTTACACAACGAGTGTGGTGTCCTGTGTTGTCCTATATGTTATGTGTGTGCTACCAACAGGGGCGCTCAGAGTCAATAGAAAAGAATGTAAGAGTGCTCCCCGAGGGTGGTGGACGGATAATCCGGTGGGGTAATCTTCGATTTCCCATATATATCCACTAATACTCCTGATGAGCTCTTTATTCGAAGTATATTTTGACTTTTGTGGAGCCGCCCTAGTGGCAGTGAGATCCCTAGAGCCCGAGATGCGGGCGGGAAAGGTCGTGACCTGATTAAACTGTAATTGGGTCACACCGGATAAGGGGATCGCGTCCAATCACGCGAGACGCCGCGCATGCGCTTTGTTTTAAAAACAAAAGCGAGGGAACCGCCATATTGATTTTGGGCTCACCCAAGTCAATCGTGGTGTCGGTCAGCAGCGGTGAAGTTGGGGTTTTGGACGTAGAGAAGAGGATAAAAGTCGGTAAAAAGAGTTGTGAGCAGTGAGTACTCTTTTCTGGTTCGTCTGAGACAAAAGAGGGCGGCGGGGAACTTTTGGTTTCCCCGTCAAACTCCCCCGTCGTAAGACAACGTAGAAAGTGAGGATGGCCGAGCAGCAGCTCCGTCAGTCCGAACTTACCGGAGACTCCGAGGCGGCTTCGGCCGTCCAGGAGCTAATGGATACTCAGAACCCGAGTGGTGATGAGCTCAGCTCGACTCTGGCGGATCTATCAGTGGATCCGGCCTTGTCGCCGATACGGAAGTCTCCATCGCCCGATGGCAGTGAGGACTCCCAACTGTTGCAGGGAATTGCCTACTCCGAAGTAGCGTCAGGACCCTCCGAGACTGCTGTACGACCCTCCCGGATGTGCAGTTTAAGTATCTCTCCCTCTCTCCAGAAGACGGTAGCTCGGAAGCTGTCTATGGAAAGTGGCAGTGATTCAGACACTTCACGTCCGAGGACGCGCGGTGGGAAGGGTGCTACCCGAGATCGGTCAAAGTCGTCCGACTCTAAGGTTAGCACTAAGGCTCTCAAGCACGCGGGTGCTGGAAAGAAGCCAGCAGTCAAGGTCGAGCCTAAGAAGCCCGACCCCAAGAAGGGTAGTACCCCGAGTACTAAAAAGACTGATTCCAAGGCTGCCGCCGCTGTGGCACCAAAGAATCCGAAGAAGACTGATTCTAAGGCTGCCACTGCTACGGCGCCGAAGGATCAGAAGAAGACGGATCCGAAGCCCGCCGCTAAGGATCAGCCGAGGAAGGGGCAGACGTCTGCCAGCGCTACAGCTGTCAAGACTCCGGGCCCCAGTAAGTCATCCATCCCGATCCCTAGTAAGGTGAAGGATGGCGCCAGGACAGCTGGGTCTTCAGCTCCTCCGGCTCCGACCACCGATCTGTTGTCCTTCTCGCAAGGGTTGGATAGCAGTAAGGCAGTGGCTGCTGCAGCCGCTGCGCTCGCTGGTGGGGCCGGACACGGGGGAGGTCGTCCGAAGACGACAGTAACTCCTCAGCAACCTCGGACCGAGGAGGCCATGGATGCTTCATCTGCGGCTCACTGTGTCCAGACCATACAGTCGGTGTTGTCTACCATCACCTTCAAACACCCGGCTGCACTGCAGCCACAGAGAGAGGTACCAACCCGAGTGGATCTACCTCCCCAGAGAGAGGTACCCACCTGAGTGGATCTACCTCCCCAGGGAAAGGTACCCACCCAAGTGGACCCGCCTCTCCAGCCCACTGAGCCTACTCTGGAGCTATCCGAAATGGATATTTCAGAGGAAGCCGATAAGCTGGATCAAGCCGCGGGTGGTGGTCCGTCGGGGTCGGGGGTTCACATCCTCCCTCCGCACGGACATGTTGATTGGGACAAGGAAGACGCTGACGTCCCAACCATCCTAAGAGGAGCCATCATTGATCAGATGAGCAAATCCGAGACTAAGTCATTCGACTTGATCCAGATGAGAACCTTCCGGGGGCTGGACAGTTTGTCCGCTCGGTTCCCGGCCTGGTTCCCGGACCGCTTAACGGCAGCAATGGAAAACCTCAGTAACGTGGCTAGCAGGGCTCGCCTAGTTGCTGAGTCGGAAGGTCGCCCCGAGCTTGTGGAGGCTTTGGAATCCGAAATGCTCACCGCATCGGAGTACAAAGTCGTGCATAACCGGAGGGAGAAGAATCGGCACCTGACGCCAGCAATGAAGCTGGCTCGGGTAGTAGAGCAGAAGACCAAGGAGTCTATTCTGGATGCAACTCTGGAGGATGAAATAATCCAACAGACATCAGCAGTGACTAGGAGTGCAGACACTAGTCGACAGAAGAAGGCCAACCGTAGGGACGCAGTCCTGAGGGAGACCATTAAGGTGACATCTCTTGAAGCGGGTCAATCCCCGGAGGAGGTGGAACTAGTGTTGAAGGGATTGGATGAAGAAACAATCCCGGATGACGAGCTAGAGGTATTGGTGAGGACAGCACTCCGAGCCAATGCCGCCAGTGGGTTTAAATATTTTAAACCTATGTGTGTGTCGGACTGCATCAAGGACAAGCGGTCTTCACACCATCCGGAAGAGGTGGGTCCTGATGGTCTCTCTGATGATGAGGAGTGGATCAAAACGGATCCCCTCGACAAGTCGGTACAGCTGTACCACTTTGAGTTGCTGGAGAAGGTCCGGACTGGTAGTACCAAATACCATTCGCATCACCAGAAAACTAAATTGGCATGGGCAATGGCGAGATGGCATCCATTTAGCAAGTGCCCCTTTGAGAACTGTCAGAACATTGATGAGACTCTGGAAGCGCCCCGAACTTGGCCTACCAAGGTTAGGTACGCGAGGCACGTCACCCGACACCATGTACGTCATCTCATGCGATATGACTGCCTGAGTGTGGGTCCGAGAGGGAGCAAGAATTGTCCCGATGGTGGTCTGTTCTACACTAGAGCAGACATCATCCGACATCTTGCTAAGAAGCACGGCTTGGCCCTGGAGATGGCGGCGGAACGTATTCAGCTCGCCCATGCAGAGGTCTACTCCCATTTCGGTGTAGTTGGCAAAAATGAGAATCTCGAAGTGGACTTTGGCACCAATGAGAAAGGAAAAGTCCGGGTATTCTATAAAGTGAACCCGGACGGCAACTACATCCGGATTCCGGATGGCGAGCTCTTCGAAGAATTCGAAGAGTACCAGAAACGTATACGTACGAAGAAGGCGCGGAGAGCTCCGAAGAGACAGAACCAGTCCTTGGAGCCGACCGATCCCAAAAGACCTAAAACGGATGACAGACAGTCCATTATGGAGAAGGCGGATCCGGGCTATAAAGGCTGGGCATTCACTTCTACTCGTACAGACTGGAAGACGGGCCCTCAGGGCAGGCCATCTCGGCCTGTTCCGGAGGATCCGAACACTAGCCTGGAGGGATCCTTCGCTGATAACTTCCCAGTGAATGATCTGGTCCCGGGAGATGAGTCGCAGACCCTCACCCAGACCGGAAAGACTAAGGCTCAAGTAAAACAACAACTGAAACCTACCAAGAAGACCCCGGATCTCCCTCCAGAGACTCCGGAGGAGGACCGTTTAGTCTTGCGACTAAGGGGCCCTCCTTCGTTCCCTCCCGCCGACTTTGCTTCGTACCAAGCCAGACAGGAGGCACTTGACAAATGGCAGGACAACTTTCACCAGTTGCTTGGCGGACTCAGTCAGGAGGTGGCGATGTTGTCCCTTAACACGGTACATCATCTCCATCAGAGGGAAGTCGCTGTCCAGAAGGCAGCGGCAGTGGATGCTGTTCAGGAGGAGCGGGAGCGAGCTCGGACTGAGCAAGTAGTTGCTAAATCCGAAAGGAAGAAGCAGAAGTTGGCAACTAAGAACGCCGAGGATAAGCTGGACCGCGAACGTCGTCGGTTCAGGGATTGCTTCGCGCATGAGATGCACGAGTGGGACGGGACCAGGGCTCAAATCGAGCTTTGGCTCCAGCAACTGACTCTGGCTGAAGTCGAGTCTGACTCCGATGAGGAGGGGGCGCCGGCTAAAACCGACACCGCAGAGGAATCTGGATAGGATTACCCTATCACAGGATCCGAGTAGGAAGGGGGGGGTATTTGAATTATGCTCCCGAGCATGAGCTATGAACTTTCTCGTTCCGGTGAGTAGGAGCTGAATGAAGTAGGTTCCGAAAGCTGGCGGAATGCTGCACCATCTACAGAAGATCCGGATCTTCGACACTGAACACGTATGATATCCTTTATGTTAATACTATAACATGTACTTATTTCTTAAATCCGTAAGAAAAGTGATATTGTTTATCACTTATAGTATTATTCATTACGAGTGTAAATAGCTCGGGGTCCTGGAGGGACGAAATTTTTTTACTGTGATATTGTACTTTTTCAAGTGTTTGTATATTATATGTATAGGTTAACTCCATCTATCCTAGGGAATGGGGCGTAATTGTTATTACGATCTATATATATAAAATGTGTGTAATTAATGCCTTATTGTGTTCATCAGAATACGTCATATTGTTTTAAGGTATAACTATTAAACCCCTAAGGTGGTATTTATAAGATAATGCCAGTCCAAAGTGTTTTCGGACTTTAACCTTAATTATTTACCTCCCGGTTATTATCTGGTAGGGGGTAGTGTAGGGGCTAGGGTTATACGGGTTGTTATATGACGAGTTCTGTTGGATGCTGTGTGGCGAGCTCAGTCCGAACCCTTCAGTCCGACGGCAGGTGGCGACACCTGCCTTGGGCTTGGGGTATGGACAGAGGTCGCTATAGGCTTCCGGTCTGCGTGTGCGCGCGCAGGCTGGCTGCCTATATATACCCAGCATCTGATGGGACTCGTCGGTTACTCTGAGCCACGCTGGTGAGGAGACCCGGTGATCATTACGGCTGATTAGCCTACTGACCTGTTCCGAACTCTATAGGGAGTTCGCACACATAGATACTGCCTGTCTAGGTTCCTGAATAAACCTATTGATTCGCAACCTGTAAACACTTGATCCGAACTGTGTTGACTTTGTTCTTTAATTGATACTCTACCAATATCATAGAGACACAAAGTATCGTTTATTACAATTATATAGCACAGACATGTTGTGAATGATAAAGACAATGTTATATGAGGAGATGTAAAGTATAATATGTGCAAGCGGAGTGTAAAGAGTTTGGAATAAGTATGTTCAGTGGTCATGTGAAAAACTTAATCTCTGAAGAAAAATGAAATTCACCATAGTCAAGTTCTATGGCTTTTATTTAATCTATCGTGAATTTTGCATGTTGGTACAGTAAACATATATATTTTTGTTCATATATATTTTTCGCGAATTGACTACAAATTTCATGTGTATTCAACTTCAGGGTTTTCGGAATATGGTAGTAGTATTACTATGCTGGATTAATTTTCGCTCTGTACATATTTTTGCGAAATTTAAAATCCATGAAAATATTGTGAAAATAAGTACAGCAAGAAATGAAGTAGGCCTATATTTAAAGTATTCTAGTCACACTTTATTTATTTGCTTGCAGTTCACAACATTGTCAAAATAGGTCATAACTCGAATTCCTCAAAGCTGGCACAGAAGAAACAACTCACTCTGCAGTGCATGCAGCTCTTACTAACGTAGTAAACGCTTTGTGGTCAGCCTCCTTAGGGCACATGCAGAGTTGTTATTGTCGCCATAATATCCCCGCTAATACTTTGCGGCGCCGTAAATCGGCACTCGCAAAATCAGGTTTATACCTTCCTGTCAGGCAGTGAGTCACATAAAAAGTTATTAGAGGTAGTGCATCCCAACCGGGTAGTTCGAAGGACTGGGATTAGATATTGTGAGGACTGTGTTATAGCAGTGCCACTTTATAAGGGCTTCAATGCAGGAGTGAGTGAAGATTTTCTATCAGAGATGCCAATAATCAAATTGGCTCAATGAAAGTTATCAGTTGCACAGTCCACATAATATCAAAGATCATAAGATTGACATGAACTGCTTCTTTCTTAGTTTCTTTACAAATCATTTAAAATAATGAGTTTTTTTCGGAAATAGACTTAAATTAAAGTAGAAACTTTAGAAAACAAAAATGTATCTTACCTTAAATATCACAATTTGCAGCTCACTGTGAGGCAACAGACCCAGAGACCCTTACCTCTTCGTACGGCCTGGGTAGGACTAAGTTATGGATACAACCACCACCAGGAGTGGATTTAGCCAGTTACAGGCAGGCCGTAGGGGGCACTAGGCGGTTCACTCAAAGCGTCAATACTCATAAAGCCGGGGGACATGGTGGGTATATTAGGGCTACCCGCGACTGTCACAACTGACAAGGAGCGGGTCGGGCAGTTTGTGGCTGCCACGGTAAGCTGCCGGATATGGGACTGGGACAGAGACTGAAGTAGCTACTGAATTAGGTTTATGGTTCTTGGTTCCCAATGAGTATTCCATGTACTGTTCATTCTGAGCACAAGGAAAAACATACAGACATAAATACAGACAGAGGGAGAGGGAGAGGGAGAGCAGGGAAGGAGAGGAAGACATGTAAAGAGAGTTTGAGAGATGAAGCAAGAGCAGAGAGAAAATTCACAGAAGAGAAGAGAGGAGAGAGAGTCTGAGATAAAAGGCAAGCGGAGAGCGAGTCTGAGAAATGACGTAAGAGGGAAGTGAGAGAAGAGAGACTCGACGAGATGAAGGGAAATGAAAGTACAGAGATACAGAAGGACATAGGAACATAGAGAGGCAGATAGAGACTGAGAGTCTGTAAGACATGGAAAGAGCAATATGATTATGGCCTGTTTGCTGCTATTCATACATCCATTGTAAAGGACTGGCCAGTCCACAATGGTGGTGATGTTTACACTTGCATTAACAGCTGAGTAGTAGACGTTGGTCCTCCCGGAGACTTGGATTCAGCGTGGGAGGTGTGGGAGGTGTGGGTGGGTGGTTGGACCTGCAGACCACAGTACAGGATAGAGCCCAAGATAGAGTATTCTGAGAAATGTGGGCCCAGTCTGAGCACACCCGAGAGTCAACAGTACATGCACCTCATCTACTGACTAATTAGCACCGTACCGATTAGTCACTGGGGACCGAAGCCACTCCGTGTAGCATCCAGACAGATTACCTCCATAGCTGTTCCAGCCTACAAGTCAAGAAAAAGCTAGAAGATACTATAAGTCCTGAAAAAATCATACTGATTGCCTTTTAGTTCTTAGTTTAGTTTTTCAGTTATGTAATTATAAATTTCTATAGCCTTGAGAAGGAGAATATAGCCATGGTAGGTTTTGAAAGTTATGGCAGTTTTATACAAATAGAGTATCATTTGAATGCAAGTTCAGGTGCCATAAAGATATTTTACCGCTACAGTGGAATTTCCTCAAGGATCCAAAGTTCCAATAGCTTACCACCGTTGGCCAATTCCCTTTCTGGCATTTGAGGCGGGAAAAGAAAATAGAGTGGGATCAAGCAATTAACCCTGAATTAATCCCAAATTAGGTAACACTGGTATTAACGCCTCAGGAGAGCGACTTAGATGCTCGGCTGTCTGAAACAGGATGCCTAAGCTGTCTGGGAATGTGGGAGGCTAATGTTTATTATGGGCAAGTCGGGGCAGCGTGCCAATATTTACGATACGTCCGTTACCACAGAAAGTTGAGCGTATCGTTGCTAGGTTTATCACTGTGGGAAATAATAAACCCTGTAGAATCTACAATGCAGCCTAAACTTGTTTATATGTAGAAGATACATTTCAAGCATGGAAACTATTTTTTTTAAACTGTTTACTTGCTGTAAATGGCATTGCAATGTGGTAAGCAATGTATCATAATTATCGGCACAATCTCCAGACCTTGGCCTTTGTATCTATTGATAGCCTCTCTTATTTAGTCACCTCTTCTTTTAATCCGTATTCTGCGTTGTAGCTTTGGATCATTGTAAACAAATTATATCAAACTGATTTATATGAGATATCTTGATGCCTTTGTGTACAGCTTCATATTAGTATGTAGTAGTTCACTGTGGGAGTCTGACCACTATAAGTTCCACTGACCAGCGCCAGGAGGCGGCAATTAAACACGGACATCAGATACACCAGCCAATCACAGGCAGCGTTTTAAAGCCGCGAGCCAATCAGGGGGAGTGTTTTATAGCCACCTGCCAATCAGAGGACGCGTCTTAAAGGCAGCTCTAACCGCAGGCGGACGGTGTTGGTGGACGCTGAGGGAGGCCTTTTTTAGAAGATTCTTCAATTGTGAAATGTCAAATCACTTGTAACAGCAACCTTGTGTGGTTCTGCGTATTTAAGAGGTGGTACAGGGAAAGTAGGATTTGTAACATTTCTATGTTAACCCTTGGTGTGTTGCCTTTACATTTTAAGGATAGCATGATGCCTTAATACATCATACACATCGTCGTCATGATGCATGAATGTACCCCTGGCGGGTAACTCGCCAGTACTGTTATCAAGCATCAAGGAGACGCTATGGGATTGTGATGCTTCCCAAGGGTCAGCATGATGCACCAATACAGCACCGGCAAGATACTCGAGGGGCTGGATTGGTGCATCATGACGACCAAAGCAACATCTGTCCTTAAAAGGTTTATTAAAGCCATATTTGTCATCACAATTATGAGGCACCAACAGCGGAAACAGTAAGTAGCCTTCTAGCACAGCATTGGTGCATGCTGACATCTTGCGAACCCTTCCATAATGTATTAATAGCATCGGCATTAAATGGTAACTACATTCATGCATCATTTACGGCACAGTCTAGCACATTAAATAACTACGTCATGCTTTGAGGGTTTAACTGGTACTAGTGATAGGACATGATCTATTGCCCTCCTAGCAGACTCATGCATAATTCTGGCAGTAAACATTGACTTGGAAAATCCCCTTTATGAACTGAATCATAAAACTATTCACTGCGAAATCATAATTTTGAGCGTGCTAGTAAAATCGGCCAATGAAAATCCCTGTTGCCTCCTTAATAACAGCCGGGCGGAACGCCTCCCTGCGCCATAACCTCATCTCACGGCCTGCTACCCACAAACCCCTGACACAGCACCATGTGACCAGCACCGGAAACCACGTGACCACGAAGCCGTACTTCCGGCAGGAAGAGGAAGGGGCGACCTAGATCAACGAGGCTGGACGGTCACTCGTTTACGTGGTCATTTCCGGCGGTACACAGGGTGTGCCCATGTCGCCGCTATGGCAGCTTCTGATTTGTCAATCCTGCCTGTGATGTTGGCGCACAGTGCGCAGGCGTGAGGAGGAGACATGGTCAGTGAATGTGGAGCCTATACTGGTACCCCATTCTGACACCAGGTGGGTCTGGTCTATGCTGCCGTGTTGTAGGGTCTAGAGAGCTGTGACGTCATTGAGCTGAGGATTCACTGTGAGAATGATGTCAGTGATGTCCCACATATTTACTAGACCCTTCCACTAGTGAACCTGTGTTCATTTATTGATAACAGGTGGTTTGTGGGTTGGGGGCATAACATTTTTTCAACCCCTCGTGAGGCAAGGGGAGGTGAAACAATATTTACCATGGTTAAAAGGGGGAGGGGAACATTATTTTTCAGCTCCTTCGCCAGGAGAGGGGGCGAGAGAAATACTCCATGTGCTTCACAGAGTGGAGTATACGAGTTGTTCATGCCTCAGTGCAAGATTTCAACATCACCCCCGTTCTTGATAAATTAATTGGAGGATCAGCATGATGCTTGAGATTCAAGGATCATAATTGATCCTCCAAGTTGAAAACAACCCTGGCATGGAGGATAAGCTCGGTAGACTATTTGACCTTAATGTGTAAGATTTTAAACCTAAGAGAGTCTGACCGTCTCTGGACCCATCCTTGTTTGGGGAGGATGCATTGGACTGGACTAAGTGCCTCTGTGGTCTGGGAGGCTGTGGTATGATCAGTGCGGAGGGAGGCTGTGATTGCACATGGCAGGGTGTGAACAGGCAGGGAATGGTGGCAGACATGACGCTACATGAGGTGCATAGAGAGTAGGGTAGACGCAGGACAATGGGCGCGCCACGTGAACCACTGAAGGTATTAATAAAATCATCTACGGTCATTTTGTCATGACGCATTAACGCATCGCTTTTGAGTAATTTGCCAATGCTGCATCTGTGGATAATGTCAAACCAGCTTCCATAACAATTGTTAATGAACTGACTTTTTTCACTCACCAGGCAGGGACATAATGACTGCCAGGCACAGGCACACACATGCACTTATAGATTTAGATGGTAATAATAATTTGGCAGCAATCCCTTTGAGCTTATACAAGGCTTGTGCTTATTCAAAGTACAAAGTTGACTTAAATGGTCACTTCAATACCTTCATCAACCCTGTGCTTATTCAGGACCTGTGCTTATTTCAGACCATTGCGCGTAATTATTCAAATCACTACCCTACTCACTTAGTTTATCACCTGGTCAATAATGGGTGAATCGAGCCCCATGCTATCCGATATCATTGGCGATGTTTTTATCAGGGCCTTCAATCTTTACCTTTAATTTTCACATCCCTGTGGCTGGGACATAAATAAGGCCCGTTTTGAAGTGTAATGAAGTTATATAGATAAATCTGTTCACTCAATCTGAATATGAAAAAAGTGATTTGTTGAGGAGTGAGGTGTCAACAAACTGTATACTACGATATTAACCAGACATTCCTCATGGTGTAGATAACTAGGCCTCATATTGTGTAACACGGTATCTGGGAGCCACCAATATGCAGGGAATTTAATCAACCACATTCCACATCGCCCCTGGAACTCTCTTAGATCTTGTCTCACGACTTCTGACTCCCGACCAAGCCTCCTTACTCTGGATACCTAGGCTTCAGCTAGCTTAGAAGGGATGGTGATATTGGAGACCGAAACTGGACAATATGTATCATGCCTATACCTGTGCAGCTGTTGACCATGATTAAACATTGCCGATTAGCATGGTTTAAGTCTTAGAAGAGGTTAGATGTACTGTGACATAAAGACATGGAAAGGTTACTAAATAGCATATCTCATAAAGAGGCCAAACAGCTTGGGCAAAATAAATGGGAAGAAGGCAAGGAAGCTGACTGACAAAATCAAAATCTCTTACTACCTCAACAGTGGTAATTGGAGAGGTCAAGCAGTGATGGCTGCCCGCCCCTTACATACTCCAGATGTGCATTTAAGGATGAGATGATGCCCAAAGTTGTCATTTGCCTTCATAACACACCAACGCAGAATGGGTACATGAGTCGTTCTGCAGTGCTGCTTTGGTGGGTCACGCCGACCCAATGGTATACCCATGTAGTTACTCGCCACACCTTCCTTCATGGATTATCATGACACCAGAATGTTGCCCTTAAAGAATTAGATCTAATGGAAAGGGAGCTTTCGCCGTGTACAGTCCAGTAGCCAATGAATCTCCTGGGACGAATTCTTAGGAATATCGTGCCTTACTTCAGTCCTCCTCTGTCAGCACTGAATCAGCATCCTGCTACACCACAAGCTACTATATGCTACTCGTATCGCAATAAATAGATCTGCTGGGGTCAGCAGAAGTCAGAAACCAACCTATACCATCCCTAACCCCAACACATACACACTTCTTAGATGACCCTCATTCAGGTTATCTGTGAATACCAAGCAGTACCAAGAAGGCCATTCGCTCCCAGCTCATGCTCAAGTTAAGGTTTACGCTGGTATTTACACTTTAACCATTTAGGGGCCGCATAGTACTTTAATGTGTAATACCTTTGGTCATCATGACGCATAAATGCAGTTTTGGTGTGACTTACCAGTTGTGCATCCACACCTCGTACTGACTCTGTAGGGTTGATAAACTCCACAAGAGTCCGCATTCGCCGGCCAAGGGCATACTACTCTCTATGTGACTATTAAAGGGTTCAAGACCGGGCCTTATCTAGATGAGAGGCGCTCAGGGAGTTGGGAGAGCAGCTCAGGGACAGTGCAGCTGGTATCTGGGTCCACTCAGCCGTATCACACTGCCGCAGTGGGATACCATCTGAAGCACTGCCCTGTCGATTTATACAAATCTGGGTTTGTCCATTAGTAGATACTGCACCTTTATGCATGCAGATTACGTGTTTAGTCTATTCCTATTTCTGTACATGAACCTTGAAATCAAGTAGGTACAAACCAATCATTTCTGAACTCATGCCTGAAAATAAGTTTACCATGAAAAGACTTTCGATTATCAGGCTTTCTTTGTGAAAAGAATGAGGAGCAGATCTGGCACAGTGTATATTCATAAGTATATTTCTGTGGGGTGTAAAATGAAATGTCAGCAATTTACGTCTTGAATACTACCACTGATATGGTTTACATAAAGCACACACAGCACAAGCACAATCAGTTCCCCTTACATCCACAAGGGGCGCTGTGAGCTCAGGCCCAGCTGACCCCGGAAGTAATCAATGAGCAGCCAATGAGAGAGCACTTTAGATCAGCCAATGGGCGGCCACTTTACATGGGCTTTGGTCTAAGTAGCGGAAGTGGCCCGGCCACCTGGCGGCAAGCTGGTGGGTGTTACCGGAAGTCGGACATGGATGACGTGTATGACGGCGTCCACTTGGACTCTGATCTCTTTGTGTCATGGCTGCTTCCGGTTATTGGCGGCAAAAAAGGCTGCAGTGTTAAAGGTAAACCGGCAATGTCAGACAGAGTTCACGGGTTCACACTCAGTGTCATGATTGAAAAAGTAGTTCTCGGCGTTTATAAATCTTTAGGTAAATGAGTTTATCACATTTCCTTCGTAAAAATAACACGTTAATGATAACAATGCGTCAATGATCAAGTGTCCTTTGATCATTGTACACCAACGCAGGACTATCGAGTAACAAACATGATGCATCATCAGAGGCTTAATATAGTCCAGCATAGCTACTAGACATTGCTGGATTTATACTTCTTGTTGGTCAATAGGGAATACCGGTTGTAGAAGGAGGGGCCTTCACATAAGATCGTCACACTATCTCTCAGCCTTATGAAACGCATTGGGCCCACTGTTCCTATACTTAGTCAAAGGGGCTACTGTTTGCCAGCGTAATTCTAATTCTACATAAACTGATGACAGCCAAGTTAGCTCCCAATCTGTGTAACAGGATTCTGCCCGGCCCTGATCACATCCCGGGGAGGGAGCTCTACTGTTATAACCACATTAGTACGCTAAGTCCACTGTTACTGTTAGTGGTCTGGCCGCTAGGACTGCTAGCTTAGCTAGTTTGCACTCCCTGAGGGTTATTGGGAGTGGCTCTATAGCTAGCAGTAGCTCTGTTATACAATAGCATTATAGTAATATGACATTGTTGCAATACACCATATCAGCATATGGCACCATACCAGGATGCATAAATGGCTCGGCTAGAAAGTTCTCTAAATATTTATCTAAACACTTATAAAATTATGTATTGTAGCAGCATTTGTAAGTGTCAGGGGGTTAAGAGTCTCTGAATGCATAAGAAACACAAAGGATATGTGAGCTTAAATGCGGCACTCGTCTATATAGTATACCTTTTGCCGCATTGCAATGGCTGTCATCATGGCATGGGCATCCCACACTGTTAGCAGTTATACTGTGGATTTACTACTGGAAACCAAAAAATCTTCCTTTTTTTACTGTGCAGCTGTGCCACTCACTCCTAACAGTCTAGAAGCGTGCTGGTCCATCTATTTCAGGGTGATACATCACCCTGCAATATGCAATACACACTTGTATTCTCACAGACAAAGAAGCAAGTATGACAAAGCTGCCCATGCCTGTCCGTCTTATAGCGTACTGGTTGACGTACAGCAGAGCCTGTACATCAACGTGCTGGGACGGTCTGCAGGATGTATGGCCATCTCCCCCATGTCTTATACCTTTACCCCTATACAGGACACAGAGGGCCCGCCGGGGTCAAGTCTCCCAAGCCGACCCCTGCCCATAAATGCCTCATGAATAATCCATAAGGTCAGTCTTGGGGCTCCTTTGTGACCTCCCCCCTCCCCATCTCTTATCCACCCACCCCATCCCTACCCAGTCCTGCCATGGGACCCACCATCCCCTGTACTTTACCCCCTCCCTCTCTGGTCATCTCATAGAAGGTCCTGTTTCAGGGGGCATATCCAGGGGAATTTTGAATTTTCTAACAATATTCTGATCGGCGTGAATCACTGAAGTTCACTGCACCTTTCATCACTGTACGACGCCTTTTTGTAGTATGGTGTTTGGTGGACTCCCCCTTTTTCAAATTCCCCGATCAGCCCCTGCTACTCCGATGACAAGGCAGTTGTCCTGATGTTAAGGCCTTTACAACAGGAAAGAAGTAAAGCTCTGCACTCATTGGAATCTATGGGATGATGACAGTATTAGTCCATGCTGCTTGTGCACTACAGTCATGATCGAATCTGGACTTGCCTAACGGAGCATCAAACCTTTTTATTGATTAGAGTCTTTGCTTTAAGCAGCTTAAAATAATTTGCAATCGTTCTGATGTTCAGGGAACATACCTATAGTTTGTATCACACATCTGAAGGCAAATGCACCAATGTTTTGACGTAAGATGACGTCCATGTAACAGGCCCTTAAATGGCATTAACTGGAATTAAAGATGCAAAAAGTATGATTTAATGCATTTCAATAATTTGCTTAAATGCCAACATTGATGCAGTGCATGGCATGGAAAGGGCGAAGAGGAGCATTGCTACTGTGGCACGTCCCCTACTCAGAATGGTAGGGAGATGGCAGTGAGCGCTGGTACCCACTAGACCTTACAGTACAGCAGTGGGACCCCTGTACATGCCTGCTGAGTGCCTGTACCCCCTACAGGCTGCCCCACAGGGTACATGTGGAGATTTATCTGCCCCACCACAGGGTAGTCTTCCTTATTGATGCAGGAGCGGCGTTAAGTGCCTAACGAGGCTGAATATATTTACGATGCCCGTGTGCAGCCTGAGGGAGGGACATGGTGTATGTGTTGTGTATGGCCTTCATTCTGCTGCTGGACTACCCATGGGAGCTGCTTGTGGCAGCCTAGAACTGCTGACTGTACAGATGCACTGTTGCCTTTGTGTCTATATATATGCTCTGACCCATACTGACTCCTATACTACTTGTTGCGTTGGACAAAAGGACTAGACGAAGGCAGGTTGTTTGACAGAACAGAATTATGATTTCTTATTTTGTTTTACAATCTGTTTGTATATAAATGAATACCCATTCACTCTTATGCCACTGAATGAAAAAAAAGTTTCTCATCCCTAAATCATGAAAACTTTGAAGAGGGCGCTTTTTTTTTGCTTTTTCTCTTTGGGGAACAAAAGCGAAGGGAAATGTAAGCTCTTGGTAAACTAAATTCAACTTCTAGTAATCAAAAAATTAGGAATTATTGAACTTTGTGAATATGTGTCTTTTCTCGAAGTCCTTACACAAGACCTGTGCTTGTTTGAGACCACTCTATTTATTCAGACCACTATGCTCCCCACTGTAAAAGTACTCACCCGTTGAGCTGCAGGGGTTGTTGCCATGTTTACAGTGTCAAGATTATAAATAGCCAAACTGGTTTCTAGCTATGGCTTCCTGTCAACAGTGGCTACTCAACAGGCTTCTGCTCTGCTGCTCTGCTATTACAGTTGTTTTGGTTCTGCCGCTTCATTGGGTAAGCCTCCTCGCATTTTGTCGCGAGAGGGAAGATGGTGCCGCCCATCCCAGTCATTACCTCTCTGTCTGGATAAGGCCATCTTTATCTACTGGTTGATAATGTAAGATAATATACATTGGGTTTCAGTAAAGACTAAGAATCTGCTGGCATAGTGACGCCTCTGCTTCATATTTGAACTGCACAGAGAGGCCTTCTGATTACTCCCTCTGTCACAGAATGATTTCCCAGCTGTGCCTATCCTGAGGGTGGCTTCAACATGGATGACAGAGTGTCTGCTAGTGTCTGCTGTGGGCCAGGTGTCTGTTTAGGTATACCTCCCCCTGGCAGACTCTATATTGTACACACAACTTCACGGGTCAGTTCATCACTTTAGAGGCTGGGTTACCACCAGCTGGTTTGCTACTAGCTATAGCCTCTGGTACACTTAAAGACCAACATAAACATGTGGCCATGTTCCTTTTGTGATCATGTTATTTTTATAGGCATACTGCAGATGTGACAGGCCTACAGAAATCCTAGTAATAAACATGGTATGCTAGTGGACACTGTGCTTCTTAAATGTACAGTTATTAGTTAAAGGCTATGTCTCACGACCTTGGGACAATGTTTTTGTCTCTGATCGGGTGCCGTCTCTGACCGGGTGCCGTCTCTGACCGGCTGCCGTCTCTGACCAGGTGTCAAAAAAAGGTGTTTTAAAAAGAATTACACTCATATATATAAGGATTTGGAAAAACGTTATGGCGGTTGTTATATAATCATAGTTATAATTATAATCAGCCTCCTGCTGTTAGTATTTTGACCTTATCAAGCCAAGCCAATCATCTTCTCCACAGTAATTTAAGTGTGTTTTGTCAGCAAAATATTCAAATGTCATTTCGGGTTGATACCTCTATATAGTAAATAAAGAAGATCCACACAGTCTCTATTGTATCCCAGATTGTGAGGTAACTCTTGTGTCTTCTGCTGGAAAAATGAAATTTTGAAAAATATCCAATAATCTTGCCTCCAGGAGCATGTGTCTATTGGGATACAAATTTTCCGTCATGGAGTCACCCGGAATATTCGTCACAGAGTCACCAGCCACCCTGATGAAAACTTAAACCTTCATAGAATTGTTAATACCCAATATGTTTAAGTTATCTCTGGTTTTCCTGTGTCCTACCCACTCCCTCTAATGTTCTAATGCAAAAATCCACCATTTTTATGCTCATTTATACAAGAAATTATTTCCGTCACGGAGTCACCCGGGTGACTCTGTGACGTAAAATAGGTTAATAGGGGTACTTTAGGCCTATACTGTGCAAATTTGCTCTAACCAGATACCATGATGCTTCATATTTCGTAAAGTACACATGATCAGGACACTGTAGAGTGAATTTAACCAATAATGGGACCATTTTGAGGAAACTAGGGTAAAGTTGAGTGTATGTAGTTGAAATGTTCATATTTCTGGTAAATGTTCAAAATTCATCGGGCTGTATCTCAAAAACTATTACTCAGAGGATATCCATTCTTGGTATGCTTCAAGATATATGTTGGCCCAGCTTGTAAGCAAATTAGTTGCTGTGATGTATTTAAAACATAATGTTCATGATCATGGATCTTTCGTCACGGAGTCACCTGAAAAAAGGACAATAAACTTCATGAGGTGATAAAAACTGAACCACTAGGGTTAGAAATGTATCAAAAAGTGTTCCAAGGAGCCAAGATATATACCTTTCAATATACTAAACTTGTTTAAACAAAGTAAGAACTCTATGATTTGTCCTTCCTCTATCCTAAAACAACATAAGTCAGGAGTTTGAGCCACACAATGACACTATGTAAAGATAGACATGGACACCCTAACAACCCCTTTCCTGTACACCCCTCAGTACCCTCTATACATAGGAGGCAGCTACCCGTGTAAAGACACGTGGACAAGTCCTCCCCCTTCCCTGTACCCCCCCCCCTCCCTACCCTGTCACTGTCAGGTCCCACAGACACATGTCGGCCCCAGGTAGGCTTCTGTCCCGTGCCGCCCGTCAGCCTGTCAGCTCGTCACGTGACCCTGCCTCCGCCGGGAGCATCTCACTCAGGCTGGACAAGAAGTCCCAGATAACACGCCCTTAGGTACACACATGGCCTTGCCAATACTAAATGTTTCCCCAAATAAATCCACTTTATCTAATCCCACTGCTGCACTGTGTCTACCATGTAAGAGTTGAGAGTCCCTTAGGTGATATATGAGAGTTAAGGTGTGTCTATTCAGCCAGAAGTAGATCCACCTACATCAGGTGGTCATCAGGTGGTAGACCTGATAAGGCTCTCCTACCTTGTTAAGGGGTATGCTCTGCATGGAGCCCTGCATTAAGGTGGGACACCTTGCTCCAAACACCACAGGATAGGTACATTGGATCTTTGTATTGCATTAAACCCGCAGATCTTACTGCACGTCCAGTAACAGTCAGAGTGCAGTCGGGACAGGTACTCAGCCCTATATTATGTAGGGACACTGGGGGTTTAAGAAGTTCAACCCCCTCCCCTAACCCAAACCTCCCTGTCTCGCTCCTCGGTCTTCACTGTGCTAATGGTGGTGTGCAGATAGAAAGGTGCTAGAAGGCCTACAGTACACTTATTGTGAACCCTTAGTGGTTTCGTTATCTTGATACATGATTGTATCCATGGTGAGTCTACACATCAAAACCTCCAGAATCAGGGCTGTATTCAAGCACCAAGTCGCATATTCAAGATTACATTAACTCTACTGAGTCACATTCTGTCGTGAGAGGGAAGATGGTGCCACGCGTCGCAGTCATTACCTCTCTGTCCGGATAAGGCCATCTTTATCTACTGGTTGATAATGTAAGATAATATTCACTGGGTTTGAGTCAAGATAAATAATCTGCTGGCAAAGTGAGGCCTTCTGATTACTCCCTCTGTCACAGAATGACTTCCCAGCAGTGCCTGTCCTGAGGGTGGCTTCAACAGGGCTGAGAGAGTGTCTGCTAGCTTCTGCTGTGGGCCAGGTGTCTGTTTAGGTATACCTCCCCCTGGCAGTCTCTATATTGTACACACAACTTCACGGGTCAGTTCATCACTGCCGAGGCTGGTCTACCACCAGCTGGTTCACTACTAGCTAGCCTCTGGTACACTTAAAGACCGACATAAACATGTGGGTATGTTCCATTGTGATTTGTTATTGTTATTTTTTATAGGCATACTGCAGATGTGCCAGGCCTGCAGAAATCCTAGTAATAAACATGGTATGCCAGTGGACACTGTGCTTCTTAAATGTACTGTTATTTGTTAAAGCGCATCAGTTATATATCAAGAGAAAATGTTAAGAGACTAAGCACTATTTTTCGCAGCATATTGATGGACATGCTGATGCCCATCTGTCTAAGCCCAAATGGGAACATATCCCATATCTTATACTCCATATCTCATATCCATATCCCATATTCCATATCGATCCTGTCAACTGCATTGGGACACACTTCCTCTGACAGTTGAAAGTGTTCAACTTCCACACATTTTAAGATATACACAATGACACTACCCTCGCCTCTACCTCCCCACACCCTCAGCACCTGGATAAATCGATACAAGTTGAAACCTATGACCTGGTGCAATCTATGTAAAGATAGACATGGACACCCTAACAACCCCTTCCCTGTACACCCCTCAGTACACTCTATACATAGGAGGCAGCTACCCGTGTAAAGACACGTGAACTAAGTCCCCCCTGACAGCCCCCTTCCCTATACCCCCCCCCGCCATGCACCCCCCTACCCTGTCACTGTCAGGTCCCACAGACACATGTCGGCCCCAGGTAGGCTTCTGTCCCGTGCCGCCCGTCAGCCTGTCAGCTCGTCACGTGACCCTGCCTCCGCCGGGAGCTTCCCACTCAGGGTGGACATGGTGCCCCAGATAACACGGCCTTAGGTACACACATGGTGTTCACATTATAAATGTTTCTCCAAATATATCCACTTTTTCAAAGATGAAAAAAAGACACACTTTCAAAGCAACAATCTGGTAGTCTTCTTTATAGGTTCCTGTGTACTGGTATATAGAGAGCAACTCATGACTGTTATCTGTTCCCAAAATTGCACTGTGTCTATTTTGTAAGAGTTGAGAGTCCCTTAGTTGATATCTGAGAGTTAAAGTGTCTATTCAGCCAGAAGTAGGAGCGACTACATCAGGTGGTCATCAGGTGGTAGACCTGTTACCACTCTCCTACCTTGTTAAGGGGCAGGCCCAGCATGGAGCCCTGCATTAAGGTGGGACACCTTGCTCCGGACACCACGGAAATAGGGACATTGGATCTTTGTACTGCATTAAGGAGTTTGACCCCTCCCCTAACCCACACCACCAGTCCTCCCCACTGTGCCCCTTGGCCTTCACTCTGCTAATGGTGGTGTGCAGTTAGGGAGGTGGTACTGGTAGGAGGCCTTAGTTAACCCTTAGTGCTTTCGTCATCTTGATACATGATTGCATCCATGGGGAGTTTACTCATCAAAACCTACACATCAGGGCTCTATTGAAGCACTAAGTCGCACATTCAACTCTATTGGGTCAACAGAATATTTGGATATAGCGCTACTTGCTATTAAGGAATCTCCTCATTGAAGAAGTATTAAGACGTCAAACAACACCTAGATATTTCGGCAGTTTTGACAGTGAGGCACTCCGGACCTTACATGCCAACAGAAGAGCCTGGCAATTGGTGGCCAACTATACTCCAAGCATCCCAGTCCCTCGGGCAGGGCATAGAGGAGATGTGTAACTGACACTGGAAGATACTATCAGCTGAGCTATAGGTTCAACAGGGATCCACTTTAAGTCACTTTTTTACCTTGTGTACAGAAAGTCTGACTGAATGGCAATGCTGCAGTAAACACTATGTTGGTTATTGGCAGACCACTACTGGGAGTCATCTTTGGGACATTAGTACTATTAGAAAACTATCTAGTACCTTTATGAATGATGAGTAAGTTGATATTTTTCACCTGATATAAATATTGGTGAGTAGGTATGTCAGCAGCTAGGAAGGGGTGGTAGGTTAATGTGTCTGGTATCAGGATCAGTCTGTCAGGGTGTTGTAACCATGCAGGGTCTGATAAATGGTTACTGCAACTTTGTTTTGCCATTATTTTACAGGAAGATGCTGGCATGGCTCAGTAGGCAATTCAACCATCACTAATTACAAACTTGACAAAATCTGATAGATTGAAAGCCGAACAAAAATATAGAACCCAAAAGCTATCAAAACCATGTTATTTATCCAGGACTAATGCCGGTTGGTGAAAGGTGTGGCGGTATGACAAAAAATGGGGTATTAGCAGAATGAAAGACTGCAAAGCAAACTAAATCGAATTGAACATTTAATTTGAAAAGAGTGTATTGGATGCAAAAAGGAATAGTCCTAGTATGGTTTTCTGAGGCTGGTTATGTGATGGAAGGAGGGATCTGCACTTGTGTACTTGTCAGAGTGTGCCACCACACCTCACATCAAAATGATGGATGGATAGACACAGGAGTAGGCCCTCATCTTGAAGGGAATTAAAGAACATGATTCAAAAAGTGCACAGAAGGATTGGATAGTCATCTTACAGATGTTGTAATTGCTTTCTCTGATGCCTCCTACATTCCAGTGAAGATAGTAATGATTTATGTACAGGCAAGCAAAAAGGGACATCCAACGAAAAGTCAACTTTAAAATTGATATCATGAGTTTTCATGTGATATATTAGACTAGAAGATATCTTTTCTAGTTTTTGAGAAATGGCTTCCTGAATATTCATAACATGGTTTGCTCTGATACATCAAACATTTTAGTTATGGCCATGATGATTTGTTCCATGTGATCCAAAATATTTTGCCAGGAATATCATCGCAGTAGTCTAGAGCCTTTTGTACCAGGTAATGTATTCTGGTAAAAGTCACAATTCTGCATCAAACATTCTGGTGAATCCCAGATTGATATCGAGGGAAATATCAAGTTACTTGCTAAGGCTATATTCACACCTCAGGACAACCAAGGGATCTTTGCAAACAATTATTATTATGCCAACCTAATGTTTTTAGAAAGGTATTTGATAGTGGTTTACTGTAGATCTTACATGAAAGCTGGACAGTTTCCCCATGGATGGCCAACTGTACCCTATGACATCTAGCCCTGGGGATGGATAAGGGCATGTGTGTACCTGCCACTGAAGGATCAGCTTATCCTCAGGCCTGGTTAATCAGCATTTTCCTCTGTGAACTGAGAGTGCTATGCTTCCAAGAAGACTATGCTGGTCAGTGGCCAACCATTACATTTAGTCATTGTTGAGACATGTACGATTGGTCAAGGTACTATGACCAGGGTCTGATAAGAGGTGAAAACAACCTTCTGTTTTGTCATGTCACAGGAAATCCCAGTGGAGACCAGTAACCAATTCCCAGTACCAGGAGACCAATCACAAAGTTTGGCCAAATCTGCTAGATTCAAAGCCCAATAAAAAGGAAGAATCCCAAAATCTATTAAAATCAAATGAATTTATCCAGAATGAAACCAGTTGGTAAAAGTATTTTGCATTTGGAGAATCAGGTTGTTAGTAGAATGAAATACTGTAAAAGGAAACTGAATGGAATTGAATAATTCATTTTAAACAGGGGGCTTGGAAAGTAAAAACAGTAACAGTCAGCGATGTGTTTTTCAGGTGGGTTATTTGATGGATGGAGGGGGTCTGCATGTGTGTACATGTCACAGTGGGGCGTCACACCCTACATGGAACTGATGGATGGATGAAAAACAGGCGTAGGCTCAGATCTTGAGGGGAATCAAAGAATGTGATTTGAAAGGTCCCCAAAGGGATTGGATAGTCATCAAAATGATCATGATAAGATTTGTTCTAATGCCTCCCACATCCCACCGATGGGGGTCCCAATGACTCTACAGTGTCCTCCTGACACCATTCTGACACTACAGGAGGCACCTCACATGCTACTTTCAGGGGTGGCAACTGTCTTGCAACATGCTGTATTGTTTGTCTTTCTAAATGTAGAATATGAGTTATTAGGGGTAGCCCTATGATTGCTTAAATAAGTTGGGTATACTTATCAGTCTCTGTGTCCATATCAGACTCAGAGATATAAGTAAAGCAGATGTTGATAATGTCCATAGAAATCTGATATTGGTATCATACACATTCCCACTTACATTAGCAGTATATAGACCCTTATACACCTGCCCCTGTGTGCTCCCTGCTCCCCCTGGTGAATGGAGAAAGAGGATTGTCCTTATCCCATTGTGAGCTGCCCACAAGCTGCTGAGGCACCACCTGCTACCATCTGGTGGCAACATTCTGTAGCTCCACACCATGGTCAGGGGTCATAAACTGCTGATATTGCACAAATTGAAGTCTACATTTAAGAACATCATTATCCTGTATACATTGGAAGTAAAATATTTTGGGTCATCTTTTTCCAATTTTGCCTATTTGAGTGATCGGTTTTATGAACCCTTTAAAGATGGCATGATTCTTTAAACATTTATGCCCTTTGTCAACATGATTCATTCATGCAGCCTTCACAATTCTACTCGTCAGCCCTGAGCCTACTCACTGTTGCGTTTTCTGCTTAGTGCCCATTCTATATGGGTTTGGTATACTCGCAAGCAGTGCTAGGAATATAGCCACTCACTAGCTGATATCAGGATCCAACACTGACATAGATACCCATAAAACCAATGGATACCTTGTACCTTTTTTATGATCATAGAAGCCACCAACGAGTAAATCATATTGACTGTAGGAGGCATATTGACTTTGCTCTTAGGCACTATTGACAGAGACATGAGAGTAGAAGGTCAAGAGGGCCAATTGGTGTGCTGAGGTCTGAAGGAAATCTTTGTGGTTGTCATAGGTCAATGTACAGTGGACCTCTGACGAACTGTCCACTACAATATTCTCTAGCAGTGAGTGTGTCAATATCATAGTGTGTGGCCCATCAGGCCAACACTGAGTAGCTCAAAGTTAGCACATATATATATGTGAGGAGATCCTAATGCTGAAGCTTTAAGCTGATACTATAATAACACCATGGGTGGACATTGCAGAGAGCTTTGCAATTGGACACTGGTGTAGGCCAAGAGATAATGTCACCGAGGCAGTATGACTGACAGGAGCTTAAAGCGTTGCCATGGTGACAAAGCATTTGCAAATGGCATTGGCTATTTTCTGTGTGTATGGGATTTCTGGGGCTGTAGTCAATTTCCAAGGTCAGAATGATGGTAGCATTGGTCAGAGTAGTCAACTTTCCAGGTATTTTCCAGCAATAGAGTAGGTCACATATCTATGACTATGTGACTATGACAGCTGATCATGAGACGCTTAGTGAGATACCAAAGGTTGGCAGCTTCACTGCCATGTATAAAGGCAAGGGGGTATTACTGGTAAGAGGGAATGGCTTCTCAGGAGTATTGCACATATAGGTTATTTATCATAAATGTGCTAGCTGCTATCTAACTAATGCTGGCATCACTCTCTCGAAGAATATGCCAGATGATTACCCGCCAAATCCCGTGACCTTGTTGAGTTGCCAATAGATCCAATATGTATCATTTCTGGTAGGGAGTTAACTGACCAAATATGATGATCATTAGATGCTAAGAATACAGCATAGAGGTCAAATACCTGAACCAGGATACAGGAAGGGAGACTTAACCGTGTGCACTTACCTGCAAAGAAAAAAACAGGACAATCATTAGTTAATGCATTAAACTGCAACATCTCAAACAACTTCTAAACGTTTTAACGCTGTGCAAAATAACTCGCCAGGGCTACATTCAAGGAAAGATGACGAACTCTATAATAGGGTACATTAATCCTCATACTAAACCTGAAAAAGATAGCTAGGCAGAATGATAAATGATCACAAATAATATATAAATGTATTGTTAATCTCCATGACAGAAGGAACAACTATTATACATGTACATGAATTACTATCGAACCAAGTGAGTTTGGATGCAAAACGACATAAGCGCCATTCTAAAAATGGGGACAAAAATCTGACAAAAATATAGATTAGGGATAGTGAAATATAATCTTCAAACTATTTTTCCAACATTCATTATTTTTACTCTCATTAGGACATACTTAGTATACACTCGCTTACCAAAGGACACCTCAGGGTGTCTTTATAAAAAACACTATGTGCTTCAATTTTGGGATGGAGATATGTCTTTTTGCATGCAAATGCAATACCAGTATCAACTAGGGATGTAGTGATATCAAATTCAGATAATTTTGTATTCATTTTGCCATTTTGTACCAATAACCTTCCTCTTGTGAACATTTATAATTCAGTTATTTTTTGTCTGCTTGATATAATATATTGATGTCACCAGGGAGTTGTAGATAGGGAGGGAAGTGTCTACTATCAGAAGGGTAACTGGCCTGTCTGTCAGGGTTATGTGACCAGGGCATCATGGTGGGGTGAGGAGAACCAATCTGCCGTCCCCTATTTTGTCACTCTTCGATTTCACTTGATATCCCACAGGGACCTCTAACCAATTTCCAGAACCAGGAGGCCAATCACAAAGTTTGGTCAAATTAACTGAAAAACGCACCAAAAACGAAGCTACCCAAAACTTGTTTTAAATGGCTTTATCAAGTACAAATCAAACAAGGTTGCTGTGTACATTGTGAAAAAAGGGGTATTTGTAGAATGAAACTGCAAGGCAAAGTGAATGGAATTGAATAATTATCTAAAGAGGGTTTTTTCTAAGGGAGCAGCCCCAAGATGCTTTTTTTTTATGCTTCATATTGATGGATGGCAGGTGCGTGTGCCCATGTCAAAGGGTGTACCACCATGTGAGGGATGAAGAGGAAAACTGATGTAGACCCTCATCTTGAAGGGAATGATTGAAGACGAGTTAAAAACAGCCTAAGGGGACAGGGAAATCACCAAAAAGCAATAGTTCATGGGCAATTCTTTTAATGCTGATCATGATCCTTAATATATTTAGATAGTACCATCAAACATATTTATAGGTATTCACGTAAGAAATTGGCGGATTTTACATATAAATACCAGGATGCTAATAGAAATGAGATGATTACAGATGAGTTTGTACAAACGATATAGACAGGTATGCCGTTAACAGATGTGGTTGCTTTGCACTTGATGATAATATAAATGTAAAGGCTTGTTTCTTCCCCTTATGAGCATCAGATGCTTTTGTCTCTGTGTGTCTCCATATCTCAATCTGTTCAGATCTCTATATTCTCTCCTACTCCCTCTCCTCTCTCCCTCTCAGTCCGACCGTTACATTCTATCTATTATGGACGAGTTGAGGCTCCTTTAGTTAATATGAGAGTCAAGGTGTGTCTATTTAGCCAGAAGTAGGACCACCTACATAAGATGGTCATCAGGTGGCAGCACCTGTTTATGCTTTCCCATTACCCCTGGAGCCCTGCATTAAGGTGGGACGCCCTGCACCGAGCACCAGGAAAATAAGGACATTGGATCTTTGTATTGCATTAAGGAGTTTAACCCCACTCCCCTACCTTACCAAACCCTATCCTATCTCCTCCCCTCGCTGCTGCTGCTCCTCAGGCTGCACTGTGCTGATGGTGGTGTGCAGATAGAAAGGTTGTAGGAGGCCTACAGTCCATTTTGTTATCAATCCTTTAAAGAAAGCATAGTGCATTTATAACTTACTCATCACAATGTATGAATGCAGCCATGGCAAGTCACTAGGGATTATCATGCGAAGCATTTGGAAGGACATCAACTCAATTAGGCCAGGGAAATGTTTTAATTAATGCATCCCTACCTGATATAAGGGTATATTATTACACATTAGGTACTATTGATAACTGATACTTGCTGCCAGTGCTACTGCTAGACATTTTGGCAGTTTAGACAGTCATGCACTCTGAACCTTGCATGCAAACAGCAGAGCCTGGCAATAGATAGCCAACTATACCATAAGTTCCCTAGCCCCAGGGATAGGGCATAGAAGAGGAGTGTAACTGACACCGGAAGATGCTATCAGCTGAGGTATTGGTTCAACAGGGATCCACCTCGTGAAAAGAAAGTCTGAATGGTATTGCTGCGAGGAGGAACATGTTAGTCCTTGGTCAACCACAAAATTGAGGCATTTTGTCCTGTCTTTGCTTGCTGATAACTGCAGTGGCATTATGAAGTCATCACCAAGAAACACATTGATAGCTTAGATAGGATAACATGACAGGAAGGCTACTTATTTAGCAATCATTGTAGCTCCTGAAAGTACATTGTGGAATAAATGATAGTGCATCGGTCAAGTATGAAAATAAGATCTATAAATCACACTCCAACCAATAGCCTTCCCCCTGAATATGAGAGTGCAAACCGATTAGTTGATATTTTTTCACCTTATAGATATCGGTAAGTAGGTATGTCAGCAGCTTGGAGGGGAGAGGTTGGTTAGGGTGTCTGGTATTAGGATCAGTCGTCAGTCCGTCAGTGTGTTGCAACCAGAATTGAATAACAGGTGTCTGAAGATTTGTCATTATTTTACAACAGAGCTCAGCATGGTCCAGTTAGCAATTCCCAGCACCAAGACACCAATTACAAAGTTTGTTGAGATTGAAATCCCAACAAAAAAGCAAAACCATGTGATTTTATCCAGACTAATACCAGTTGGTGAAAGGTGTGGTGCTTTGAGAAATGAAACACTGCAAAGCAAACTAAATGGACTTGAACTTTTATTTTGAAAAGAGGATATTGGAGGTAAAATGAATAGTCCCAGTATGGTTTCTTGAGGTTGGTTATGTGATGGGTGGAGGGGGGTCTGCATGTGTGCACTTGTCAGAGTGTGGCATCGATGATTTATTTGAAGGGAAATCTCAATTTACTTCTAAGTACTGCATTCATCCCTCATGACAACTAAGGACTTTCTGCATAAATTGATTATGTCATAATTGTTAGAAAGATATTTGGTAGTGGTGTACCCTAGACCTTACATGCCAGCAGCAGAGCCTGGCCATGGATGGCCAACTGTACTAGTTACCCCAGCCCCAGATGTAGGGTACGGATGGTGTCAGTCACTAACACTAGAAGGTGCTGAGCTGAGCTATAACCCTACTTCATCAGAATTCTAATCTGTGAACAGAACGTCTGACTGAATGGTAATGCTACTTAGAAGACCATGTCCTTTGCGGACCATTACATTGAGATATTGAGACATGTACGATTGATAACTGGTCCCCTTTTGCTGATAACTACAGTGGCAGTATTTAGCTATAGGCAATGAAGAAAAAAACACCATCAATAAAGCCAAGCTAGGACAACATGGTAGGAGGACAATTATTGATAATACATCTATTCCATGTCCTGAATCTATAGCACCTGCTGTAATAATGGTTGTGCCCTTAAAGTAGATAGACAGTATGTATGAATAACTTGGACATTATGTCTATGAATCACTTGAAGTATAAGGGGCAACTCAATAACTTCTGCTGTCTATTAGTGTGTGTGTGTGTATCGGTCAGCAGATAGGAGGGGAGCGGTAAGTAAGGTTTGGCTTGTCTGGTAGCATAGCAGGTTGTCTGTCTGTCGGGTACTCGGACCAGGGCCTGATGAGAGGTGGGAAGAACCAATCTGCCATACCCTGTTTTGTCATGTCACAGGAAATCCCAGTGGAGACCAGTAACCATTTCCCAGTACCAGGAGACTAATCACAAAGTTTGGCCAAATCTGATAGATTCAAAGCCCAATAAAAAGGAAGAATCCCAAAATCTATTAAAATCAAATGAATTTATCCAGAATGAAACCAGTTGGTAAAAGTACTTTGCATTTAGAGAATCAGGTTGTTAGTAGAATGAAATACTGAAAAGGAAACTGAATGGAATTGAATAATTCATTTTAAACAGGGGGCTTGGAAAGTAAAAACAGCAACAGTCACAGGATGTGTTTTTCAGGTGGGTTATTTGATGGATGGAGGGGGTCTGCATGTGTCTACATGTCACAGTGGGGCGTCACACCCTACATGGAACTGATGGATGGATGAAAAACAGGCCTAGGCTCAGATCTTGGGGGGAATCAAAGAATGTGATTTGAAAGGTCCCCAAAGGGATTGGATAGTCATGATCATGATAAGATTTGTTCTAATGCCTCCCACATTCCAGTGATGGGTGTCCCAGTGACTCTACAGTGTCTTCCTGACACCATTCTGATACTACAGGAGGCACCCCACATGCTACTCTCAGGGGTGCCAATTGTCTTGCAACATGGTGTAGGCTCTGATCTTGAGGGGAATTAAAGAATCTGATTCGAAAAGTTCCCAAAGGGATTGGCTAGTCAGCAAAATGATCATAGTAAGATTTGCTTTGGTGCCTCCGACATTCCAGTCATGGGCATTCCAATGACTCCACAGTGTCCTTCTGGCACTATAATGACACCCCAGCAGGGATCTCAGCTGCTACTTTGGGTTTAAGTGGTTCCAAATGTATTGCAACAAGTTGTTCTTTGTGTCCTTCTAACTGTAGAATATGTATCATTAAGGGTAACTTCAGGATTGCTCAAATTAGGTCTGCTAAAATTAGGTATCACTCCCTCCCATTCCCACTGAGCTCTCAACATTGTATCAACAGTACGAACTGGCTGTAAATGTTGATTCAATGTTGATTCAAAGGTGAACTGAATTTTAGAATTAGGAGATGTTAGTTAAGCAGATGTTGATGCTGTCTGTAGAAATGTGATACAAGTATCACACATATTCTTACTTACATTAGCAGTGTATAAACCCTTATACACCTGCCCTGTGTGCTCACTACTCCCCTTGGTGGGTGGAGTAAGAGGATTGTCCTTATCCCATTGTGAGCTGCTTGGAAGCTGTTCAGGCACCGCCTGCTGCCACCTGGTGGCAACATTCTGTAGCTCCATGCCATGGTCAGGGGTCATAAACTGCTGATATTGCAAAAGTTGAAGTCTACATTAACATCTATAGCCTATGTATTCTCTATGTGTATACACATTCCCTGCAAGCATCACTTGTCTGAATTACATCATTATTATGTAAAACCGATGGGTTTCTTTTTCTTTTTTTAACATGATTTTCACATGAATGAGATGAGCTATGCTAGCTGGGTCGAATCTAAAATGTTTAGGCCATGCTATACTAATTTTGCTTATCTGAATAATCTGTACTATGAACCATAATTCTAAGGATGGCATAGTTCTTTAAACATGTATGCCCTTTGTTGAGATGAATCATTCATGCAGCTTTGCAAATCTACTCATCAGCCCTTAGTGTAATCACTGTGTTTGTGCATTATGCTGAAGAAATATGGGTTTGATATACTCCAGAAGCAGTCCCGGTAAGTTACTCAACTACAGTGTGTCCTTGGTTTAAGAAGGCTTGGACTCTGCCTCATGCAAATGGCTAACCTTGGCAAACTACCCTAGGAATATAGCAAATCACTAGCTGCTATCAGGATCCCCCACTGACATACATACCCCTAAAACCAGTAGATACCTGGTACATTTTATTTGATTATAGAAGCTACCAATGAGTAAATCATATTGACTGTTGGAGGCATATTGACTTAGCCCTAAGGCACTATTGACAGAGACATCAGGGGGACAAGAGCGCCAATTGGTGTGGTGAGGTCTGAAGGAGGGCTGCTACTGGCTTTGTGGTTGCAATAGGTCAATGTACAGGGGACCTCTGACGAACTGCCCCCTACAATATTCTCTAACAAAGACTGTGTCAATATAACTGTGTGTGGCCCATCAGGCCAACACTACCTGCTATTTGGCGAACTCTAGGGCTCATCTAAGACACCTTTACCACACATTTAACTTCTTGTGCTTCTTAGTCTTCCTCGGGGTATTTGTAGAATGAAACATTGCAAGGTATAATGAATGGGATTGAATAATTATCGAAAAAGAGGTTCACATTTTTGTAGAGGAACAGCCCCAGTATGGTTTTACGCCAGCTTGATATTGATGAATGATGGGTGCCTGCATGTGTGCCCATGTCAAAGGGTGCACTATCAGGTGAGGGATGAAGAAAAAATTGATGTAGACCCTCATCTTGCAGGGAACGACTGAAGAGGAATTAAAGGAGAGACGGTTTAAGGAGAGATGGAAATCTACCAAAAAGGAACATTTCATGGTCAATTCTTCCTAATCCTGGTCAAATTCCTTAACATCACATTTAAGATTTTCATGGTAGATCCATTTCAGTGTGGTACCAAAAATCACACAATTTTTCGCGAAACTAGACTAACAATTTTGAGATTTGAAAGGAAAGGTTTAGATCTGAAATTAAGCTGACCTTTAAAACCACTCACCCTAAGTGGAGGTCAAATCCCATGTCCTGGCCATCTCAACTGTCCACTGGTTACCATGACAACGACCCCCTATCAATACTGATGGACATTGCAGGGCGCTTTCCAATTTGCCACCATGACTGTAGGGTACTGGGCATGTTGGGGTAGGGGCTGTGATGCCATATTGCCAGGAATTCCCTAAGCATGTTTGTGTCGGGGGGGGGGGTATTGTGGTCAGATGAGCGGACAGTAAAGGTGACTGAGGAGTGTAATGCAATTGTGTTGGTGATTCAGATAAAAAGTGACATTGTTTCTCTTGTTCTGCCATCCCATCATGCTTGCTGGTTACCAGAAAACCCGGACCATCATAGCATTTTCGCCAGGACGCTTCCCCATGGTTATAGAATCGTGGTCAAAATAGGGATATGTTGTGAAGGGATGTTTTATCTCAAAAATGGCTGATTACATGTAATTCCTATCTGGGTGATTTTCATGAACAACTGCAAGGCACTTCTTTTTGTTAACGGTAAGTGACACTATTACATTGACATGCCCAGCCCAATTTTTCACCCTACCTTCCAGAGAATATCCGTTCTGGATCGTCTTTAGATTGGTTAGTC
The DNA here is from genome assembly GCA_947462335.1 of Harmothoe impar. Taxonomy (NCBI): domain Eukaryota; kingdom Metazoa; phylum Annelida; class Polychaeta; order Phyllodocida; family Polynoidae; genus Harmothoe; species Harmothoe impar. The sequence continues at coordinate 66,952,256 of OX381710.1, read as the reverse complement.
TTTCTGTGCTATATGTGGATGTCACCAGGGCTATAGGCTAGGCTTGAGTGTGGTTGAGCTGTCTGTCAGTGGGCTGTGACTAGAGCCTGATGGGAGGTGAGAGGTGCCAATCTGCTGTCTTTTTATTTTGTCAGTTTCCAATCTCGCTGGAAATCCCAGTGGGGCCTATTACCATATTCTAACACCAGTAGACCAATTATAATGTTTGGTCAAATCTGATAGATTGAAACCACCACAAAAGCACCCTAAAACAGTTTTAAAACTTAGCAAAATCATTTTCTTTCGTAGAAATGGAAAAAGGTTTGTAAAAAGCAGAGTGTGCTGAGAAAATAAGGGTGTTAGGCAAATGAAACACTGTCAAGCAAAATGAATGGAATTGAATAATTATTTCAAAAAGAGGGGATAGGGGTAAAAAGTAACAGCCCAAGGATGGTTTTCTTAGATGGGGTACTGGTACGTGGATGGCAGGTGCCTGCATGTGTGCACTCATCAGAGTGTGGTGTCATGCATTGCATGCTTCCATGATGTGATGGATGAGGTAAAAACACATGAGATTCTCATCTTAAAGGGAATTGCGGAAGATGATTTCCAAAAAAGGCAAGGGGACAAGATAATCCTAAAAAGGCATAGATCACAGTTACTCTGAATAGTGCTATTTTTATGTCCTTTGCATCACAGTTCAAATTTTCACCATACAACAGTTCCAGTGCAATACCAAATACCACACAATTTGTTGCTCACCAATTGTCAATGTGTTCTACCTGCAACAAGCTATACATTTTATCCTTTTAGCAGCCGTGCTCTCTAAGAAATGGCGTGTATACACAGCCTGTCTGCTGGGTGATTTATTTATCTTATTTTCTTGAAATGAGATAATTATTGTTGCAAGGGCAGTTCAAAAAGTAATGGGAATAATCACCATGCCTAAACTATGTCACTTTGGTGCTAAACATGTATTTACATAGGATTCTGTATAATATATCGAATGGTGTATCTGCTACCTTAACTGAAAACAAGAATGAGACACTTCATCCAAATGATATGTACTCATCAGCTGTGCCAAGTGAATATGAAATACTCCAGCCAGAACGTCTTGCATCAGCAATGTATAATGAATGTATAACCCTGTTCCCTGTGCACTCACCAGGGGGGGCAGTATAAGAGGATTGTCCTTATCTCCCAGTGATCTGCTCCTGAGTTGCTCAGACACAGACCAGTTACATCTGGTAGCACATTAACATGCAATAATAGCTTTACTGAAGAGCATATTTTGCACGCTTCTCTACTATTTGCATTACACAAATATTGATCCTGCAAAATTTAACTCAATATCACCTAGCAACCTTTTAAAATATAGCAATACCATGGATAGTGAATGCATCCTTAGGTTTCATTTGAAATATAGCCACTATATAAAACTGTAACTGTGTAAGCCTCTATTCATCAGGAGTCTCGCCTGCAGCTACACAACTCTACAGGCCTTTATTTACCTCTAGAAACCCATCATTTGATTTTCAAAGCTACAAAGGAGTAAGTCATTGAGGCCTATTTACTTAGCCCTCAGGCACTATTGACAGAGGCATCAGGGGGACAAGATAGCCAAATGGTGTCTGAGGTCTGAAAGAGGGCTTCTGCTGGCTTTGTGGTTGACATAGGTCAATATACAAGGGAAGTGCCCAAACAATATTCTTTAATACAAGGATTTTACTGACTTATGTACTGAGTGTTGAAGACCAGAGCAGATTATACATGCCAAATTTGATAACGTTCAACTAGTACTCATCTGAATTGGTTGATACTCTTACTCTCGAATATTATTGTTGGTTTAATTTGACAAATCTGAGCAACTTCAACTAGACCAAATCAACAAGGATTGTGGATCCAATACCATACTGACGTAGCTTCGTACCACTGACTCTAAGTGGAGGTCACATCCCAAGGCCTTCTCAAATGCCTGAGGTTTTGAATGGTTACCATGACAACGACCCCCTATCAACATGGGAAGGCATTGCAGGGGGCTTTCCAATTTGCCACTGGTTATCACATGGTCAGGGCCCCCAGATAACATCACCAAGGCAACATGACTGCAGGCTACTGGGACTGTTGGCGTGGGGGATGTGATGCCATATCACTGGGAATGTGCCAGTGTGGGGGAAAGGTGCTGTGGTCAGATGAGTGGATAACACAGGTGACTGAGGAGTGTGATGCTATCCTACAGGTTATTCCCTACATATTGATGTGGTCCCCCTTGTTCTGTCATTCCATCATGGTAGCTGCTTTACAGCCAAACAAATGGTGTCTGATCAGTACGCGCATTGATGCTAGAATCTAGAAGATGTTGAAACCATTTCTTTCTAAATGAGCCTTATGGCACCTGAGGAAGGGCTAGATCAGTGTTCAATCTATTGCAGGGTACAGATGACATTTGGGGTTGGGTAGTTTGCAAAATCAATAATCCCGCAGAGACAGAGGCCTTCAACTCAAAAGTTGAATAAACACAGCCATTGTTGTCCCCCGCACATCCCATGCTGACAACCTCTAAAAAGGCTGTAAGATGTTGTTCTACAAGGTCAGCACCAACAGTCAAGCTATTGCAGCACCTGTTAACACTCTCCTACCTTATTAACAAGCACACCTTGCACTTAGCACCATGGGAAGAGGGACATTGGATCTCTGTTTTGCGTTAGGCACGTTAACCCACATCAACAATCCTGGACCCAGTCAGCTTCAACAAAGAGGAATTAATGCTGTATCAATTTTGTCTCCATTACCAATAACACAGAGTGGGGTGACAGAAAACAAGCTAGGATTGTTTTATGTTCTGGAAGGCAAGTAAAATTCAATCAAGTCATCCCCAACAGACTAGTTGGTACAGGCTAGACCCCTCATGCCAGTAGCAGGGACTGACAAGCAATGACCAACTATTAGATGAGGCACCTCAGCCCCCGGGTGGGGCAGAGATGGGCATGTGTCTGCCACTGGTAGATGATATCAGCTGAGCTACAGGCCTGGTTCATCAGGGATGAACTCTAGGTGATCATTTTACGCTCCAAGACAGAAGGGCATAGCATAACTACTGTTTACAAGACTAGGATTCCAGAATGGAGTTTCATACATTCTGACCAAAACTGCAAAATCAAGCTAGCTTAAAGAAAGCCTCTTGCTTACTTACAGTGGGGCCAGTGATCATCTACAAACCACCTGGAAATAAATACATCTGTATACACTCTCAACTAGGCCATTATGTGTGTTTCTTAGAGATGGTAAGTTGTCAAAGTATGAGAAGTACCAATGTCCACAAAGTTTGACCATATATGATGCAATGAAAACCCCACAAAAAATGTCCTTTAAAAAAACGTTCGGAATCAAGGCAAGTTATTGCCTTTGGTAGGAATTAAAAAAGGCTTTTAAAAAGCAGAGTGTCTTGGGAAGATAGGAGTGTTAGGTGTGTGGGACACTGAAAAGCAAACTGAATGGAATTGGATCATTTAAAAAAAAAGAGGGAATAAGGGTAAAAAGGACCAGCCCCAGGATGGTTTTCTCTGGCTGGATATTGATGTGTGGCATGAGTGTGCATGTGCACACTTCTTGGAGGGTGGTGTCATGCATCACATGCTTCTATCATGTGAGGGTTAAGGTAAAAACTGATGTAAAGTTTAATCTTGAAAGGAATTACCAGAGATTGTTTAAAAACAGCCCGAGGGGACAGAATGGTTGTCAAAAAGGCATAGTCTACAGTTTTGATAATAAGTGCCACTTTCAAATCCCTTCAATATCTCAACACCATTTTAATCTGTTACCTGCTTATTAAGAAATGGTACCAAAACATAATGGACATATCTGCCTGATTTGTTAAGTTGTTTAACCACTGCTTCAAACATCATAATAACCTAATATGTATTTAGTATCTGTTCATCTTCTTAGATAATTAACTATGTGCATGTAATGATATGTTTAAGACTCTGGACAAACTGTGGTGCTGCCTTCCTATAAGAAATGGAAAGTTGATTGTGTGACAGAACTGATCTTTTTGTTTCTGTATCATTTTCCACATACATATATATGTTAGTCTCATTGAGAATATTATTCTCTTCATTTAAACGTATATATTTATATAAAATCACCATTCAAATAAATGTGTTATAAACTCAAAGCATAATCATGAGTGATATGGTATGGAAGCAGGATTTCAAAATGGGTGGGGTCAAACACCAATGGGAGCGATAGTGCAATTATGTAATGTGTCAAGCATGCTATGTGTCTGCAGCACAGAATTGAGTGTCCACTGCCACCACACAGCTCTACATATTCTGATATGCATTATGATACAGATTACTTGATTTCAGAGATCGGCAACGAGTAAATCATATTGAATGAAGGAGGCGTAATGGTGGAGCCCTTAGGCACTATTGAATGAGACATCAGGAACGAGAGGGCCAATTGGTCTAGGGATGTCTGAAGGGGGGTTGATGTGAGCTTTGTTGTTGTCATAGGTCAATGTACAGAAGACCTCAGCAGCCCCCAATAAATGGAAGTCATACCCCATGTCAAGGCCTCTTCAAGTGCCCCAGGATTTAAACTATTTCCCATGACAATGACCCCACCATCACCACTGGTAGATATCCAAGAGACTGTTCCAATTGGATGCTGGTTGTCAATTGGTGAAAGCCCACAGATAACGTCATCAAGGCAACAAGACTGTCTTGAGCTTTGGGCGTTGCCATGGTAACAAAGCAGTTGCCGCTGGCATTGATTGGCTCCAGTGTGTATAGGGATTACTGTTGGAGCTTGTTTGGGGTATGGTAAGTCTCTATGGTTAGATGGATGGTAGCTCTGGTCATAACAGTCCACTTCCCAGGAATGTTACGGAAATGAAGCAGGTAACATGTATATGACTGTGACTATGATCGGCTCTAGGTACAGTCATAAGATAGTTAGTAAGGTTCCAAAAACAGTGTCAGACTAACGCCCCAGCCACGCTAGGCTGTTTTGGGCCGATCTGACCCGACCAGACCCGACAATCGGATGTACTTTACCTGGCCGGTCTGATAGAGTTGTGCTTATCAAACTCTTACGACTGTTGGGTCGGGTTGGGTCGGATCACGTCGAGTCGGGCAAAATCACGTAGGTGCGGCCTGGGCTTAAGCAGCTTGACTGCCATTTATAAGGGAAAGGGTGTATCACTGGTAGGAGAGAAGGGCTTTTCAAGCGTATCATATATAGAGGTTACTATAAATGTGCTAGCTGCTATCTAATTGGTGCTTTCACCATTGTCTCTTTAATATCATGCCAGAATATGATCTGCCAAATCCTGTAAAATGTAATTAATCTAGGTGTGTGAGATGTTAATTGACCCACTATGTGTCTTTCTCATTTTGGTAGGACGTTGATTTACTAAATATGATGATAACTAGATGCCAGCAAACAAACACATACCTAGCATAGGATACAGGAAGAGAGACTGAACCACGTACACTTACCTGCAAGGGAAAAAGTAGATCATTAGTTAATGCATAAGACTACAACATCTCAACACTTCTGAACACTTTAACCCTGTGCAAAGTAACTTGCCAGACCTATATTTAAGGACAAATGCTGAAAAAGTTAGCACATGAATGGTCAATATTATGGCGGAAACTGTGTTTCTGGTGCCGCTACCTATAATATGCATCGAGGAACTAACAAAACTGGACTCACAGTCACCACCTTGTAGGAAATGGGAAGAATTATGCTATCACATACCCCACCTTAAAGAATTTCCTTGTGATGTATGATTATCACTCACTAGCTCCCCCTGTAAGACACTACTTATTCCTAGTATGGCCCCCTACATTACAGAAGTAGGTACTACCATAGGCTACACAGGCTCCATTCTGATGGCATGATCATACTCTGAGATAATTTACCATGAAATGAGCATGGTTTCTTTGTCTGTTTTCAATATGTTATTTGTCTGATAAGTTTCTACATTTTGGGAGACTTAGAATGAGATAGCATACAATGCTGCTTTGTAATGGCCCATACTGTAAAGGGAGTTTGCAATTTTACAGATGGTTTCCCTATAAAAGGCATTTACTAAGGCAAGGAACTACTTTTTGTGTTTGTATACTCTATCTTCATAATGCAAAGTATGGATATTCTACCATATCAATTTCTAAAACGCTGGTTCGGTGTGCTGAATACTTTTTTTTTCTCTTTTTTTTTGCGTATGAAGCACATGTACCAATAACCTTCCTCTTGTGAATATTCATTCACTTATTATTTTGTCTGCTTGATATAATATATAGATGTCACAGTCACAAGGGAGTTGTAGATAGGGAGGGAAGCGTCTACTATCAGAAGGGTAACTTGCCTGTCTGTCAGGGTTATGTGACCCTGGCATCATGGTGGGGTGAGAAGAACCAATCTGCCGTCCCCTATGTTGTCACTCTTCGATTTCACTTGATATCCCACAGGGACCTCTAACCAATTTCCAGAACCAGGAGGCCAATCACAAAGTTTGGTCAAATCAATTGGAAAACACACCAAAAACGAAGCTACCAAAAACCTGTTTAAAATTGATTTATCCAGTACAAATTAAACAAGGTTGGTAAAAAGCTGTGTACATTGGAGAAATAGGGGTATTCGTAGAATGAAACATTGCAAGGCAAAGTGAATGGAATTGAATAATTACCTAAAAAGAGGTTCACATTTTTTGTAAAAGAACAGCCCCAGTATGGTTTTACGCCAGCTTAATATTGATGGATGGCGGGTGCCTGGGTGTGTGCCCATGTCAAAGGGTGTACCACCATGTGAGGGATGAAGAAAAAACTGATGTAGACTCTCATCTTGAAAAGCATGACTGAAGAGGAGTTAAAAACCGCCTAAGGAGTCAGGGAAATCTACCAAAAAGGACCATTTTATGGTCAGCTCTATCTAATCCTGGTTAAATTCCTTTACATCACATTCAAGATTTTCATGGTAGAGTCATTTTAGTGTGGTACCAAAAATCACACAATTTGTTTTGAAACTAGATCAACAATTTTGAGATTTGAGAAAAAAGGTTTAGATCTGAAATAAAGCTGGCCTTTAAAACCACTCACCCTAAGTGGAGGTTAAATCCCATGTCATGGCCATTTCAACTGTCCACTGGTTACCATGACAACGACCCTCTATCAATACTGATGGACATTGCAGGGCGCTTTCCAATTTGCCAACATTACTGTTGGGTACTGGGCATGTTGGGGTATAGGCTGTGATGCCATATTGCCAAGAATTCCTTAAGCATGTGTGTGTGTCGGGGGGGGGGTGTTTGTGGTCAGATGAGTGGACAGTAAAGGTGACTGAGGCGTGTCATGCAATTGTGTTGCAAAGAATTGACATTAGTTCTCTTGTTCTGCCATCCCGTTTTGCTATCTGGTTACCAGAAAACCCTGACTATCTGATCAGTACACATATTTAGGCTGGAATTAGTATCTAGAAAAATGTGAACACTTTCTCCCCAAATTGCGCCTAAGGGAGAGCTCTATCAGAATTACATCTATTGCAGGATACAGATGACATTTGGGGTCAGGCAGTTTGTAAAATCTATTACCCCACAGGGACTCACAATCTACATAAACACAGCCATTCCTGTCCTGCCCACATCCTACCCACATCCTCTGAAAATCCTTCCGATCAGTCAATATGCACATGGACTATCATCCCCATGTCACGATCAACAGACAGGTTTCAAACCATGCCGCTCGGTTTCAAAAGAGTCACAAGACAAATGTCATCTCTCTTGATCCATTTATTGCCATGATGCATGAATGCAGCTCTGGAGAGTCTACACACCAGGGCTGTATTCATGTATCCTCCAAAACCTCTAGGGGCTGTGTCTCATGAGTTTGTAACAATTGAAACGTCTTTGACCGGGTGTCGTCTTTGACCAATGTCGTCTTTGACCGGTGTAGTCTTTGACCAGCAAGTTTTAAAATGGCTGAAATGGGAGCTATGTACACAGAAATGCCGGGAAGTTTGTAGTTTATAGTGTTAAAATATCCATTAACCTTTTCCCCCCATTTCTGTATACATAGCTCCTATTTCAGCCATTTTAAAACTTGCTGGTCAAAGACTACACCGGTCAAAGATGACACAGGTCAAAAACGACACGCGGTCAAAGACGTTTCACTTTTTACAAACTTATAAGATACGGCCTAGGGTTGATACATTACCTAATAGATGGCATTAGCATGAATGTTACCGTAATAAGTAGACCCTCCAGGGCTGTATGTATGCGCTGACAAACACATTAAAGCATTGTGCGGTTGTTAAGGTATATCTTTCTAACCAGAGGTAGGACCACCGACATCTGTGGTCAATAGGTGGCAGCCCCTGCTAACGCTCTCTTACCTCATTAAAGGGGATGCTCTACATGAAGCACCACAGGGAATGGGACATTGGATCTTTGTTTTGCATTATGTAGTTTAATCACTCCCCCCCCCTTACAATCCTGGGCCCTGTCAACTTAAGCAAATAGAGATCATCAGTGCTTTATTTGTGTGGTGACAGAAAACCAGCTAGAATTCCTTTACATACTGATAGGCAAGAACAATAAAATTAAAACATTTCCACAGAAAATCTCCGATGGGAATTATGTTGGGAGAGTCTAAACCTAACATGCCAATAGTAGAGCCTGACAAGGAATGGCTAACTACTAGATGAGGTAGCCCAGCCCCGGGGCAGGGCGGAGATGCTATCAGCTGAGCTGTAGGCCTGGTTTATCAGGGATCCACTCTAGGTGATGCTTTTCACTGTGAGAGGGGGAAAGGCTCAGTGAAAATAACTTTTAGGGGAATACAATGTTCAGACGTTCTGATAGAAACTGAATGTAGTCAGCCAAAAGAAAGCCACATCCATACATTGGGGACACTGACTATCTGTAGGCCACCTCAAAATATCTCAACCTTTAAAACACTAAAACTATGCCACTTTCTTTTTCAAGTTGTTTGTTAGTCAACATTATACGTAACCTCCATAACGGAATGTTGTTATATTTTATTTCAAAACGGCTCATATGATTCCTATCTGGGGGATTTTCATGAACAACTGCAAGAACCTCTTTAGTGATGCTATAGGGGTTTGCAAAAATCAGTTGACATGCCCAGCCCTATTTTCCCCAACATCCTATCTTCTGGTAAAATATCTATTCTGAATTGTCGATATAAGGGCTGCCTTTTTTATGCCATGGATGCATGGATGTCACCAGGGCAAGAGGGTAGGCTGGGGTGTAGTTGATATCTGTCTGTCAGTGAGCTGCGACTAGCGCCTGATGGAAGGTGAGAGGTGCCAATCTGCTGTCTTTTTATGTTGTCAGTTTGCAATTTCACTGGAAATCCCAGCAAGACCTATTACCATATTCTGACATAAGTAGACCAATTATTATGTTTGGCCAAATCTGATGGATTGAACCCTCCACAAGAGCACCTTGAAATAGTTTAAAACTATGCAAAATCATTTTCTCTCGTAGAAATGGGAAAAGGTTTGTAAAAAGCAGAGTGTGCTGAGAAAATAGGGGTATTAGGCAAATGAAACACTGCCAAGCAAAATGAATGGAATTGGATAATTATTTCAAAAAGATGGGATAGGGGTAAAAAGTGACAGCCCCAGGATGGTTTTCTCAGGCTGGTTACTGGTGGATGGCAGGTGTGCACACGTCAGAATGTGGTGTCATGCGTGGCATGCTTCTATCATGTGATGGGTGAGCTAAAAACTGATGTAAACTCTCATCTTGAGGGAAATCACAGGAGGAGATTTTAAAACACCCCAAGGGGACAGGATGGTCATCAAAAAGGCATAGGTCACGGTAACTGTATATGGTGGCATTTTGTAGCACAGTTCACAGTAGTGGGTGCTCTTCAATAATTATTGTCAATGTGCTCCACTTGCAACAGGCCATACATCTTTAGAAAGACATGGAGTCTATATATTACAAGGGTGGGTCAATAAAAAGCAAAGGGAATAATCACCATGCCTTAACTATGTTGCTGTGGTGATAAAGATGTATTTACATAAGATTCTGAATAAGATATTTAATTGTGCATCTGCTACTTCAACTGAAAACAAGAATAGGACACTTCATCCAAATGTCCCCTGTGCACTCACCATGGGTGGCAGTATAAGAGGATTGTCCTTATCCCACAGTGATCTGCTCCTGAGTTGCTCAGACACAGCCCAGCTACACCTGGTAGCACCTTACCATGCAATCATATCTTTACTGATGAGCACGTTGATATTTTGGCCATTTCCACTGATTTCTGTAAGATAATGGGTGCACATTTTGCATGCTTGTCTACTATTTGCATGACACAACTCATTGTTCCTGCAACATTTAACATAAAATTGCCTGGGGATCTTTGAAATATTCCAATATCATGGATATTGAACCCATCCTTAAGGTTGAAATAAAAAACTAGCCACTATAGAAAACTGTAACTGTATAAGCCTCTATTCACTATGAGTCTCGACAGCAGCTACACATCTCTTCATTAAGCTCTAGAAACCCATTACTTGATTTTCAAAGCTACAAAGGAGTAAGTCATTGAGGGCTATTGACTTAGTCCTTAGGCACTATTGACAGAGACATCAGGAGGACAAGAGAGCCAAATGGTGTCTGAGGTCTGAAGCAGGGCTTTGTGGTTGACATAGGTCAATGTACAAGGGGACTGCCCATACAATATTTTTTAATACAAGGGTTTTACTGACAGTATGTCTGCTGTGTGTTGAAAACCAGAGCAGAGTATACATGCTAAATTCTATTTTGTCCAACTAGTATTCACCTGAATTACTCTAACTCTTGAATATTATTATGGGGTTTAATTTGATAAATCTGAGCAACTACAACTAGCCCAAATCAACAGGGAGCCAAGGATTGTGGATCCAATACCATACTGACCTGGTTTCGTACCACTGACTGTAAGTGGAGGTCACATCCCAAGGCCTTCTCAAATACCAGAGGTTTTGAATGGTTACCATGACAACGACCCCCTATCAGCACTGGAAGGCATTGCAAGGGGCTTTCCAATTTGCCACTGGTTATCACATGGTCAGGGCCCCCAGATAACATCACCAAGGCAACATGACTGCAGGCTACTGGAAGTGTTGGGGTGGGGGATGTGATGCCATATCAGTGGGAATGTGCTAGTGTGGGGGAAAGGTGATGTGGTCAGATGAAAGGTGATGTGATAACAGAGGTGACTGAGGAGTGTGATGCTATCCTACAGGTTATTCCCTACATATTGATGTGGTCCCCCTTGTTCTGTCATTCCATCATCCTAGCTGGTTCACAGCCAACCAAATAGTGTATTATCAGTACATGCATTGATACTAGAATTGGTATCTAGAAGATGTTCAGACCATTTCTTTCTAAATAACCATCATGGCTCCTGAGGGAGTGCTCTATCAGTGCTCAATCTATGGCAGGGTGCAAATGACATTTGGGGTTGGGCAGTTTGCAAAATCAATAACCCCGCAGAGACAGAGGCCATCAACTCACAAATTTTATAAACACAGCAATTGTAGTCCTACCCATATACTACTGACATCCTCTGAGATGTCTGTAAGGTTTCGCGTTTTACAAGGCTTCCCTGTCAGGCCCTTATCCCACAAAATGGCCCTTATCCCCCAATCAGTATTGTTTTGGGACATAAGGGCTGAAGTCAGGCCCTTATCCCACAAAAGTTGCCTTAAAGTACAAAAGCCCTTATCCCATGTAAGAAATGCCTTTATCCCACAAAAGCCCTTATCCCCTAAAACCCATATACTGGTGCCATATCCCTACCTAGCCTTATCTCCCAAAACTTGTATACATGTGAAGAGTTTGGATGCAAGACGACATAAGCACCATTGGCATAAGGTATATAAGACTATATACATAGCTTTTTAGAGATCAGCTGATTGGCACATAAGACCTAGTGTATGGGAGATTAGTGCAAGTTGCAATGTATGTTTGTCTAAGGTTGATTGGCATATAGCTTTTAAGAGATAAGCAACAGTCAATATTTGAAGAATGAGATCAACATATAAGTTTGGGAGATAAGGGCAAGCTGACATTTGATTATAGGGTTTGGGAGATAAGGGCAGTATATGGGTTTTGGGGGATAACGGCTTTTGTGAGATAAGGGCATTTCTTATGTGGGATAAGGGCTTTTGTGCTTTAAGGCCACTTTTGTGGGATAAGGGCCATATTGTGGGTTAAGGGCCTGACATGCCCCCCCCCCCCTACAGCTAAGCTATTGCTCTCTCTATATTATACTATCATGGCCTGCTTTCTTCGGAGTCAATGGGCCCAAACTGACACGCTCTGACTTGTATTGGTGGACCTGTGTGCCTTACCCTCAAACTATCCATAATTACACATGATGCCAACAAAAAAATCAAAAGTCATGATTATTTAACCAGGAGTAGGATCACCTACATCTGTGGTCACCAGGTGACAGCACCTGTTAACACTCTCCTACCCTATTAAGGGGCACACCTTGCACTGAGCACCACAGGAATGGGGACATTGGATCTCTGTATTGCATTAGACACTTTAACCCACAATAATTCTGGGCTCAGTCAACTTCAACAAAGAGGGATGGGTCCAACTGTCATTGATGCTGTATTTGTCTCCAGTATCAGTAACATAGGATGGGTTGACAGAGAGCCAGCTAGGATTGTTTAATACTCGTGTGTGAAAGTACAGCTTGCTGAAGCCACATCCATAGAAAATCCCCAACAGACGATTTACTGGTACAGTCTAGACCCCCTTATGTCAGTAGCAGAGTCTGACGAGGAATGCCTCACTACTAGATGGGGGCGGGGCAGAAGCTGCTTGTGTCTGCCACTGGAAGATGCTATCAGCTGAGCTATAGGCCCGGTTCATCAGGGATCCACTCTAGGTGCTCCTTTTACGCTCCAGGAAGGAAGGGCACAGTGTAAATACCTGTTACAAGACTAAGATTCTCGAATGAAGTTTCAGACAGTCTGAGAGAAACTGGAGCATCAAGCTAGCTAAAAGAAAGCTTCTTCTTCATGTAGGGACTACTGAACATTCACAAAGCACTTTAAAGAAGATTCATCTGTGCACCACTTCAATGGGGTAGCTGTGTGTGTCAACCTAGAGATTGTTAGTGCTGTTACTCCTTCATCCTTGATATGAGAAGTGCTGACTGTATGTCCTATTGTCTGCCAATCACAAAGTTTGGCTAATTATGAAAGATTGAAACCCCCTTAAAAAATGTGTCCTTTTTAAAAAGAACTGTTTAAAACCAAGCAGAATTATTTCCTTTGGTAGGAATTAAACAAGGCTTTTAAAGAACAGAGTATCTTGGGAAAATAGGGGTGTTAGGTGTGTGCAACACTGCAAAACAAACTGAATGAAATTGGATAATTATTTCAAAAAGAGGGAATAGGGGTAAAAAGGACCAGCCACAGGATGGTTTTCTCAGGCTAGATATTGGTGGGTGGCATGAGTCTGCATGTCCAAGAGTGGTGTCATGCATCACATGCTTCTATCGTGTGATGCATGAGCATGAGGTAAAAACAGAGATTCTTATCTTAAAAAAACAAAGGGGACATGAGGATTTTATAAAAGCATAGTCCACAGCAACTATGATAACACTGAGGAACGGCTAAAAAGGAACTGGAATGAAACCACTGAAATTCACTTTGGTCTAGGTCACTGATAACAGGGATAACAATGAAAGTTAATGTTTTCTCCGTTTTCTAGAAATATGTGTAAGTACCGATTCACACAATATTTTATATTCTATGAACTACTACTGAATTATATACAGGGTGAAGGATTCTTTTTTATTAAGATGCAGACTTCTTGATTTCAGAGGTGGGCAAAGAGTAAATCATATTGACTGAAGGAATTCTATTGACTTAACTCTTAGGCACTATTGAATGAGACATCAGGAACAAGAGGGCCAATTGGGGTAGGGATGTCTGAAGGGGGTTGATGCGAGCTTTGTGGTTGTCATAGGTCAATGTACAGGGGACCTAACTAACCCTCTACAATGTCCTTGATCCTCTCCCCCCCCCCACTAAATGGAAGTCATATTCCTTCTCCAGGCCCCCTCAAGTGCCCCAGGATTTAAACTATTCCCATGACAATGACCCCACTATCACCCCTAATAGACATCCTTGAGAGCTTCAAATTGGACACTGGTTGTCACTTGGTGAAGGTCCACAGATAACATCACCAAGGCAACACAACTGTCACGAGCTGGGGCTGTTGCCATGGTAACAAAGCATTTGCCGCTGGCATTGATTGCCTTCTGTGTGTATGGGGATTTCTGTAGAAGCTTGTGGGGGTAGGCAGGGGCTCTGGTCAGTTTCCACAGTTAGAAGGGTGTCAACGGTCAGAATAAGCCAGTATAGAGGTGCCTCAGGGAGGGTACCGAGCACTGTGATACCATATTGCAGGAAATTCACTACAAATGTGATCTCATTCTGTCTCATACCGTAGTACCAGCGACCCCATTTTATGTGATCAGTACCAACACACACGTGATGCTGGTATCTAGAACCTACATATATATATATATATATTTCTAGATTTCAGTCAGACTCAGCAACCAGATTAACAGAACTGTATTGTCTAAGGTACTATGTCAAATGTCAAATTGAAATAGCCTCGACGAACTAGACCTTCTTAATGGGAATTAACACCCCCTAGAAAGGCAATGAAGTTTAAAAAAAAGTATGATTGATAATGAAATAGAAAATTCTAGCTAACTACCATGGTGTAACATTTGTATTAAAAAGATCGGGTCAAGCTTAAGAATAATGAAGAAAGGCATGAAGTATGAAACTCAAATACACATCTGTAAGGAATCAGAAATATCCAACCGAAATGACCTTTGGGAGGGCTCTATCAGAGTTCCATCTATTGTAAGATAGGGGTGACATTTAGGGTCGGCTAGTTTGTAAAGTGTATTAGGCCCCAGAGACAGGGGCCATCAGCTCACAAACTACATCAACACTGCCATTGTTGTCCTGCTCACATCCTCTGACATCCTCTGACAGGGCTGCATGATTAAGTTCTACACGGTTAGGGCACCCAGTCAATGCAATTTTGTTCCGCCAGCAATTCTGAGACAGAGCTTCAATTTTGCTCAAATTTTGAAAAATATAATGTATGTAGCCGTATTTGTTTTGGCATTTTTAGAATAGAATTGCAAGAATCTGAGGTATGTTGTGTATTTTCAAGATTTAGTAAGAGAGGGGCTTACAACACTCGGGCAGTACTGGTTGACTTACACCAGCTGGCATATTTGATGACGTCATGAGTAGATTATGCATGTTACATGAGTATTAGTTGTTATTACGACATTCCCCATGAGTCTGTTCCTGCTCCTAATAATCTGTATGAGACTGGCCAATTGGAGTATGTATTGCTGAAAATATCTTATATTTATTTCTTGATAATGTTGAAGCTAATAATGAATTATTCACCTCAAGTGTTTGTGGGTGATTAGGTCATGCTAGGATTTTAAATGGCATATTTTATCAACCTTCAGTAAAAATGGATATATGTTTTTGAAGTTAAACTGGGGACATTATTGCATCAGTCAGGGACAGAGTCTGAAATATATCATATATATTTGTGACGGACCAGCATTTCCCAATGCATCGTCCTACTAGGGTAGGTTCACCACTTTCAACCGGTCTGATTCATGTTTTTTCATGAGCTACCTTTCAGGTCTTACTGCTCCTAGAGTTTTTTGTGCATATCCTTCACAATTGAACCAAACTTTAGGTATTGCTCTGGAGAGTAACTTTCATGATGTCTTACAATTCCATATATCAGTTTACAGTATTTAATTCCTTGATTTATCAGAGTATTCAGAATTGCCCCTTTTCACCCTAAGTCAGCCAAAATGCACCTTGAGTCAGCCATATTTCAACCACCAGAAATATGTGGAATAAACCAGTAATTTTCTGATTTTCATAAATGAATGAATGCATGCATCATATATCAATATGTTACAACTAACAATAGAGAAGAAAATGATTTATTGAATATGGAATAATCAAGACACAGTCAGTACTGTACCTTAGGTGAATACAATTGCATTACAAGCTATCAATACAAGTAAATAGTACTTGTATGAGCAATGAGGACCAAATATAACATTATAGACATGCAGTATGGAGTTCTATTGAATATATCAGGGGCTCTGCCTTCTCACCCCCTATTCCCCCCTCTTTTTGCGTTTCACCCTTGCCCTCTATACAATACACAAGTAGGCCTGCTATCCTTAACCCTGTAGTAGAAGAGGGTATTCTGGAAGGAGGAGGTAGTCACGAGGGTAGGGGGAATGTTCTTAGACAGAAATTCAAGGTGAGAGAATTCCAGGGGAGATTCCCAAGAAGAAAACCGCATGGTTGACTTAAGGTATGATGTGGCTGACTTAGGGTGAATTCATGGCTGACTTAAGGTGAAATGGGTATACCTTACAAAATCAGCCCTAAACATAATTTAGGAAATTAATTTTGCTCAATAAAGACATGATTTGTGTGATTTAGATACATATGCAGCTCACAAAACTGATTGACACTGTGTATGAAAGGGACAAACACTTCAAATCAACTACCAAAGAGTATGAACAGTGGGGAGATTTTCATTTTCTGTTTGCCAAAACAGGTCAAACAGGAGTACTTCTGACTGATTTTACAGTATGAAAAAGAGTGATGATGTGGATGCAATGTGCAGTATATATTTGGAAAACACTTGAATTCTGAAATCAGTGGGAGTTTATTGTCACCAGATGCATATTGAACTTGTAATTTCATGTCAAAAGTGGTTGACTCAAGGTATGAGTTTGACTCAGGGTGAACCTACCCTACTGGTAAATGCCATCCTGTTATGCCCTTTAACAGAACCCCCTTGATCAAAGCGTCCTGTCTAAGTGAATCTGGTCAAACTCAATTTACTTGTTCATTGAAGCATCCGGAAGGAAGTATTGACTTGTCAATCATTACTTGGAAGTGTAAGGAGGCATGGTCTGTTTACATTGGCGTAATAGTCATTAGGCTATTTAGTACCTAAAGGTATTAGATTAACCCTTAAATACCCAACCCTTGCTACATGGTAAATTACTTCTTAGGGTTTCACCATGCTGATAACCAGAATATCAATTGGTTAAAAAGTGTTATTGCTCAGGGGCTACAGGCCAAACCCTACTGACCAACTGTACTTTGCCCTACATTGTAGCCTCCATGTGTTAGACCTACTTCCTTAACCTCTGACCTAAGACCAATGATAAGATTTCCAGTAATTATATGCCCCGCCTGCCTGTCTGAAGAGACTTCAACAAATGTCAATGTTTCACAGCCCTTCAGGTACTGCTACAACATTTTCAATGGATGCATGGTGAACGGACGTATCTATGCTTTATTATTGAGACAGCTGTATCGGTATGAACTAATGTCCAATATCATTAATTTGTATTAAGGAATATTACAGAGACAAAATGGTACAATTATGGAAAACTATTCTTTAGTTTTCTTAGATGGCTAAGGTCCTCTATCTTAAGTGTAATGTCGTCATGTCTAAGAGAGGGTTTTAAAAAAGCAATAATGTGAGAGTCAGGCGCTCTGCCTCCTGCAGAGTTGGATCCTCGAAGGTAATTAGTTCCATTCATAAATAAGTGGGGCTCTGCCTGTCGTATGTCGTCCATTCTATCCCCTTCATTAACTCTCTACGTGAGACGTTTACGACCTGCAGGGACGTCCCGGCTGCAATATACTTAGTCCGTCTGCAATATGTAGACCGTTCTGTAAGTCACGGGGCTTCATTAGGTACTGTGAAAGTACTTTATTCCGATGGGTATGTCAAATCGCGATTTTCGTGAGAATGAAAAATCTGTGAAACTTTACTTGCTTAAGTATGGAATAATTACCCGCAAATTTGCGGATTTTTCACTCATCCGCGAAAATTAAAACCTGTGAAAATAAGTACTGGGTCTATGTATGTGTGTGTGGGAGGAGGAGGGGGGGGGGTTAATGTAAGCAGAGAAAATCTCACATTGACAACAGCAAGAAGGGGGGAGGGTAGAGGGTGGATTATGAATTATCATTTATGTATTCCCATGACGTACAAGTGTTCAATATTGTGTATGCTTTCTTCCCACGAAAATACCAAACTATCCAGAGGGTGCATAGCACCACTTAATAAAAATGGATTTTCACTCATTGGCCAAAGGATATTCATTGAATAATTTGTACATGTCATGGGACATTTTCAGTGTACCTCATCTACCGCATTGCATGCATAAAGGCATAATGCATCTAGCCCAGCTACATAAGGGTTGTAATATACAATACAGTAAACTATGGATGCATGTCTTTCACAAAATGAGAGAATACTCCATGCCCGTAAGAAATTTGGTTTGAACCTCTCAACAGTATCCCAAGTCAGAGAATAAGTGATGACAAAATACATTAGGCCTTTGCACGTTTAACCACATCATTCAAATCGTGTTCTAAAGGCCTCCCACATTATTTAAACTGAATATTATGAATTGTTATAGGATCTATTTTGGATTACTCATCCCAGTTAGAAAACATCCTTCACCACAGCAACCCTATCAATCATACTATTTGTAACAAATATATGTAGACAGCCATGATGTATTTGCTTGTGCTTTAACAGCAATTGATAGAACAATGTGATATCATACCAACAAAGTATTATCACTATATCACATGTAGAACTCACTGTAAATTGGTGTTTCCGCCGCTGCGTGAAATTTGGAATATAAGACTTGATAACCTATTGAAAAGCACATTGTCAAAATACCTTGATACAGTTCATCGACACCTTCATGAGTCTAGTTTTATGTAAAGGTGTTGGGCCTATTTGCCGATCAAAGTTTACTTACACATGAATATGAGGCACACAACTCATGCCTTGGGTCTGCACAGGACAGGATGAGGGACGACTAGAGTAGCTACCCATACATTGTACATCATTGATCACTGCCCAGTGGGAGCAGGTTAGATCATCTACCAGGCCCTCCCCATGAGGTAACGTTATATTGGCATCATCCACGGACACTGGTGGCATTCCCTCATATCCAAGATGGCGGATTAGAATCCCTACAGGTATTAGGGCTCTGCAGGGAAATACACATGGTCTATGGACATAGAAAAAAGGAGTGGGTTGAGCAGGGGGGGAGGCACTGAATGGGTATTCTGTAGCGTTTTGATTAGGGTTTAGACCGGTGGGCGGCAGGGACTGGGTAGTGTAGTGGGTCGCCGCTGTACTATTTCTATGGAACCAGTTTGTGTTATATTTGGTATGTGTGTTGCCGTGTATCCAGGCCGCACTCCTGTCTAGTGCCGAGTATATGGTTATATAAGCCCACACCTGAGGATTGGTGGAGCGCGGCCTGGTTATGTGCATTGAGCCGTGACCGCCACGTGTCACCCGACATATCTCGGGTACCGTGTCGGCCCGGATGCACCGGCGCGTGGTTACCCGGAGTTCCTCGGGAACTCAAGTGTTTACAAGTAATGGGGAGAGTTACATAACGACCAGTACATAAGACCTGGGGTTCTGCTAATCGAGGACCCAGTCTTGCTGTGCACTTCGGCCAGCTCGACTGCTCCACAACAGAGCTTCCCCGAACTCTGTTGTACCTTTTAGGCCTAGTCCTGTCGCTGCTTCCAACTTGGTCACCCTGCGTCTTTCTCTGTTCCACCCTTTGGGGGAACTAGAGGAGATAGACGCATTGGTGCACAACTCCGGGTACAGAACTCCCTCTGGGGGAGTCTGATCCAAGTGGAGTTAACCAAGATGGAAGAGAGCCTTGGAACTCGGGAATTATGTACTAGACCATGAGCGTATACCTCCTGTATGTTCATATGACCACTGGTGTTCAGAAGCCTATTTGATTGTTACTATCCGTCTGTATGATTACGAGCCGTATGTCAGAATGAATAAAGTATAATTTCTGAACAACCCATTTTCGAATCTGGAGTTTTTCATAGCCGATGCCTATCCTAGAATAGCCAACAGCTACACTGGTGCCGTGACCACTTTGGGTAAGTATTGATTTATATTTATTTTTTTTCACTTTCTGAAATTGAGAGGTAAGCTCTTATATGTTTGAACCAGAATTGGTAGGTTTCAAGGATAGTTATTACAAGTTGCTTTTGTGTGGTGAAGATATGTCAGATACAGAGGTACCTCCCCCGTCAGTTACAAACCAAGGGGAGGGTATGCGTCCTGGACTACGGTCTAGGGTTAGGTTTAATGCTAGGCAGAAGGTACATACGTTCAATCAGAGTAGGGAAATTGGACATGGAGGAGAGGAGGAGGCCCACGAGGTGAGATCTGAGGATTCACAAGGGGATCCTCCAGCAAAACGTCCAGCTCTAGAACCAGATATGGAGGGACCTGTCCAGGCGGGGGACACCTCACGGGAGGATGTGACGCTTGGACAGGTGACCATGGAAGATGCTGGAGAGGATAGTGACTCTAGTATGCCTAGTCTGGAGGGTGCAGTAGATGTACCAGTGACATGGGAACGTAGACCAGTGCCCACTGTAGGGACAGTGGAAAGGACTAAGATGGTAGTCCAGGGCAGTCAGCAGGGGGTTGAGGTTGTCAAAGGGGACGACCTGGAGGAAACTCCGGTGGAAAGAAAGGAGACAGCTGTGGCAATCTCCAAGGGAGATAAGCTGTTTCCAGATCCTTTTAGGTTGACAATACCTGGTCTGGAGGTTCTGCCTTATGAACCCAGGGAGAGGTTGAGCCTGGATGACATAAGGACGCTCCGATTGAGAAATGAGCATGAACACATGAAGGAAGGGATCAGAATAGAGGAAGAATCCTTGAGGAAGTTGAAGGAAGAAAGGGAAGCTTTTGAAAAGAGTTTTTTGGCAAAAAGGTCAGGGAACATCGGGGAACATGCAGCTCAGATAAAACATCTGGAACAAATTTCTGTCAATGTGGGTCTACTTGAAGGTACTAAAACCAGACTGAAGTCTGAAACAGAAAAGCTAGTGGTGCGGAATAAAGAAATTAGTTCCGAGATTCTAGCAAGACAGTTACAGGTAGCTGAGTATGATGAGTTATTGAAGAAACAGGATAGTAAGCTGGGAGAGTTAGAGGCGCTAGCTCAACAAGCTGAAAATCACATGGTGAACAAGCTAGAACCAAAAGGGACGAAGGAAATTGGGGACCCAGTGGGAAAGGCGCAAGAGGTGTCTAGAGATGAGACCTTTGTGACTGCCGACGAGCCCTCAGTAGTTATAGTCAATACGGTGGAGGAGGTAGTGAAACCACCTATCACTGAGGATCTAGATAGTTCCATGGTAATACATACAGCAGATATGTTATCCAGTGTGAGTGGACACTCATCCATGCATGGCAGTAAGTTTGACAAGAATGAGGAGTTCATGTTGGAGCTTTGTGGTAGAGTTGAAAAACTGTTTCAGGAAAAGTTAGATTGCTTTCTTGAAGAAACAGAGTCAGTGAGCGTGGAGAATGACACTAAGGGAGGAAAAGGAGACGTTCCGGTAGCTCAGGCTACAGGGAATAAGGCTCCTGTGGGACCAGTTAACACTGCTCCAGCTCCAGGTGCTCATTCTACTCCAGCTCCAGGAGCAAGGCAGGTTCATGCAGTTCCGGTAAATGTGTCTACGGTGGGTAGACCAGGTTTGCCCGGTGGAGCATACATGAATGCTCGGCCGCCAGGTCAAGGGAATCTGGCCGGGCCTAACACCTCCTACGGGGGATGGGGCAATGTGGGACCGGATAACTGTTATGGGAACGCGAGGCCTATGTTCAATATACCACCTCCCCCATTACCTGGCAGTCATATAACTCCAGGAAGCATGTATACACCAAGGACCGGAGGTATTGATCAGAGTGGGACACCCTATCAACATAGAGGGAATATGTCGATGGAGGACGAGGCAGTGTTCCAAAGCAATCCAGCAATTAGAAGATTGGGGATTGATGCGGTACCAAATGATGTGGGGAACCATAGAGCAGTAGACTATGCTTTGAGTCAGGCTGAGATACCGTTGAGAACGGGGATGACAGCTGTAAAGAAGCAGGCTATCAAGATGAAGCAATATGATGGCTCAGTTCCATGGAGGAAATGGTTCACACGATTTTCAGCAGATATGCGACATAATGGTTGGGAAGGCGATGAGTGCCTTGCGGCTTTGTCGTGGTGTCTGCGAGATGGTCCTGGTGATCCAGCCCTAACAAGCTTTGAATTAAGCGGGGGAAGAACGTACAAGGGATTGGTGGAAACGGCTTCTTGGGCTTTGGGTTCCACATCCGGTGCGGATCCCGCGTCTGAACTGGAGGAAAGAGTTCAGAAACCCGGTGAAGGACACCGACAGTTTGGAATGGCTCTCCGAGTGCTAGCAGCAGAAGCATTTGCATCTATGAGTCCAAGTGATCCATGGCTGGTGAGGAAGTTGTCCAGCCTGTATATAGATGGACTTAGGGATGGGAGATTGTCAAGCGAGATTGCTTCACAGTGGAAGACCACTATGTCGCTAGCGGACATCTTCGAGCTCACAGAGGATGCTCTGAGGAAGAGGAAGCCGTTGAAAACTGTGGAGGCAGCCCCTGTAGCTGAAGTGGAGATACCCGCAGAGGAGGGTGAACTGACTACAGAGGGTGTGCAAGAGGTGGCAGCTGTAGATCCTAAGTGGGGAGGACGTCGTACTTTGTATAAAAGACGAAAGATTCCAGGATCAGACGCTCCGGCACCAGAGGAGGGTGCATTGAAAACCATGATTGGAAAAGTCATGGATGAGCATAGTAAAGCTGAGAAGGCTGAGAAGGTCGCAACTCGTGGTCGCGGTAAGGGGAAACCCAACAAAGACACAAAATGTTACAATTGTGGGAAGAAGGGTCACTTTGCAAGGACATGTTGGTCCAAGGATACCAGGAATGTATCATCGGTCGAGAAACAAAAAGACGGACCCTCTTCTGACCAAAGCCCACCGCCGACGGAAAACTAACAGGGGTTGTTGTCGATGACAAGATAACAACCGCGCCTGTGATTGTCAAAGGTACTGTCGAGGGAGAATCAAAAGATTCCATTTCATGGGAGCCGCTGGGGTTAGCCGCACCTGAGTCTGATCCGCCAGGTGGAGACGGGCCCCAGGGAACGGACGAGAAAGGTGTTGAAGATTTAGCTCATCTGGACACCGTCCGTAGAATTGAGTTGGCGGAAGAAGTAGAAAGGTTTTGTGCTTCGCGACTCAAACCCGATGATCCTATAGTTAAGTTTCTCAACTCGAGGGGATATGACTTGGGCGGTGAAACTGGGATCCAGAGATTTGCCTTACAACCTTCTCCTTTACAAGGGAAGAGAGGGTCTTGCCTGTGCAGATTCAGGGTTGCTTGGGGGAATTTCTGATCGATACTGGAGCTAGCCACTCCATGATGGGTCACCATTTCTTCAGGAAGCTTGCAGGTCTGCCGACTAGCCCTGTGGGGCCTGGGTCGGTCAGAAGTGCTGATGGATCTCATATGCGGACACATGGCAGACAGGTGATACCCTTCTGGGTGAATCAACATTCATTTGTTGTTTCAACAACTGTGGCTGAACTGACGGATGAGGGAATCTTGGGAGTGGATTTTTGTTCTCTGTATGGATCGGTATTGGATAGTGTGACGGGGGAACTCACTCTTCAATATCCACAAGAGATGAAGGTCCAGTGTGTGCTCCGCTGGATTTCAGGCGTCTCATCTGTCTCGCAGACAGTGCGAATTCCTCCCCGCCATGTATGCAATGTAGTTGTATACTGCCGGGAAATGGAGTTTGACCACATGGGGGTGGTGGAACCGAATCAGCAGCAGTTGAGTAAGCTGGGGTTGGTTTCCACCAGTGCCTTAGTGCAAAGTTCAAGACGAACAGTAGTACCAGTCAGTAATATGACTTTTCAGGATGTGTACCTGGAAAAAGGGACGACCTTTGGGGACGTGACGTATGCTGATGTGGTAGGAAGAGCTGACTCACCTGAGGTAGAGTTAGCAGCAAAGAGGGCAGTGGAATTAGGAGCTTTGGATCCATCCGCTATGCCAGTGGTATTGCAAGACACTGGAGAGCAGGATAGGAAGGAAGGCTATGGGTTACCACTGCATCTTTTGCCATTAGTAACAGATAGCCATCTGGAGAAGGAAGAGGACAAAGGGAGTCTGGCTCAGTTGTTGTGCGAGAATGCAGACTTGTTCTCTGCTCCAGGAGAGCAGTTGGGTAGAACTGACCGAGTAACTCATCGGATAGACACCGGTTCTAGCCCGCCATTACGCTTGCCTTACCGGCGCCTGCCTTTGTCTAAGAAACAGGCATTGGAGGATGAGGTGGACAAGATGTTAGGGGAAGGGATAATAAGGCCTTCTGATAGTCCATGGGCTAGTCCAGTGGTAATGGTTACCAAAAAGGATGGCACCTGTCGATTCTGTATAGATTACAGGAGACTAAATGGGATTACGAGGAAAAATGCCTACCCCTTGCCACGCATTGATGAAAGTCTAGATTCCTTGGGTGGCAATCACTGGTTTTGTACCTTAGATCTGCAGTCAGGCTACTGGCAGATTGGGATGCACCCAGAGGATAAGGAAAAGACAGCGTTCACAACTCACAGGGGGTTGTTTGAGTTCAATGTGATGCCGTTTGGCTTGTGCAATGCTCCGGCTACTTTCGAGAATATGATGGAGACAATGCTAAGGGGATTGTTGTGGAAAAACTGTCTGGTTTATCTGGACGACATCATAGTTTTCGGGAAAACTCGGGAGGAGTGTCTATCAAATTTGACCATGGTGATGGATCGACTGAGATCCTATAACCTGAGACTGAAAGCTAAGAAATGCAAGTTCTTCAGGCAATCAGTGGAATATCTGGGCCGAATTGTCAGTGGCACAGGTATTTCGGCGGATCCAGGGAAATTGGAGGCAGTAGCGAGTTGGGCAACGCCAAAAGATCAGAAGGAAGTAAGATCGTTTTTGGGTTTTTGCTCATACTACCGCGATTTCATTCCCGGATTTGCTGAGGTGTCGGCTCCTTTACAGGCGCTAGTAGTAGGGAAAAGGAAGGGAACGTTGAAGCTACCTCCATTTATTTGGACGGAATTAGCTGAACAGGCTTTTCAGAAGCTAAAGGAGTTATTTACGGTAACTCCTGTGCTGAGCTATCCTACTGAGGGTGATCAGTTCATCCTAGACACCGACGCTAGCAACGACAGCATAGGCGCTGTCTTATCCCAAGTACAGGAGGGGAAGGAAGTGCCCTTGGCATTTGCTAGCAACAGCTTGAGTAGAACTCAACGCAATTATTGCACCACCAAAAGAGAGTTGTTAGCCATAGTAGTATACACGAAGAAATTCCGCCATTATTTGTATGGTGGAAATTTCATTCTGCGTACAGATCATTCATCCTTGAGATGGCTCCTTAATTTCAAGGAGGCAGATGGGATGATGGGTAGATGGATCTCCGCGTTGTCTGAATTAGGGATAGAGAATGCCCAGATTCAGCATCGGAGCGGAGTGAAGCACGTGAATGCGGATTGCTTGTCTAGGAGACCAATCCGAAGATGTGCAAGGTTGGACTGTGAAGACTGTGGCATACATAACGCTTTGGTGGCTCCAATAATGAATTTTGATCCAGCCTGGGAAGAGAACTTGGTGTTCTGGTTGGCGGAGTCCATACTTGAAGCTCAGCAGGAGGACGAAGGTATCAATGTGAGCTGCTCGTCCCGTCAGACCTGCTCTGTCATTAGAATGTGTGGAAGTGAGGAACTTAGTGGGCCAATGGTCTCAGTTGGTAGTGCGAGACGGCCTATTGTGTAGATGGAAAACTCTTGAAGGCAAAGCCAGGAGGAGGCTACAGATAGTCTTGCCAGCTTCTCTGAGATGGGAAGTATTCGAGTTTTACCATGGTCATCAGACTTCCGCTCATTTTGGCAGGAAACGGACTTTGGACAAACTAGCGAGGAGATATTACTGGCCTGGGATGTCTAAGGATGTAATACGTTGGTTGACGGAATGCCCGACGTGTTGCCTGGTAAAGCCGGGTCCTGGGAAAGGTAAAACATCTCTCAGACAAGAATTGTTCGGAGTCAGATTTGCGAGGATAGCCATTGATATAATCACTGGCTTCCAGACAACTCCAAACTCCAACGTGTGCATGATGGTAGTACAGGACTACTATACCAAGTACGTGAAGGTGATCCCAATGAAGGATCACACGGCATTAACCTGCGCACAGGCTTTGGTTGAGGAGTGGGTACTAACATTTGGTGCACCTCTCATGCTACATTCAGACCAGGGTAGGGAGTTTGAATCACGTCTCTTTCAAGGGATGCTGGAAGAATTGGCCATAGTGAAAACACGCACTAATCCTTACCGACCGCAGTCGGATGGGATGGTTGAGAGGTTCAACCGTACGTTGATTCAGGGGTTGACCACGCTGGTTAATTCCAAGCAGGATGACTGGGATACGTTTTCCCAGTATGTGGCTCATGCATACAACGGTACAGTGCATGCTTCAACTGGCTGCACTCCTAACAGCCTGGTATTTGGATCCGAGATCATAATGCCTGCAGATTTGGTCTTTGGCAGTGTGCTGCGGAGGAAGAATGTCCCATGCCGAGTGGCATTTGCGGAATCTCTACGCAGAGAATTGCGAGAAGGCTATGCATTGGTGAGAGGCCACTTGAAGAAAGCAGCCATCCATCAGAAAGTAGGGTATGATACAGGCTTGAGAGAAAGGAAGTATGTAGTTGGACAAAAGGTGGTGAGATTGAAACCACCTGTACATGGAAAAATCTCGAGAGGTTGGGATGGGCCGTTTGAGGTAACAAAGGTAATATCTGATGTTACTGTATTGTTGAAAAATGTGCGAGGCAAGATAGTTGCAGGCCATGTGGATCGCCTGAAGCCTTGGCTAGGTCGCCGGCCCGGCGATGAGGATGAACCTTTGGTGGAAGTGCCGATGCCCCAACCCAGGTGGGTGCGTAAGGAACAGGTTACAGCACCCCCGCCTACAAAGAAGACTAGAAAAGCAACGCCAGCTAAAAAGGTCAATGGTAGGAAGAAGAAGAAGTTAGTTACTAGAAAGGAACCTGGAGAAGTTCCTCGAGTAATTGAGAAGAAGAAACCCCAAGGACCCATACGTAGAAGTGCTCGTATAGCGGGTCGAGGTGCTGTTACGTAAAAGCGGCGGGGCTGGGTTGGTTTGTTATGGTTACCCGGAAGAGTTCGGGTCTCCAAGGACTTACCCGGTAAACCCCGGAACAGTTGCGTAACTGGTGCTGATTGTCGAAAACACAACGAGAAATACCGGATTTTTTTCTTTGGTCTTTGTGACGGGAATAATGGTGAAAGTGACCAGTAGATGGCATTGGGGTACCCAACGTTCTGCTTAACTAAAGTTAGTTTTGAATGTTTACATGCTATGGTCTGTGAGTTGGTTTCCCATTTAGTACTTGTCGTGATGGTTTCGGATTAAAATCCAATCAACTTAGTCAGTAATTTTTCTAAGGATGAGATGAGAATCCTAAAAAGAAATATTATGTGGAAAGAACGGGTGTAGGATTCGTTCTAGGAACATGAGAATGGGACTCATACGTCTTCCGAATTTATTCGGACCACCAAAGAAATTTACTTTGACACGTATTTTTTTATTATGTTTGTTTAAAGAGCGTTCTAAAAGTTCATATGCTACAAATAATACAGCCTTGACGAACTAAAGACTTGCTATTACTTGAAATGATGTGTAAAATACAATCCGAGATAATCCGGCGAAGATTGCAACTACTACGCAGTTTACTTCGCTACCCGGTTTTCTTCGGATAATACCGGATAACTTCTTCGGGAAGGGCTATCCGGTACCCGTGATCCTTTGCGCTTGGATGCGCACGCACGCTGGTTTGGCGCGGAAAGTGTCAGTCCTGCACATACCGTTGGAGAGGGTGGATGTGAAGGCACCTCTCTCCGGGGATGTTAAACAGCAGTTAGTCATCTAAAACTGCTCTACATGTGAGGGGGAGAGGAGACACTAAAGTGAGGTAGTACAGGAGGACACTTTTGTAACAATTTTTCTGATTCTACTACCCATTTAAGCTCATTTTGAGAGTGGGCTCCTCTGGGCCGCCCTCTGTGTAGTTATCATGGCGGATAACTATCTGTCGGGTAACTCCCGTGGAAGGAGTCACTCGACGGAGGTTTCCCCTCTGTCGCAGGAACAGAGAGAGTTGTTAGCTTTGGGGGACCTGGAGTCAACAGCTCCGGTCGATTGTAATCTTCCAAAACGGTTTAGGGAAGCGGATTTACCAAAATTTGTGTATCAACCACCGAGTAAGATGAAGAATAGGGGAGTAAAACGCCGGAATGGCAGTAATATCTCCGAGATAAGGAAAACTGAACAGGTTAAAACCACACAGTATCTCCTAGCTCGGGGAGAACATGTAAGGAAACTGGTAGATATGGGTTTGTCAGTGGCGCAGGCTAGGGGGTTCGTGTCAGGGCCGGGGTTAAAAGGACTCGAGGCCGGGGGATTCCCCTTGTTCCAGGTTGGGAATATTGCGTTACCACCTTCTTCGGGAGTAACCCGAACTGACCCGAATATGCCCGGGATACCGGTGCACTCGGTCAGTCACGCTCCAGTGGGTGCTCCGTGGGGTCCTATGTCATATGACCGTGCAGATGGTTTACATCCGGTGCATGGTAACTTTGTACCCGATTGGAATGCCCCTAAACAGTCAACTCCGGAACGTATTCCAGCCATGGCAGTCATGCATTTTGCAGCTAAATTTGAGAAATTTGAGCCGGATGCAGTAATTCCTGGGAGTAAGATATGCAGGGGGGCATACGTCCGGGAATTAGACGGATTCAACGAGAGGAAATGTACTAAGCTATTCAGAGCTCCTTCCAATAATTCTAAGTCCAAACCCTACACGGGAGAGATTACTGGGGAGATAGGGAGCCGAGCTAGGCTACCCTCCTATAAAGATACGGAGAGGGATATGGAGTTCTGGTTAGAACATACTAGTTCAGGGGCACATCAAGCTTACAAGTTCTGGGATGAGGTTATACAGCAAAGTATGGGGACATACAGGGCTGCCGACCTCTCCAACGAGGATAGAGACCGTTTGAAATGGGCCTGGATGACATTTGTCCCACCGGGTATGCCTACTTATAAATCTGGGAGAGGTTGGAGGGTAGGTTTGGGGCAGTGCCCATTCAACGAGTGTATGGATAGAAATCCAATGGCCGAGTATTTGGACCTGTACCAGTTCGCACGACATCTAGTGGAGTTCCACGGACACTCCAAAATGATGTGGCAGTGCCGGTCCAAGTCTAATCGCTCAGTCAAATGTATGAAAGATGGTGAACCTTTCAGCACTTCTAGAAAGGGTTGTATGGTAAGGCACTTAGTGGATGTACACCATATGAAGGCTGAAACTGCCATGTCCAATCTAGATATTCTCGAGAATTGCCCGGAGGCCTTAGGACTCACGGACAGAGAAAAGTGTGTGAGGGTACCACAGGGGTTGGCATACACCTTGGTGTTCAACCATAACCCGAGAAGGTTGTGGCTGAATCGGAAGGCGTGGCCATACTATATTCAGGACTTTCCAGAGAAAGCCGCTGATTACCGTAGTAAGATGGAGTTGGCCACTCCTCCCAAAGGTAAAGTGTTGTCTGAAGGTAAAACTGTGGACCATGGAGTGTATACTCCTGTCTCTGTTACCTTAGGAGAGATGCGAACCACAGGTTCAGAGGAGTCCTCAGCTTCTGCTGGGTTAGACTCATCACCTGACGGTCGATCTACCCCAACCAAAAGACGTGCTCCAGGGTCTTCCTGTGGGTTTAGTAGGAACACTACTGAATCCAACAAGGAGGGCTCTGGCGGATCATTACCGAGGGTTGCTGTTAGCCCAAGGCTAGCCATAGAGGAGAAAATGGTAAAAGACCTGTTAGCTTCTCCTGTAGAGGAGGAGGATGACTGTGTATTTGTGGGACAGGAGGTAATACCTCCTACCACAATCTCTGAGGCTGGAGGGAACCCGGGAGTGTCAAGGAAGATATTAAAAACAGAAAATACTTCTACTGATAGTCAAGGGTATGTAACAGGGAAGATAGAGTCAGTATATGGGAAGGAGGATTCCAAGACTAAGACGATCTATAGAACGATTGATTTCCAATCTGAGGGGGGCGATTGGGTGGATCATAAATTCACCCCACCCACAGGCAGGGTCCAATCAAGTAAAATAGAGATGAGGAAGGAACAGGAGATTGGTCGTAGACTATCCTCCGTTCCATCACCATCTACCTGTATGGGGGGTCTCTCAGTGAACTCTCCATCATCTGGGGTGGATGAAGAAGGGATGTGTTTGGAATCGGTCCCTCTGCCTAAGCTGACTGGTGATATTGATCACCCTGAGAATGTTAGTATCAGGAATCTTCTGAAAGAACAGTATGTCACTGGGCTGAAAAGTTCATTTGACACACTGGATCTCGCTTGTCAACTAGCTCTGCAAGGGGCTAGGGCTCAAGCTGAGCAATTGGTAAAAGAAAGTCGTTTGGCCGAATTAGAGAAAGTGGAGACTGCAAAAGCAGAACTCCTATCTAAAATGTCCAAAATGACTGAGGAGAATGAAGCCCTCAAACGACAGTTGGGACAACGGGATGACATGGTAGCAACCTCTAGCAAAATTGTAGACGATTTGAGATTGAACATTGAAAAATCTCGTATGGAAAGTCAATTTTTAATTGACGATCTCAAAGTCAAGTTGGATCGCAGTAAGGATATGGTCAGTTCTGCTGAACATAAACTAACTGCTGCCCGGACTGAAATTAGTCTAAAAACTAAAGTTATTCGGAATTTAGAACACGAAATTGGTGGTCTAACAGAGGAATTTTCTAGCTATAGAAAGGAAGCTCAGCAGAACGATGACTTCTACGAAGAGTTGGCTGAGTTCTTCGAAGATTGCTATGAAATCCCATTGTCAAGTTGGTACGACGAGAGTGTGTACAGGGTTGACCGGGGTTCTGCCCCTCTTCCCTTGGGATTTGACGGTGATGCATACGCACAAAGGTTGAGAGCTGACTCCAGGGCTAGTGATATCCCTCGGAGTCCTCCACCTTCACCTGCAAGGGACGAGATGCACCTGGCTGACTGCAGTTATGTGGCTGCCACCTCCATGGCCTCTGGGTCATCGGAGTTGGTTCCTGTGACGTCTGTTCCTGTGACATCTGTTCCTGTGACGTCTGTTCCTGTGACGTCTGTCGCTGTGACGTCTGCTGCCGTGACGTCCACCTCTGTGTCGTCTGCTGCTAAGACGATGCAGTATACTACAATGGGGATGGACACAACCGTGTCTTCCTTTGAGACTATGGATACTCCAGCTGGGGTGTCCACTCTAGCGAGGATGGTGGTGAATGAACTGCAGACAGAGTCGCCCAACTCGACACCTGTCTCAACACCAATACTCGACGCCACCTCTTGTCAGTCACCTTACCAGATACCGGAAAGTGAGACTAGAGAGGCGGTCCAGATATTGATGGAGCTGACCGATGCAATCGCAGAAGCTGACCTACGTCTGACTGTCCGTGATGCTGAGGCGCTTATGGCTCCTGAAAACGAACTTGAACAATCCATGATGGTGGATCCTCCAGTGGACCTACCTGTGACGACTGGTTCTGTGTCAGGGAACCATCGTCCATCTACCCTGGACATTCCTATATCCATGGCGAGTGTACCTATGAGTACTCAAGTGCATTTTCCCAACCCTGACGCTTTGCAGCTGGGCCTGGGATGGACATTTCCATTGAGATAAGTGACAACCGATCGAGTGAATGCATGTCGCCAGTGTCCAGAAATGAAGAACTTTTGCTGAGTGGCGAGTCATAAAAACATTCCCAGTTTGCAGCATATATAGAACCTCTACCATGTGTCGTCATCAAGGTTGAACTTTTGCAGTAATGGAGCTATTAGTGCACCACGGACCATATGATGCTTTAAAATACTATAGACTATGGGTCACAAGATGACTATATATATATATATATATATATTTATGAAAGACTGAGATGACAAGAACAGTGGATCATTATCGCCTATTTATGAAAAGACTTTGATATGATGCCATATGATCTATCATCTAGGTTTTGCAGTTGTTGAAATATATAAAAACTGTTAAAACCATCACCAAAGAGTGTTCTATTTGCCATAAGACAGTATTTGTAAAACGGGTTCTGTTTGATTTGATGACATGTGCTATAGGTATGATTATTGTATGCCGATTGTGATTCTCTGAATTAACCGTCCAATGAGTAAAGGTATAAGGGACTGGATCCTGATGATACCTACTGGAGTAAAAGGTTACTTGACTGCATTCGTGCTATGTGTAGATCTGTGGTAATAACATATCAATGAAACTGAAAAACGTGAAATTTATTCAGGTACTGAGAATGGAAATTGCGTAAGTTGTTATGGAGATCCGTAGGCTCTCGTTGATTACTTTCAGAAGGAAGGTATCAAGTGAGGGGCTGGATCATTCTATTTTTCAGCTTACTGCGTTTTTGATCTTTGAACTGAGTGTGGAGATTAATTCTCCCTGAAAGTTGAAATGTGTTGCCAAGATACTTGATCTGATCGCCTTAGCATTTCTTTATGGAGAATGCCACTTGTGTTATTATGTAGGTTACATCAAAAAGGACACCTATGTGACCATAATTGGCATAAGGTTTTTGAAGTCCTTGGTTGGATTGAAACTGCATTTACCGGATCTACGCTATATGTTCATTTATTCCAAAAATATTGACCTTTCAAACCTTACTCTGGCACGTAAAGCGAGTGAGTCCATTCAAATAGACGGGTTGGGTCAAGATTTACTATAAAGTCGACACTTGCCACCTTTTATGTTTCCAAAATGTCTCGTATGAAAAATTGGTAACTTTTAAGGAGAAGTGCTCATATTGATCTGTATGTATATGATACCTGTTGTAACAAATCGTTTTCGATAAAACATGGTTAGTATACGATAGTATGTCTTAAAAGTTTTATATATTTTTTTATGATATATAGTCAAGTTTGTTTTATAGGGCTTGACTGGCTGTGTGGAGTTTATCCTCTTAGTCCCAGAAATCATGACTGTTATTGAAGGATGATACTCGATTATTGTGTAACTGGATCCTGAGGGTTGATATGATTGACGTTAATATCAAAGAGGATGAAGAGATATCTATAATACTCAAGAAATATATAAGTGGTTCTGATAGAAAGAGTTACGCTTGTCTCCACTATGTATGTGTTTGGAGACAATATATATGTTTTTTCGGGTTGTTTGGAGATAAAATTTGTCATTGTATCAAGGTAGTATAAAAGTACTGCACTTTGTGCCGCTATTTAGACGCTGTGATATTGTCTGAAGGGGGGTAGTGTAGTGGGTCGCCGCTGTACTATTTCTATGGAACCAGTTTGTGTTATATTTGGTATGTGTGTTGCCGTGTATCCAGGCCGCACTCCTGTCTAGTGCCGAGTATATGGTTATATAAGCCCACACCTGAGGATTGGTGGAGCGCGGCCTGGTTATGTGCATTGAGCCGTGACCGCCACGTGTCACCCGACATATCTCGGGTACCGTGTCGGCCCGGATGCACCGGCGCGTGGTTACCCGGAGTTCCTCGGGAACTCAAGTGTTTACAAGTAATGGGGAGAGTTACATAACGACCAGTACATAAGACCTGGGGTTCTGCTAATCGAGGACCCAGTCTTGCTGTGCACTTCGGCCAGCTCGACTGCTCCACAACAGAGCTTCCCCGAACTCTGTTGTACCTTTTAGGCCTAGTCCTGTCGCTGCTTCCAACTTGGTCACCCTGCGTCTTTCTCTGTTCCACCCTTTGGGGGAACTAGAGGAGATAGACGCATTGGTGCACAACTCCGGGTACAGAACTCCCTCTGGGGGAGTCTGATCCAAGTGGAGTTAACCAAGATGGAAGAGAGCCTTGGAACTCGGGAATTATGTACTAGACCGTGAGTGTATACCTCCTGTATGTTCATATGACCACTGGTGTTCAGAAGCCTATTTGATTGTTACTATCCGTCTGTATGATTACGAGCCGTATGTCAGAACGAATAAAGTATAATTTCTGAACAACCCATTTTCGAATCTGGAGTTTTTCATAGCCGATGCCTATCCTAGAATAGCCAACAGCTACAGTAGCGTTATGATTAGGACTGGGATGCTGGGACAATGGGTAAAGTTATGGCCAGGTCGGCAGGGGGGCATGGATTGATACAAGTCCTAAGAGAAGATAAGGAAGCTAGATTAGGGCTAAGGAGTAGGGAAGGCATGGCAGAGCTACCCTTAACTGTCTGTACCATATTTTGGTATCTGAATAATTATTACCAAGGGATTTTACTCATACACCACGCAGACTAAAAATGGTAAAATATATGAGATGTTATGCATTAAGGCACTGCGCTGCCTTTAATGGTTGATATACATTATTTAAGGTAGTCTGTGTAGTGGTAGTGCCTGCCCCTTTCCCAGCTGCTCACTGACTGACACTCTAATGGTGCATCACACAGTGCTCACTCACTCATCTTAGCTGTTCCTCCTCAGCAAGGATTAGAGAATGCCTTCAACCCTTTTTGTCAAAACAGTTACTTCGGAGAGATTGCTAAACACTAGTCTCATTTATTCTCGTTCAAGATAGTCAACTGTCCTTTCTTCTGACTGGTTAAAGGCTGCACTTAAACTCTTCTCAGAGAAATTCTTACGAGCCACAACACAGAAAAGAGAAGTAGAATCACCGTGACTTGATAACTGACGTAACTCTCCCGGGGACTCTAAAGTGACTCCCTAACATTAGCAGGACTCTATAATAACTCTATAATGACTCATATTCTAAGACTCCCTAATGATTGGGAGTTACTTTAGAGTCATGGGGAGAGTTACCACAGTGATTGAGTCCAGACCCCCATTTGGGAGTCACCGTAATTCTACTTCTTATCTCTGTGCACCATTAGCATTGTCTCATTACTGTGGCAGCAGTTTGCCTCCTTCCTACCGTTCCCACTGTATGCATTTGGCCCTTGTTTATAAAACAGCCGTAATCTATCATTTCACCTGAAAAGGACTCTTATAATTATGAGCATCTGCAGCTCTTAGCACAGATATGTGTCTCAATCTGATTAAGGAGCTGATTGTGAGGACTAGATCTGAAATGTCTTTGTTCTTACTTTCCACCATTGGTGATGCGAGTGCAAAGTATGGATGTAATCAGGGTGTTGTGTGAGGTGTAGATATGGACCAGCTTACATCTCTCTAATCCACATCCACAAATGGATCAGATCCTAAAGAGCTCTCACACACTGTTTCTCTGGTCTTGTTCATTTATTAATTACAGGGGGGTTATGGGTTTGTAGGAGGGGGGGCAAAAACATGTTTACCCCTCTTAAAGGTGTGTGTGTGTGGGGGGGGGGGCTGCGTTACGTATCCTGAACCCTCTTGATGGGGGCGTGTGTAAAAATATGACCCTTTTCAGCATAAAAAACACGATGCATTACTATGGTTGAAAATGGGGGGGGGCAAACATTTTAAGCGCTTTCGCATATAAATAAGGGGGCATCACATTGGAGCTAGCCATCTAAGATCTATTGTAAGTAGATGAGGTAGAACATGATGATGATTTAAGCAATGGTTTCTGAAATATGCCCTCTTCCTCTTTAGATGAAAACCCCCAATTTATCTAGATAATGCACAACTTATCATCTTTCATGTGGGTTGTAAATCACAGTAACCCTTTTTAGATGCATGATTTGATAGTCAGCGTCATTGTTATGGGCAATATCTCCTGATTTATTCAGTGTCTCTTTGAAAGGTGCCCCATCCCCACAATGCGTCTGGGCATATATTCTATGCAGCCATCTGAGCTTTTTGATTCTCATTGTTTAGCTTGGGCGTTGTAAATCAGGGCTGCTTTCTGTTTAGTGGCATGAACTAGCGGCCTATATCAGCCAGCTGATAGGAGTCTCCATCTCATCACAAGAATTGTAAGCAGAGCATTGATCATCGCTCTATGCATATGCGACATATCATCTTTTAATGGTCGCTTCCTTTCATGCTCCTTAAACTCATTTGTGAATAAATGAAGTTTTCCTATTGAAATGTTTTCATCCTTATCAAGAGGCTAGATAAGTAGGCAGTCTGTACATCGATCTCATTAGTTAAAGTGTCCATGCCCACTATTAATCCCTGTTATGGCACCTCTAGGTCTCGAGCCAGTTAATCATCAGGATGCACTAAAGCAGTCCTTGATATTCACCAGATAACTATGAAATCCATATCCCATCCTCTTTGCATTATGAACAAAAATTCAATTTACTGTTTTCAAATTCAATTAGGGCTATTGGTATGGGCTATTCGTTACTAGATACTATGTATGGTTAATATCCATGCAATTCAAGTCCCTCAGACAATTAGTTCTTTATTGTTCTCCTTTGTCACTAGCATTGACTAGCACCAGAGCATAGGATGTGGTGAGCCAAGTCTTATTCAACATACTAAACAGCACAGAAAATACAATTTATTTAATATTTCTTACTGCATCCTGTAGCACTAAGTGCTGCATTAGACTATGGCAGCACCCCATAAACAAGTGTCAGACCTACTGCAACATTGGCAATGGATCCATTAGGGAAGAGGGGGAGGAGATCTGAAGTCAGTCTGTTTTGTAGGCCAAAGAAAACACACCTAAATCAACATGAATTAACACAGTATCTCCACTGACTGCAAGGCCAACTACTGGCCTGGTAGGCAGGTGGGGATCAGCCCATGACCTATTCTCTGTCTAATGCAGGTGCTTCTCAATACTACTTGATTTAATGCTATATCCTGACAGTATTTCATTTAATCCTCTCAAGTGTTTAAATATAGCTAGTAGACATCATCAAAAACTTGATTTTAAATATAATATGTTCATCCAGGAAAAATAAACCTATCCTCTTCAGGCAAGTTGATAAAAGTTAATAAAAGAAAAAGCAATTGAGCTAATGTGAATACACGTAGAGGCCAAGTAATGTAGCTAGAAGCCATTAACTAGAGCAGTAAACATTGAATACTCATACCTGGGCCTCTATTAGTTGTAGAGGGGAAACCCCAGCTTTTGTTGGTGTCTCAGCTCACACCCTCAGCCCCTCTCTGTATGCAGGCAGGCTGGCCACTGAGTTAGACATTGTTTGAGCAGTGTTGTTATGATTTCTGCATGTGCCTCCCATTCCACTGTGGGCGTGCTATATCCAAGTAGACCTGTCTGTTTGAGGGAATTATCGATTCGTCTGCATCTACAGCTGGTGGTCTATGGGAAAACCACTTCTTTCATTTTAGAGTGGCTTGCCTCTACAAATTGGAGAGTTTTGTTTTGTGTGTAACATCTGGCAACTTATTTTTACTTCAGATCATGTGACGAGTCTTGAGCCTGGGTTCCAATAGAGCCAACAAAATAGGTAGAGCCTATTAGACTAACTTTTGACTAATGGGGAATGTCATAAAAGATACAGTAGCAGTTATTTGTCTGGTCAGATTTATGTCATGATTTTAACTAACGTGTATTCCAGTTGGGTCTAGCGTTTTCACTTCCACAATGTTTAAGGACATCAAATGAGAGTGAATCAGATGAAACTATTAAGTTCATGCCTTTGAGTAACGATTTCGCAAGTGCCTTCAAAAACCAGAGACAATACTGGCATGAATCACTCATACCACCAAGTGCAATGGTCCACTATGAACACTCTACTCTTTATATTTTGTAAGAAAGCATCAGTGCATCTACAATAAGTCAAGGGACGACTTCATCTTAAAACTCATCATTTATTCAACATGCTACTGCTGCGTCTTGTTTACTTGCACTTGTTTACTGTTAACTGGCACTCATACATACACTGGACTTGCTGGGAATTAGCTGGTGTAATATGGTACTAATTACCTCTGTGGTCACTCTAATCAGGAGTTCACGTCTTGGCAGTGTTTTATGAGCCTCTGAACCCTTGCCTCATTATAGCTTGGCTCAGGGTTTAGTATGACTTAACCCTTTAAGGACGGCATAATGCCTAAAGCATCATGTCATAGTCGTCATGATGCAAAAATGCGACCCTGGAAAATAACTCACCAGTGCTGCATTCAAACATCATGCCGACCCTACTGGGTTGAGGCACTCCCGAATGGTCAGCATGATGCACCAATGTAGCACTGGCGAGTTACTGGCCGTGGCTGTATTGGTGCATCATGACGACAAATATCATATTTTAGTGACATGTGTCCTTAAAGGGTTAACTAGAGTAGCCTCCCACACATAGTATACAACTCAGTATTCAGCTACCAGGCTTCTTCTACTGGCATGTGTACTGGTCTGGTCTGTACAATTGAATCTGTTTACTGGCGCTCATTCTCACCGAGAATTAGCCTGTATTATTGGACAGATTATCTCATATACCATAGATAATTGCCTGCTGGCCAATGTTGTAAGCCTCTCCAACCCTGCCTCATTATAGGTCAGAACAGGGTTAGGATACCTGCATTACACTAGCCTCCCATATGTACATCAATGCACAGTGGGAGCAGGTAAGATCATCTAACCATACTCGCCTGCCTAGATTCTCAGAGATAATATTTCAATGCCAAAAGCCACCATCACCATCTCTTCCCGTGGTGTATTCTAGTATGCCATATCAGTGTGCAAAGAAAAATATAACAAATGAAAAAGCCATGTGTGTTTCGAGGAGGGATGGCACTTATTAGACCTTTAAGGGATGCATAGCACTTTGACTATGCTATGGACTTTGTCTTGATGATGCATAGATGCAGCCCTGGTGGGTCTACTTGTCACAGCTGCATCCATACATCATACTAACCCCATAAGGATGGCAAGGATCATTTACCAGGACAGACCAAAATCTTGGTATCCAGCTTACCATACATATTAAGCTGTATCAAAATCTTGCCACAGCAATATGAATTTTCCAAATTACTCAAGATCATAATTAAAATCAGATAATTTCAATGTATGCATCTAGTCTAAGGGGCCCAAAGCAGTATGTGGTTTAAATGATTTACATATTTTGAAGGGGGGAATGGGAAAAGAGCCATATGCATTCTTTAAAATGTTGGGAAAGAAATTGAAGATATCAAGCCAGGGAGGACATGGGAGAATATGGAGGAGGAGTTTAGCAGAGATAACAAAGAAGGGGACTTGAGTTGATTAGGTGGAGGTGGGTCATGCCAGGTGTGCTGAGAACGGGAGGGGTAGGAGATACCGGGGAGAGGTATGGAGAGGGGAGGTGATGGTAAGGCTGACAAAGGTGGAAGGTGGTGGGTAAGGAGAGGTAGATTAGGGCAGGGGTTAATTGCAGGCAAGTTGGGACAGGGAGGATAATCAAGATAAGAACTTGAGTTGATTAGGGTTGGGATGACTGGCAGGCAAAGACTCGGTAGAGATTTTGAGATGGGAGCGTCAGGGATTGACAGATGGAATCAGATAAAGGGCGCTGGAAGAAGATAAGTTGAGTTAGATTAGGAGTAGTTGGTGGGGCAGGCATAGCAGCACTCTCCCTATATAATTTTATCTATAAATGTATCTGCAGTAGGGGGTGATGAGGGTACACTCAACCATCAGAGACTGATGTCATTGATATTGGATGACGACTAAGTAAACTATTTTGGCATTTAATATAACTATGTTCTTTAAATGTCAACACATTTAATTCATACAATTTCAGTTTTAAATTGTTCTGCGAGTCTTACTCTTAGTAAAGAAATTGTTAGAACTGAAACGCAGTTATATTCTTCCTGTGTTTTCCCCTCCATCCTGTCATTGCATGTTCCTATATTCAAGACAAATTTAGCAAAACTCTAGATCTTAAAGGACAGCCTAATGCTTCAAATCATGGTCATTTGTTCTCATTATGCACAAAATAACTTGCTAAGGCATGATAATGACTAGGTTTGGTAGAATGTAGCAACTATTCACCAGTGCTGTAATTATGCAGTGCTGGTGAGTACATGAGGGTACGCAAAGTAGTAATGCAGTAAAATAGACTGCGTCTACCCAGTAAGTCAGCTTCAATGAGGTGCCACAACTACATGCACTTTAGACTGATGCAGCAAGAAAGGGTGACTTTTCATAATAAACTTGTGTTTACATTGGTTTTAGCAGAATTCTTACAATAGTGTCTGGAATGGCTATGTTTGTAACCATCTCATATCAAGGGATTCGCAGGACAATTATCCTTCAAATAGTACATGTTAGATTCTAATGCAGCATTCTGAGGTTATATCAATTTGTGAGTTACGCTTAAGAAATGTTCAAAAGCTTTATCAACAACTTTTCTGAAAAGTCACCTTTTCTTGCTCCATTGGGCTATATACAAGATATATATAGTGCATACAGAGTGAGAGTAGTTCTTACACAATGACAGTTGTTTATGAGTAGAACCAGTGCCTCTCCCTCCCTGAGCTGCTCCACCACTGACACCCTAATGGGGCATCCAGCTGCCCTGCCTCACCCATCTCAGCTACTCCTCCCCAGCTATATAAGACTTCTCATAATGATACCCTCCTCTGATATGTGCTTTCTACGATAAGAAGCCCACCCCATCAGGGGAAGCTCAGAAGGAAAGTAAGGCTTATATGCTAAGCACCTAGCATACTATAGGTACGTTTGACATCATAGAATGGTTTGCTTGAATTGGCTAAGCAATTTGTCACTTACTCACTGGCTTCCAAGTATTACCTTTACTCTTTTATTCTAATGACATCTGCTTTCAAGTTTTACCGCGAGTATCCAGTTAGCAGGTTAAATCAAACATTCAATATTGCCAGCCAGTCAATTGGTCAATTGGACTTAAATATATCATGAGTTGTAGGTTGCACACATAATTGTCTAATTTATAATAAAAGTTCAAATTGAGCACTGCTGATGGTCCTGTCAAGGTGCCATCCCAGCTACATCTACATAGCTCCCTGCCTGAATACCAATCTCACTGATAGCACGCCAATCCTTCATGTTAGAGGCAATTCTGAACATATAAGGCCACTATTGTAGTCCCCAAAGTCCAATTGTCAGTCTGGAATACAAGGAGTCAACCGGAGATTAAGCTACCTAACGATCCATTCGGTGTCCCTGTATAATTTAGTTAGTTTCAGCTTTTCTTCTTTAAATGTGCAAATCTCGGTACCCCTCCAGCGGCAGTCGGAGTGGAGTCCGGACAGGTACTCAGCCCTATATATAGGGGCGCTGGGCCTTTAAAACTCTCACACTGGAGCCGCCTTGGACGTATTTGAAAGATTATGAATGAGGCGTATTGATTGAATGGCAGTTTTGGACATTTCTTTGTTTGATTTTAAAAATGCATGTGACACCCATTTCAGGTCCACATTTGAGGACGCAACGCCTTACACATAAAATACCTGTTCCAGCTTGGATTTTGGAAATATTTTAATTGATGTCAAATAAACTTGTAAATATGTGGATTACTAGGTTGATATCTTTAGTCTACTTTTCTTCTACCGATCATTCTAGAAGTAAGTTTGACATTCATGTGTGTAGCTCCGCACAGTGCTGTGCATGAATTTGATTGCGGAGCCGATTGTGGAAACACTAGACCTTGAACATTCCTTACATGGTGCTGTCTGATTGTGTTAAAAGGGTGGCAGTAATTAGCTTTGGGTGCTGTGTAAGGTGCAGATATGGATGGCTGTAAATCTGTTTATTCATCATCCGCAGAAAAGCTTCGCGTTTGGTTTAGATTGAGGTTTTAATATGTTGCGATTGTTTCCTTCCATTCGCTCTGTGATTCACTCTACTCAAGGCAGGAGTTGTGTGTATTTATATTTACTTCTCTGGGGACCTAAGTGTACTCTGCACTAAGGTCCCATTTCCTAGATCATGACAAACAAACGATTCCCTGTTGATTGGAGACGTTTGAGTTGATATAATGCTGGTATGTCTGCCATATACACCTGTACTCAGAGGCTTCATTAGCGCCAGGAAAGGGGGATGGGGCAGGCTGCTTTCTTATAGATAAAATAGATCACCCTACATCAAAAACTGCATTACAATGATTGGACATTCTCCCTATTCTCCCTTAAAGAAAGCACTTTTATCTACAAAAAGCCTAGGTTCTATTAAAGTATGATGAAATGTCGTTATCAATGTTTGGCAAGGATAGCCTACTCATAGGAGTTGTAAATCATGGGTTCGTTTTGTTCAGGTATTTTTTTATTAGCAACATTTCTGTATGAAAACGTAGCCACACACTTATTAACTCTTGAATATAAGGAAAGTCCATTATCACTGTATGATTAGAATTGTGTAAATCAAAATGACTTCTGTTCAAGGGCATAGACTAGAACACAATTACCATCGATAATTGATATCTCAATCAATTGCTTAAATGGCAGCTGATATCCATAAATCTGCTGAAAGGAGTTCCATTCCATCATAAAACTCTAAGCCCAGTAATATTGATCAACCCGTTCAGTATGTGTAACATATCATCTTTTTATGATAACTGATTCCATTCTGCTATGCTTTGCTGTAGGATTTAAGGTTTTTCCTTAAGAAGACATTTAAAACGGACAAGAAGGTAGTAAACCACTATTTAGTGTGTGTGCACACCATTGTACAAACACACTAAGCTAAGATACTAAGCATACTCCATAGATGGATTAGAAGGTAATGATCGACATCGCTGATTATTTCTAGGCAACTTTCATTATGGCTTAACACAAACACCCTTGACAAAGAAAATGTTGTTTTTTCTGATGTGATGTATGCCTGCAATTAGTTGCCAAGTACTAGTAGTATAAAATTTCGGATATGGAATGTAACTAGGTATTCATGTTGTTTCAAAAATGCCTACTATTTTTTAGGGGTAGCAGGTTGTTTAGTGAGCCAAAGTGGTTTATTAGGCCAAAGAAAACATACTTAAGTCAATATGAATTAACACAGTGTGCCCAGATCCCACCTGAGTGTTACTGCCTACTGGGCCAGTGGGCAGGTGGGAATTGGCTTCTGGGTGGTTCTCTGCCTTATGCAGGTGCTTCTCAATACTAATGAATGTAATGCTACTGACAGGCTTTCAAATACGATTAACTCCTAATATCAATATCAGATGAGTCAGAAATGTAAAAAACCTGACCATGACTTGTTTTTCAACTCACCAACTAGAATAAAGAGTGTCGCACATCTTAGTTCAAGGAATAAGTCTTAAATGGTGAACACATTTCATAGCACATTCATAAGGGCCTATGGAAACCCCAACTTTGCTTTTCCTGTAGTCCACGACATGAATAGAGATGAGTGTTGTTACTGGGTTTAACTTATCTTAGATAATAAAACTATCTGTCAAAAATACCTTTCAAGACATTGAATAATCATGCCTGCACCAGCTGGAAAAAGGGGAAATCCCAGCTTTTGTTGGTGTCTCAGCTCACACCCTCAG
This sequence comes from Harmothoe impar, assembly GCA_947462335.1. NCBI lineage: Eukaryota > Metazoa > Annelida > Polychaeta > Phyllodocida > Polynoidae > Harmothoe > Harmothoe impar. Next base: position 66,908,754 of record OX381710.1, on the reverse strand, counting down.
CCCCTCTTTGTATGCAGGCAGGCAGGCCACTGAGTTGGACATTGTTTGAGCAGTGTTGTTATGATTTCTGCATGTGCCTCCCATCCCACTGTGGACGTGCTATATCCAAGTAGACCTGCCTGTTACGTGGAAGTATTGATCTGTCAGCCACTACAGCTGGTGTTACGCGGGAAAACCCCTTCTTTTATTTATTAGTGGTTTGTAACTTTTTTGTTGTGTCCGGCAGCTGGTGGTAACTTCATATCATGTGAGAAGTCTGAAGCCTAGGTTCCAATACTGCCATCAAAAGATATTGAACACATTTTGACTAATGAGGAATTACAATGATAAATACCAGGGAATGCAATGCGATGTAAGATACAGATGATGGCCCGCTTAATGCTTTGTTTCCAACCAAAATTCCAGTAACGTATAAAGGCCACACCTTCAAAATATTACAGAACCTAAGAGAGACCAAACCAGATCCATCCATATCATGTTCAGAATTTTTTTTAAACTTTCAAGTTAACGACAGGTATTTAGAATAATATAATAGATCAGTCGTTCCACCGGGTATAATTGTTCGGTATCGCCAGTTATAACAGAAATGTTTTACCAAGAGTTAAGAGATGAGATTGTATACAGCCTCAACATGTATTAACCAGGCCGCTGCTGCTGCTGCTGGTATGTGAGGTTTAGGGTGTACTAGTGTATCTTGCTCACTGACACTCATACTCACAGTGGACTCACTGGGAATCACTTGGTATTGTTGGACTCAACTCACATACGGTAGCTAACTCCCTGTGAGGCAGTGTTGTAAGCCTGTGAAGTACTGCATAATCTTAGGTTTGAGAAGGGTTAGGGGTAATTCTCTACCACAGCCTCTCATAGTTATATCACTGCTCAGTGGGAGTGTGCTAGATCACCCAACAATATGCGCATGCCTCACTTCTTCCAGATTATACTTTATTGCCATCAGGCAGTCACCATCCCTTTATGTCCCCTACAGTGAATTCAATTACCCAGCTTCGGTGTGTGCAAAATTATGACAAATGGGGATGAGCTGTACCGAGTAGATGAGGCACTTATTAACCCTTTTTTTTTTTTTTTTTTTTTTTTTTTTTTTTTTTTTTTTTTTTTGATTCCAGTATTTATACCCCTCAGTACAAAATCATCCTCAGAGCACATGGCATTGGGGAACAAGACATACTCAGCCGCTACTCTACAAGGCTTGAGTTGGGAAACTACAGGGCCTATCATGTGAACACAACTGCAGGTGCCCAATACACAATCACTGAATACTTCCACTACACAGTCATCAATACACACACATGCTACCAGAGTTCTCACCCCTAAGGGCAATGTATGATTTGGATTGACATTTACAGTAACAGCCCTAGAGCTGTTTTGAACCTGCCCTAGGGCATCACCACTAGTCCTCCCGGTAGGGGTAACAAAGTCTGGACCTAAGTCCTGCTCATCAACACTGTCATCAACATCTAGGCCTAGGCCATCTGCATACATATCACTGAATGACAATAAGTCACATGGAGAGTCTGGTTTGCTAAACAATGGTTTGTCCCTAGGGACCTCACTGAGTGCACACTTTGCTTGTGAACTGGCAACACATTCATGTTCGCCGGGCGAACACTTATGTTCGTCGGGTGAACTTACAGTACTGTAACCGACCACAGTGCTCTGTCGTCGGCCAAGACCGACAACCGGATCAACATAATCATAACCAAGGTTAGTTTCATCGCCATTCTGAGTCCCTAAGACCTCAGAAGCGACATATGCGACATAGTTATCGTCAACTGGCTTTAATATGCTACACTCTTTGTCATCATGATGCCTGAATGCAGGCCCGATTTATCAACTTGTGATGGCTGCATCCATGCATCATGCTGACTCTGTAGGGGTGTACCAACCCCATAGTGCTGGCAAGATGCATAAACACAACCCTGGCTTGTTGGTCACTAAGTTGGCATTCATGCATCATCATGACAAAATGTATAGCGTATCAAAGCACTCTACAGCTCTTAAAGATTGAAAGCGTTCGAATTACAATCTACAGATTTAAATGTCTGGCAAATTATCTGGAAATGAAAATAATTTTAAATGGTTTCTCGATAATTTTGGGAAAGGAGAAAGGACATGAAGACACAAAAGTTATGGGAGCTGGTACCTTGAGTTGAGTTGAGAAGGGCGAGGTGGGTCATGCCTGGTGTGGTGAAATTGGAAGAGGTCGGAGATACTGTGGAGAGGGGAGGTGATGGGGAGACTGATAAAGGTGGTAGGGAGTGGATAAGGAGAAGCAGATTAAGGACAGAGGTTAGTTGTAGGCAAGTTGGGACGGGAAAGATAGTGAAGGTTTTGAGTTGATTGGGGTTGGGATGAGTGGGAGGCAGATACTGGGCAGAGATGTGGAGACACAAAGAATCTGATGCAGAGGGCTAGGAGAGCAGAGGGCTAGGAGAGCTAGATCTTCAAATCAACCCCTATACTTCTGTAGTAGGTGCTTGATGATGCTACACACAACCATCAGACTGTCTCATTTGCATACATTGTGCTGCCTGGCTAACGAATAGTTTGGCGACGTTCAGATGAGGCAGTAATCAGCTTCGGGTGCGGTGTGAGTTGCATATGGATGGATGAAAATATGTTTAATCAGCAATCCTAGAGGGACCATCCCCTAGTACCATATTTAGAGCTCCCTCTTTAACACGTTGTTCTTGGTGGTGAATGTCAGTCTTTGTAGCGGTGGCCTCTTTGCATAATTGGGTTTGTATGACATTGTATCAATGTCTAATCAATTGTAAACCAGAATTTCACAATTGAACCATTGGTCCAAAAAAAGTAATCGACTCTTCAATTCAACATGTTTGTTAAATAATTAACGTTCAACACTTTCTACATGTTATGGACAGTTTTTATTTTCCTTACCAATCATTTTAAAATTTGACAAAAAATAATGAAATTCCATTCATTGTATTGTAAAAGATAATAGAAGTAGAATATGAAACAAAAGCTTAAGGTCACCGCCCTCTGTCGGAATAATGCATCAGGATATCTAATTATGGAGCACGGTGAGGAGGCACTTGGCTATGATGGATGTTGATGGCACAAACCCATTCACCCCTGGGACATTAAATAAACAAATGCTGATTATTTCCTGCCATTTTCTCTTCTCATTTGTTCTGCTTGGGACAGAATCAGTGTTGTGTTTAGCTCCATAACTTTTTAGATTTTATTTCAGTCATGATGCCCTGGAAAAAAAATTAACTAACTTTAATGTTCATAATTGTCTTTTAATCCTTTACCAATGTGATCTCAGCCAATCGCAATAGTAGTATGACTGGCAAATGATTATAATTCAATCCATGGTTAGTCAATTTTATTTCCAGAAATTGCAGTTGTCAAGGACTCTCATTGGCTGATTACTTCTGTTCATTAATAAATAGTCATAGACCTGCCATATGCCACTCCTTATATCACATCTACTCCCTATATGAAATGTGCAGCACTTCATCATACATCACATTAGATAAACAATACCCTGTTAATTGGCAAACCTTTGGGTTGATATAATGCACCCTATTAGGGGTTTCATTAGAGCTAGAAAAGGGGTTGGGGCAGGCCGCTTTGATATGGCTGCAATAAATCTTCCTTCATCAACTCTAGGTGGCAGAAATATTAGAGTGATTAGAGTTCAGGTTCCTGCATTGTGTGTCTTATCCCTCTACAAGAAAATGCTTTTATCTACAGAAAGCCTAGAGTCAATAAACTATCATGAAAATTGATTATTCCTGTTTGGTAAGGATATTTATAGGACATGTAGATCATGGCCTTCTTCTCTTCTTTGTTCAGTTCATTTTTTTACAAACTATCCTTCCACTTAATGCACCCAGGCATATAATTTTTTTCATGAAACCCTTTTTGTATAATCAATGTTCATTATCAGCGTAACATCTGTGCGTCTTCTGTTCAGCAGCAGCCTCTAACCCTTTGCTTCAATCGGTTTCAATCTTTTCCTAAAACTGTAAGAACAGCATTGATCAACTCTTTGTGTATATGCAACATCTCTTCCTTTACTGAACATTGTTTTATACTCCCTCTTGTGGAGGTAAGATTCTACTGGAGGTTTCAAGCTGCCTCTTTTAAGGAGATATGGCAGATTAGACAATGAGGTAATGAAGTCTGTAAATACCATAAAACACTGGAGTAAGCTGCTAGGTATACTCAATAGATATATCAGATGATATTGATCAAGATCGCTGTTTATTTCTAAGTAACTTTCACCCTGGCTTAACACAAAATAATAGCCATTTAGTAATCATATTGCCTTCGGGCAGCAGAGTTTTTCTTTAAAAAAAGTCATTCTCACGAAAACTAATCCACCACTCTTTTAAGTCATCTGGGCGGATACATTAGCTGAGGTATCCCTGGCTCGTGCTATGTCAGTTATAATTCCATCGGTCAGACAATATTTGCCCATAAGTTTAACATTATAGACTTTCATCGGATGACGGAATTATGGCCTACCGATGTCAGTGGAATACTCCCTTTTTTCCAGCCAGTAAAAACCTTTTTCATTTCTTGACACATCCTTGTGGGCCCTGATTGCTTCGTTAGTCTGCTACAGCGTTCTCTGTGAAGTGTCAGCCCTCCTTCTACATTGGCAGTGGATTCATCAGGGGTAGGGAGGATTGGGATGCACTGATAATCTTTAGGCTACACAACTTAGTCAGTACTGACTACCAAATCAGTTAATAGTACCTAGCCTAGTTAGTAACTTTCTGGCTCCCTGTAAGACCAACCTAGGTTATTTAATACGGTCAGGGTGGTTAGTACTGACCATCTCACCTTAGTCTTATCTATTTCGATGAGTTTTAGGCTTTTGAGTAAGGCATCCATCATAATTGTCGTTTTGCCTCAGTCATATTTGAATAGCACTTGGTTATGCCTAACCAATGTCCCTATGACTAACCTGGGATAGGCACTACAGACTAAGGGCCGGGGCATGTAGATTTTCTGTATGAGGGCAATCTGTTGAGTAGGCCAAAGAAAACACACCTAAGTCAATATGAATTAACACATGTGTCTTCATTTTCTGAATGGGTGTTACTGGTCGGGTAGGTAGGTAAGGAGGGGCTCCTGGCTTATTCATGTAAGGCAGGCACTTTTCAACACTACTCTATATTGCAGGCCTTCAAAATTGATTATGCTTTATGATGCAATACAGATAAATATAAGATGAGTGAGAAATATAAAAAGCAGATCATATTCTTGCTTATGGACATAGTTTTTCTAAATTGATTTTCACTACCATCTCATTTATTCTTAATGACTAGTACTAATAAATGTAATTCCATAGACTACTTAACCACTGGGCAAATAAAATAACAGGGAAAAGGAAATCCTAAGCTTTTTGTTGATGTCCCAGATCGCCCCCTCAGCTGCACCTTATGATATACGTGCATACTCACTGCTGATTTGAACCTTGTTTTTGTTGTACCAAACAATTTCTTTGTCTTATTCATATGTGGAATAAGACTCAAGGGCCCATTCAGTTCCACACCCAGCTAATACAAGTTGGTAATACAACACTAATCAATCATAATACAGGTTCATCCGGCAGCTGACAGTTAGGATTTGACCATCTAAAGTCAGATTATTAATCTGCTATGTTGTCAGTGCTGGCAGGTAGGGTAGATTCACCCAAAGACGGACACACACCCTATGTCGGACACTTTTAGCATGAAAAAACTTGATATATTTTGATTTCTATGCCCTATATGTGAGTATTGCAGCACACATGAAGTGTTTTTCTTACCCTAAGAGGAAACGTTATACATGTAACCCTGTTTTATAAGTGTCTGGCCATGACCTGAAGTAGGTATGTTTCATGGTGGCTAGCTAATGCAGAGTATGCATTATTATATTGTACCTTATGTCGGACAGTGTAGTGTCATACTAAATTCTGCTGTTCTATCTATTTCCTGGTAATATATCCAGACTTAGGCAGTAAGATATATGTATCCCAAAGTAGATTATAGCAAAGAATTACATAGGGCCTACTAATTACCAGGAAGTAATAATTCCAGACTTTTCAAAGATATGATATAATTACACCTTGAGCCGGACAGCACTGTGCACTGTTTCTTTAGTGATGTACAAAATATAGAAGGAGCAAGGGTATGACCCTTCAAATGCATTTTATGATATCCATATTACTCAAAATACATTTCCAAATGTGATTGACCAAAATATGTCTGTTTATGTCAGTATAACAGAAGAATATATCGATTTTCTATATGGGGCATGTTCAATAGAGTTAGAATTGTATTTCTGTTGAAGATATCCTTAATACATTCAATAATATCTACACCCTGAATCAATTATTGCGTGCCTGACATACCAAGAAAACTTATTTTTGAATATTACCAGTTAAATTCAAAAGAAATTCAAAGTGTCCGACATGAGGTGAAATTGAGACATTTAATTTAACTTTGATGAGAATTTCCTCATTTAATATCTCATGGACTGCATAGATTATTAGCTTGATATGATGCCTCAATACCCCTCTCTGCATACATACATTCAGAATAGGTCTGTGTGGAATATTAAGAGAACTGTAGCTCAGATAAAAGGGGTCACGTTTGCACTGCCAACGAGCGTCCGAAAGTGGTGAATCTACCCTATGTTCCAGGTTGTACTACATCTTGTTTACTGGCACTCATACATACAGTGGAATTGCGGGAATCAGCTGGCGTTATGCTGGAGGGAAGACCTATGGACTGATGTCATTCTAATCAGGTATTCACTGCTAGATAGTACGCCCCTGAACCCTCTCCTCATTATAGGTTGGCACAGGGTTAGGGATGACTCTACTGGAGTAACCTCCCATACATCAATGCCCAGTGGGAGGAGGTTAGATCATCCTCCCCAGAAGTAATATATTATTGTAACCATCCATAGCCACAGTCACCTTTCGTTTGTATTTAAGATACACAATTGGATTACCCAGCGTATGTGTGTGCATAATGATGACAACTGAGGATACATTGAAAAGAGCAGGCATTTTTAAATGTATCAAGTTTAGGTGCAGGATCTGTAGCAACGGAAATAGTGACAAAATAAATGCAGGAAATATGGTGGAAAGGGAAAGAAACTGAGGTTACAAATAGGTGAGTTAGGAGAGGAGGAAGTAATTTGAAAGATAACAAAGACAAGGTCAACTGATAGGGGCAGGAGCAGAGGTTGATCATAGATGATTTAGGTGAGATGAGAGGTGAGGAGGATCCCAGAGAAAGATAGGGAGAGGGGAGATTCTGGGTGCCTGAAAGAGGCATCAGACTGTGGATTAGGAGAAGTAGATTAACGACAGGCATAGCAGAGCTGTCCCTTTACATCTGTAGTAGGTGCTCAACGAGGCCATAACCAAACATCAGACTGTTCGTTGTAGCATAGAGCATCGAGGATGCTTGCTATTTGGTAACTACAGTGTGTTTTCGCTAGTATATCATTGGGAAAATAGTCTTTATTAATCATTCTGGTCATGATGCCGTAAATTCCCACGTAGAAGCAGCAGCTTGTATAAGAGCCAGATTTGTCCAAATTCTAGCTGCAGCTAATACAAGGGTTTTTTGCTGGTTTAGTACAGCACTGATGTCCCTATAATCAGGCTTCCTGTGTAGCTTATAGAATTGTTCCAAAATCTAGGTGCGGCTTATACAAGAGTTGAAGAGTAAGGCTTGTCAACGAGAATTTACGGTAGTCATTTCGTTGCATAGTTATTATCTCATTAGCTGCAGCTAATACGAGGGATTTTTGCTGGTTTAGTACAGCACTAATGTCCCTATAATCAAGCCGCGGTATCTGTCTTCAGTACCTGTAGAAATCAGGTGGGTTGAACTCTCCGTCCTTCTCACTCTCCCCCAGATGACCCCTAGCCCACATTTGTGAAGGACCATGCATTAGGCTGGTATCCATTTTCAATTCACAGCAGCATCTTAAAGTGCTTCTGTTGGATCATGTTCATGTTCCTACATTTGAGGAAAATCTTGATGTAAATCAGAAATATTACTGATTTAGCTGTGAAACCTGACATGTTTTTTATATTTTTCACTTATAAACACACCATGCATGATTTTGGGGAAAAGCATACCATGTGTGACAATAACACAATGTAGTGGTACTTATTCGAAGAACTGATTGTATAAATTCTAGATGTAAGATGTATTTTCATTAATGGCAGAGGGGTGGCCCTAGGTATAGGTGAACCCCTTGGGCATTTTTAGGTTAAATCAACCCCAGAAAGCCACATCATTTTCCCGAAGCCGAACTCTACATTCATGGTCAAAGTACACGGTCCGCAGTATCAAGCAACATAACTGTAGTTTAACAACAGTAAATGAGACCATCAGTTATAGAAATCAGCTGTAAAATAAAGCTAAATGTCGCTGCCATCTGCCAGCCCAACACATCAGGATATTTAATTATGGAGCACGGTGAGGAGGCACTTGGCTATGATGGATGTTGATGGCACAAACCCATTCACCCCTGGGACATCAAATAAACAAATGCTGATTATTTCCTGCCATTTTCTCCTCTCATTTGCTTTGAACAAGAGAAAAATGCATCTGTCTTGTGTTTATCTCCATTAACCATTTTTGGTTTTTTTCTGAAGCCTGCAGCTTTGAATAAGAAAATGAACTAAATTCAAATGCACGTAATTGTCTTTTAATCCTTCACTATACTGATCTCCATCTGAATACTGTGACTGACATGTTAATATAACTCATCCATGTTTATATAATGTAGTTTCAAAAAATTCATTGATTTGTATATGTTTACAAATCAGGAGCTGCATATGCATATGCATATTGCAGCCATTGTATCTTTAAAAAAAATTGTAACATAAACAGCATGTCATTATACAAGATGCAACATAAAATAGGTAATGCCTTGTTAATTTGGTAAACCTTTGGGTTGATAAAATGCTGGTATACCTGCCTTATCCACCCTGCAAGGGGCTTCATTCATTCCAAAAGTGGTTAATATGGCAATAAATCCTCCTTCATCAACACAAGGTGGCAGAGATATTGTTGTGACTAGAGTTTCTGCATTTTGTGTCTTATCTCTCTACAAGAAAATACACAAGAAGCCTGGGCTATAAAATATTATCTTGATTAATGATTGTCACTCTTTGGCCAAGATATACCTAAATCATTGCCTCTTTTTTTCTTGTCGCTACCATCCCACCATTCAATGTATCTGTGAATATATACTGACATATAGTAAATGTCCATTATTAATGTATAGCATGAACTGTGTAAATCGGATGCGCCTTTCATTAAAGGCCATAGACTGGAACAAAGTCTCTAGCAATGATAAATACCCCAATCATTTGCTTCAGTAGCAGCCTCTATCCGTTTGCCTCTCTCTGTTTCCGTCTCATCATAAAACTATAAACACAGCATGGATCAACTCTTTGTGTGTGTGCAACATATCATCTCTTAGTGATCAATACTTTTTTACGCTACTAAACCCCTGTACAGATATCAACAACTCCTGGAGCTTTAAAGTTTGCTCTTTAAAAATAATTAAAAACACAATAAGGTGGCAAACATCATTATGCAGGTGTTTACACACGTTGCAGTAAGATCCTCAGAATACACATAGAGATGATAGATCGGGATCATTTCTTACCAACCAACACTATGGCATAATAAGTGCCACCCCTAAATGTAAAATGGTCACCACCAACTTTATTGTGATGGTTATGGGTACGTTTTTCCAGGCCTACACTATTCTTTGAACACCAGAACTTAGCTGATAGCGACAAATCTTGCTATAACTATGTCTTGGTGCAACTATCGAAGTCGGACTGTTGCTTTCTCGTCAACTAGTTTATTCTAGTATAACTGTTTCATCTGAAGTCAATTCGTTAAGCAGGCCAGAGAAAACACACCTAAGTCAATGGGAATCAGCACAGCTCCTCACCTACTGTATGGATGTTGCTTACTTCTGGCTAAGTAGGCAGGTAGTGATAGGCTCCTGACCTGTCCTCTGCTTATTCAGGTGTTCCTACATACTAGATCGTACTTATGGACTTGATTTCTAAGCGGATTTTTAATAGATTCTCATCTAGGAAAATAAAACTTTGCCCTCCCTTCAGTGCACAACAAGAATAGATACGTTATGTCATGGTTTAATGAAACTAATGATCATCTATATTGACTACCTTACCACTGGGCTTATAATGTAGTAAAAAGGGGAAACCCCTTCCTTTGTTGGTGTCTCAGCTCACACCATCAGCCCCTCTTTGTATGCAGGCAGGCTGGCTACTGAGTTGGACATTGTTTGAGCAGTGTTGTTATGATTTCTGCATGTGCCTCCCATCCCACTGTGGACGTGCTATATCCAAGTAGACCTGCCTGTTTGAAGGAATTATTGATTCTTCTCCCACAAAAACTGGTTGTTTATGTGAAATCCACTTCTTTCAGTTTGCAGTGGTTTGTTGTTACAAACAAGAACTTTTTGTTTGTGTCTAGCATCCGGTGATTTTTTGTCTAAACCTTTTTCATACATAAAGTAAACAGTTTAAACCCTGTGTTCAATTGATGCAGAAAACATATGTTGTATTGCTTCACCTAATGAAAAGAAAACCATCATGAAATAGATGAATATTATTCACTGTCTCAATTGCAGGTGTTGAATCTATTTAGATATGTTTTAGTATGATTTGCCCTGCTTTTGATCCAAATTGTTTACAATTAAAACTAGGGGCCAAACTCACAGAACTAATAATATTGTACTTACTAATGATTGCAAGTCTTATGCTTCTCATCAACACAATTAATATAAACAAAAGGTCTGTTGTGTCTAGAATAAGTCAAGGGACGACTTTATACATAAACTCATTATCTATCCACCATGCTACTGCTGCTGACTGGTCCATTCCAGGTTGCATCCTGTTTACTGGCACTCATACATACAATGGAGTTGCTGGGAATCAGCTGGTGTAATATTGGAGGGGAGACCAGGCAGTTGGACAAATGCCACTCTAATCAGGAGTTCACTGCTAGGCAGTGCTGCAAGCCTTTGTACCCTTGCCTCATTATAGGTTGGCACAGGGTTAGGGATGACTTAACTGGAGTAACCTCCCATACATCAATGCCCAGTGGGAGGAGGTTAGATCATCCAACAGGACCACCGTACCCTCTGCCGCAGAGGTAATATGAAATTGCCATCATCCATAGTCAAACTCACCCGACCTTCACATCCCTATAGTGGATTAATGTCATTATTTATTTGGTAGTTGCTCGGTTGTAATTCTCACTCTGGTTTCCCCTCATGCCTTTCCATCTATCATCGCGATATTCCCCTCTCGTCTCTGCCTCTCTCTATTCTTATTGCCTTTATTAGACGTTAATCATCAGAGTAGGATAGCTGTTTCACGTTTAAACAATATTGCATTGCCTTTCGGCAATAATGATTTTGTTCCCTGGAAATGGCTTGCAATTTGCAACTTTCTCTCTGATTGCATGCTATTTCCAGGGAACAAGATCATCCGTACCAAACTGTTATACATATATATCATTGTTTATATGTTATGCTCATGCATATATTTAGTAAATGCATTTGAAAGATAATGCATTACGGCCAAGCTAAGATAATCGGTTGGCATCAGTCTAACATTTATTTGTTTTGGTTCAGTGCAACCTTGCCTTGATATCAAGATTGACGCTATGGATATGTTGTCTAGTTGATGATGCAATTTCGGGAAAGGTAGTGAATAGTTCAGAATAACCACTGCCCATTGCCTTGTCTTGGTGTCTCGCCTGCAAGTCGAGCCCCAGTATACACAGTGAGTGTTGCCCCATCCTGCTTCCCTCTCAGGTATCAGAAATTACCTGTACCAGCCATCGCCTCTTGCCTCATTGTTTTAGCAGCAGTTTGCCTCCTGCCTGCCTGCATACCAATCTCCTGGTTAGCACTTCAATCTTGCAAGTTACATGGCTATACTCTATAAAGTCAGCTAAAGTAGTCCCAGAGCCACAGAAAAAATAGCTCCCCAACGTCACTACTTTGTGAATAAACGGATTCTCTCCCTGTAGAATATTCAGTTAGTTTCCACTCTCATTCCTTCCCAATCCCCTAGAAGAGGCCTCTCAGATGGATGTGAAGGAATCTGCTTTTAATGGATTTGCATCTTTAAACTCACTCTTCTGATCGACTAGCCCCCTGAAATGTAAATCAAATTGTCATTTATATAAATATAAAATCACGAAAATGTATCGGATTTCTCAAATGTTGCATGTTTTATAGCAATCTTCTTGTTGGGGAAGATTCGAGTTACACGTATAGAACTATAAGCAAAGTGCATGAAGAGTTGGTGATAGATGAATTGTCTTTATTCTTATCTTCCCTAGTACTGATTGTTCAAAGTATTGCAATAATGAGCTCAAGGTATTGTTTCGTGTGTAGATATGGACAACTGTAAATCTAGTTAAACATCATCTGAAAAGGGACTATCTTACAGAAACCTCTCACATTAATAGATTATTTGCTTCTTTCTCCTGAATGGAAACTCATCTATTGCAGTGGAAGCCAGATTTATGCAAATGAACTTCAAGTTGCTATTTGAGGAAGATTGGTTTGAATATGATTGGATGCAAATGACTAGCATTACTGTCATGATTTAGATGTGGCATTAATTGTATTGTCTGTTAAGGGAATTGCTGGTTCCTACACAGAAGCCACCTGGCGGCAAAAATCGAAGCTCATGAAAAGTATTCTTTAAGCCGTATTCATATTCCTACATAGACCACTTTCCCTAAATCAACTATTTGTATTTGCTACTTTGACAGTATACCTTCATTGTTCCCATATATTCACTGCTAGCACACCCATAGGATCCTAAAGTTAAGGCAAAAGAAATATTTTTCCAAAATTCATCCCTTTCTCATTTCATCCGTGACCCTCCCAAAATGTTTGTATAGATGTTTATTATACATTCCCAATGTTTGGTTGCAATATCAATAGAAGAAGGGGATTATCCATGACAGATAATGTGAAAATGCTGTTTTCCTATTTATTTCTATAGTTAAGGTACTCCTTTGCTCTATTGGCTGTATCATGAAAGTTAGTGCAGTGACATGGCAATTTCTTTTGATATTCTATCAGATTATAAATCCAGCTAACATAATCCTGAGTTATATGCAAAAGTCAATAGAACATCAGTAATCCTGCGACAAGTAGCGAGTCCCTTTAATAGTTTTGTCTGGGGATAAGTGTGTATCTAGACATGTGTGGGAGATTCATTCAGTGCTGTGCATTAATCTGATTAAAGAGCTGATTGTGAGGACTGGATCTAGAATGATGTCTTTATTCTTACATAGAGAAAAGAAACAGAGTCAGAAGGGAGTCCAGGCTGCCTCCAGAATGACTCCAGTTTCCTTGGGAGCCCTGTTCCTTATGTGACTTAGGTGAGCCAGACAGTTATGTGACTCGCCTAGGCTACTCCCATAGTTGAGCCAGAGAGTCACCTAGGCTCCCTTAGTCACCTATGGCTACCCTAAAGAGGGAAGTCATTCGGGAGGCAGCCTGGACTCCCTTTTGACTCTGTTTATTTTCTCTGTACACCTCCTCTTTGTACCGATTGTGTAAAGTGTGGCGGTTATCAGATTAGTGCGTTGTGTGAGCTGCAGCCATGGACGGCTGTAATGCTGTCTCGTCATTGTGGGCAGACAGTCATTCCGCTGGTTCTGTGTATATAGCGGATTCCCTCACACAGATCCCCTGTTAAACCCACACCTCCCCTATAAAAGCCCTGATTGCCAGTCTTTGCTCAGCTGTGATTGTTACTGGAAGGGCAGCAAGCGTTTCACCTTAAGTTGTAAAGGGACAGAAGGCCTCTCTAGTATGGTGTCTCAATATTGCAGCCTCAATGGGGTTTCATTTAGAGTGATTCGTCAGCTGGTCAGTGTTGCACACTGCACATCAATTTTAATCTAGTAATGGCCCTGGTGACTTATTTACTGATGCTGTATTGGTGCATCATAACAAAAAACATTAAAGCATTACATTTTTAGTGATGAAACTTGAGCCGAGTCTGTAAAAGGTCCTATGGGACCGATCCAGAACCGATGCATCATGATCTGATGATAGCTCATGAAACGGCCATTTCTAGTTTATAAATAAGTACTAATTTGACTTGGTCATTGTTGATTCCAGAACTGGATTTCCCTGTTGACATATATTTGTGTAATGCCTAGCTTTTTCATATTTCAAATGAGCCGCTTTACACCCAGCAAACCGTGGTCACCTTTGGTTACCCTCACCACTTTCACCTTACACAGAGAAAGAAGTAGAATCACGGTGACTTCAAAATGGGGGTCTGGACTCGATAACTGAGGTAACTCTCCCTACAACTCTAAATTGACTCTCAATCATTAGGGAGTCTTGGAATAGGAGTTATTATAGAGTTATTATAGAGTCCTGGTAATGTTAGGGAGTCGCTTTAGAGTCCTGGGGAGAGTTACCTCAGTGATCAATTCGGGAGTCACAGTGATCCTACTTCTTTTCTCTGTGTATAGGTTGACTAATTTGGTTATGACCAAACCTGACCAATTTGGTCATGACCAAACTTGACTAAAGTTAGCCAATTTGGCCATGGCCAAAGTCGGCATATTTGGTTTGCTCATCACTAAATACGGCAACTTTGTTGGGGTTTCGTCCTGACCAAATTGCTCATGACCAAAGTTGGCCAATCATGGCCAAGTGTGACCAGTATTTGCTGGGCACATGTTGATGACACTGGTTGCATGACGTCAACCATAGAAATCCATCACCTTGCAGCAAATACCTGCAGAGCGGTCAATACTGCAAAAATAATGAACACACTACGGTTACATAATGTGTGAAAAGGGTTGGCTGATGTAGCACGCCCAAAACCACTTGATTCAGGATTCTATTATATAAAATAATGCACAATATCGACTTGTTCTGTATACATGCACGGTATGTAAACTTGATGCCCAGTAGCTGGGTGTACCTTAACACTTTGGCAACAGCATGATGCATTAATGCATCATACCCTAGGCGTCATGATGCTTAAATGCAGCCCTGGCGAGTGACTCGCTAGGGCTGCATTCAAGCATCATGCCAACCCAACAGGTTTGAGACACTCCCGCAGGGTTGGCATGATGCACCAATGTAGCCCCAGCGAGTTACTCGTCGGGGCTTCATTGGTGCATCTTGACGACAAATGTGATTTTTTTTGGCAGCATGCGTCCTTAAAGGGTTAATGATAATAAATCAATCAGGGGGCGCTCTGTCACTGCTGTGTCACCAGTCTGTCACCGGTGTGACACCAGTGTGACAACATGGGTATTGATCCCAGTGTTTGTACACTGCCAGGTGGTAATGTGCTTCTAACAGGGCTTCATAAAGTGATGTCAGACCGCGTGGGCGGAGTGCTGTCAGACACTGAATGTATGATGGAGTTGAAACTGTATCTTTAAAGGTTGCATAATACACTCTTGAAGGGTTTACAAGGTTGGTATAGTCAAGACCGGAGAATTCGGCGAAGCCGCCAAAGAGAAATTTAATTGATAAAACTGCAGGGGGTCATTAGGTGAATGTCACCCTGACAGTGAGGAGCACCCCTAAATGCTCTGTGGTCAGTTTTATCACCTCCAGGGTCCACTGTCCATCATAAATGACCACTGTAAACCTGTGATGTCTGAGAGTGTAATTCTCATGATGGGGTGAGTTGCTCCTAAATGAATGTTTAAATGGGTTGTTTAAATGGTGAGAGGTGATGGTATCTGATGTTAATGAGCTAGGACCTAAATTGGGGATAACGACCTCCCAGTGGGGAGTTTCGCCAAATTCTCCGGTCTTGACTATATAGCAGGGAAATGGTGTGCTGGGGTGTTACTCGCTGGCAGGCTAACATTGGTCGTGATGTATATATATATATATGGCAATGCGTTTGTGTGTGAATGTTTTTCTTTTCCTTTCCAGGTGAGAGGTTAAAGATACAATATCAGTTAAAACGGGCAGAATTAAATTATAAAATGACATTGCAATTGCTTTTATTAACCATTTTCCTTGTGTTTGACATCATTCTTATGGTATCTGTGTTTCCTTATTGTGATATACAGGTTGATGTGTTGTGATTGCAGATTAAATTCAATGGTGCTATGATGCACCCCTAACATGTCTTGATTTCTGCGAGTCGACAGTTATTCATTTGTGACAATATAAATTGTAGATTTGATGTGCTATATGATGAATAGGAGCCTCCCAACTTGATCATGTAATCAACCTAAAAACGGGAAAATCACAAATTAGCTGACATAGTAGCTTTGATATCAGAATGGAATAAGGTGATTCCGCAACACATGCAGAGGTTTCCAGGAATGTTCTAGGATTTTTTCCTTCAAATTAAATGCATTCTCTGAAACAGAAAATGTGACCTTCAGTTACTGAACCCAAACGAAATAGGCAACTCAGTACAGACTACCGCCTGTATTTCTAAGCCTTCTTTCGGAGAATCCTGGATTCAATTAATGGCTGCTCTCTCAACCTTGTAGACTTATTTTTGTGAGTTCTGGAAACAAGTCTCCTCCGGGCTCAGCCATCATTCATCAGGCCTGCCCCGTGATAAGTAGTGGTCGGACAGGTGGGCATGGGAGAGGGTGGTACTGCTGGGTTCTTTCACCCATTGGAGGGTACCTGCGCCGTTTTGAAGGAAATTACGTGGCTCCTCTCCAGTGATGCTCCGCTCAGCTTTACCATGTCACCGCTGATCGCATGGTGTTAATAATTTAAGTTGGCTACTGTGCATCATTTCTCCACACTTCAAATTTTGGGAGGCTACTCCTCAAAATCAAAACTTAGCATGGCGGGGAGTCAGGCTCACTTCCAGCTAATTCATTGGCGGGGGGGATTACAGCTGGTAGTATATGGCCCTTACAGGTTACTGTAAACGTAGATATTTTTGCGCTGTAAAAAAAATCGCGAAAATATGTACAGAGTGAAAATTTATCCAATATAGTCCTGTAACTACCATCGTTCAAAATCGGTGAATTTCAATCCCAGCGGAATTGTACTTTTTAGCAAATCCGCAAAAATGTATACCAGCAAAAATATCTACTTTTACAGTACTTCCTGACAGGCAGCATCCTGTGGACCCTCCCCTACTAGTGAGTACCTCAGGGACTGCCCCTACTAACCTGATTACAGTTTCTGACTCGGCAACAACTCACAGCTTTTATCACCTCACCATCGTCACAAGATCAGGAATTGTTTCCAGTTCTTACAATTCTCATCAGTCCCACAGTAATTAAATCGCGATGCCTTGCGATTAGATCCGACCTGTGTTCATTTTGTAATTAGCTGTCAGGCTTTCCCATCATTTTCAGATCCCATATCTTCTGCATTAATATGTGTGTTGATACTCCCCCAAAAGTGAGGTCGGATAATCTACTGTAGATTTACAGTAGATTCTACAATGAACTGTACACCTACAGTAGAATCTACTGTACACCTAAAAAATTGGCAACCAACTTTTTGCAGTGTTTACTCTGGGAACAAATTGCCAATGTGAACAGAGACCATGTATTGTACAATTGACAAATTTGATAAATTGAAGCTGTGCCTGACAGTGCACCAAACATGCCTATGTATGCTCTAAGGCGTTCTATCGGGAGACGCTTGTGGCAGCAATGGTCTAGACTAGTCTCTGTATAATTGAAGCCATCTTGAGGCACCTGCGCTTAATCATCGTTGTTCTACTGTACCACTAAATATGCGCTGGGGGATCAGTAATTGAAGCATTAATAAGTACTACTTCTGCAGTCTCTCTACATAAGGCTCTAAGGGTCACACAGCCCTGAGTAATTGAGTTCCTCAGTGCCCTTACCCCCCGGGGGAGGCACTCTACCATGTATTGGGTAACTACTGCAGCTCTGAAAAGCAGTGGCAGTGAATTTCCATGATATCCCAAAAAGGGATGTCAGATGTCGTCAAGGCCCTGATAACTAGCGTGGTCAAAATTATAACATTAAATTGAGTAATTTTTCTTGCTCAAAGGGATGAATAAAATTGTACGAAATTATGAGAGACCTAAACTTGTAATAATGCATTCAGCTGACCAAGGCCAGTCTATGTACAGGTTATTTATATACATAGGGTGGTCAAAACTCTAAAAAGTAGGGCGTTCAAATCTCGCAACCTCTGTAAAGTAGGGCCGTAAAACTCCCAATCCTCTGAAAAGTAGCGCGGTTGGGCAGCAGTTGCTATCTACACTCAAAGACTCAGTGACCCCCCAGTGCTTTACCCCCTCTCTGGACTGGTGTAAATTGGCCACATCTGAAATGCCTGGCCCCCACACCCATCTGCTGACCCGTCTCCCGCTGTGCTGTCTGTTTATACTTGGCTAATCTCACCTCAGACGTTAACTGTGTCAGTGATCGGCACCAGTTTGGTGCCGGCAATAATATACAGAGGTCTGTCTACTGAGAGCTATACATACACTGATAGTACTCTGGACCTTAGTCTGTAGTGGCTATATCAGGCTAGTCATAGGGATATTGGTCAGAATGACGAACTGATATTCAGAAATGGCTAAGGCAAAACAGAATAACTAAGGGTCCTAAGGCCAAATACTCATAGAAAAGGAATGACTAAGGTGGGTCCGTCACTACTGACTATACTTGATAGTATTGACTAACCATGGTTCATTGTACAGAGAGGCAAAAGATTACTAACTAAGTTCGTTGCCATTGACTAGGTTTTAGAAGACGGGGAGGGTTTCAAGCTGTATGTAGGAGCCTACTTACTTCATTAGCTGTTTAAAAGTCTGCCAATGTCTCTCTGTCACTATCAGTTCTCATCATTTTTGTGCCTCTAAGTTCTTTTTATCTTCTCTGTCCACTTTCTTTTTCCCGTACTGCATTGCCTTTATCTGATATGTTGATTTTTCCCTTCTCATCCATTTCCTCTTACTGAAAAGTCTTATTTCATGGCAACACCTCAAGTAACCCGTCTCTATCTTCCCCATGCATCAACTCCTCATCCATTTAACCGTCTAATCCCTCTTGCCTCACTGCCTGTTCACAGACTTCGCACCAGAATTTAATCCTTGGATAAAAACCCTGAAGTCTGTAGAAATAAACAGCCTCAGGATACGAGTGTATTCCCAACACAGATAAAACTATCCAGTCAAGGAAAATGGTCTGAGAATGGTTTCCTTACATTGCCTCATACTTTTAAAGATCAAATGAAGAAAAAACTTTTTTCTTGATATACTTCATTTCCTATGAGGATAACTTCAATAATGGCCAAATACTAAAAAGGTTGAATGAGTGTAAGATAGTAAGATTGCTATTCACCAGTCGGAAGAAAAACCTATACCATACATTACCGGCTGGTGCGGCCGACAGGCACCGCCCCTCTCCCCTGAGCTGCTACTGCGTAAAACACATTACAGTAATCTCAATCTACCGCCGACTAATACTATGTTCAATTCAGATTTTACCCATTCTGAAGATTCTGAATGGATACTAACACATATATAAAACATTGCTCACATCTCAAAGTATTATGGATGGGCGGTAAATCCTTTGAGGCTCTGATGATAAAGTAAACCATCTTGTCTTGCACAAGGTCTGGAAATGTATACATATAAATATTATATAAATATCATATATATATAAAAATAAGAATATAAACCGCAATATCATTAAATGCCGGAGAGCTTACGCGCAATGGTGGCTTTTTTGTTGGATATAGCTGTGCTGATACTGAGGCAGTCCAAGGAGGGCTGGGACTGATGGCTGTACAGCACAGTACAGAGCAGAGAGATGTGTTTTTGTTATGGATGGAGGTCTGCAACAGCTGGGACCTGACTTCTCTGTGGGAGTGTGGAGAAGGGGGGGACATATTATATTGGTCTGTGGCTGATGGCTATGTCAAGCGCATGCCAGTTATGGTTGTTATTAGAATGGTAAGATAAGGTGTTTTCCATGTCTGCATTATGAATTCAACTTTTATTCTTGTGTAATTCATTGTCAACAGAGCAGTGGGTCTGAAGTTAAAGTGGTCCTGGAATGAGTGCTTGATGTTATAAAAATGGCATGATGGACATGTGATTCAATTCAAATACCACCATGTCCAATCTGACAGCTGAAATCTATTTCAAACCTACATAAAACTTAGATGTGATGAGAAAGGAAGTAGCCACATATCTGGTGCTTTGATTTCTCCTCTATTTCTCTAGGCCTATCCTCCTCCTTCTACCTACCTCTGGCTGTAAGGCATAATCGCATGAATCACATGAATGATTCATGATCTCCTGCTATCATAATGTGATTTACTTAGAAATCCTTCGCGTTTTACTCAGAAATCCACCTCGTGCCACCAGCAAGGTAGCTATAATTGTAGATGTTGGACCTACCAAACTGCCACTCATACCAGGAAAGTATTTTCATCAGAGACCCCCATACAATCTGTGTTCTGAGGCTTGAAGTTGAACATCATAAAAAAACACCTTATGTAATAAACCTTGCATTAGCTTCTCATTAAACCTTAACCAACGTGAAATGAACTTCATTGACGTTCTCCAAAAGGCAGTCAAAATGAGGCTTGCCAACATTAGAGCTAATTAGAACACTTGAAAAACTGGATGTCACAAAATGAGGATGGAGAGTGGTGTTAGGAGGGCAATGTGAAAACAGATTGGCTCTCTTCATGCCTTTAACATATCATATTTACCACATGGACAGACACTCAGTTTACCCTGACTACAGTGATTTACAGGCCTCACCATTAATGGAGTCAATTCTTTGGATAGCATATTCTGTATTCTCTTCGTCATCATGATGTATCAATGCATCATGCCAACCTTTCCAGTTGTATCATCCCTTTTAGGTTGCCTAAATACAGTTGTCGCGATGAGACCCGCCAGGGCAGCATCCATGTATCATGACCACAAAGCACAGTTGATAAAAGCACAATGTGGCCTTTAAAGGTTAATCCAGGCAGTTAGAGATCCCTACGTTGTGCAGTCAAATCCCTCTCATTAAGCCAAATTGAGTTGCCCAGTGACCAGGCCCTCTCTCTGAGCTGCTCCAAGGTATTGAATTGGCAACATGTCCAGTGCCTGACCCTCTGACCCTTATCTTTGCCCCGCCTCTCGCTGTGTTGTTTGTTTGTTATTGGCTAATCTCACCTCAGACTGCTAACTGTGTCAGTGATCGGCACCAGCTTGCAGCTTGCAGCAGTATACGGCTATGTCTCACCAGATCGCAGCAATATCCAGAGTTCTGTCTACATCAGGAAGCAGGGGAGAGTCTATAAGTATCCGCCACTATGGGATATCTTAGGGAGTGATCATTTTTTAACAACAGGGGGGGGTGGTGGGTTTTCCGCGCGGAGCGCGCGAAATTTTTTACACCCCCCCCGGTCAAGGGGTCAAAATTGTTTACCCCCCCCCCTTAGGGTCGAAAATCGGCTCGCGCGCGGGCCCTTTGAAGCATAGTAACGCGCGGGCTTTTTGGCTCAAAACAGGTCAAATTTTTTTGCCCCCCCCCAAGAGGGGTCCACATTTTTTTGCCCCCCCCCCGGTCAAGGGGTCCAAATTTTTTTGCCCCCCCCCCAAACCCACCACCCCCCCTGTTGATAATAAATGATCACTCCCTTAACCGCTTACACAAGACACTTTTAATGTCATCATTTTATAATGTTTGTCCTAAATCACTCCAGCCTTAATGTTAATTAATGCCCCTTGCTTCACTGCAAGCTTCCCCTCTTACCATCCCCTCACCTCTTTGGGCACCCTCTCTTTCCCTCTGCGTGAATCTAACACCGAATAGGGATCGCCCAGTGCTTTCACTGCTCATCTCATCTTCCTTGTGCCTGTGTCCATACTTCCCACAGTCAACTCCTCTTTGCTCATTGCAGTTTATCATTCCTCCTTTCATCAGACTTGATTTCCTCTGCCGATTTTCAGTACTGTATCAACATGCACAAGTCTTCTATTTGCTCTCCTATATCAGTTCCTGTTGTGTCTCAGTGCCTGTTGTCAGATGTTTCAATCTTGAGTACTCTATGTGCTCTCTGAAGATCTCAAGCTATACATATACATCAGATTAGGAACGATTCCCGTATATATGGTTTATCTATCAAAATATATGAGATCTCTGAATAAAGGCCTCAGAGTGTATTCATTAGATTAGTAGAGATATCCTCATATATGGTAAATATGTGATGATTCGGTATTGCAAAAGTAAAAGGAAAGATCTTAGTTAAGTGAAAGCATCCAAGAAAAAGTAAGTAGGGTAGGTTCACCACTTTCAACCGGTCTGATTCATGTTTTTTCATGAGCTACCTTTCAGGTCTTACTGCTCCTAGAGTTTTTTGTGCATATCCTTCACAATTGAACCAAACTTTAGGTATTGCTCTGGAGAGTAACTTTCATGATGTCTTACAATTCCATATATCAGTTTACAGTATTTAATTCCTTGATTTATCAGAGTATTCAGAATTGCCCCTTTTCACCCTAAGTCAGCCAAAATGCACCTTGAGTCAGCCATATTTCAACCACCAGAAATATGTGGAATAAACCAGTAATTTTCTGATTTTCATAAATGAATGAATGCATGCATCATATATCAATATGTTACAACTAACAATAGAGAAGAAAATGATTTATTGAATATGGAATAATCAAGACACAGTCAGTACTGTACCTTAGGTGAATACAATTGCATTACAAGCTATCAATACAAGTAAATAGTACTTGTATGAGCAATGAGGACCAAATATAACATTATAGACATGCAGTATGGAGTTCTATTGAATATATCAGGGGCTCTGCCTTCTCACCCCCTATTCCCCCCTCTTTTTGCGTTTCACCCTTGCCCTCTATACAATACACAAGTAGGCCTGCTATCCTTAACCCTGTAGTAGAAGAGGGTATTCTGGAAGGAGGAGGTAGTCACGAGGGTAGGGGGAATGTTCTTAGACAGAAATTCAAGGTGAGAGAATTCCAGGGGAGATTCCCAAGAAGAAAACCGCATGGTTGACTTAAGGTATGATGTGGCTGACTTAGGGTGAATTCATGGCTGACTTAAGGTGAAATGGGTATACCTTACAAAATCAGTCCTAAACATAATTTAGGAAATTAATTTTGCTCAATAAAGACATGATTTGTGTGATTTAGATACATATGCAGCTCACAAAACTGATTGACACTGTGTATGAAAGGGACAAACACTTCAAATCAACTACCAAAGAGTATGAACAGTGGGGAGATTTTCATTTTCTGTTTGCCAAAACAGGTCAAACAGGAGTACTTCTGACTGATTTTACAGTATGAAAAAGAGTGATGATGTGGATGCAATGTGCAGTATATATTTGGAAAACACTTGAATTCTGAAATCAGTGGGAGTTTATTGTCACCAGATGCATATTGAACTTGTAATTTCATGTCAAAAGTGGTTGACTCAAGGTATGAGTTTGACTCAGGGTGAACCTACCCTAATTCAATATGCAAACTACTCATCTCCTATGAGAATCAAATCTGGATAAGCTTATACTAAAAATATAAATGAAGAGAAACTAGCAATAAAGGTAGTCACTCGAGGGGGCTAGAACATAAACCATACAAAACTGATTTGAGAGACAGGCTTAGTCACTCCCTCCTTCCCTGAGCTACAACTATAAACTTGTGGTACAGCAGAGTAAAGAAACCTTTGAGCCATTTCTAGTGATCGGAGACTTATAGTGCTCTGGTGTAGACTTGCTCCTGCGACCACTCTATTCATACTGGCACCAGCAATCTTTTGTAGTCGTGGTCCCACGGGAAACAACTACCTCCTCGTTCTTAGCACCAGCAATCTTGTGAGATCTTGGCTCTGTTCCTAGCCTGTTCCTGCCAAGCTATGGTGGGTGGGTGTTTGGTCACTGCCTAATTCTCACGATAAATTCCTAGATCAGAACTAACATGGCCGCCCACAAAGAGAAACCTGAATTATCGGTATACAAGACAAACTATAGCAGTCTACTCAAATCTCAAATCTCACATGCTGTGTCCAATCCACAGACTGATTTCACCCTTCCTG
This sequence comes from Harmothoe impar, assembly GCA_947462335.1. Taxonomy (NCBI): domain Eukaryota; kingdom Metazoa; phylum Annelida; class Polychaeta; order Phyllodocida; family Polynoidae; genus Harmothoe; species Harmothoe impar. The sequence goes on along the minus strand of OX381710.1, from coordinate 66,884,635 downwards.
ATGATGCAGAATGGATAGAACATGTACAGAAGCGCCTCCCATGTATTATGGATGTTCAGCTGATCTGCCAAGTCTGTTGGGACATGTCCCCTCTATGCTACCCGGCCCTAAGGACAGCAAAGCAGCACCAGGAGGGATGGAATTGATGGCTGTGGTGAGAGCAGACAGATGGGTTTGCGGGAGTGGAAGCCTGCAACAGCTGGACGTCAACCCCTTTGTAACAAGGTGACATAGTCGGCAGTGCTTGTGGCTGCTGTGGAAGGTGGGATCATAATCAGGAGTGAAAGAAGGTGGGTAAGAAGATGTGAGTGAGGGAGTCTGCCTTGTTTATAAGTAAGATGGCTTGAGATATCATACCAATTATGGTCACTAAATGAATGATTCCAATAACAGTTTTATCCAATCTTAATAAAAAGAAATTAAAAAAAGATACAAAATACCAACAGAATAAATGGTTTGACATCAAAATCTTTGATGATGGCATGTGATGCAATGGCCATTACTCTCAACCTGCTGTAATGTGGTGTGACAACTGAAATCAGCATTGGTAAAATGTGTGGCTGTCACCTCCTTGTGGTCCAGATATCTTTCTTTATGCTCTTGCACAGCCTATGCCATGTGAATGAATCATGGTTCCTGGGTACCTAGAGATGATTAGATTCGATGGTTGTCTTTACCTATATAGTGTTTGCAATGTTAACCTTCACAGTGACTTATCCCATATGTCAGACTTGGGCTGCATAGAGCACTTTTTTCTCAGAGCAGGACAGTGACAGATCTAGAGAAGATTTTAGCTAATAATGTGGCAGTAGAAGCATTCAACCGATGTCACTCACCTCTCTTCTGTACTAAATCACATGAGGTGTCTAACTCTTTTATCCTTCCATGAATTAATATTGCAGGATGAAAGTCGTCCTCTTCCCAATGCTCTAAATCATACCAGATTCCTGGTATGATTTCCGTAATGGCATACCAATAATGTGTCCAGCTTTCAATACTGATGATACAACATGTACACTGTAAATATGATTTACCTGCACTTAACTGTACATCTACAGTAGATAATACAGTCTACCTACAACAAAACAACCTACCTTTAACAGTGTAAACAGAGAAGGACCATGAGTAAGACTGGAGTCATGTGAGGACTGGTACTCTGGGATTTAGAAAGGATGGGTGGGGTTTTGACCCATACAAAACATTTAACATGTATACCATGATTAGTAAAATATTTATTCAAAAATACCAGAATGTCTCACTTTCGTTCCTGTCACTGGTATAAAATTAATGATCAAAGTCTTTCTCTGCAGGCATGAAAGCAGAGATATTAGTGAGAGAATGATGTCAAGAATAAAAAATAATCACTGTGATACTTGACTTCTACAGTAATCCCCTGCTAAACTTGCCTCAAAGGAGTGGTCTAACAGCCTTCATTGCAATCTGTATTCTGGGACATCAACATCATCAAAAAGAGCCGATACCTCACGTGATCAATGTTGCATTAACTTCTCATTAAATCCTAATCAATGTGAAATGAACTTCATTGAAAGCCTCCCACATGCCGAAGTTAAAATGAGGGGCCCTAACATTAGAGCTAATTAAATCTATGGAAAAACTCCCAGATTGATGGAATAAATGAGAGTGGAGACTAGTTTTGGTGGAAGTTTGTGTGTTTATAACATGGAAGGTTGCAACCACTTCTAATTTCAGGATGATCAACGCCCTCTTGAATTATCATGATTCTGATTATTGAAAATTAGAATAGGTTTGAATAAAACAACGAATGCAATCAAACCTTTGCAGACGATCATATAAACATCTGAAATCCTCTGCAGTTCATGTTGCCTGAAGATGGAATTATTGAGCAAATGCCTATCATAAAAGTTTCTTAGCATCAGTGAGAGATACATGAACTCATCTGTTTTTTTCATATTTATATCAACTAAAACACTTAAATCTGTGTAGGTAATTTCATCTCAGACATTTTTAATACGATGCTGTTAGCCAATAATTAATAAGGAGTTAGATTAATGCAGTGTTAATCTCATTGGCATTACTTATTTCTGAAATACAGAACCAGTCTATTAAAGGGTTGCACATTTGATGGCAGAAGGCCATCACTTACCAAATAACTAATAGCTATAAACTATAAATCTGGCCATACTGGCTATAAGTTATTTACATGGCCTTACTCAGTGTATTGACAGACCCCAAGGTTGCTTCCCTGGAGACCCAGGCAGGTACATTGATATTGGCAGCATCCTAAATTGGTGAGAGGCGGTCAAGCTAATGATTCGGTAATCGTTGATGCCGGAGGTTGATTAAATAAACTACAGCACTGCCTGTTTATATGCAAATAGACAGTTAGACGAGGAGCTGTCTGACAGGGATCAGTGGTCATTAGTGGGAGCTATTCTCCAGGGCACTGTCCTATAGTTCACAGCTATACTGTGTGAAGCACTGTTGGTCTTCTACTTGTCCTCTACATGCAGATACAGCCACCTCTATGATAGATCATAGCCATTCAAAATGCTACACCGAACTGTGGAGTATGGTGGTAATATACTCCATGTTCTTCAAGTTTGTCATTCCACTTCTATATAGTCAGCATTAGGTAAAAACTTTATCCACATTATCCTAAAGCTTTCGCTATACCATATAAGTCTGGGCGATCAAGAGAACATTCATAAAGAAACATTGCTAATTTTAGGATCTTTTTCAGAAGCCCCCTGAAAGATAGACCTAGACAGACTATTCATTGTTAATTGTCAACTCAGGAGCAATTGTGTGTTTTTACATGCTGCAGATGGCTCCTCCAGGGAGGCTATGCTGACACACTGATAAAGTGTGCTTCATGTTTTATAGAACTTGATAATGGTGAAGGTTTATTTATCTGCAAACCATCTGAAGCCATGCAAGTAAAAAAGGTGCATGTTTATAAGCAAACCACTCATCCCCTTTAGGAATCAAAGTCTGATAAGGAAATATAAAGAATAAATGAACTTTAGCTAGCCAAATTACTAGGCACTCGGGGGAGACGCATACACCATATAAAACTGATGTGAGAAGCAGATGCTCCCCCTACCCCAAACTGCAACTACAATTATGTGGTACAGCAGGGTAAAGGCACATTTAAGCAATCTCAATTCATTGAAGACTTATATTCAAACCAACTATAGCAGCACACTTAAACCTATCCCAAATCTCACATGCTGTCTTCCCTATCATACCATGTCCAATCCACAGACTGATTTCACCCGTCCTGATGATGCAGAATGGATAGAACATGTACAGCAGCGCCTCCCATGTATTATGGATGTTCAGCTGATCCACTAAGTCTGTTGGGACATGTCTCCTCTATGCTGCCAAGCCCTGAGGACAGCAAAGCAGAGCCAGGAGGGATGGAATTGATGGCTGTGGTGAGAGCAGACAGATCGGTTTGTGGGAGTGGAAGCCGGCAACAGGCACCGACCCCTGTGTAACAAGGCCACATAGTGGACAGTGGTTGTGGCTGCTGTGGAAGGCGGGCTTACAGTTATGATAGTCAGGAGTGACACAAGGCGGGTAAGAAGATGTGAATGAGGGATTCTTTCTTGTCTAAAAGTATGATGCCTTGAGATATCATATCAATTATGGTCAATATATGATTCATTTTAAAGATGGTTTCATCCAATCTTGATATAAAAATAAAGATGCAAAATACCAGCAGAATAAATGGTCTGACATCAAAATCTTTAATAATGGCTTGTGATGCAATGGTCATTACCCTCAACCTGCTGTAATCCAATGTGACAACTGAAATTGGCATTGGTGACATGTGTGGCTGTCCCCTCCTTGTGGTCTAGATCTTTTTCTTTATACTATCGCGCAGCTTATTCCAAGTGAATGATTCATGGTTTCAGTGTACCTAGATATGATTATGGTAGATGGTTATGGTTGTCTTAAGCTTGATCCATATAGTATCTGCAATGTGCAACTCACAGTGACTAATTCCATATTTCAGACACACGCTACAAACAGCATTTTTTGTCAGAGCAGGACAGATGTTTGGAGAAGATATCAGTCGATATTGCGGCAGTAGATAGCACATGATCAAAGTTACTAGATTGCATGAGGTGTCTTAGTTTGTGTTTTTTTCCAGTGAATTATTATTGCACGATCAAAGTCTTCTTCTCCCACGTGAATACCATGATTAGTAAAAAACAAATTTGTCTTCATGAAGACCAAAATGTCTTACATTAGTAAATTTCACTGGTGTGAATGAAAACATAGATATGATCAAGAGAATGATGTCAGGGATGAACAGACATTATGGTACTTGACTTCTGTAATAATCCTCCTAGACTGCTAAACTTGCCTCTCAAAAGTGGTCTCACAGCCTTCATTGCAATCTGTATTCTGGGACATCAACATCATCAAAAAGAGCCGATACCTCACGTGATTAATGTTGCATTAACTTCTCATTAAATCCTAATCAATGTGAAATGAACTTCATTGAAAGCCTCCCACATGCCGAAGTTAAAATGAGGGGCCCTAACATTAGAGCTAATTAGATCTATGGAAAAACTCCCAGATTGATTGAATAAATGAGAGTAGAGAGTAGTTTTGGTGGACGTTTGTGTGTTCATAACATAGAAGGTTGCAACCACTTCTGATTTCACAATGATCAACGCCCTCCTGAATTATCGTGATTCTGATTATTGGAGATCACAAAAGGTTTGAATAAAACAATGATTGCAATCAATACTTTGCAAATGTTTGTATCAACATCTGAAATCCTCTTCAATTCATCTTGCCTTAAATGGAACTATTAAGCAAATGTCTATACTAAAAGTTTCTTAACATCAATGAGAGATACATAAACACATTGGTTATATTTCTTTTTCATATTTATATTGACTAAAAGCAGTTGAAATTAATTTAACAATTAAATCTGTGTAGGTAATTCCATCTCAGACATTTTCAATGCGATGCTGTTAGCCAATAAGTAAGAACAAGTTAGATTAATGCAGTGTTAAGCTCATTGGCATTACCTATTCTGAAATACAGAACCAGTCTATTATAGGGTTGCACATTTGATAGCAGAAGGCCTAAGCTATAAACTATTCACCTGGCCATATTTAATGTATTGACAGACCCCAAGGTTGCTTCCCTGGGGACCCAGCCAGATACATTGATATTGACAGCATCCTAAATTGGTGAGAGGCAGTCCAGCTAATGATTTGGTAATCGTTGATGCCGGAGGTTGATTAAATAAACTACAGTGCTGCCTGTTTATATGCAAATAGGCAGTTAGATGCGGAGCTGTCTGACAGGGATCGGTAGTCATTAGTGAGAGCTATTCTCCAGGGCACTGTCCTATAGTTCACAGCGACACTGTGTGAAGCACTGTTGGTCTTCTACTTGTCCTCTACATGCAGATACAGCCACCTCTATGATAGATCATAGCCATTCAAAATGCTACAACCAACTGTGGAGTATGGTGGTAATATACTCCATGTTCTTCAAGTTTGTCATTCCACTTCTATATAGTCAGCATCTGGTAAAAACTTTATCCACATTATCCTAAAGCTTTCGCTATACCATATAAGTCTGGGCGATCAAGAGAACATTCATAAAGAAACATTGCTAATTTTAGGATCTTTTTCAGAAGCCCCCTGAAAGATAGACCTAGACAAACCATTCATTGTTAATTGTCAACTCAGGAGCAATTGTGTGTTTTTACATGCTGCAGATGGCTCCTCCAGGGAGGCCATGCTGACACACTGATAAAGTGTGCTTCATGTTTTATAGAACTTGATAAAGGTGCAGGTTGTATTTATCTGTAGACCATCAGAAACCATGCAAGGGAAAAAAGCATGCTCATGAACAAATCACTCATCTCCTTTATGAATCAAAATCTGATAACCAAAAATACAAAAAATAGACAAACTTGAGCAAGCGAGATTGTTAGTCACCTTGGGGAGATACACACACCATATAAAACTGGTCTGATCTCTCCCCCCACCCCTCCAGCTGCAACTATAATTAGGTGGTACAGCAGGGTAAAAGTATATTCAAGCTCAACCCATTGAAGACTTATATTCAGACCAACTGTAGCAGCCTACTCAAACCTATCCCAAATCTCACATGCTGTCTTCCCTTTTATACTTTGTCTAATCAACAGACTGGTTTCACCCGTCCTGACGATGCAGAATGGATAGAACATGTACAGAGGCACCTCCCATGTGTTATGGATGTTCAGCTTATCTGCTAAGTCTGTTGGGACATGTCCCCTCTATGCTGCCCGGACCTAAGGACAGCAAAGCAGAGCTAGGAGGGGGGGGGGGGAATTGATGGCTGTGGTGAGAGCAGACAGATGGGTTTGTGGGAGTAGAGGTCTGCAGCAGCCGGGTACTAGCCCTTTTGTAATAAGGTGATATATTGGGCTATGGTTGTGGGTACTGTGGAAGGCGGGATTACAGTTATGGTATTCAGGATTGACAGAAGATGGCATTTGAAAATGTTAGGCAAAGGTTTTTTTCTTGTTTATAAATAGGATAACTTGAGATCGTATTCATTTCAGGAGTGATTCCAATGATGGTTTTATCCAATCTTAAAAGAATAAGATAGGGAATATCCAAACAATAAGTGGTCTGATATCTATAATGATGGCTTGTGATGCAATAAGTGTTACGCTCATGCTGCTGTCACATGATATGACAACTGAAATTGGCTATGGTGAAAAACACACTTAAGACTACACTCCCCAGGCTGTCTTATCTTTGTGGTCTCCTCCTTCATACTCTCATGCAGCTTATGCCATGTGAATGATTCATGGTTTCTTGGTATCTCAATATGTTTTTGGGCGACAGTTGTCTTTACCTATATAGTATCTTCAATGTCAGCACGCATGGTGACAAATCCAATATGTCAGACTCATGCTGCAAACAGCAGTTTCTCTCAGAGCATGACGGTGAGATTTTAGGCAAGATATCAGCTGATAATATAGGAGTAGAAAGGAAGCAAACAATGTTACTCACCTCTCTCCTATATGTAATTGTATTAAGTGTCTATGAGTTGTTTCTTTTTCTGTGACTTTTTATCATATGATCAGATACTTCTTTTTCCAAATGCTGTAAATCATACCTCTACCTGTTAAGTCAAGCATTATCTAGTGGATTACCAATAATGTGTCAAGATGGCCAACAGCTTTCAATACTGATGGCATGATATGTACACTGTAAATAGTTTTTTACTGTTTACCTGCACTAAACTGTAAATCTACTGTAGATTCTACTTTGTAGCTACAATAAACTGTACATCTACAGTAGTTTCTAATGTACAGTATCTTGAAAACTGACTAAATGTTTGTAGTGTAAACTGTAGACTGTCATTCTGGATATATATGGTTTAAAGGTTTAATATCATGTCCCTCCATCAGGTGTCAGACTAAAGCAAGGCCTGGTACTCTGGTACTTAAAAAAGGCGGGTGTGGGTTTAATGTATGCATAACATTTAACTTTTATGCCATGATTAGTAAAATGAAATTTGTCTTCAAGAAGACCAGAATATCTCATATTATAACTGTCATGGGTATCAATGATCAACGCCACTCACTGCATGAAAACAGAAACATTATTAAAATACTAATACCAATGAAGAACAGTGACAATGGTGCATGACTTCTACAATAATCCTCCCAAACTTGCTGCACATGAGTAGTCTCACAGCCTTCATCGCAATCTGTATTCTGGGGCGTTGATGTCATCAAAAAGACCCGATACCTCACATGATTAATGTTACATTAATTTCTCATCAAATCCTAATCAATGTGAAATGAACTTCATTGAAAGCCTCTCACATGCCAAAATTAAAATGAGGGGCCCTAACATTAGAGCTAATTAGAGTTATGGTTGATGTAATAAACGAGTGTTGAGAGTGGCTTTCGTGAAAGATTGTGTGTTTATAACATGGTAGGTTGAAACCGTGTCTAATTTCTGGATGATCAACATGCTCCTGAATAATCATGATTTTGATTATTGGAAACTAGAAAAAGGTTTAAATAAAAAATAATTGCAATAAATCCTTTGCAAATGATCATTTCAATATTGGAAATCCTATGCAATATCATTCATATTGTGCAAGGCATTCAGAAATTGTTCAGCTTAAAGCTGGGCTGTCAGGGAATAAGTTCAGCATTTCCCTACATGGACTAAAATAACAGTTCCACCACAGGGCAGCAGTGTTTGGACATGACACCATGTGAATGAAAACTGAACTATATCCAAAAGTGCTTTTGGCCTCACTTCAACCATGATGGTCCAACTTCAAGCCAATAGTTCATTAACATCAGTGAGAGAGATATAAACTCATTGGTTATATTTCACATTCATATTCATGGTTTAAAACTGTTATTAAACTCGTTAAGATTAGCTAGAATTAATTTGACAATTAGTATATATTTATGTAGGTGATCCCATCTCGTTGAGATTCTATTATCAATGAGAAATTAAGTAACAATCAGTTGTATTAGTACAGTGTGTTAATCTGATGGGCATTACCTATTTCTAAAGTATCTGCTGTATTGATGCATCTTTGATAGCAGTCTGCTATCATTATACCAGATAACTATAAGCTATAAATTATTTACATGGCCTTACTCAGGGAAGTGACGGACCCAATGTTGTTTCCCTGGAGGCCTGGCCCGGCTACACTGATATTGGCAGCATGGTAATTGCCAACAGGTGAGAGGCGGTCCCGTTAATGATCCGGTAATCGGTTATGCCAGAGGTTGACTAAATAAACAACAGCGCTCCTTGTTTATATGCAAATAGACGGTTGCAAGAGGAGCTGTCTGCCAGGGATCAGTGGTCATTAGTGAGCGCTATTCCCCAGGCTGCTCTCCTATAGTTCACAGTTATACTGTATAGGCTACAACAAAAATAGCTGCATGTGAGGAATAGGATTTCCCACTCAGCATGAGACCTGGGTCTATCAGACCAGGGTGTATCCCGTCACTATTTTTGCAGGATTTCAATAAACAAATGGCTATATTCCAGTTGGTGGTTTGTCATAAAACCCAAAGAGGAGAAATGCAATATATCCTATTACTTAGACAGAGAAAATACACTGAGGGCCACCAGCCTGGGAGTGATTCGTATACATTGATGAAGAGGAGGAAACTTATTAACGCTGTTTCTGCTAAATCTCGTGTCTGCGTATGTGTGAGTACCTGTCTAAATTTCATGAGATGGAAAGCCAAGATGATCTACCATACCACGGAACCTCACTGTAAACAGTTGCAACTATTTAATGTAGGTATACCCTAAATATTGTTTACAGTGATTTGTATGTATACACAATAGACTGCACTGTAAATCTACTGTTCTATGTATTGAACACTTATATTAGATTCCGCTGTGCACCTACACTGACTGCTTAAAATGTAGCTTTAGTATTACTATCATTATGTAGGCCTATATATATATACACAATAATATGCATGACAACCATCTACATTTATATAGGCGCAAAAATCCACCGACCCCCCTGTTGTTCAAAATTGACCACGCCCTAAATACACCCTAATACTGAAACAGAGGAGTCTCTATAACCTCGACACACTATTCATTGAGAAGCCCCACCCTGGGAGTTCATAGGCCCTATGCTGAAGTACCTTGACAGACTATACATTGTGAGCTACCACTTTGGGATCCACAGGCTTAAACTGATCAGCCTGGCTACAGGCCTGGAAAATCCGGGACATTTTCCATTATAGGTATATTAGCCTACAGTGGGATTTCTTCCAGCGAGGGGAAATCTCCCCTTACTTAGTGCAGCCCTCAGGTCGGCCTCCTGCCCTTATCTCTGTAGAGATTAGGGCCACCGGTAGAGATAACGGCCGCCGCCGGTCTGCACCTCCAAGGGGAGTTCTCCCAGTTCAGTATCTTATACAGGTGGGCTGGGGAGGGGTGGGGGGGGAGGGGGGTAGGAGTCCACATTTAAATGTACCCTATTTAGGCTATATTTTGTCATTTAAATCATTATATCTCAAGAAATACAAGACTTTCATACTATATAGCCCATTCACATATACCTAGCCAATTAAATTGTCTACTTGTATGTAGGTGAATGTTTTTCAGCAAATAATGGTAAGGTATCAGCAAATCAGATTTTCTGGTTGAACCTAGAATTACATGCATATCCACCCAAAACCAAGGGGAGAAACCCCCTCGCTCGCTTTTCTCCCGGCATGGGGTTAAAGGTAGGATTTCCCCAATCTGGGCTATACTAGGAGTAGATGACTGTATATACCACAAGGTATGACATATCTAGACGCCCATCATATTTGTACCCTAGATGGCCCTACTGTACCATGTATTTGGACATAGACTGGTGGCACCATCTGAAGTCTAAAGATGATGGTGGACTAAGCAGTTTACATATAACTAGCTAGATGGTGCTACCCTCTATGGCTAAACCCATGGTACAGTAGGACCATCTAGGGTATAAGGATTATGGGTGTCTAGCTCTGTCATACCTTGCCCTATATACAGTCATCTACTCCAAGCATAAGGTGCTACTCAGTTTAAGCCTGTGCCGGGAGCACTCGGATGTTTTAACATGCTGCAAGTGCCTCCTCCAGGGACGCCATGCTGGCACCCTGATAAAATGTGCCTGCTGTTTTATATAACTTGATGACCTGGTGGTTTTGTCTGTCTGACAGATTGTGGCACATCTTGTGGAGTCGATGTCTCTCACTACCTCATATATCAATCTGTAGTGGATAGAGCAACTACGTATATATACACTACAGCTGGAGGACGCACACGGTAAATCCACCCTTTGTGGATGGCATGATGCCCCGAGGTTTCATGTCCATGTGTCTTGGACAACGATGTCTAAGGCATTGCGTAACTTCAAGACAAATAGTATAATATTCATATTTATTTGCATGGTTTTCCATGTTTCTTTTTCTATAATTCTATAAACAATAACTACGTTTTGCAATATCATGAGAATTAATGAGCGGATGATATTGGATGGCACCTAGTCATAATACCAATAATTTCTCAGGCCAGTTATAGTCATTATGTTGCACTAGTCATTGCTGAGTAACTCACTGGCATTATTAATATGTGAATCATGTCGAAACATTGGGAGTATTTCGGCCTGTAGGGTCCACGTGGCTATATTACATGAATGAAAAGTACATTAAAAAGAACTAGGCTCTCCTCAAAGAGTTACACTCGCCTGCACATTATTGCAATGATTAACAGCATATGATATTGTGACGCAGTTTAGATTGACATGTTGCCCCGCGGTGTCAATGCATTTAGAGCATACTACATTGTCCCAGTATGGGTGTACTCAGCAATAGGACATAATCTATACCTGCTTAAAACTCTATAACTGTGTTACCACGTATTTATTTACACTTTTTAGTGAATGGGATTTGAATGGTTGCCATCAAAATTGCATAATTCATTTTGGGCTTTGTAATACAATAATATCACAGTACCGAGAATGGATGAGGAATACTGTAAAATACCACCCACTCATAGAGGAGTGAAGATATTTCTTAATCACTTCTAGGTGAAAAACTGGGCTCATTTGATTCGTAAACATTGTTGTGAACAGCAGATGGTCCAGCCTTGTACTTGATGGTGCATGGAGTTGAGCAACAGGTATAACCAAGGGATGTCACCTACACTAATATCCCTAGGCTCCCTATACGCCCAACCTCTCAGTCACTAGTGCCTAACTTAGTTAGTCATTTTTTGGCTCCCTATACAACCAACCTAGGTCAGTTATTATTGTCAGGTTGGTCAGTACTGACCAACCCACCTTAGTCTTTTTTTTCCCAGGGGGAGCCACTGAGTGGTCATGACAGGTGGCCCCAACTAGTGGTATACACATACAACACCAATGATGAACCTAGGTTAGCCACTACTGACTGACACCTCGGTCATTTTTGATTATAACTTTGCCATTATGACTAACACTCATATGACCAACCTAGGATAGTCTTTACTGACTAACCCTTTCAATCTATGGATTTTCAGTGTACAGGTGTGACACCGTTGTGAAACAGCCCCCACTTGCCACACTCTGATACAGGCTGACAGCAGCACAGTACTGATGTTAACAGGCCAGCAAGCATGCTAATGGGAATTATTGTGTCCCTATAGTAGACATAACAAAGACAGATCTCTGTTTGAGAGGTACAATCAGCTACCCTGATACCTTCAGTGAAAGGTCATTTTGTGCTGTAAGTGCCCATGCAGTCTCCATATATGTGAGATTTAACATAGTATAACCTAGATGAGAGGCACTTTCAACCACCTCTTAGCATGCACATCAGCAGTTTGGCAGTGTATACCCGTGCTTTTATATAGCACGGAGGTCTGTGTACATCCCTTCCCATTGCCTCCCTCCCAACTGCCAGGAAGCCATGTCAAATTGGCACACAGCCTCCATGTCAGGGTCACGTCGTCGGTGATAGTGGGTGTGGGTTAGGGGAGATGGGTTTACAAAAGGAGAGGGGAAGACTATAAATGCAAATCCATTATCACAGTCACACACACTTTGTGAGAATCTAGTATTATCAACGCTATGCAGTTCCATGTAGTGTAGGTACGCTCCAACCACTAGGCTCTCCCATTTGATCCCCTACTATAAGCTGTAATTAAAAAGAAGCTATACATCTCTCTGAATAAGCGTTCTTAAATAGGCTGCAGATGTGTGAGACCATTCAGGAAGGGCACTGATATCCTTTATCATTTGTAAACCATGACACTATCTATTACTTCGGATAGAAATCCAAGAAATAAAAACTGTATCTCACTCTTCCTGGACTCCCTTTCAACACTGTTTCTTTTCACTGTGTACTCTTTCATCGATGCATAGGTTTGCAGGGTTAATTCATTGCCAGCCCCCAGGGTGGCTTCCCTCTGAGTTGAGTTTGACTTTGAGTTTCCCCTGAGACCCGAGCCGTCCATATTGGTATTGGCAGCATCCTAATTGCCAACAGGTGAGAGGCGTTCAGGTCGGCTAATGATCCAGTAATCGGTCATGCCGGAGGTAGATCAGATAAGCTACAGCACGGTCTATTTATATGCAAATAGAGACTAAGACAAGGAGCTGCCTGACAGGGATCAGTGGTCATTAGTGAGAGCTATTCCCCAGGCCGTTCTCCTATAGTTCACAGCTATACTGTATACAGCACTAACGGCCCATGAAATTTAGTCCAGCTAAACTCCATGGCCTACCCTATAACCTTGACGAAGTACACATTGGGAACTATCAACTTCAGAGAGCTACATATGCCCTATAACCTAGACGGAGAATACAAATGGTGAAAGGACAGGGTGTTTTTCCCCCAATGCTGAAACATGCATTTCTATGGATTAGAACCGGTGCGGTATTTTTCCAAATCTTTAGAAAAATTGCCACCTAAGAATCCCTGCATGTACACCAACAGTAAAGTTAGAATGCAATCATTGAGAGCTATTCACTACGGAGGGCTACTCATTCCCTATTTAGAGAGTGTGCGTCAAGAACTACCGCAGTTAGATAGCTGGACAGAGTATATATATTGAGAGCCACTATTCTGGGAGTGGGATGCTGCGAGTACTTCCTCCAGGGTGGCCATGCTTGCACACTGACAAAACGTGCAGCCAGATTTATATAACTTGATGATAGTGCAGGTTTTATTTATAACCAGACCTGGTGGTTTCATCTGTCTGGCAGACCGTGGCACCTGTCTCTTTTCTCTCTCATGAGTTGATCTTAATAGGATACAGCCACTTTATAATCCAGATAGGGGATGTGCATGGTACATCAACCCTAGGAAGGTAGGATTCCTCTAGGCTTCATGGTCATTTGTCATGGACAATGTTTTCTAGTGTATTGAATGACTAAAAGACTATAAAGATAATAGTCATTTGTAGTGAAGGCTGAATTACTGATTTTCTGTTTTTTCTTATAATTCGTTCTACACTATGTTTGGCCAGTCATGTGAATTCATGTGTCAATGGCATTGGATGGCACCTTACCATGCACAGTATGTCAATCCAGCAATATCAGCATCAGTCAGTAACCCACTGCACACCTTGTAAAGATCATGCCAACCCATCTGGATAGTCTAAACTCTGTGAGGCAGCCTTGGCATGATCTACGATTGCAGCATTGGCGGATCACTGGGGCTGAATTCATGCACTAAATGGGGACAACAGGCCTAGTACATAAACACACTGTGCTGTCCTAAACGGATAAAACTAGCCTACGCTCACTGCATGGTAATGTTTAACAGCATATGACATTGTATAACAATTTATTGTGTGCCAGTTTAGAGTGACATATTGTCCTGCGGTGTCAATGCGTTCAGAGCCCCAGTGTGGATGTACTCTTTGTTAAATAATGTACCAGTATCTAAACCTGCTTAGAATCCCTGTATCCGGGTAACAGACATATCTATGGACCTTTTTGTAGCTTATTTATGATTCATGGCGATAAACATTAAATAATATTAGATGTTGAGCTGCATAAAGTATGATATCATATGACTGAAAAAGGATGAGGCATTATGTTTAGAAATTCGCACGTCCCTTGGATAACTCTACAGAGACGGTGCATGCTTTTGTTGTTGGCATTTGTGCACTCTCCAGCGCTGCATTCATGCATCATCTATTCCCAATATGATAGACCGCCCATGAGGTGACTAGCTGGTATGTTGGTACCATAACATGCCAGGTAGCGACCGTAACAAACACTGAAGCCGTGCTCACCGTTCAATTCATTGCTTCCTATTTCAGCTAGACCTGGAGTTAATTCACTATGCTCTGGACAGTGTGTTAAATTAGTATTTCTAGAATTCTTCAGTTGTATCTTGTTCGCATATATATGTTAGGAGCTCTGCATATCCAATATGAAGCGGCCCGGGGAAATGCCATGTTGAACAGTGGAAGCTCTAACCACAGTGATTTCTAACTATCATCAGCTAAATATCAAGAGAAAAGGACCATTGTATCTTATAAATACTGATTCCTCCCTGCAGGTAGAGGTTACTACAAATGCAGGCCACTAAAGTGTTTCCTCCCTGAGTATGCTTAATACTTCTTCTTGTTAGAGTTGCAGCGACCGTAACAAACACTGAAGCCATGCTCACCGTTCAATTTATAGCTTCCTATTTCAGCTAGACCTGGGGTTAATTCACTATGCTCTGGACAGCGTATCATATTGGTGCTTCTAGAATTCTTCAGTTGTATCTTGTTCACTTGTATATTATGAGAGCTCTGCATATCCAATATGAAGGGGGGGGGGGGTGCCATGTTGAACAGTGGAAGCTCTAACCACAGTGATTTCTAACTATCATCAGCTGAATGTTAAAAAAACAGGACCATTGTATCTTATGAACACTGATTCCTCTCTGGGGGTAAAGGTTACTACAACTGCCAGGCCTGTTTGACACAAGCCACTAATGTCTTTCCTCCCTGAGTATGCCTAACTGCTCTTCTAGTTGTCAGGTCTACACTGCCACCTCTTTATACATAAACAGCTGCTAGAGAGGCCATTTCCTCCATCCAGCCTACCATATTGAACATGGTCTGAAGGGTGCACTACCTTCCTCGTCCAACATATTGAACGTGGCAGGGGGCACACCCACTGTGACCCAGGGGTATTGGGTTACCACTCTTAGCTCTGTGTAGTCTCAGACAACAGCACAAAGGTTCTCAGGCCTACAATGTCATATTGCCTCAACGTTATAGGCACCAACAGTGGAAGCCTGTCAGCTGTGTTTTTCTGGACTATTGATACCTTGTGCACAGCCCTCTTACCAATACCAGAGATGGTCTGCAGTGTCTGTGGTAATTTTTGGGAGGGCTGTGTTCAGTGGGAGAGGAGATGGGGGGTTATAAAATATATAATATGATACTCTCTGTTCAATGTCCTTCCTTGGATGCCTTCCCTTCTGCCCATTTGTCCAATATTATCTCAGGTCGCTTGATTATTTCCTCTGCATATCATAACATTTTTGTTTTGTACTGTAAGAGAGGGAGGGGGTTGTAATAAAATCTTATGAAAATGTACCCTGACTTGTCCTTGCTGCTGTATGTCTCTCCACTGATCCACGCATAAAAAAAGACCATCATCAAGTATTGATAGTTACAATTCCCCGGTACACTTCCCTTGATTCAAGGCATTTTCATGAGTAGACCTGTGTGTCTGAATAAGGCTGTTATTAATCATGGGGGCCAATCTTCCACAGGGCTATTGTAGATATGGGCCCGAGCGTCCTCAGGGCCAATCATCATAGGGCCTATTCAGTCCTGGCCCTCACCACGGCCATCTCGTACATCAACCAGTTACGTAACCTACACTGGGCCCCTGTTCCTCTCATTTTCTCAGTCTTCTGGGTACCACAGGCGCCCTGGTGTAGGGTTTCACTGTCCACATTTTGGACAGTAGATTGACTGTGATGGGACGGACAGTATTGTCCACAGGGCTCCTGATCCGTGTACCCGTCACTTAAGGTACCAGCTAGTCACCTCATGGGCGGTCTACCCTATATAGCGTTGATACTGTAACGGGAGAGGGCGTTTCCGAATGCAGCCACCTCCGGCCGCTGGTCACGTGGGTGACGGTCAGTGCTGGAGACTGGAGGCAACTCCTCCAGTCCCCATTCCTGAACGACCATCCACCAAGACAACAAGGGTAAGCTTCCAGCTCCAGTTTTGATGGGTGATATCAGGGATCTTTAGATATTATACTGCTGACTTGTGACCATAATTACTGTATTCATAGTTGTGTACCGTTTCTGAACAATATATAGTTATTAATCATGAATTACTGTGTCTGGTTTTGTCTACACATATCTTTACTCTAACATTTGAGATCTCATCCCCTCCAGCCTCCTGGCTGTGCTAAGTCCCTCTAAGGGCAAACTTCTGGCCATCTGACGTCTGAATTATCATAGTATAGTACATAAATAGTTCCTAGCCCAAAACTATTTCAACTGGTGTCAGATAGTGGGATAAAAGTTGCAGGAGACTGTAACTTCAAGGACAGGAGGATTTCCTCTCTGTTCTTTGAACCCACACAAAGAAACCTATTTTTCTCAAGTCATTTCGGCATCTTTCCTTCCTCAAACCACATCAAAATTTGTTTCAAATTAATCATCAACCCTTGTTACATAGGTGCACCTAAAATCGTGAGCCAAATCCTCCCTTTAGGGGTGGATGGAGATAGATTTAATTGTTGGTGTCTAAAACGTGTCCCTTGTTCAACATGGTACTGTATGCACACACTGGATAGTACACTGCCAGACGATTGGAGATTCCCTGGCATAGGACCCCATATTAATCGTTGTGTGTACCCAAACGTTTAACACCCTTTCCATAAATTGGTGGTTACTAGTAATATTGGATCTCTAATAAGCCATAGGCTCACGCCTACCACGGCCGCCGCCCTCCCCTCCCGGGAACCACCCACGTGAGTTGCTCCTCCAGTCCCCATCCCTCCTCCCGAGCCTGTGTCTCCCCACACACCCTGTTCCCAGGGACTGGACCTGGGAATCACCTCATATCATCATTGCAAACTACAGAGTCACATCAAGTAGAATACATCAGGTTATCTAATGTGTGTAGTAAATTACTGTCCCTAACTACGTGTAATTGTACAGCAAGGTGTAGATCACGGTGACGGCCACACACCACGTGTGTGTCGCCTCCTCCAGATTATACCACGTGTCCCCATCCTGTGTCCTCGCCCTGCTCCATACACTCATCTAAGCTTGACAGTATTAAGGGTTATATCTAATTTCATTTAATAATTCACGTCGCCAACATAGAGTTCTTTATAGCCACGACAGTGGCGGCCACACAGCACGTGTGTGTCGCCTCCTCCAGGTGGTAACAGAAGTGCACCCAGCTCACCCTGTGCCCTCCTTACATTCACCCAAACCACACGTAAATTTGGCAGTAATTGATTGCTACATCTAAATTAAGTTGACATCCACATTCCCGACATAGAATTACTTCTAAATCACGGCAGTGACGGCCGCCACCCTCCCCTCACCGGACCCTCCTCCAGCTGTAGGCCGGCTCCCAGCTGCCGCCCTCCCGTGCTCCGGCCGCCCTGCCGTCACGGGTGTCCACTCTGTGTCTATAATCTTCCCCAACATCCTGAAAACCTATGGGAGTAAACCTAACATAATCACCACCACCCTGTTATCACCTCAGACTAGAGAATTACATTTGGCTTCTAGAACACGAGGATATCTGATTGTTGCAGTAACCACATTTGAGACTGTAACATCGTAGAGCACAGGGTATAGATCACAGTCACTGTCACGCACCACGTGTGTGTCACCTCCTCCAGGTGGTCTGCCTGTTTTCCCCGTTCCCCCTCCTCGCCTACACCCAGTTGGATAATCTGAGGACAGTGACGGCAGCGACGGCAGCATCACGCCCGTTGCCGCCCCCACGGCCTCACCCCCCCCCCTTCCATATTGAGACAGGACGTAATCCCCCCTCCTCCCCCTGGAGGAGACGCGTCTTTTGCCGCCCTAGAGCCATGTAACAAGAGGTGGACAATTAGCGGACAGTTACGTCTTGTTGTCTTAGCGAGTGGCAGAATCCCTCCTGCCCCCCCCCCCTTGTCCTACAAGCACAACTTGAGACAGTTACGAGGTTGTTGTTCTAAGAGAGGGAGAGACGAGGTTCTTTCCCACCAATCTGTCCAAGTAGCATCACCCCCCCCCCCCGCGCCCTAGAGGAGACACGGGTTTGCCGCCATCCACCCTGCCCTGTTACCTCACCCCATTGGACAGTTACATCGTGTTGTTCTAGTCCTGGAAGCAGTAACGTCACCCCCCCCTCCTGGAGGAGACACGGTTTCTACCGCCATCCACCCACCCTGTTAGTTGTATGGGCACCCCCACCCCCTTCTCCAACAGCTCACCATCTGCTCCCCTAACAGAACGTATTTAAATCGGGGTTTATATTACACTGTATCAAAGTCAAAGAGACCATTATACATCAGTTTTGTATAATAACGGACTATCTCCACCATACCCACGTGAGTGGCAGGATCGCTCCTGCCCCCACCCCTCCCACCCACGGCCATCACCCTCCCTACAGGCACTCTGTGTTGGGACAGGACGTAATACACCCTTGGACAGTTAGCAGACAGCTACAAGTTGTAGTCTTGGACGCAGTAGCATCCCCCCTCCCCCTCCCCACACACGGCCATCACCCGTGTTGAGACAGGACGTAATACCTTCTCCCTCCTGGAGGAGACGCCCTGTAGCTCCTACCCACCCTGTCCTGTTACCACAGCCCATTGGACAATTAGCGGACGGTTACATCTTGTTGTTCTAAGCCTAGGGTGTGGGAAGACCTCTCCTGTACCCCCCCCCCCCCCCTTGCCTAACACCACATTGGACAATTAGCAGACGGTTACGTCTTGTTGTCCTAGGGAGTGGCAGGATCCCTCCCCCCCCCCCCCGTCCTACAAGGCAAGGTGAAGACAGTTACGAGTTGTTATTTTAGTCATGGATGCTGACATCCCCCCTCCTTCCCACCAACCTGAGCTACTCCCCGCCCCTGACATTGGGTCCCCTTAAACTCACTATATGATTAAACTCTAATATTTATTGTCTCTGTGAGTAAAGGTTTTATTGTTAAAGTATTTGTGGTGATTATAAAACGGCCTGTAAATAACACCAGTGACGGCCGCCTCCCAACTGCGGGCCGCCTCCCGGCTGCCGCCGTCCCGTGCCACCTATACCCTGCCACACACCCCCCCCCCCCCACCCTGCCCCTTCACCCATGTCCCTACTGGAGTAACCTTGTGTTACCACGTTTATATTCCTTACTACATTGTAGTCACCTACAAAAGGCGGGTATTAATAGGAGAATCTGCGTTCATATTTGTACCAAACCTTTTGGGGTATTGTAGCTCAGGTAAATCACGCTAGTGACGCCCACCACAGCTGCCCCTTGTGGATATTGCCCACTGGAGTAAACCCTGGGTAAAACCTGGTTTATCAAATTCTATATTCATTCCAAACCACACAGAAAAGTCGTGTATGAATCAAGGAATATTTTTGGTTATTTTGTAAGGAATTGGCCGAGTAAGAATAATCAGGGCAGACAGACACTGGCCGCGGCCATCACCCTCCCCCAAAGATCCTGTGTTTTAAGCAACAAGCAATCCTCCTGGAAGGGTCGCGGAAAGTTGTACAAAGGTACCGCCATCTCCTGGAATAACCCCCCCCTCCCACCCTGGAGTAGCATCACCCCTCCCACCCCTCCCTCAAGGCACTCCGTTTTGAGACAAGACGTAATACCCCCCCCCCCCCCGCCTCTTAGAGTGGACGTGGGCAATTAGAAGACAGTTACGTCTTGGTTTCCTAGGGAGTGGCAGGATCCCCCTGCCCCCTCCCCCCCTCCCACCTCCCTCGGTTCACTAACTGCTCCCCTCCTACTTAATATTCGTGAGCAACACGGGCCTGGGTATTAGACACCTTAGCCGACAGTTGACTATTACCCCCAACCCCCACCCCCACGGCCCTGCAGCCTGATACACGTGTAGTTGTTATTGTGCAGGGTATACAGGGTGCCTTCTCTGAGCAGGTCCGCACTGCTGCGGCATCGCCGAACGCAGCCAGCCCCCCCCCCTCCTTGCATCCCTCGATCCCCCATCCACACAGCCACGTGTTTAGAGTGCTGACTGCCAGCTCCACGCTTTGTGAGTGGCAGACCACGCCCCCCATTCACCGAACATAGGGCAAAACTAATTGCATTATAGCATGATTTCTGAGTTATGGGACAGACTTGTTATATCTGGTCGTGGATACCTATACCCACCCCTTTCTCTGTTCAGTATCAGAACGCTATATTGGTCCTTTCTGACATTGTAAACTAGGGACACAAGACTCATTTCAAGAGGGTGGTTATACCCCTCCCCCTCCTGGATCGATTAGATTATTGCCACCACCCCTCCAGCGCTGGAGACATATCACCGACCCCGGTTTAATTTATCCACATCACCTTTGGGTCATCAGTATATAACTTAACGTTTTATATATTGGCCAGAACTTGAGGGTTAAATAAAAACAGGTTTTATACCCTAGCCTGTTACTGTGGGTATTGCCCCTGCTACAGTCATATATTACACGGCAAAGATTATTGAAATCGGTTATTCTTATGAAAATACATTTCTTATTTAGGGTCACGGTCAGCACTTAGAAAGCATATTCACCCTTGAAACTGTTGTTTGAAGCTGTTGGTCTGGTATTGGTCAGGTCTGGAATCTTGTCCTAATTGTGACAATTTTTGTCAAATGACAATAATTGGCCACTAGGATACTTCTGTGTTGTGTTGCCTCCAGGCAGCTTGTATAGGCCTACATATAGTGTATAAAATCAGCACGGAGACAATTATAGATTTAATTATCATTATTGCTCTGCTGTGCTGATAGTAACTAAATTAGCACCTATTACATTTTCCAAATTGACTGTGCACTCTGGCACAGGTTTAGGGTAATAGGTAACTGGTGGAGGTAACATTTCAACAAAAGCTGAATTCTCCAAATTGGTGTTTTAAGAAAATGAGGTAAAAATTGTGGAAATTTCATATAGCATAAATCACTCTCGCCATGGCGAATCGAGATGTCAGTAGGGATTCGTCCCGAACGTCATCGCCAGAACGTGAAGCTGAATTCTACCCCGACTACCTTCTACGGTCTCGCCATCAAGGTGCGACTGATCCGAGCCCGGACGATCGGCGTTCGTCCTCCCGTTCTACCGTGCCGGGCGTACAGGCATCGGACCGCGGCGACTCGGTCGTGAACTTCCGTGTTCGACCCGGACCGGCGCCTACTCCCGAAGGGGACACTCAGACTCTGCATGATGTCCAGCGGACACCGAGTCGCACGTCTCAATCGAGTGGCTCCCTTGACCGCCAGCAGCTCCCCGCACGCCAGAAAGTCGAGTCTGACTCCGAAACAGAAGTAACTGGGAACGAGCGGCGGGGTTCACCCCGGCAGTATCGTTCACCAAGCAGACCGACGCGTAGTAGTGAATTACCTCACGGCCAGTCCCCTCGTGGGAGCTCTCCGCTTGGTCAAACCTCCCCTTGCCGGTCCCCTCGCAGCAGATCGCCTAACGTCGGGCCTCGCCATGGTTTCTCTCCCCGTGGTTTCTCACCCAATGGTAGATCCCCTCGTGGCCGATCCCCTCGTGGCGTGTCCCCTCGTGGCCGATCCCCTCGTGGCCGATCCCCTCGTGGCCAATCCCCTCGTGGCCAATCCCCTCATGGCAGATCGACTTGTGGTCAATCCCCTCGAGGTCAACTGTCCCGAGCCGGATATCCTCGTGGCCACTCGCATCTTGACTGCTTCCCTCGTGGTCAATCCCCTCGTGGCCGCTCCCCTCGTGGCCACCCCTCTCATGCTCAATCCCCTCGTGGATGGTCCCCTCATGGCCAATTCTCTAGTGGCCGCTCACCCCAAGGCCGAGCACCTCGGGGCCGATCCTCTCACGGCCAACCCCACCACCGATCACATCGGGACCAGTCTCCCCATGTCCCACACTCCCACAGCAGGTCCCCATGGTACCCACCAATTAATCAGGGGGACAACAGTGAGCACCCAGAAAACAAAATGATTGAGGTGGTGCGACTGCTGACAGACTCACTTGGAGGTAGAGTAGACCAGCTCACCCAAGAGCTGATGGAACTAAAAATGGCAGGCAACAGAGCAGACTCCAACACGAGCCAACAGACTTCACACTCGAATACAACCGACAGCGGGTCGAGTGCTACCCGAGGCCAGGTGTCATCAGGAATATACCGCCCTAGTGGTGTGTCCGAACCCCCCCGCCAAGCTGGTGACATCCAGTGGAATAGCCACCGCCGTCGGAGAGAACGACCTCGGTCTAGATCGGTGAGTCCATACAATAGGCAACATGGTGCGCCCCTATACTCTGAGCCCCGCAGGACGAGTGGAACCGCACTCCGCGTACGAGGAGACGACCGTGGTAGACGTTCCTCATCCTCTAGCTCATCAGATGATGATAGGCGTCGTAGAGGTGCAGGTAATGGGCAAGGGTACAACGAGGTGGACCATCGAGCTGCACCAAGGAGGACCCGGAATGGTCGTAGCGACAGCCAATCACCAGTACCGCAACAGGGCTCGTATGATCGCCCCGCCGATCGTCGACGTCGTGATTCGGATGAAGAAAGACGGGCACCCCCTGCCAGGAATGGTCGTGACCCCATTACACATGAGGAAGACCGGTACCGAAGACAGCGTCGAGCCAATGTGAAGCCGAGGTTATATGATGGCTCATCACCCTGGGAAGAGTATAAAAACTACTTCCAAAGGCTGACCAGGTTGAATGAATGGGACGCTCAAGAGCAATTAGACATGCTTCTTGTGCAACTTACTGGTGAAGCTCAACGATTCATAGATGGAGGAGATCAGACTGCCACTATGTCCTTCCGAGCACTAAGCAAAGTCTTGCAGGGACGGTTTGGTGCACAACAGCAGGCTGCTGTTCATCAAGCCGCTTTGAAGAGCAGAACAAGGAAAGAAAACGAAGCACTGGCTGCCCTGGGACAGGATATACGGTATCTAGTTAAGCTAGCTTACCCGGAATTTCCACCTGAGGCGGCTGAGGTAATGGCCATAGAGAGGTTTATTCATTCACTGGGCTCTGCTTCACTTGGAAAGGCAGTGTATGATGCCGAGCCACTCACTCTAGATGGAGCAGTAAAGGCGGCTGCACGTGAGGAAGCATGGCACAGCGCTGATACAAAGATGACGTCCACAGGAAAAGTGAGATTCCGTGGCACGAGTCCTGCAACTGATCCTGCCCATAAAGCTCTTGAGGCACAAGTGGCAGCCCTCAAGGCGCAAGTGGAAGATGTCCAGCGGGACCGACCCACTGTAGCTTACCAGCCTAGTAGCCCCCAGAGTAGCCGAGGTGGATGCTACACCTGTGGAGACCCAAATCACTGGCAGCAACGATGCCCGAGAGGGCGCAGCCAAAGCCCTCGTCGACCCCCCAATTGCTATAACTGTGGGGTAGAGGGACACTACAAAAGAGAGTGCCCTAGGCCACCAAGTCCCGGTCCTAACAGACACCGCCCCCAATCACCGGGCCGCAGTTGTTATAACTGTGGTGCGAGCGGGCACTACCAGCGGGAGTGCCCACGACCGCCAAGCCCAGCGAGGCATCGGCCGAGGTCGCCCGGACGCAGTCCGCAAACGCCAGCATGTTTCAACTGCGGTGACTCTAGTCACTACCAGAGTGAATGCCCACATGCTAAGTGCAACAACCCGGGCACAATGCCTCCTGCGCGTGGTCGATCACATTCACCGGCAGGTGCCCGAAACTGGGCACCACCTGGGCGTAAAGACAGCCCCCACCCCAATCAACGTACACCACATCAGCCGTCACCCACTGTGCTGCCACTCAGCACTGTCCCAAACCAGGTTTCAGCTCGAGTAACTAGTCAGATCAAACCTCAGCCGGCTCCAAAAGAAATGCGTGTCATAGTTGTGATTGAGACAGATAATGGGAAGGAGCAGGTGGCTGCCCTTCTTGACACGGGGGCAGAGAGGTCGTTTGTGGGACATGAATTAGTGGCTCGCCTCCGCCAAAGGGGTACCGATCTGAAAATGAAGCGGGTTCACCTTGAAGTGCTTGCAATAAACGGCACTTCGGTCCCTATCGACAGCTCGGTACAACTGGCACTCCTCACTAAGCTAGGAGCAACCACCCATGAGTTCTATGTTTCAAACATGGGGTACGAACTTGTACTGGGCTGTGACTTCTTGCGGAAGCACAAGTGGGAATGGAGCTGGAGGGACGAAGACATAAGACTCCCTGGCGATGATACCGCGGGAGCAGGCATCCCCTTACAAGCTGCGACCAACCACACCATGATACCTGTATATGCAGGATGCGAATGTGTCCTACCACCGTATCATGCGTCCACTATAAGTGGTATCCTACTGGAACGACCAGAATTCCAAAAAGGACTTATCGGATCTCTGGCCGATATAGATCTGGACGTGACTCCACTAGTCGAAGAGGCGGTAGTCTCTGTCTCTGGTGGACAAGTACCTGTGCATCTAACCAACAGGTCAACCCTCGAAATTACAGTAAGACTGGGTGATAAAGTTGGTTGGCTTACCGAAATAAGCGGCACCCAGATATCACAGGCACAGGCATGTCAATTCCGCCAGGTATCAGTAGCCCGGGCACTAGATATTGAAATGCTGACACTGCTCGAGCATACCAATGCCAACCTTACAGCAGAACAGGGTGAACAAGTAAAACACCTGCTCGAGGGAAACCGTGACACCTTTATGTGCACTGGAGACCCACCGGGCCACACAGGGCTGGTGGAACACGAAATACGAACAGGCGAGGCGAGACCAATAAGAGTCCCTCCCCGCAGACTTCCGATCCACATGGAACAGACTGTGCGTGATGAGATGAGTAAGATGGTCAACCAAGGCGTTATCCAACCCTCAGATAGCGCTTGGTCGGCCCCAATCGTAATGGTCCGAAAGAAGGACGGCAGTCACAGGTTTTGTGTCGACTATCGCCAGCTAAACGGAGTAACTGAGAAAGATGCGTACCCATTGCCTAACATCGACGACTGCTTGGCCCGTCTCGGGGGCAGCAACTGGTTCGCAACGCTCGACCTGGCGAGCGGATATTGGCAGGTACGCATGAGGGCAGAAGACCAGCCCAAAACTGCCTTTACAACGCCCATGGGCTTGTACGAATGGACGGCCATGCCGTTTGGCCTATGTAATGCTCCATCAACTTTTGAGAGGTTGATGGAGCATGTTTTACGGGAGGAGAGAGGTGATGGAGTACTCCTCTACCTAGATGATATAATCGTCTTTGGGGCCTCCTTCGAAGAACTCTTGGAGAGACTTAAAGTAGTCTTTGGCCGACTCCGCGAGGCAGGTCTCAAACTGAAACCAAAGAAGTGCCACATGTTCAAACGGGAGGTCAGCTTCTTGGGACATGTGGTCTCGGGCGATGGTATTAAGACTGACCAAGAAAAAATCGAGAAGGTCAGTGGATGGCCGACCCCCAAAAGCAAAAAGGATATACGGGCCTTTGTGGGGCTGACCGGCTACTACCGCAAATTCGTGAAGGATTATGGTACAGTAGCCGCCCCACTGCATAGTCTGACAGGGCCTGAGGCCACGTTCGAATGGGGAACAGAACAGGAGAAATCCTTTGCTCTTCTGAAGACACTTCTTGTCTCAGCCCCCATACTAGGCTACCCCCAAACCGAGGGACTGTACATACTCGACACAGATGCCAGTAACTGCGGTATCGGAGGCATCTTATCCCAACATCAAAAGGGAGAAGAACGTGTCATTTCCTATGGCAGTCGCGTGTTGTCCCCAACAGAGCGCAACTACTGTGTAACCCGCAGGGAGTTGCTGGCCGTTGTGGAATTCATGGAGAAGTATCGCCACTACCTGTACGGGAAGAAATTCCTTGTGAGAACTGACCATGCAGCACTGCGCTGGCTCCTACAGAAAAGGGAACCAGAAGGTCAAATCGCACGATGGATAGAGCGTATGGCACCCTTCCACTTCAATATCGAACACAGGAAGGGAACCCTACATGGAAATGCTGATGCATTGTCACGAATACCGTGCCCATTCCCCTGTGCACAGTGTGGCAGGGAGCACGAAGACCCAGAGCCCATGAAAAGGAGGCCCCGTAGCAAATCCAGCCCGCCAACGTACCGTAAGTCATACAAGGGTGCACCCTCTAAGCAGACGAAGAGCCATCAAGAGCAAGTGTCTACCGAAAAAGCACAGGTAGGGCCGATCGAAGCACAGTCTCCAGTGCAACTGCGGGCAGTCTCTACCCGTCGAACTGTTGGCCGTCGAGGCAGAAGTCGCAAACGTCGGAATGTCCCGGTCAGAGAGACAGTCATCGTGGGTACGGCAGAAGGCTGGACAGCCGAAGAGCTAAGAGATGGACAAGAGAATGACCCAGTCCTTAGTATTGTTCGAGCTTGGGGTAAAACAAAGCCAACCCCTGACCAGCTGGCAGCACAAGATCCAGAGGTAAAGTACCTGGGTGCCCAGTTTGACAGACTACGTATAGATGAGCAGGGGCTGCTTACCTACCTATTTTCACAAGGTGGGTCTGACACTCAGAAAATCTTGTTGCCAAGGTCAAGAGTGCCAGCCCTTCTCACCTTGCTTCACGACCACCCCACTGCTGGACACATGGGTCGTGAAAAGACACTACAACGTGTGCGTCAGTCTAGGTACTACTGGAGATCTATGAGTCATGATACCTCCGAATGGTGCAGACGCTGTGACTCCTGCTTCAGGGCAAAGGCCCCAAACCGCACCCAGAAGTCGCCACTCAAGAGTATGCCGACAGGTGCGCCCATGGAGAGGATAGCGATGGACATACTGGGTCCTCTCCCAGTCACCTCGTACAACAACACAGTCATTTTGGTTGTGGCGGACTACTTCACAAAGTGGTCAGAGTTCATACCACTACCTGACCAGCGAGCTGTGACAGTAGCAGAAGCATTCTTAGAGACCATAGTATGTCGGCTAGGAGTGCCTGGTGAACTGCTAACAGACCAGGGCCCAGACTTCACCTCAGATGTGGTACGTGAGTTGTCCAAGCTTCTGAAAACCGACAAGATTCGGACCTCTCCGTACAGACCCCAAAGTGACGGACAGGTGGAGCGGTTGAACCGGGACATCGGGAGGATGCTGCGACAGTTGGTTAACGACCAACAAACTGACTGGGACGAGCACCTCCCCCTAATGGGCATGGCATACCGCTCAAGCGTACACGCTTCCACAGGGTACACCCCAAACCAGCTGATGCTGGGGAGAGAGTGTGCAGCACCCTTCAACCTGCAGGAAGCAGCCCCAGAATGGGCAGTAGAGGGTACAGGTTACCCCCGATTCGTGGAATTCCTGGCAGAAAAGATGCGTCGCTGCCATGCCTTGACCCGGGATAACCTTGGCGCTTCCTACAAGCGGCAAAAGAAGTACCACGACCGTGGCTCCAGAGAGCGGAGGTTCAGCCGAGGTGACGCAGTCTGGGTGTATTATCCGGTCCGAAGGATTGGCCTTTCCCCCAAACTACAGCTGGGGTGGACAGGACCGTTCGTGATCACGGAGACTATCGGTACCCTCAACGTCGAGATCCGCGAGGGTCCCCGGTCGCGTCTCCGAATCGTTCATGTTGACAAATGTCAACCTGTACGTGGAGAAATAGACGCTAGCTGGAGGGAGGCCGTGCTGAAGGCCAGCCCCCAACGTGCAATAGTCTAGTGACCACAACGGGGCCGACACACACGGCCCCGAATACAGTGCGAACGAACTTCGACCAAAACACCGTTACGGTGAATTGCGCGAATCGTTGTGACCACCACGCTTACCACTGTTGGGATTCTAGAACAGGGATGGAAGGGGGGAAGGTTGGGATGGGTAATATAGTAAATTGAGGTTTTACTGATAGCTATTGTTAAGTTCTTAAACTATATACTGGGAATAATTAGAGTTGTCATTAGTCATTAGAGTGTATCATTATTAGTGTTTTGACAAAAATCTGATTGATTGTTCCTTGCCTCACCTGCTAATTATGGTTGGGAATTATTGGAATTTATTGGAAATTGGAGTATGTTCTGAATGAAAATGGCCATTTTACCATTTAAACATTACATCTGACACTGCGTAATCATTTCAGCAAGATATATTGATCATATCTAGATGTAAAATTATCCAAGTTCAATATATTACTGTTGGATCAAGTGTCATCAGATTTCTTTTAGAGCGTTGTATGTATATGTATATGTTTGTGTACTGGGTATATTGATGTCATACATCATTTCCCTTGTTAGTATTGAATCAATCAAGTGATAAGCTTTAAAGTGAACAGTGTAAACATATTATCTTTGTACGAGTTAGCCTCCTTCAATAGTATGATAATTATCAAAGGCATTTGGACTCCAGGTGAACACCTCATTGTACTATTCAACTAATTCATGGACTTTATAGTCACCTTGCCTGTGCAAAGATAGAACTGAGTATGGTTCTCATTATACCGCCATAACAGAGATGATTCAGCGCGACCCAGTTGTTGCAGTTTTAAAATGCTTGTCTAGACTCTTTGTACTCAAGATAAATTGAGCTAGGTGGCCAAGGTAGCCCTATAGCTGGTGTTAATTGTTGGTCTCCCAAGCCCTCTGGATAACTGTATGCACAACCTACTGCTTTTGTTTTGACTCAACCAAACCTCTGATTACTGAAATATTTCTCGGAAAAGAGTCAGATAACATATATAGTGCTAAACAGTCTTGTTGGTATGGTTGCTTGTGTCTTGTCAACCTCATTACAGCACCCTGCATAAAGGATTGCCAGCGCTTATGATATTGTTATGATAGTGTTAGGGATATGCCCACTATCACCAGTATTAATAATAAATTTTTGGATAGGCTGCCTGTCACATTCTCTCTCAGAGTTACCGTGTAATGGCCTGAAGAGGGTATTCTCGGTTCTGTTTGAGATCACCATGCAAATATTGAATATCAAAATATGATTTGTATTGCATTCTGCCATCTTGACAGTGTTTTGCCCTCCAAACTTGTTGCAAGCTGGTAGTGCTGTTCATTGTGCAGATCAGTAACTCCTAAGGGTATGAAATCTTCAGTCTTCCATGGGAACGAAAAGTGCCTTGTACCAGCTAGCCAGTATGATCCTGGTCACTTATTAATTTCAGTTATAAGATTCTGACTGTTCATTTTCATCACGGGTTTAGATCTGTGAAAATAAGCTGCATTAAGCCAATCTGATTGTAGCACCAGTATTCCGTAGGCTAGTCATATTGTAACTGTCCTAGTTATAAGTTCAGTGTTAATTGTCAGTTCTCCACTATTGTTGTTATATCAATCTAGTTGATTGTAATGTTCAGAGCATATTGCCAATGTTAGTTTAGTGTCATTGTAGTCACTTGTAATCTTTTATAGTTTCATATCATTTTAGTTTATTTCATTGTTGCATGTTTGATATGTATAATGATAGAGTTGGTTACAGCTGAGAAGACGTCAACGCGAGATGAAGGGATCAGTAGGACCTGTTTCGCGGACCGTATGGAGGACTAAGCACACAACACTGATGCAGCGATGATCGCGGATTCCTGATGTGTGAACAGCTATCATTGTACCTAAGAGTATCTCGGTGTATTTTGGACATGGTTACTCGTCGGCAGAACAGATTAGGGATTTTGGGTGTAGTTGCTCGAGGGCGAGCAGAGATTAAGGGGGGGAGGGTGTAACGGGAGAGGGCGTTTCCGAATGCAGCCACCTCCGGCCGCTGGTCACGTGGGTGACGGTCAGTGCTGGAGACTGGAGGCAACTCCTCCAGTCCCCATTCCTGAACGACCATCCACCAAGACAACAAGGGTAAGCTTCCAGCTCCAGTTTTGATGGGTGATATCAGGGATCTTTAGATATTATACTGCTGACTTGTGACCATAATTACTGTATTCATAGTTGTGTACCGTTTCTGAACAATATATAGTTATTAATCATGAATTACTGTGTCTGGTTTTGTCTACACATATCTTTACTCTAACATTTGAGATCTCATCCCCTCCAGCCTCCTGGCTGTGCTAAGTCCCTCTAAGGGCAAACTTCTGGCCATCTGACGTCTGAATTATCATAGTATAGTACATAAATAGTTCCTAGCCCAAAACTATTTCAATACACCGGCACTAGTATGCTACTGACTATAGTCTTGAGGCATTAAAACATTATTTCAGGGATTGATTAAAGGGGTGACCTTAATGAAGTCTATACAGTGTCGTATGTGCTTCATAAAATTAAATGGCCAATTCTCCAAATCCCATGGATTTCTTTGCATATAAAAGCTTTGTGGGCAGGGTTCCGTAATATGTATAATTCATTTTGTAATTCAGAAACCTAAAACCTGTTTACCCTAAATTCATGTGTCCAAATATTTTAGATAAATTACAGTACCCCTGTGACACCTGGTATAGAATAGGAAATAGCAGAGAATGGTGCGCAATTTCAGCTGGCAGACTGTCCAGGCACTATACTGTAATTTCCTGATGGTATACTGAGCTCTGTGACACCTAAACACTGCTGCGCACATCAGGTGGTGTAGTCTTGTACCTGATGGTGCATGAATTGAGCAATACATGTATATATATCTGTGTTCTGTTTAAAATGATATGGGTGTATTATCACCCAGGGCTGTATGCCCATACAGGTGTGACACTGTTATGAAACAGCTCCCACCTGCCACACTCTGGTACCTGCTGTCACAATGTACACACAGTGGCATAAACTCCCCACTTATGTTGTTTTGGCTATTTCTGGCCCTTTTCAGGCTTATACCCCTACAGAATAACCAGTTTTGCACCAATTTATTCAAATTTTTGGTATATGTGAAAAAACATCCTAATAATTCAGGAAATCTATTTTTTGTGTATTGCCCCAATATTTTCCGTTTTCTGGCCCTCCAAAGGCCAAAAAAACCCTAAAAACCTCAAAAACGCTAAAAATGACATGTTTTACATGCCTCCCATGTGTACTGAGGCAGTAACAGCTTATTCCTAATATCATTTCCTATTAGGTCTATGGTATAGTCAATTGATTCATGAGGATTTCACTAGATATGTTCCGTATTTTTTTCTCCACAGACATTTAAGTGTGTTTTGTGAGCAAAATATTCAAATGTCATTTCAGGTTGATACCTCTATATATATATAGTAAATAAAGAAGATCCACACAGTCTCTATTGTATCCCAGACTGTGAGGTAACTCTTGTGTCTTCTGCTGGAAAAAAGAAATTTTGAAAAATATCCAATTATCTTGCCTCCAGGAGCATATGTCTATTGGGATACATATTTTCCGTCACGGAGTCACCCGGAATATACGTCACGGAGTCGCCAGCCACCCTGATGAAAATTTAAACCTTCATAAAATTGTTAATACCAAATATATTTAAGTTATCTCTGGTTTTCCTGTGTCCTACCCACTCCCTCTAATGTTCTAATGCAAAAATCCACCATTTTTATGCTCATTTATACAAGAAATAATTTCCATCACGGAGTCACCCGGGTGACTCCGTGACGTAAAATAGGTTAATAGGGGTACTTTAGGCCTATACTGTGCAAATTTGGTCTAACCAGATATCATGATGCTTCATATTCATTAAAGTACACATGATCAGGACACTGTAGAGTGAATTTAACAAATAATGGGATCATTTTGAGGAAACTAGGGTAAAGTTGAGAGTATGTAGTTGAAATGTTCATATTTCTGATAAATGTTCAAAATTCATCGGGCTGTATCTCAAAAACTATTACTCAGAGGATATCCATTCTTGGTATGCTTCAAGATATATGTTGGCTCAGCTTGTAAACAAAATTATTAGTTGATGTGATGTTTTTAAAACATAATGTTCATGATCATGGATTTTTCGTCACGGAGTCACCTGAAAAAAGGACAATAAACTTCACGAGGCGATAAAAACTGGACCGCTAGGGTTAGAATTGTATCAAAAAGTGTTCCAAGGAGCCAAGATATATACCTTTCAATATACTAAACTTGTTTAAACATATTAGGAACTTTCTGATTTGTCCTTCCTCTATCCTAAAACAACATAAGTCAGGAGTTTGAGCCGTGTACTGGTGTTAACAGACTCAGAAGAATTGGCAATTAATATGCATGAATATATATGTATAAATGAACTGCCTATGGTAAGATGGTTTTAGAAGTATATTTAAACTATAATTTACCCACGGTATATCTACAACAAGGGCACTGTGTGAGCCTTTATTCTACAAAATTATGTTCTTCTGTTGGTTAAAGGCAATTTCATTTACCACAGGTCACACATAGTATAAGTGTCATTTAACATACTAGAACCTAGAAACGATGAGACACACCTATACAGAATTCTGCCACTAGCATGCACACCAGCAATTTGGCAGTGCATGTATACCAGTGTAGCATGGGCCTCTGTGGATCCATTCCCATTGCCTCCCTCCCAGCTCCCAGGAAGCCATGTCAAATTGGCACACATCCCCTTTGTGAGGGTCACGTGGGAGGGAGCGGTTGGGGGTTGTGGGAGAGGGTTGACAAAAGGGCATGGTAGGACTATAAATGCACATCCTTTATGACAGTCACACACACTTTGTGAGAATTAAGCACTATCAACTCTAGACCCATCCAGCTAGTGTAGACACTCACCCTACCATTTCTGCTGTTGGTATGTAAGGCTTTAGGCTCTAAATGCCTCGGTCATTAGTCTGAAATAGCTATCCCAGGCTAGTGATAGGGACATTGGTCAGGCATGACCAAGTGTTATTCAGAAATGACTGAGGCATTACAGCATATGACTGATGCCTTACTCAACAGGACTTGGCCTAAAGCTCATTAAAATGGAGAATACTAAGGTGAGTTGGTCAGTACTGACAATTTTAACTGACCTAGGTTGGTCGTATAGGGAGCCAAAAAATGACTAACTTGGTTGGGCACTCAGTGTATCGGTGCTATTGTGTTTGCTGCAATACCCAGCTGTGTCCCAGTACTGCAGGATTGATGGAAACCAGAACATCAGGAATACCCTAATCGCCCGCTGAAGGGACTGGGTGATTATATATGAATTGACTTATTTGCAGTAACTGCACACTAGTAGTCTGTGCTAGGATGACAGACAGGAAATCCTTGCACTCATCCTGATGGTATTTTTATGCATTGGCCCTAAGCTTTAAACCCCACTACCAGTCCCACCGTACTTAACCCTTTAAGGACAGCCTGTTGCTAAAAAAGTAAATTTGTTATCATGATCCACCAATGCAGTCCCAGCGAGTAACTCGCTGGTGCATGATGTTGACCCTTGTGGTGTGTCGCAATCTCGTTGGGTCGGCATGATGCTTGATTGCAGCCCTGGTGAGTTACTGGCCAGGGCTGCATCCATGCATCATGACGACCAAGGGTATGGTGTATTTAGGCATTATGTTGTCCTTAAAGGGTTGATGTGGGGAGCTGGATGACACTTCTGTCAGGCCGCGTCCAACTGACCGTGTTTTATCTACAGCTGAGGCAGCAACTTTAATGAAGAATACTAGATATAGAGCCATCAGTCTAGATGTGCACATAGGGCCGGCTACAATGGTAATCTGTTTGCTGTGGGGCTTAAAGAGGCCTTCTCACCACTCGCACTTAACCACATAGTAAACTAGAATACTACTAGATTTGTGAGTGGGATTGGCTATTTGAATATGGGTGGGCATTGCCCTATCCAAAACCCAAATTAGCTCTGAGTCTCATAGTTTCCAAGATATCTCTATCTAATTAGCATAATTAGAATAATTAAAAATTGATCATAAATTTTCATTCTATAGGCCATACGTTTTGATCTAGAAATGATAATTTTATTCTGTTTTGACCACAGTAATCCTCGCAAATCATTCTATCAATGGGATTCTTTATTTTCTTTATTTAGAATGAAAATCATGTTTCCATGGCAACACATATCAACAATGACACCCATTTAGGCTCTAAAACGTTCTTTTCACATTCCAAATAAGGAAGCCTTCCACCAAAAATGGAAGGTTTTGTATAAAACTACTGAATTCGCCAGAAAAAAGTACTAAAAACCAAATATTAGCCTGTTTCTACCATTTTAGGCCATGGTGGAGCCCCCTGGTGGCTAAAATTGGTACTAGTCCCGCGGGGACACCCCTTTCTGCTTGCCTGCTCACTTAGATATTATTACAGGGTTAACTAACTAGGCTGGTTCTACAGGGAGCCACAAATGGGTACTGGTGATGAAGTTGTTGGCCAGAACTAACTATATATGGTCGGAATAGCAGTGTACAGGTGGCTGGTATAGAAGAGGCCTGGTTTGAAGCCTCGTGCTATACCTGCATCCGTCAACCAGTGACAAGCAGAATCTCTGTATACCTGTACAGTGTGTGTGTGCCACATGTTGCATTGGAGTGTGTCATACAGCACTGTGACAATAGATAAGCATTGCTAGTGATTGGCCTGGAATGTATTCTTGTCAAATATTCTATGAATGTTTGAAATCTTTATAGAATGGGGGCCTTCTAGCAAAGCAGTAACTGATTGATACCAGTGGTGCGGTGAAGCATTCTTCCCCAGATAATTAGTGTAAATTTGGGAACATTGTCAGTCTTGATATTTAGAGCGTCGTTATTCTATTAGTATAATCTACGAGATGGTAGATATAAAAGTCACTTTCCCAAAGCTGTAGCTGTAGTACAGAGTGTATGACAAAGGGAATGAATGCATGGCTCTTCCCCACACTGAAAAAGTAAACTTGCCTCCAGGCTCATCGAAGTGACTATCATAAAATAAACGAGTCAAAAGTTGTCTAACCTATCAGGTTACCATCCCACAAATAGAATCTGGAGCTGGCAAATGTTGGGTTTTGGGCTGGTACATGCCAAGTGGGTCTTCAATCTCCAGCTAGAAGACCCGCTTCCTTGTCACTTAGACAAGTTTTTGACTCGTTTATTTCATGACAGTCACTTGGAAGAGTCTGGAGACAAGTTTACTTTTTGAGTGCAGACCTGGCTCCCAGTTGTACTGGTAGAGTATCATGTGTTTGGTTTGGTGACGCAGTACCTGTAGGCCTGCAGTGGGTATGTTGCAATGCCTCTTGGTATATCATAGGTTTCTGTAGTAGTCAATGTACCTTATACTAAATAATCATGCAGCTCTAACCAGAATTATATGAATTTTGACTAGACTAATGCCAAAACACTGCGAAAAACAATAGTGAAAACGTAAATGGAATTCTCGGAGAAGTAAATTGGCAGATGTATAGTAAATGATACATGTTAGCGTACAAATCTAGTCCCTGCCACACTTTCAGAGTTTCATAGTACTACACACAGTATACTCGTGGCAGTGTGACGCAGCTACATAACACCTATCCGACCCCTCAATATGAATGTGGGACCAATCCCCGCTTCTGACGCCCCCAGTATTAATACTTGATGGCACATGGAGTAGGCCACCAGTTCTGTTTTTCACAACTGCTCATACTGTCAATTGATGGCATGGCGTGGTGGGTGAATCGAGGGTTTGTATTCTGTAATGTATACTGCCGAGCAGAAGCCTGTGACACCTATCATGTTGAAGCTCTATTCCCAGCTGCGTATATGTATACATAGAGTAAGCCACAATTCTGTCATATGAGAGTTTGGGGTTCTTGTACCACAGTGCTGTTTCAGGGATATTAGTCTCACTACATTACAATCTAAAAGCTGGCTCCGGTTATGCATGGCGCATTGCAGAAGCATCTGTGCTATGCTTCCCTGAATGGTGAGACAAATTCATGGCTATTTGGGCACACTATATGCCACACGACATACAGACATCCCAATGCTAACGCCACGCTTCTTTCTTTTCTCATTTTTTTCATTTCATAATGAAAAAAGAAAGACCTGACCAAGTGGACAAATGTTGGCATATTTGGTATCAAATTAAAGCTCCTTTTATTGTCAA
Source organism: Harmothoe impar (assembly GCA_947462335.1). Classification (NCBI taxonomy): domain Eukaryota; kingdom Metazoa; phylum Annelida; class Polychaeta; order Phyllodocida; family Polynoidae; genus Harmothoe; species Harmothoe impar. The sequence continues at coordinate 66,848,054 of OX381710.1, read as the reverse complement.
GAACGCAGATTAATAAACTTGTAACTACTAGAATGACAATTTTGGTCACAAGTATATAGTACAGCATCGTTACAGGTATTGGTGATGGTGACACAGTGCCTACCCACATGCACTATTGTACCGTATTGGTTTACAAGTGACACTGTGCCTGTCTAGCCCTAGGTCAAATTTTAAAAAAAGAACGTGCGTTCAGGTAACTCGCTCCTACCTAGCAAAACAGGGCCGACCCTAAAAATCTTTATCCAAATTTGAAAAGAAAATTTATATTTCAGGGCCAGTTGGACAGTCCATGTGTCAAGGCTGTCTTCAAGAGTCAGCGCCGAAGTCTGCGAGTCAATTTCTGGATACCCTTCTTACCAAAATAAAAATATTGAAAAAGGCTGGTGTTTTTTATAAAAACCAACCTACCTACCCGAGATTTTCAGACCATGTAACCTGAAATACACCCTTTTTTGGCTTTATAGACAATCACCACAGTACCGTATTGGTATACAGGTGACACTGTGCCTGTCTAGCCCTATCCCCCTCACATAGTGTAAAGCCCTACTCACCCCTGGACCTGCTGCTCCTGTTACTGCCTCCTCCTGCCTCCCGCCGTACTATCCTCCATGGCCTCCTGGATGGAGCCTCCTCCAGGGTGGTATCCACTCCTCCTCCTGGGTCCTCACACCTACACCACAGGGTAATCTACCCACACACCTGCCACCTAACCACGGCTGGTGTAAATTACTAGAACTGTATAAATCAATTTATCCTTGGATTATCACTTAAATGATGTCAAATATGATGCTAATAGGATCCTGCCGATAAGAGATTTCTAATTGGCGGGGGCGGGCTGGTCGTGCTCCAGTGAGTCCCCACCACTGCTGGTGTAAATTATAATGGTATAATGGAGGTTGTAGGGGTTAAAACTCACATTCCTCCGGTTGGTAAGGAGTCGGTAAAAATGATAGGATCCTGAAACAGTACTACTCCTCTCAGCAGTCCCTCTGCGGCCTGGTAGACTCATATAAGGGTAATCCAAAAGGGACGTGGCATCTTGGCATCAAGGGTGATTGTATCTTACAGTAGAGGTATTACTATTAACAATTCATATTATCCTGGCTGGTTGGCTATGGAAGCAAGTATGCGGATGGTTACATCATTGATCGTCCTCTAGTGAGTAAACAGTAACCACTACTGTCCCTATAGATGGTCCAGCTAGCACGAGGCACCAATATTAGGGGATATTGGGGGAGGCGTGGGCAAAACATAATCACTGAATGCTCATGGTAAATGTGTTGATAGTAGTGCACCTGTTGCTAATAACTAAATCACATTTTCCCAACTGCAGCTGGGACTGGCATCAATTGTGGGAATAGAAATAATATTGGTAGTGCTGGTCATCTAGTGTGTTACAAGAGCCTTCCTCCCAGGTCCAATATAATCCAGTGGTTGTGAGTGGGAAACAAGGATGCTATTGAGACGCTATGGGCGGAAAAGATTCACATTTTCCTGACTATGGCTGCTATTGGAAATAATTGGAAATATTGATGATAATAACAGATTGGCAGCAGTAGTAGCCGTCCAATGAGTAGGAAACCTCTACCTACACATATCCCTGTCTGTGGTAGAAAACATCCATGATACCGAGGAGGTTTTGACCAAAACATTTACATTTTCCTGGATTGGGAAGGTAGCAATTATGCCAATTGCATTTCAAGCTGTAGTGTGCGTACTCCAGTATCTGTAATACTCCCAAGTCCTACTGTGGGTGCTCATCCAGTGGGTATTGGTCAGCTGGCGGTAGTAGGCAAGGTGGTGTTAGTAACTGGTAGATGTGGTACCATCAGCAGCATGCTGAGTGGTGGTCATCCTGTACTGACCCCCCAGCTGTAGCTGGTATCTAGATAGTGGTACTACTGGAGCATGCTGGCAGCTCCCTGCAGCCTGTAGTGTTAATGGCACTGCTGCTACCAGTCTCCTCCAGGTCCCATAGCGGCCTCCAGTAGTGGGTGCTGCTGCCTGTGGTAGTTACCAGTTACCAGCCTCCTGCTCCTCCTCCTGGGCGCGTCTTCCTCCAGCGTCCTGCCCGGCTGCCTGCCGTGTACTGAGGGTCTGGAGCATCGGGCGGCCAGCAGCGCGTGGTAGGGTGAGGCTGAGGGAGGATCGAGCCGCGTGGTAGCCTGCTGGAGGATCCAGCCACCGCGTGGTAGGCAGAGGATGCTGAGGGAGGAGGAGGCAGCTGCTAGTGGTAGTGGTGGTCCCTGCACTCTACTCTACCTTTGACGCCATCCATGTTACAAAACGCCGAATTTACTCTACTCTTTGCCCACTCTGCACTGACCTCGAAGGTGTATTTTTCCAAAGAAATATCAGCGAAAATGTAAGGGGAAGGGGGTATATTTCACTGGAAAATTCTGAAAAATGTAAAAGGGGTAAAATATTTTTCTTAAAATAAAGAGTCATTTTAGACACTCAAATGTCTTTAGAAAAGGGGTCCTCTACTTTGGTAAAAATGTTTATATCTGACAGTAGGGTCATTTTAGTTGGTATCAGCATTTCTCAAGAAAAAGGGGGTGCCTTTTAACCGCAAATTGGCATGAATAAAAGGGGTGCTTTTTGAATAGTATAGAATGGATGGTGTCATATTGCGTGTTGAGTGCAGGCACCGGGTGGTAGAGGAGGTACCAGCGCGGGACGCACGGCAGCAGCATGCAGCACGCCACCTCCAGTGGACGCCCGGAGGACGCAGGGTGCGGACCCCGCTATCTGACCGACTCCAGGTGGTGGTATTACTAGGGATGCACAGGAGGTAGCAGGGGGTATTAACTAGGCATCAAGGGTGGGGAATAGGGCAGGGAGATGGACAGAGCTGGGGGTAGGGAGCAGGGGTATAGGTCAGTAGAGTCATACCCAATGGGTCCGCCATTTAAAATTTCGGTGGTTGAATTTTCGCCACTGATTAGTACATTGTCCCTGGGTAACCATCGCTTTCAGTGACTGACAAGCTTGCAACCATTCCAGTCCCGACTAGGCCCTGTAAGGAATAGGCAGATACTAGATAGGGTCCAGGGCAATGGGAAGAGGCAGTTGGGTAGAGAGGGATTGGGGAAGGCTGGCAGGCGAAAAGGAAGGCATGGGTGAGTAGGCAAGGGGAAGCAAGTGAGGTGGTTAGGAGGTAATATGAGGTATCAACACTGAGGAATTAGAGGTGTCGGATAGGGGATGGAGAATTAATGACAAGAACAATTAAGGACAAGAACATGGATGTATGCACATATATATACAGAGACATTTGCGACAAAGCCAAATGTTAACAGAGGGAGAGGGGATAGAAAATGCATAGTTCAGAAAGCAGGAATCGGAAACCACTATAATAGAAGACACATCAATGTCAGTGGCTTCAATTTGTGATGTAGTAGGAGTAGTGGCCGGATGCCTCAATCTCCCTACACCCATTTTTAGGTTAGTCAGGAAGGCAGTAGGTGAGCCGGACCGACGGAAAGCAGGTGGGAAGTCAGGAAATGGCCAATTGGCAAGCCAGGGATGCCACCATTCAGAGCCTGTAACACTTGGATGTGGCTGCCACATGCAAACTTGTAGCACGCTGGTCCTAGTTAGTGATTTCCTGGCTCCCTATACGAGCGACCTAGACTAGTTGATACTGTCAGGGTTGTTAGTACTGACCAACTCACCTCAGTCTCCATTTCAATGAATATTAGGCCTTTTGAGTAAGGCAGTGGTCAAATGTTTCTTTCCTCAGTCATTTTTTGACCAATATCCCTATGACTAACCTCGGATAGCCACTACAGATTAAGGGCCGGAGCACTTACATCGTCTGTGTAGACAAGCCATTCACACTGCAGACACCTTCCTGCCTGTGGCCTAGGTTCAGGGGTCTCTTCTCTACAGTAGCCGGCCTATCATACAGATTATAGTGACCCTCTTTAGCGCACACATACTGTAAACGTCGATATTTTTGCGCATATCTATTTTTGCGATTTGGCTATAAAGTACAATTTCGTGCGGATTTAAATTAGCGCATTTTGGAATGTTGTAGTTGTATCACTATACTGGATAAATATTCCCTCTGTACATATTTTTGCAGATTTTAAAATCCGTGAAAATCAAGAAAATATGTACAGCGTGAAATAAACTACATTTACAGTACCTATATATATATATTTGAAGCCATGTTTTCCCTTATGATTATATCTTTTATCCAATTTATTGAAAAAATATTGGTTAAAAAACTGATTTTATTCAATATACAAAAAGGCTGATATTTATAATTCAATACCTTCATCTACCTGTGTTTATTTGAGACCCTGCACTATAATGGGCCTTGGCTTAGAGAAAGCTAATTAGATAGGAACACGTACAGTGGATTGGTATCAAGCAACAAACCAGAGAAGATACGTACCACATTACCAGTAGCTTCTAGAAGATCCCAGCTGCCCTAATCACTCAGGGCATAGTTAAAGACAGCTGACAGGGGAGGACATAAGGAAATGACCCACATCCAGGGACACAGCTATAAACCCAAACACTGGGAATGAGGAACAATTCAGACGATGGCCTTACAGCATGCAATCTGTACATACCTACTGTCTATAAAGCAGTATGAGACGCACACCACGGGATGGTATCGAGAGATGCACAGGAGGTACAACAGGGTATTAACTTGGGATTAGGGATAGATAGATAAGACAGGGAAATAAGCAAAGGTGGGGAAAGTAAACAGGGTGTAGGGAGCGAGGAATGGGGGAAGTATAGGGATGTAGAAACCGTGTTGGAAGGTGCTAGTAATAGGCAAGAAGTAGGCAAACTTGATGGAAAGTATAGGGAAGTGGGGTTGTGATGGACAAATCTACAGTATCAGTACTGAGGAATGGGAGGTGTGTATGGAAGGAGAGAAACACAAAAGCAAGGACAGAGACAGAGATATAAAGTAAACAGAAACAGAGACAAAGGCAGGAGTTCACAGAGAAAGAGTTTACAAAGCAGGTATTGGAAACCAGTATGATAGCAAACACATCAATGTCAGTAGCTTCACTCTAGTTCTGAGATGTAGTAGGAGTCATGGCTGGATGCCTCAATCTCCCTACACCTAGTTTTAGGTTAGTGAAGAAGGTGGCAGGTGAGCCGGACGGAAGGAAAGCACAGGGGAAGTAAGGAAATGGCCAATTGGCTAGCCAGGGACGCCGCCATTGAGAGCTGGCGACACCTTGGATATGGCTGCCACATGCAATCTGGTGGCACACCCGTTGTGTATAAAACACACAGAGGCTGGTACAGCAGCCATTCACACCGCTGGACACCTTCTGCTCTACTCTACAGAAGCCGGCCTTCCATACAGATTATAGTGACCCTCTTTAGTGCACACATACTTATAGATTTGAAACCATGTTTTCCCTTATGCTTTTTTCCCCTATATTTTTTAACCAATTTAGTGACCAACAACTGGTAGATATTATTATACAAAAAGGGCAACATTTACATCAATACCCTCATCCATACCTATGCTTATTTGAGACACCTGCGCTTGAGCGGGCCTTGATATAGCGAAAGCAAATTAGATAGATAAGCAATGGATTGGTATCCAGCGACTATAACCAGAGAATATACACACCAGTGATTCTAGAAGAGCCTGGATCCCCTAATCTCCTAGGACACAGTTAAAGGCAGCTGACAGGGGAGGGTGGAGGGAAATGGCCAACATCCGGACATTTCCGAGGACACAGCTATGGACCCAGACACTTGGAATGAGCAACAATTCAGACGATGGCCTTAGAGCATGCAATCTGCACATACCTACTGTCTGTAAATCACTAAGGGACCAACACTACCTAGAGACATAAGGCAGGGAAATGAGAGATAAGCAGAGGTGTGGATAGGGAGTAGGATATAGGGCACGGGAAACAAGGGAAGTATAGGGATGTGAGAACAGTTTTGGGAGGGAGTAGTGATAGGCAAGAGAAGTAGACAAACAGGATGGAAAGCATAGGGAAGTGAGGTAGTGGGGCACAAATCTAAGGTATCAGTACTGACGAATGGGAGCTATGGAAGGAGAGAAATGCAAAAGCAAGAGACAGAGATATGCAGAACCAGGGAAGGAAGCAGAAGTTCACGGAGAGAGAGTTAGAAAGCAAGTATTGGAAACCAGTATAATAGCAAACACATTAATGTCAGTGGCTTCACGCTAGTTCTGAGATGTAGTAGGAGTCGTGGCTGGATACCTCAATCTCCCTACACCCAGTTTTAGGTTAGTCAAGAAAGCCAGCAGGTGAGTCGGACGGAAGGAAAGCACAGGGGAAGTAAGGAAATGGCCAATTGGCTAGCCAGGGACGTTGCCGTTGAGAGCCAATGACACTTTGAGTATGGCTGCCACATGCAATCTGGTGGCACACCCGTTGTGTATAAAACACACAGAGGCTGGTAGAGCAGCCACTCACATTATATATCTTTTTTAACCAACTGATTGACGACACACTGGTAAGAAAATGTCTTAATTTGGGATACAAAAAGGCCGGGCTACCGTATACGACCTGGCTTATAAATGGAGCAGGCTTATATGCGAGGCACACTTTATTTCAAAAAGCCACTCTGGCAGTATTCCTAAAATTCTTGTATATATTCATTCTGTCATGCACATGGATATTTCTAATGATATCAGTTTAAAGTTTAAAGGTTGTCTCTCTCTAAAGTGATACCAGTTTATGGGTAGTACATTGGCTTCAATTATATGAAGAAATGATGAAAATATCCCAATTAGAAGTGAAGTTATAAATGCCCCTATGAAGAAACTGTATTGAGGTTGTCTCTAATGAGCAGGCTTATATTTGGGGCAGAGCTCATATAAGACCTAGTACCACTTCTGACCCGGCTTATAAATGGGACAGGCTTATATTTGGGGCCCGGCTAATAAACGGGGAAATACAGTATACATTCACTTTTAAATACCCTCATCTACCTGTGCGTATATGAGATCCCTGCCCTTCAATGGGCCTTGATATAGAGAAAGCAAATGAGATAGGAATGCAGGGAATTGGTATCGAGCGAATAACCAGAGAAGATACACACCAGTGGCTTCTAGAAGAGCCCGGATGCCTTGATCTCCCAAGACGCAGTTAAAGACAGCTGACAGGAGAGGATGGAGGGAAATGGCCATCTGGGGACCCAGCCAGGGACGCAGACGTTGGGAGTGAGCTACAATTCAGACACCCGGTTCAGACGATGGCATTGCAACATGCAATCTGCACATACCTATTGTCTAGAGAGCACTAAGATACCAGCTGGTAGCTCTGTACTCCTACACTGATAATCTGTTTGTATATGGGGGTAGCCAGTAGTGGTTCTCCCAGGTTAGGCATAGGGCTATTCATCACGCATAAGCCAAAATCGTTCAAGCGTATCTAGGAAGCAAAAAAAAAGACTAACTAGCTTAATCACCGGTGTGTATGGAAGGTTCTAGTTTAGGTGATTGAGGAAGGCGGCAGGTGAGCCAGACGGAAAGAAAGCACAGGGGAAGTAAGGAAATGGCCAATTGGCTAGCCAGGGACGCCGCCATTAACACTACATTTCAGAGAATCCAGGCATTCCAAAGAAAAACACCCCTCATGTGTTAATTCATGATTTAATATCTGAAAATATGATTGTTTCAAGAAGCTCATAAAATTCAGATAAGGGAAATTGAATCATGGCTACACTGTAAATAGTTGGTGTAGCTACACAGTAGAATCTAATGTAGATCTACAGTAGAATTACTGTAGAATGGATTTACAGTGGAATCTACTGTAGAACTACAGTAGATTCTACTGTTTACCTACAATAAACTGTACACCTATAGTAGAAACAAGTGTACACCTACAAAAATGGCCACCAACCTTTTACAGTGTACCGCTATCTGTGCTGGTAGCGCCACCCGCGGTGGGGTACAGCTGGGAGCTGCTCACACCGACAGACGCCGCCCAATGAGCAGCTCATGGGTAATGCTAGCTGTGCTTAAGGCCAAAAAAAAGAGGTTTGTTTCAGTCATATCTCTATAAACCGCCATGCCTCCTTGCTGGTCAAAATGGGTCGGATGGTGAGTGTGGCGGTTTATAGAGTGAGATTTGTATGGTAATGTACAAGGACTACCCCCTTGTTAACCTGGCAGAAGGTGAGACTGGCGGACTATTGGATGGCGGATTATAGAGAAGTCCAAAAAGAGAAAAAAAGGGTTGTTTTGGTTAACATGGGCAGAAAATATAGGGTCGGTAGGTAGGATTCTTTTTTTGATTTTTTTTTCACATGAAAGTACTAGGCGGCCTCTCGAAAGACCCTAAAATTGACCAAAAAAGGGTAAAAAATACGGAAATTTCCTCAAAATTGCATAAAAAATGTAGGGCCTGCCCTGTTTGTAGGTCCGGTCGGGTGACCTGAAACAAACCTTTCTTTGGCCTAATGGGGCAGTATAGATCAGGCCCTTGGTGCACAGAGGTAGCATCTTTACACCTATACTCGGAAACGACCAGCAGTGCTCATGCTCCTTACCAGGTGGCGTGCTATGTATTACGTCATATCATCGCTCATTATCCACGGGCAGCATTAGTGCTAAGCCAACGGGGCGTCTCCATAATTTTGGGGCTGGAAGCTTTAATAGTGATCCTACCAACTAAACCGGACATGATTGGAAGGGCATTCCCAACAAGCTTAGCTCATTAAAGTCCAAGGTAGATACAAGGTAAATTCTAATGCATCAATGGTAAAGGTATGGGGAGTTGCCCATCGCGAGACCCGTATGTCATGGTTGGTGCGGAATGTTTTCCTGCATCATGATGTTGTTAGATGCGTAGTATATATATAAAAGCACTGAGGGTACAGGATTTATAACAAATAGAGGGAGGAAAATGCTCGTTGAGTCGTCGCTATTTATGGTGGTAATATAGACGTGGATGGAGCCAGGAAATTTTGTAAACAAAACAGGAAAAAGTGAAAACACGAAGAGCCAAACACCATCAGAAAAAAAATCTGAATAATTTTCCAATCATTCCTCAACCACCTGCACGGGGCACCTGGACCACAAGCAGCCTTGTAAATTCGTGATGTAACTTGTACGCAGCGAGCTTCATGATAACAGAAATAAAGCCAGAAAAGAACTATGTGATAGTTGCTGTCCATAAACTACACACTTTACTGGTGCGGTGGTGTAGGGGTTGGCAATTATTATTCATAGTATCGCCTATAGAGGAATCTTACTGGAGTGGATATAATCCGCTGTTTTTTAATCACATGTATATGGTTAGCATGATGCATTCATACAGTACATTGGCCTTACTTAACGGTGCTGCATTGTTGAGTCATGTTTCAAAAGTGCCTGTTCTATTGTAGATGAAATTGCACTGCATAGTTTGCCTCGAATAACAGTAGTAGAGACATTTATGACATAGATACACAGATACAAGAACAAATAACAATATATGTTGATGCAATTTTAAGATTAAATAATTGATTGATTGCATTACAGCCACACATGGTGATTTAACCTATGGGGGGGTGAATTGTGATCTAATTAGATAACTGTCATAGGGGGTGGCCATTACTTAACCGTCAGGGTAGGGGGCTTCCATAAAGTATGTACATATTTTTCCGTAGAAAATAGACCCTCCCACCCCCATGCTGCATTATGTACGCATTGGAGTGCCCCCCCTAGAAAAAAGCACATACTCCGTTGTTGACCTGACCCCCCCCCCCCCTATTCCTCTTCCAGTCGGATAGGCCTGATTTCTTTTTCTAAAATAATGAAAATGCATACCTGAAGAGTTTGTTAAATGGCTCTAGAACCTCCCCCCCCCCCGGCACACATACACCTGTTTTTATGTACATATACTTTATGGAAACCCCCCCCTCCCGCAGAAAACATAAAATTCAATCCCTGTAGAAACGGGAGGGGGGGGGCTGAAAAGAGGCCAATGAATTTGGTCAGGCCTTTTGTGAATGTCCTCTGGGCACTAACATAGCTAAAGCAGCTGAGTCAGCTGATTGTCTCGTTGGAGGCTGCAGCCCCCTGTTGTAGACCCTAGGCCGGCAGACAGGGGTAACGGATGACTACACCCCGGCCCCACACCCAGCCTCTTAATGGTCATTGATTGTATTGTAAATACGCCCATTACATTGTTAGCACATCTCACAGCTGGGGAGGAGGGCTGTGGGGTGGTGGTGCTGACACAAGATGACAAGCTATAGCCACCACCAGGACTAGGGCATTCTGCGACAAAGGGAGCTATCAGAAGGCCTCTCTGTACGGTACAAATCTCCAGCAGAGGCGTCATTCTCCAAGCGGATTCTTGTAAGAGTTGGATAGAAAATCATGTACATTATAAGATGACCTTATCTGTGCAGATATTGATATTGGAGTATCCGGCCCTGTTGTATATAAATAACAGAATACCCGCTCTTGAGTACTAACACAATACAACTAGTAAAAATGTCATTGCATATTGAAAACAGAATTGTGCAATTTTGAAGTAGGAACAAAGTCTTCATATTGCTGGTTGTGATTCATATATAATTATACCAATTCTCAGTCAGGAGAGAGATATAATTAAAAAAAGAAAAGATGTTTTTGCTGCCGCCTTCGTTTTTATCTTTGCTTTTGTTGTTGTTGTTGTTGTTGTTGTTGTTGTTGTTGTTATTCTCGATGTTGATGACCCCCTATGGACTGTTGCTTCACACCAATGCTGCTATCTGATGTGTTAGCTAGCTGCATAGATAATCTAAAAGCCCCGGCCCTTAGTCTGTTGTTGCTATCCCAGGTTGGTCATCGGGACATTGGTCAGGTATGACCAAGTGCTATCAACTAAGGCAAAACAACATATGACTAATGGCCTACGCAAAAGAACCTAGTCTCAAAAGGAAAGACTAAGGTGAGTTGGTCAGTACTGACCAACCTGACAATATTAACTAATCCAGGTTGTATAATGAGCCAAAAAAGAGAAAACTTCCTTAGTTAGGCACCATAGTGACTGAGCGATTGTATACAGGTATAGGGAGTCAAAGAATATCAGTGTAGCTCACAGTGCAGTGGGACCCCTGCCTGTCATGCGGCTTCATGGTGTCAAGGTGAATACTGATGACTCCCTAGTTGCTGCTGCTGCTGTCTGTGGTGTCCCAGACAACACCTGTGTCAGGACAAACACAAGACAACAATGCAATCACTGGGAACAGCAAATAACAGCAAACAGAATACCAGGACCTTAACGCTGTAAGGGTGGCTGCATGCCTCAATGCATCATGTCCATTTATCTCCATGATGCACCTATGCAGCACCACTGGCACTGCATCAGTGCATCATGCCTACTTTTGGCAGAGTGTATAAATGCCAGCGTCAGTATAATGCATACATGCGGCTCTGATATTATTCACTAGGATTCAGCAGGCCTGCTCTTATGCATTATTACACAAAGTACTAAGCAGCCCTCAAAGGATTAACCCTAGAAGAACAGCATATGTCGCTAAACGATGTCTTTCGTCGTCATGATGCACCAATGCAGCAACAACAAGTAACTCCCCAATGCTGCATAGGTGCATCATGCTGCCCTCTGAGGGTGTCTCAACCCCGGAGAGGCATGGATGCAGCATTGACACGCTACTCACCAGGACTGCATTCATGCATCATGATGACCAAGGGTATGATGCATTAATGCATTATGCTGTTCTTCTAGGGTTAAATGGTTAAAGACACATTAGACTTAATGAGTGTGCGTCGCACCCTCTTGTCTTCACACACTGCGCCTTGGGTTGTTCTTTTTTTACCTTTCTTTCACAGCTGGTGATTCATTGAGATTGCTCTGAGGGGAATTCCTTGTTAAAATTCGTGACCTGGCGTTGGTCCCTTTTCACATCACAGACGCCAAGAAAACAACTCGTTGCCTGGGCCCGATTCACGAAGGACCTGGTCTCAAAGAAATCCCAAAGAGCATGATTAAAATCCATCACACCTCAGCGCCGGTAATTCATCCACAGCTGATCGCTTAGTTTTACCAAATCGATCCAAGTTAAAAGACTATGACAGGGTGCAATCTTTGACCGGGTGCAGTCTATGACCGGGTGAAATCTATGACCGGCATGACTTTTCAAAAGGCTAATTTAGGGTAGATGTACACAGAAATGGCCGGAAAAGTTAATAGTTTTTTTTAAGACCTTTTTATACCACAGCGGGCGCGGAGAACAAAGCATTTATAAGCACGTTTTACGTACAGATTAGTTTTGCCCTCAATAAGCTGTTGTCTTTTACGCACCCGGCCATCATGCTGACCATTTGGAAATGTATCACTCCTATAGCTTCAGCATGCTGCATTCAAGCGGCACCGGCGAGTTTCTCTTCACTGCTACATGCATGCATCATGCTGCCCACAAGGTATTGGATTAAACCTGGTCATGTATTGCACCCGGTCATAAACTTTCAACATTTCTGAAAAGCCACCCTTTCTTTCTGCAGTGGTCCATCGTTTTGGTGTGTAGCGATGTGTTTCCTATTTTGCGTGTTCGGCTTGGTAGTGTATATTGATACCTTTTTATCTGTTTATGGACATATGTAATCTGGACTTATGTAATTTGATAACTGTGTTTTGGAGACTGGCCAATGAGGGGGGGGGGGGGGGGCGGGGGGTCAGGGTTTAGATTTGCACCAATACTCAAGAGGGGAGCGATTTCTTCAATGACTCTAAACCACCACCCCTTTCTAAGCTAGTGCAAAGGCTTCTTTTCTCAAATATGGGAAAGTTTCCTCTCCCAATAAATCCACCCCCATCCCCACCCTGCTTGTGACGTGCTCTTGTACAATCTTTTAGAAATAATTACCACTTCCTTTAATTTTTGTTCGCCGCCACCAGCTGACAGAACATATGCTAACTCGTGCATTTAGACTACATGTATATACTATGATACTGGTTAACCGACGGGGGTATTTACACATGCACCTCAGAAACTCCAGCTCATATAGATAGTGGGGCTTCACATTGAGGGCCATATCTTACACAATGACTGATGGTGGCCGCCAGTCTAAGTAGATCCAGTAGCTGACAGGGTACTTGTGACTATAGGGCTGTAATGATGGAAGTATTTGCACCCAACCCTACCCAAGGCACCATGATGCAATGCATCATAATGTCCATGCAGGCAGTGGTGGTCGGCAAACAATGACAACCACTCGTGGACATCCTACCCTACCGGAGAAGGGGCTATTAACCCTTTAAGGGGGAGGGAGGGAACATAAGGGATGGAACAGCCTATGAACACCCATAACACTCTTAAATTATAGGGTAAACAGCTATGGTAAACATCCTACTGCCCTTGTGCACTAATACCGGAGTATTTACTGTAACACTACGGTAGATCCCACTGCTCAGCCATATTTACTTCTAACAGTGTATGTCTTAAGTGAATACAATAATGTTATCTAATCCTAAAGGAACATCTAGTGGAATATCTGACTAATATATAATATAGGTAGCACATGTATATTTTCCTCATGGAAACTACTCTAAAATTCAATCTATCCATTTTTAAATGGTCACAATTTTTTATCTGGCTGTTCCATAAATGCCCCCATCTACTGTCTGTATGTTGGTCAGTTCATGGAGCTGCTCCCAGTACTTCTCCAATCAGTCCTATATACCAGCCCCAACTTCAAGCACAAGTAGGGAATAGCAACTTGCGACGTTATGTGGAATTGAGGTAAGGGATTCCTAGTTCACCAACGAAAACTTCCCTTTTAAGGACCGCGTAATGCATAAAGTAAATTTGCCCATTGGTCATCACAATACATGAATGCAGGACTAATCAGCTACTCATGCATCATGCCGACCCTGCAGAGTTGATGTACTCTCAAAGGATGGCATGATGCAGCATTATAGTACTGGTGAGTGCCTCTGCCATTCTGCTAGACATTTATTAGAGAGTAAGTGGTAGGTACGGGACCAGAGTACCGGGAAATTAAAAAGATTAGTGTAAATCTACATGATTTCGTGAGCCATTGGGACTAAAACATTTAAACTAATAACAGTCGTGTAGGAAAAGAGGGGGCAGGGGGTGTACCTCCCCCCTCTCGAAATCACAGAGGAAGGGGGGGGGGCAAACGTTTCCAAGACCCCATAATTTGATACCCACAATAACAGAACTGTACCTCTCCCACATAGGAAGGGTGGGGGGTGAGGGGCACGGGACCCCAATCAGATGAGGCTCAAACAATGTTTTCTATAATAAACAGCTGGTCTACTTCACCTTGACCGTGAGCACCAGGTTACCAGCAATTCCCAATACACATCCGTATATTTACAATGTACTACAGGAGCAGTTTAGTGAGGAGTGGGAGAGAACAGGACTGAAATCCCCTCAAGCCCTTATCCTTCCCCATGGTACAATTTGATGTTGCCCCACCCTCTTCCTCAACCATTATGTGTGAAACAACTGCATACCAACCATACCCCTTCGCCCTTTTGAAATTGTCTCACTTTGCCCCTTTCCGCCCAGCTCAGGAAACCATTGCCTATTCAAACCCTGCTTCTGTAGGCACAGAATGAGTTGGGGCTAGAACTCCCCTAGCTATACGATGTCACTGTACGTCTCATCAAGCGCTAGAACCCCAATTGCCCATAGGGTAGATTCACCGGAAGTCGGACACATACGTGGAGACAGACACTTGATTCGATGGTTATTCAAGCATTTTCAGCTCTTCATTTGTGAACTATGGTAAAGTTTAAGTGTTATTTTTTCCAAAACAACATACACTAAAAGTCGTGGTTTAAACCTCCAATCCCACTGTCCATCTCAGGGTACGTGTCCAACTCATGGTGAATCTACCCTATAGCCTTTGGCAGAGTTGTGCAGCCCCCTACCTCATTGATCTCTCCTGAATCTTTCTTGTTGACTTGACAAACATGGCCGTCACAGTGTGGCCTGGACAAATACGGGTACACGTTTTAAGGGTTGCATCCTGCTTGAATAAATTCCTCCCTATTATTTGTCCCACCACCAATGCTGCTTTCATGTCTTCTAGTAGTCCTACTGATCCTATGAGTATATCAACCTTCGTAGTATCCGCATGATGCATGATTGTACCAATGGTGAGCTATTCACCAGGGTTGCATTCATGCATCACGACAAGAAAATGCCTAGCACATTAAAGCACTATGCTGCCCTTAAATGGCCATCCGTATTGGTGTGTCAGGACTGCTACACGTGTTCTCTGGTACAGGTGGGTGTCAATGCTGTAGCTAAAGCCAAAAAAAAGCTCTGTTTCAGGTTACATGGTCTGAAAATCTAAGGTAGGTAGGTCGGAATTTCTTTTTTTTTAACTGTTTCTTTTTTACTTTAAAAGCATTAAAAGTACCCAGAAATTGACTCGCAAACTTCAGCGCTGACTTGTCAATGGTGGCCTCGACTCGCTGATTATCAAGTTGACTCTGAAATGACCTATGAATACTAGACTATACACAGCCAAAAATAATGATCTCATTTCAGGAATCAAAGACTATTTAACTCGTCTGGCGAACAAATAACTTGTTTTAAGAAAATAATATTTTCTTAAAACAAGTGATTTGTCCGCCAGACGAGTTTGATAATCAGATTTTTTTGAAATGAGATAATTATTTTTGGCTGTGTAGAATTGGATAAAAATGGTTCAGCACGATCGACACCTGGCGTGTGTTGCAGGCCCTTTGTCCTCTGACTTACACCAATGGACTCCCGCACTCCAATCTTAACAGGGATTTGAGCTTAGGTCCTCTGCGTCATGAATCCACCATGCTAACCATTACACTATGAGGGACAGGTGATATAAGCAATGCCCAGGTACAACCCACTCACAATACTCACACCCTGTTTGTACCCTAATCTCGGACCTGATATTTGGCTGAGCTGGTTGCTGGTGACAAGGGGGGTACAATTGGTACCAGAGCAACACCTGGTGGCAGCACCAGTATCTCGCTAGTGCCTAATAGGGTCAGCATGATCCTTGAATGCATCACTCGCGAGTTACTCGCTAGGGCTGCATTCATGCATCATGACGACCCAGAACATGATGCATTAAAGCATCATGTTGTCCTTATGGCTTAAGCACTATGCAGCACTAAAGGGTTAGGCACTGTTCAGGTAGTGTCAGGCGCGGAGCGGCCCCTGTCCTCCTGAGGCTGAATGCCCCAGTGTATCCCGGGTTAATGACACTGAGAGCTGTGACTGTGTGCGGCCCATTGATCAGTCAGCACCCAATTAAATATGGGCAGGCCAACAATCACTGTGTGTCAGGGTACCCCACGCCCCATCCAACAAGATAGCACCTATTTGATATTTTTTTTAAATCACTGAAAGTCAAAAAGCTTAAAGTTCTATGGAAGAAGAAAATAATTATAACAAAATTTGAATTTAGAAAGATATCCTTCCCACTTAGCGGCTTTATAACGTATAGTCTAGATCACATTTTCTGTGAATTTTGGCCTGATGCTCTAGAACTTCCAGCCAAGTTAAAGCCCGGTCAGACTAGTCGCAGAAATGGGAAAGTCACGATCCGATTTTGTCCATACAAAATCGGGACCAAAAATCGTGCAGTCTGGCATGGGACTACGACTATAAAATCGGCAGAAAATCGCCCAAAATCGCACGATTTTCAAAATCGTAGGAGTTTGGCATGCACGACTCTGGCAGTCGTAGCAAAATCGGATTGCAATTTTGACTAGTCTGACCGGGCCTTTAGTCATCAAAAAATATATCTAAATCAAACCAAATACAACTTGTAATCTGCCCTGTTTCAATAGGCATGCATGGAGGGTCAGGTTATCTGAAACAAATATTACTCCGCAGTGTTGAGGCAGAATAAAGCAGGTGCGTGACATGTCCTTAACCCACTAAGGGCGGCATGATGCCTTACGGCTCATTTGTTGCCATGATGCCCCGATGCATTGCCAGCCAGCAAGGCGGGAGTGTATCATGGGATTGTTGTGATGCATGAATGCAGCATCGTTGTCGGTTCTGCATTCATGGATCATGTAGGCAAATGGCAAAGTTCATGAAAGCACTATGTTAACCTAAAAGGGTTACCTGCCAACAATCTACAGTGAGTGGATTTCAACACAGGAATTATTGATACCCTCCCCCATACCACTCAGTGCTCAGAGCTGTAGTCTCGGTCCTTTTAAGCTCAATCAATGCTGTTGGTGACATTCTATAGACCCATGCGGCAAGAAAGGGTGACTTTTTCATAATAAATTTGTGTTGACATTGGTTTTAGCAAAATCCTTATCACATTCTCTCAAAGGGCTGTGTTTGCAAACTACTCATCAGGAGATTCACAGGATAAATAATTATCTTTCAAATAATATAGAGTCAAATGCAGGATTTTGAGGTTATAATATTATTTATATGTTTGTTTGTTGGTCATACTTCAGAGGTGTTCAACAACTTTCTGAAAAGTCTCCCTTTCTTACTGCATAGGTTTATAGTGGCGGAGGGATAATGGCGTCAATGATTGGCACTATGGCGGATCATACACATAAAGCAGTCATAGTGTGTTAAATAGACGTGTCAAAAAAAATTTCAACATAAAATATTGTAAACCTGGTATCATGAGTTTTATTGGTGTTTGTTGATTAAAAAGTGTGTATGACGGGCAATTACTTAGACGTATCTGAACAGCTGTTGATAACGCCAGCAATTTGTGATTTTATTGATTAAACGTCTGGCAAAAGAGGCCAATTAGTTCCAGCTAATTAACAACCTATTAGAGAGGGGTCTAGATGGATCGAGCTGCCAGCCGTTTAGCACATTCAGCATCCCTTCAGTCACAGGCAATAACAACTGAATTTCTAATGGCTAACATCTCCAGATGATATCAGGGCCTCAGCTCAATTGTTTAATGCCATCAAAAGACTCAGCTGCGCTCCCATGGTTCCTATAACCATTGGTGTCTGATGCGTGTGGAAGGGTCCCTACTCATCCCTTTTACCATGATAAATAGCATTAAGCTTGCACTGGAGTGACTTGAGTACAGTCAGTCTTTCTTTTTCTTTATATTAGCCGATATGGATGTCCTACCGGCCGATACACCAGAGACATACATGAGCTCTGTATGTCTCTGTATGTCTCTGGATACACCAACAACGACACTTTACAGCGAGTTTTCAAGTCACAAGGGCTGCATTCATGTACCAATACGATAGAATTCACAAAACATTAAAATATGATGTGGCCCTTAGAGCAGAGTAATTAACAGACACAGATGAAATACAATTAGTGATTGTTATAGTTTGTAATGTATGATAAGTAGCGTAGGCCTACATGATAGTCCCCCACAGCTGCCACCACTCCGGCCACAACCTGCTGCTAACCCTTTGTGGACGGCATACTGCAACAATGCAGCATGGAGCCCTCACGAGTAACTCATCCTACGGCAGTGTCTGAACCTTAAAAGTTTAAATCATTATTGGGTTACTAAAGGGTTAACACCCATACTGTGGTCGTAACTTGTTTCACTGTGTATGTATTTTCGCTATATTCACGGAAATTAAAGAGCAGTGAATTTATAATACCGCAAATACAGTATTATAAACACCCCATTAGTTACCTGCCCTGGTTCTCCGCAAATTCAAGTACCAGTGAAATCATTGTTTTTGCCCCCTCCACGAACATGTATACCCGTGAATATAACTACGTTCACAGTATTATAAACACTTGTGAGTGAATGATGAGTAGTGGGTGATGGGTGAGTAGGTGTGTGAAGGGTCATCGGGAGCATAGATCAGTACATGGATTACCCTGTTGGACATCATATAGGCACACCTGGCTACTTGAAATGACATAACAGTGTTCGATCGTGTGTGCAATGTGTCTACTCTGCCCCAACAAACGCGGGTTGTTTTTAGTAGTTTTGTTTCCTATGATTTGTTATCGCGCCAATCCTCTATCCCTAGCTTATGTGGTTAAACAGGTTGGATCTGCATAATCCTTTTTTTAATGACCACTATATATATGCCCCGATTGGCTGAATACATATGACATATGTGACATATGTAGACAGACACTCTATAAGTCAAAGAGGTTAGTCAGTAGTGGCTATCCCATGTTCGTAATAGGCAAATTAGTCAAATAATTAACTTTTATTCGAAAATGAGTTCGTTAGTTTGACTAATGACTGTGATGAACCTGGGATAACCTCTTGAACTTATGTATTTCCAGTGTACATATATATATATATATATATATATATATATATATATATATATATATATATATATATATATATATATATCCCTGTACACGATTGCACCCGACATATCATGTGAATCAGCATGGTGAGTATATAATGTGAGCGTTTCTGACTAAATACTTCACTTATTTGTGGATATAGATGACCTTCCATTGGCTTTGGAAATTCTTGTGAAGTCGGAAAATAACACGAACATACCTGGCAAGGCAATCCCAGTTAGAGGAAAACGAACATATTCTATAACTTTATGATTATACCTAGTTGAGCCATATCCCAGTAGATTTGAGTTCTTGGATATCAAAGTCTGGAGTTAAATCCCAGACTCCTGTTTGGATCAGCGTCTAAACATGACATATCGGTCTGCATGGTCAGGTTCTTTAAGTCTTTAAGGGGCGCATATTGCTTTCATGTAATATCCCCTTAGTCTGGATGATGCATGAATGCAGCCCTTCCAAGTTACTCATGAGGACCAATTCACAGTGTGGGATTGATGAACTCACGCACGGGGGTGGGCATGAGGCATGAATGCATCCCTGGCGAGTCACTCACCAGGGATGCATTCATGACGACCAAAGGCTTGATGCACTAAGGCATCATGCCGTCCTCAAAGAGTTAAAGGGCTAATCTGACAATGTTGTCTCGTGGGTAGCCTTATAGTATTAACTTATACCATGCTCCCTGCTGACCGCAGTGCCCTGCCTGTCTCACCCATCACCCACTGCTACACCCAGACACCAAGCAGAGGGCTTATATATACAGGATTAACCCATTAAGGACGACAAGATGCCTTAATGCACCATGCCCTTGGTCGTCATGATGCATGAATGCGAGCATCATGCCGACATTCCAGGGTTGAGACACTCCTGTAGGGATTGGCATGAAGCATTGCGGGCCACATTGGTGGATCATTATGACAAATGTCATCTTTTAGCGACATTCATCCTTATAGGGTTAACAGAACAGGGGGGATGGTGTATTCCTTAATTATAGAGGGAATAGATGTTATTATATATAATAACATTCAATGTACATAAATGTGACTCTTAAAGATTAAATGAGTGATTTATCTTGTCTCCTGTTATAGAAGGGTCCTCTCTGCACCCTAAACTAGCTCTTGTTGTTTAATATGATTTTCTTCTTCAATTTCACACCATCACCATTTTGACATTTGAAAGAAGACCGATTATTATAGTTCAGTATACATTACAAGATTAGAAGGCTTGAGAGATCCTTTAGCTATTATTAAGATCTGTATAGAACTAGAATGATTCTGAAAACATGTTCAAAATCTTACTTAAAGTGAGTAAGATTTTGAACTACCTTGGTTGATTGTAGATCATAATAAGCCTTCTATAATGAGTAATTAGTTGGAAGAATTACGGACGACCAGTTAGAAGGAGCAGATTAATTTACGGGTGTTAAAGATACAAAATCAGTTAAACGCTCCAAGGTAAGGTTAGAAAATAACATTTCAATTGCTGTCATTAATCATTTTCCTAGTGTTTGATGTTATTCTTTATGGTAACAAATTTCTCTTTATTATGTTTTGGAAATAGGATGAGACTGAATGCTGTGGTCGTATGTAAAAGGTTCTTGTGTTGTGATTGCATGGTTAATCCAATGGTCTAGATTTCTGTCTGATGACAGCTCTTCATATTTGACTATATATTGTCATTTTATTATGCTAAATTATGTATTCTTAAAATTTTCCATAGCAGCATGTAATTATACGGAACATGTAGGCAAACTGAAATGAGAAAACCATCTGAGGTTAGCTGACATAGCAGCTTTAAGGGACCTGGAGTCATTATGTACATGCTGTCTACCCATAGTGCACCACGGCAGTACACCATACCCGGAGGTGACGTAACATGAATCATCCTGGGCATTCACCCACATAATGTAGCCCTTTAAGGACGGCATGATGTCTTAGGACTTCATGTCTGTGTGTCATCATCATGCAAATCTATGCAGTGCAAGTGTGTAACTCCCGGTATGGGACCCTCTTGGGTCGGCAAGATGCATGAATGTTGCACTTTTGAACTGCTCACTAGCTTGCATGCATGCATTTCACAGACAAAAATACATTAACACATTGTGTTCATCCTGAATGGTTAATTAGCAGGGCTGATGATTAATTAGGAGGTGTACAGCTGGCGTGTGTGGCCACTAGGGTAGATTGACCTAGTGTCTACCACATACCTTGGCATGTCCACCCCTTATTTTGTGGTTATTCATACATGATCAGCCCTCTTTTTGTGTATTACAATACACTTCAAGTGTTACTCCTTCTGACAAAGGATTATTAGAGGCAATACCATATATACGAATAACTACATAATTTAGGTGGGCATCTCAGGGTATGTGGTTGAATCTACCCTACATGGCCCTAGTTGTACTGGGGCATATATATATACTGTTGCTTCATACAGATCCCATACACCTAAGTGTTTACCTTTATTCCTTAATGTCACATAATACTTGCATAGACATTCAAATATGAACAGAGTTTTGAAGACTAACTCAGGAAATACATGTTAGCAGACATATTATGATACAGTATGTAAAGGTCATGGAGGTCATGGAGAAGGGGCAACTATTTCCAGCCAGTTATCACCATACACAATACAAGTGTGACGTCACCCCATGTCTCGGTGTGTATCATGGCCAATAGCAGACATGTACATAATGTCTGTCTACTGACTTCATCCATGCAATTGAGGCAGCTACAGACTACTGTCACTCCCACACAGAAAATTGGGATAACCCACAGCAAATTCCGCATTAGCGAGATGATCACTGTACAGCGCCATCATGTCTGGTACCAGTTCTGTTTCCTCTGCTAACTATAGCAGCCAGGTGGTAAGCTGAAGCTGGTTCCTGTCATGACCAAAGTTTGGAGTTCAGGGGTCATAAACCTTTCAGTTATATGCCTCTATTGTAGGTCTATATGTCATCTTTTCAGATCGGTGGAGTGGTTAGGATACTGGCCTAACAGTTCATGGGTAATGAGTTCAAATCCATGTCAAGGCTATTTTGTTAAGACACAATTTTTAAATGTATCTTTGGTAGGTCAAATAAAATATCTATAGTGCTAAAATAGTTTTGTATTGTTACATCTGTAAGTTTTTATTTGTAAAAAGTATTACTATTTTTAAACAACTAGGGAAAAAGGTAGCCTTAGGATGGATTTGAACCTAGGACCCCTGGATTGATTGGCCAGTGTCCTAACCAGTGCTCCAATCTGAACAGGTAACTCAAAGAACATTCAAATACAGCTGATTCAAAGGTTTATGACCCCTAAAACTCTGATTTTGGACATGTCAGTAACTAGCTTCAGCTAAAGGTCTCACAATGTAGAATCAGTGCATCTCGCTAGTGCGGAATAGAAGACCTCCCCCCCCCCACCTTCCTCTCAGTCACAATGACTCCATGCTGTGTACTGTTGGATGTGTGTGATGAAGTAAGGCAGACAAATAGCTGTGTTTAATCAACTTTGTTTTAAACAAACACAGCCACAAACTGAGTCAATAGAGAGAGGCACACAGAGAACAGGCTGGTGGAGAAAGCACTTCCACCCATCACTGGGTGCAGTGGGGAGGGGGGAGGGTGAGCAGAATATCTAAGGATTTCTAGGAAGGGCCAGCCCACCCTGGTAAACAGTAGTACCACATGGCAAGCCATATTTAATTGGATCTTATTACTATTTGACATGGTCACACCGGCTTCAATTCATGAACAATTAACAGATAAGCTTTTAAGCTTACCATAGATGTATTAAACCTTCAAGGACCACAGAGCACTTTAATATGCTATGGCATTTGTCAGAATAATGCATGAATGCTACCTTGGCGAGCATTCATGGTGCTAATGACCATAACATGTTTAGGCTCATTGCAGCTCTGACATTAAAAGTGGTTATCTGCAATACCTAAAATAGAAATTTGTGGATTACTAGGACCATTTACTTTACACAATTTAGAAATATTTCCATCTTTTAACGAGTATGCAAGATAATTCCAGGTGGAATCCAACTATGCTAGACCAGTTTCATATTGCCAAATTGCATTGGGAGAGGTAATCTGATAGACCCTAATCATCCCTGGTCTGAAATAGACTCAAAGCACTTCTTGTGGAATAGCACTTTTCTCAAGTCACGTATGCACGGGTGTAGCTATCTGAGAGGGGACAGAGGGAGCAATTACCACAAACTGGATCATAGTCCAAATCCAACTGGCTGAACTGAATATAGGCAGTGTCATTTACCCCTTATAAACGTCAGGTCTCTATCAGTAGAGCTGCTCAATTTAGCAGCTAGCAGTGCATTGTACAATATGCTGGTCTGTCTGGGTTCTTTCTAATGTATGAATGCAATAGAAATGTATGTCTGTGTATACAAGTATATATAAACACTGTTGTTTTAATGTACTGTGCACTTTATCATCAAGAAGAGCAACCCTCTGAAAAGCTGTTAATTTTATTATTATCTAAAAATGATGCATGGATGCAACCCTGGCTACCCTTGGCATTGAACCAATGGTAGCCAGGAGTCAAGCATGGCAATCTAGCATGGCACTATGTTAGTGCATCATGATTAGAGATGAACATAAAGGGATCATGTAGCCCTTAAAAGAGCTGACCAAGGCTCAGTGATTGTTGGTGCTGACACCAGGGAGCATACAGGTAGTAGTTGAGGTGCTAACCCATGGCCTTTGCTGAGGTGCCTGGGGAGTCTATTACTGGGTGCTGCTGAAGCACACTAATATGCCCACTCAGGACTTGTAGGCGGCTGCTGTTCTGGCCTTTCACTAATGGTGTCTCCAACAGGTGGGGGAGGGAGTTGGGGTGGCTCTCCTTGACCAGTCTAACAGACACTTGACGTGTGGTGTAAATACAGTGTGTCCAAAATACTGCAATTTCATGCTTCATTTCACTGTGACATTTAGGATTGCATATTGGTGTCTACTGTAGTATGTTCTTTGTTGCATGGGTAGCTGTGTATGATGATACAATACCTTAACTGGGCAGTTATGTGTCTGCTAACATCTTTTTTTCCAGCCAGTGTGCAATGAGAAAGGAGCTTTTCATGAAAGGTTTAGGTACATTGGGATTTACTAATGCAAACAGTTTTTTTGTTTTCACCCATTGTGTTAATTAGGTATGCTTAAAGGACCATTTAAGCGCATTTAGTTCAAGTAAATGTCATTTAAAGCCACTTACATGCTTTTAATATATGACTGGTATTGGGAAATCTACATTATGAGCATTGCTGAACCTAAAGTCACTTAAAATGTTCCTTTAAGGCATCGTAAATTTTCTTCAATGCAAATATTCATGCAGTGGTAGTGACTCCTGGAGCGCCTCTCAGTGAAGGCAGACTGTAGCCAACTGGTAGCAGGACATTGTGCCTTTTAGTGAGGACCGACTGTAGCAGGACATTGTGCCTCTTAGTGAGGACGGACTGTAGAAGGACACTGTGCCCTCTTAGTGAGGACAGACTGTAGGCAGCACATTGTGCCTCTCAGTGAGGACGGACTGTACTTGGCTGGTAGCGGGACATTGGGCATTCACACTGCATGAGCTGCTCACACTGAGCGGTTAGTGACTGCTGGAGCTGCTCCCAGACAACCTCCCCTCCACCCACACTAATCACACCACCAGACACCTCCCAAATACAGCAGTACTATAGGCACCTACATTGCACCCAGACACCTCCCAAATGCAGCAGTACTATAGGCACCTATAGTGCACCCAGACACCTCCCAAATACAGCAGTCCTATAGGCACCTACAGTGCACCCAGACACCTCCCAAATACAGCACCTCTCTATCTGCAGCTATAGATATGTTTATGAGAGTATATATTGTCACTATGTGCTGTTCAAGTAAGCAAGGTGGTATTTTTCCCCTTGGCTTGGTATGGATGATGCGTCCAGACACCTCCCTATCTACATCTATAATCAAATTCAAGTTCAAGTAGTTTTTATTGATTACTGATCATAGAATGTTTTTCAAGAACAATAGTTGCCTAGCAGCCCTCAGAGCTTTTTACACCTATAGCATTCCCCTCACCTCCATAGACCTACTTTTATATCTTGTTCACATGTCTCACCACCATTGGTCAATGTTGATTCAATGTGCCCACAGAGCATG
This sequence comes from Harmothoe impar, assembly GCA_947462335.1. Classification (NCBI taxonomy): domain Eukaryota; kingdom Metazoa; phylum Annelida; class Polychaeta; order Phyllodocida; family Polynoidae; genus Harmothoe; species Harmothoe impar. The sequence goes on along the minus strand of OX381710.1, from coordinate 66,822,680 downwards.
CTGTCCTCATAAGATTGTTTCCTCAGGGGAGTTAAGTATAGACTCCTCTGTGAGTTGCTCAAGGGGCAGGCAGCAATTAGGGAGTGTGAGGGAGCTGCTCCTGTCTGTCTGTGTGAGGCCGTCATTACACACCTCAGGGAAATACCAGGTGTGGTGGGCAGCATATATATGGCTGCCGACAGTTTCTTCATGAGCTGGCTGGGTGTAATATACGAGGTTTAGCCCAAGTGTGACACACCCAAAAAGTCTCCAAGTAAAGAAACAGGAGCCAAAGTTTTTTTTAAGTAAATCTCATCCTTTCTATTCTTTTTATCTCATATAATTGATGCTAAATTCAAATGTTTGTTTTGTAGGTATTTGATTTTGTCACCGAGGAGAAGGTGACCGGAAAAAACAGTCCTAATCCAGTGAGAGTGGCTCAGTTTAGAGGAGTAGGTCAGGTTCTCAAAGCAATATGAATTTTAAATCTTGAAAATCCATTGGGGGAATATAGTATCAATAAAATACTGTTGAGTAGTATGTGGTCAGCTACCGCACAGATGGAGACACTGATATTTTTCCTTGCTGTCCACTTTATGGGAACGATTACAAGGAGATTAGTTTCATATAGAATGTATTGGATGTTTTTTTATAAACATATGAACACACAGGCCAACACTGTGCTATAAGTAGGTTAGTATTGACAGGTAGAGGCAGGTTTTCCTCCCCCCACCTTCTGCTCAACCATATCATAAATAACTACCACAGAACATATTACAAAGGTGATCCTGTCAGAATTAAAACCACTTTCATACAGGATCTACCATGTGTTTCATTTCAGCCCATGCATTCAGGTGCTAATTTCCTCTATATTAGCTTCTGATGGAATGATGATATTTCCATTCATCACATTTATGACAATCTGTCTTGAAAGATGTTTTCTCTATACAACTTTTACTCTGACATTGACTGTTAGTGACCTTTCATATTTTGTGCATGGAGAGATCTCTAGGAGTGTTTAATGCAATGAGCATCACCATACATCAGAACTTGTTAGTTTTAGCAGGGACAAAACATGTCAAATCTAGTCATAGCAGCAGGCAAGCAATTGGTTTATGCCTAGATTAAACCAGAGATCCGGATCCTGTCTGACCTCACCCAGTACAGGGTGAGATGAGGTGTGAGAGATGTAATTAGATAAGACAGTGTGTGTGCTATGTATAGTAACCCCATCACTGGGGGCAGCTACCTATATGGCACATTGTAACAGGTTTAGTTTATCCAGTTACAGATAGGACCTGTGTATGAGTCACATGTCAGAAGTACTCCATATCTGGCCACTCTTGCGTCCACAGCAATAACAGAATTAGATATGTCATATGTATTTCCTTGTCAGAAAGACATAACAGTCTCGAAACTATTTAGCTGAGACTAGGATTTATATGCTGTACCATTTATAAATTCAAAAATCATACATAAAACACAAAACTCATTTAGTATTCAATAATGGACAGTGATAGTTCTTACAGATGCTCCGAGTCAACTTTTTTTTAAATATCGTTTATTTATTCTGGTATATGATAGGCTTAACCTGAGGGCCATTGCCTGTATAAGGAAACCCGCAGGCCAACACGGTGCAACTTTTCTTATTTTGAATCCGCATTGAGTATTTCCAGAATAGAGATGCATACAACTACATAAAAATGTTTCAAGCCTTTGTTTATGTTGTTCTAATAGTGAGTTACTATGTTGTATTTACACCAAGCAATAAACTTCCAGAGGGTTTTTGTCAACACTAGCTGGTGCACTAATTTGGTGTAACCGGAAGTAAAAAAGACAGGGGAACATTTATGTAGACTCATATATTTTTACTGTAGTCAGTGGTACTGCTTTGAGCATGCATTTTCAAGATATCCCATAGTAAGACACCTTAATCTCCAGTCATAGATCAGTTCGATTTGATTGAGGTTTGTTCCTTATTGCATTAATAAATTTCTGGCATGGAGTGTAAAAATTTATAGAAGATAAATTGATAAAGGAAATTTATATTGAAGAGTCCAATATATAATAAAGCATAATATAAGTCATTGATGTTTCATTACTATCAGTAAACCTTGTGTGTTCTACTACCTGTGATTAATTATAAGCAAATATTAGCAGTAGCACTGGAGACAGGACTATGACATACATTATGACACATATTGTAGTAACATCTATGTTGTCAGAATGTGCTGACAGAGGGAATCATTATGGCATACCACACAAGCATACTCATACTTGTTCTGTTCAAACAGGACTCATTTATGGTGTCACATTTGCTGACTTTGGACTCTCTGGGTTACGGTGTGGTGTAGCCGAGCATAGCCTCCTGTACCTGACAAACAGGGGGGGGGGGCTCTATCTTCTGCTGTAAGTCATAATCTAAGGCCCTCCAAGAGGCAATAAGCTGACAGCAAATCCCTACAGAGCCTTCAGCCAATAAAACACCTCTAAAGCACCCACACAGCCGAACTGATTTCTTACAGTCACAATCTTTTGCTTTATACAGTCTGCCCAGGCCTTCCCTGACTTACCTTTACTTGTCCACTGCTTCATTTGCCTTATTTCACATTCTATAGCTGCAAAATGTGACTGGAATAGAGCTTCTTTTATGGATTCGTTTCCTTTGGACAGCATTATGGTATACTGAGCCATCTTATCCTTGCCCCTAACTATTAATATTGGCCCATCTTGACTAAGTTCACTACAACATCCACCAGGATGCACCTAAGGGGAAGACCTCGACACATTCATCCAGATTTGATCTGTAATGTCTGTAAAGACCTTGCCCACCTATTAGGGATTGTCAAGGACATGTAGGATATGCCAAGAAGCTTTGGTTAAGCTACTAGTTCATTGGATGTTGCTCTTATCAAAGTGGTTGGTGCGTAAATGGAGAAAACTATTTGAAAATGAAGATTGGTCACTATGTGTGCCAAGTGACTTCGTTAAAAGTGAAGAGACATCAAAAGGAGATTTGTTGGCATCGGCCTGGTTATTTGTAATTCTGGCCCTGATTTAGTGCCAGACAGGTGCTAGGTCAGCAGTTCATCTTAAATGATTAATTAGCACTGCTGATAGTTTATTAGGAGGTGTACAGCTGGTGTGTGTGGCTACTACTTACTTGTACTACAGCATATATACTGTTGCTGCCTACATATCCCCTTAATCTAAGTGTCCCATAACACTTCCATAGACATTCAAATAGTTCTGAAGACAAACCAAGGACATAACTTGGTAGCAGACGTGTTATGATACATTATGTAATGGTCATGGAGGTCATGGAGGGGTAATTATTTCCAGGCAGTTCGTGCCACAAACAATCACCTCCTGTCCCGGTATTATAGCAGTCGCCAAGGTTACACAGAAGCCTTAGTTCCATCTGAGTGCAGCCATATAGATCTCCCTCTTAGTCTGTCAGGGATCGGCTTAGTGGGCGAGAATACAAATTACATCAGTTAACTCCCCGTAATGCTGCTGTGCTTTCCCAACAAAATCAAAGAATACTCAGAGAGGGATTCCTAATGTGAGTGTGATGTCACAACATGGCCAATAGAAGCCATGTTCATAATGGCCTTCTACTGACTCTATCCATGCAATGGGGTTAGCTACCGACTACTGTCACACCCACACAGAAAATTGGGATAACCCACAGCAAATAGAAGACCCCCCCCACCTTCCTCTCAGTCAGAATGACTCCATGCTGTGTACTGTTGGATGTGTGTGATGAAGTAAGGCAGACAAATAGCTGTGTTTAATCAACTTTGTTTTAAACAAACACAGCCACAAAGTGAGTCAATAGAGAGAGGCACCCAGAGAACAGGCTGGTGGAGAAACCACTTCCACTCATCACTGGGTGGAGTAGGCGTGGAGGTGTAGGGGGAGGGTGAGCAGAATATCTAAGGATTTCTAGGAAGGGCCGGCCCATCCTGGTGAACAGAAGTACCACATGGCAAGCCATATCCACTTGGATCTTGCTTCAATTGGTCACACAAGGTTCAATTCATGAGCAATTAACAGGTAAGCTTTTTAGCTGACCATAGATGTAGTAAACCCTTGAAGGACCGTAGAGTGCCTTAATATGCTATGGCATTTGTCAGACTGATTCATGTATGCAAGGTACTGACTGTGGCTGCATTTATGACACTAATAATCATAATGTATAAAGGCCCTTTGCAGCTCTGACATGGGTAAGTGTCTTCTACATACAAGAATACAAATTTGGGGATTACTGGGAACATTTGCTTTATCAAAATTTAGAAAGATTTACATCATTCAGTGAGTATACAGGATGGTTCCAGGTGGACTCCAATTATGCTAAATCAGTTTCTTATTGCCATATTGCATTGGGAGAGGCAATCTGATAGACCCTGATCATCCCTGGTCTGAGACTCAAACACCTCTAGTGGAATGGCACTGTAATGATTTCACATATATGCACTGGTGTTTCTGAGAGGGGCAGAGGAAGCAATAAACACAAACGGGATCATAGTCCAAATCCAACTGACTGAACTGAATATAGCCATTGACACTTTTGTCAGGACTCTCTCACTAGAGCTGCTCAGATTAGAAGTGCATTGACCAATGTGCTGGCCTATCTGGGTCCTTTCTAAAAGAAATGAAATAGTAGTATACAACTACATGTATATAATCCATGCTTTGATGCATTTGTATTGGTACATTGTCCCAGCTTACCAACCATATGCCATTGACACACTCCTATAGGTTCTTTATCCAGGGTCAGCACGATGCTCCAATCCTGGATGTCGCTGTGCTAGTGCATCATGATGAGAGATGAACATGAAGACTAATATGCTCAACAGTGATTCCCAAATGGTGGCACTGATATGAAGGAGCAGGTAGTAGTTGAGGGGCTAACCCATGGCCTTTGCTGAGGTGCCTGGGGAGCCTATTACTGTGTTCTGCTGAGGCACACTAATATGTCCACTGGGGACTTGTAGGCGGCTGCTGTTCTGGCCTTTCACTAATGGTGTCTCCAACAGGTGGGGGAGGGAGTGAGTCGGGGAGAGTTGGGGGGTGGGGACTGGGGAGAGGTAGACCTCCTTGACCATTCTAACAGACACTTGAGTCAGGCATAGACACAGCGTGGCCAGGATAATGCAATACAAGGCTTTATGAACTTCAAGAGTGCATAGGTGTCTAATGTGGCATGCTTTTTGTTGCTAGAATGTCACCCTGGTTAGAGGAATACCAGTAGACTCGCTTATATCATATATTCAAGTGAGTTGTGTATGTTGTTACAAGAACTTAACTCAGTAGTTATGTATCTGTTCACATACATTAGGTTCCAGCCGGTGTGCAACAAGAAAGGAGGTTTTCATGGAGAGTTTGGGTATATTGGGATCCACTAATCCATATGAGGATGGAGTGTAGCATGACATTGTGCGTCTCAGCGAGGACGGACTGTAACATGACATTGTGCCTCATAGTGAGGATGGACTGTAGCAGGATATTGTGCCTCTCAGTGAGGATTGACTCTGGTAGGACATTATGCCTTTCAGTGAGGATGGACTGTAACTGACGTTGTGCATTCACACTGCATGAGCTGATCACACTGAGCAATTAGTGACTGCTGGAGCTGCTCCCAGACAACCTCCCCTCCACCCACACTAATCACACCACCAGACACCCCCTAAATACAGCAGTCCTATAATGTTGCCAGACACCTCCCTACCTACATCTTTAGTGCCCCCATACAGATATAGTTGAGTTTTAAAGAGTACCTAAAGGTTACTATGTGATGTTCATGAATACAATACAATTATTTGTCATCTTGGTAAATTGGTGGTATATTTCCACTCAGTGTCAAGGTATGGATAGTGCCACTAGACACCTCCATATCTACACAGGCACCTCCTACAATCCTGTAGTCTACATCTGTTTAAAAGAGTTACTTATTGTTATAATGTAATAATGCACTGACACATTGCTGAATTACTGACGTCTCTGATGGCTCTGTATAGGTACATCATTATGTCATATGAATGCTTGAGGCATGAAGCTGTCCTTAAAGGATTGTTTCCTCAGTGGAGTTAAGTGTAGACTCCTCTGTGAGCTGCTCATGGGGCAGTCAGCAATTAGGGGGTGTGAGGGAGCTACTCCTGTTTGTCTGTGTGAGACTGCCATAACACGCCTCAGGGAAATGAGGTGTTGTGGGTGGCATACTGATAGTGGTTCATGGTGAATTGTCCATGCCGACAATATCTTATGAGACATACACCAATGCAGAATTCATGCATCATACAATCCATACAGGTGAATATACTCTGTAATGGTGTAGGACAAAATACAGTTGACCATCATGCGACCAATAAACCGTTATCAGGGCTGTATAATCCGGGACCTTCTCCCCCACAGGTATATACCGGAGGCTCTTAGGTAAGGGAAGATTCTCCTTTACTTTAGGCAGCTCCCAGTGACCCTTATCTCTAGAGATAAGGGCGGCCGCCGGTTTGCACCTCCAAGGGGGATTCTCCCAGCATTGTACATAATACAGGTGTGGTGGAGAGGGAGGGATAAAGGGGGGAGGAGAGTCCACATATAATACACCTTATTTCAGCTATATTTTCTCATTCAAATCATTATAATTCAAGGAATACAAGGCTGTCATACAAGCCGACTCATATATACCTAGCTAATCATATTGTATACCTGTATATATACAGATTAATCATTTTCCACAAATAATGTTTAGATATTTGCAAATAGGGTTCTCTGATTGAACCTGAAATTACATGTACATTAACGAAATATCAACGGAAGAAACCCCTCATTCTCTTTTCTCCCAGCATGGTATTAAAGGTAGAATTTCCCAAACCTGGGTTATGTATGGACTCCACTGAATCCATTAGGCAATCTGATATCCATAATATACTGTTAATAAGACCCACCTGTACAGTATTTAATCCATCAGACACAGGCCAGCTAACAAGGCCAGCCCTTATGAAATACCATCTGTCTATACCATCTGTCAAGTAAAAAGGGGTCAAAAATGGTCAAAATACCCCCCAGTCCCCCCTACTTCGAAACTGCTTGCCACGCCCCTGTGAATGTTCCTTATACCTCCAAAAATTGGTTTGTTCGTAAGCATTATTTAAATCCATGTTACAACAGATTAGTGCAAATTAACACGTCCAAAATTAGTATTATATAGATAGGGACTCCTAAACAGTGAACTTTGAACCAAAATATGAAAGTAGTATGTGGTCTGCTACCACAGAGATGGAGACACTGATATATGTAATTTCTGGCTGCCTGCTTTATACGACGATAACAGGGGAGATTGGTTTTATATAGGATATATATTGGATGTTTATATATACAAATGAACCCATGGGCCAACATGGTTCTATAAATCGGTTAGTATTGGAAGGTAACCATCAGGGTAGAGGCAGGTTATCATGGCTGCCTTTCTGCTCAGTGGTATTATAAACTGCCACAGAATCCATTATAAAGGTGATCCTGTCAGAATTAAAACCACTTTCATACAGAATCCATCATGTGGTTTGTTGCAGCCCACCCATGTTGAATAGTTCTGGTGCTAATTTCCTCTGTATTAGCTGCTGATGGAATGATGATATTTCCATTCATCACATTTATGACAATCTGTCTTTAAAAGCATTTGCCCTATACAACCTTTTCTCTGACATTGATTGTCAGTGACCTTTTATATTTTTCTAGGATGATGCATTGGGAGAACTCCAGGAGCATTTAATGTAATGAGCATATATCAGAACATGTTAGTTTTAGATGGGACAATACATGTCAAATATAGTGAAGCTTCTAGTGAGTGTAGCAGGCAGGCAATTGGCATATGCCTAGATTAAACCAAATATAACCCTGTCTGACCTCACCCAGTACATAGTGAGATGAGGTGTAAGACATAACCAGATAAGACAGTGTGTGTGCTATGTACAGTAACCCCATCACTGGGGGCAGCTACCTATATGGCACAATGTAACAGGTTTAGTTTATCCAGTTACAGATAGGACCAGTGCAGGACTCACATGTCAGAAGTGCTCCATATCTGGGAGAGCCATTCTTGTGGCCACAGAAGCGGAAATGTCATATATGTTTCCTTGCCACAAAGACAATGCAGTCCAAAACAATTCAGCTGTGACTAATATGTGTAAATGGTGCATAAAACATAAAACTCTTTTAGTATGCAATAATGGACGAAGATAGTTCATATGTGTAAATGCTAATAGTCAACATTTCTTAGTTGAAATCTGCAACTAGCATTGACAGAATAGACATGTATACAACTACTTTAAAATGCTTAGAGCCTGTTATGTTGGTACCTTTCTATAGTGAATTACTATGTTGTATTTACACCGAGCAATAAACTTACAGCGGGTTCTTTTCGACACTAGCCAGTGCACTGATTGGGTGTAACCAGAAGTAAAAAAGGCAGGGGGACATTTATGTAGACTCATATACCTTTACTGTAGTCAGTGGTACTGCTTTGAGCATGCATTTTAAAGATATATGTCTATCCCAGAGTAAGACTCCTGTATCTCCAGCCTTATAGAAGAGTTAAATTTGATCAATGTAATCAGGCAAATGGTTCGTTCCTTATCGCATTTATAAACATGTGACATGGGGCATAACAAATTATGGAAGATGAAGTAATGAAGGAAACTTATATTGAAGAGCCAAATATGTTATAATGAAGCATAATAAAAGTCAATGACCTTTCATTACTATCAGTAAACCTTGGATGTTCTGCTGGTCATAAATCACAGAAAGTGTGCATATGGGGCTTGGGTGTGAATAGGGGGTCTGAGAAAAAAACCTTGGAGTATCTCAAAGTTCTTTTTTGTTGGTAATGTATAGGTGTTGGATGACCTGCTTTTGAAGTGTCATGAGTTAAATAGAAACACTGTTGCTATGGCAACGCTTAGAACCTATACACCCTATAAATGATGTCCGGGCGAGTGACATTTGGGATTTTCTCACTATGGGCAGCCATAATAATTCTTACAAATGTTTGCTCTTCATTTATATATCTTTTCTTGTTTAAGTAGGCCCTAAGGGTTAGTTTTTGACTGGTTTAACCAATGTTAATAGGTATGTTACGTTGGCCCTAGGTAATTTTAGACAGGAGTGTGACTTTAAATTTACCTCAATTTTTGGTCTCTAAATATACATTTCTTGTTGTTTAGGCTAACAGGAGTACAGACTTAGGTAGGAAGTGGCAATTATACGTAATACAAGCCCAAGCTCATACACTTTTAGGTAATATATACCTTTAGTGGGGCAAAAATCTGTGTATACCTAAGAACACCCATTGAAAATGCCTTGTGATAATGCTAAATGTCACTCGGGCGGACATTTCCCCCTTAAAATACCATACAAGTGTTTCACTTGGAGAGCTTTTCTCAATGATTTTAGATTAGTATGCATTGATACTGTTCATAAACGATTTCTATGAAGCAAACAAATACACTAATATTGAACTTATAGTCCAATAGAATTGATTAAGCTCTGAATGAATTAGTTTAACTTGATTTATAATTTAAGTTTTTATTGAACATTAGAAGTCTTATTTTTTATCCGAAAATAGGGGGCTTGTACCTTCTGGACCCACCCTTGCAAGCCCAATTTCGTCAAATTGATGGTGGTGTAATATATTTATCCTGTATTATAAAATTAGAGTGGGAAACGTATTTTTCCAACCTTATTATAGAACTACCTTCTATAAAAATTACATTGATAAATCACCAAGCCCATGCAAACAGTATTTACATCCGAATTAATGCTCACTGCCTTGAAACCACTCAGACACCCATGGACGACATGCAATGACAGCTATAACTTAAATGCCAAAAATACACAGTATGAGAGAATCATCAGAAGGGACTGGGATAGAATCAGATTATAGTAGCATTATCACAGAGGTCTGACCTACGCATCTGTGCCTACAGGGGTGTAGGCTGATGAGCATGTACCCTACATGTATAATAGGATCGTGTAGGCTGATTTATTTGAATTTTTGTTCAAAGTAGGGCAACGGTCAAGCTCACATATTGCTTAATATCAATTGATCTAGAAAAGATATTAACAAGCAGATTTTTGGATACCATTACAGACATATTCTTCTCTCAGGGGGTGGGTCTGCCATTTCTGTAGACCTAATAATTACTATGTGAAATGCCTTGCACACTTCTAAATGTCACTCGCCCGGACATATATCGCCCGGACATATCGCCCGGACATAATGAACATTTCTCCCTACTGTTCCAGATTATGGCATGGAAACAAACGTAATATACACTTGGCAGTTAGGTATATATAGGGGGGAAATAACTGGCATAGTTAGCATGGTTAAATATATTCATGGTAGACAAACACAGAAATAATGGTATTTGGGTGTCTGGTCGACAAAATTGCATATTTTGAAGGAAAAACGCTCATGGCCCCCTCAGGAAGAAGATTACAGAGGAATTCCAATTTTTTTTTCGCTATACATACACTACTACATTACTTTAACTTCTAATAACAAAAAAGAACCCATATGCATCATGGGTAAATAGTGGTGGGGGGGAATGTTGCTAAAAATTCGCCCGGACATTCCATTTTACAAAATTCAAAATTCTTGAAAAATGCAGAAAAAATGCCCCCATTTTTACAATTTTGGGTCCAGATTTACCCTCACAACTTATGGTTTAAGGAAAAAATTATGGAACCACACATATCTAGTGCAATCTCCTAAAAAATTTATAAAAAATGTTAATCTTATTGATTTTTGACCAATTTTCGGCCATTTTTGGCCTATTATCGGCCCCTGGAACCTCAAATATGAATATTTAACCATGAAAACCCTTATGTAACATCAAGAACTCATCCATCCCGATATTTTAAGACCAAAAAAAGCATTAGAAAATGAATATCCTAAGAATTCTAGCCTGGGGAAGTGTAAAAATCCCATATGCACAGTTTCTATGATTTATGACCTGCTACTGATTCTGACCTTCTGCTACCTGTTAAAATACTATATAGCATTATGTATACATGTGACAAATGAAGATTAGCAGTACATAAATAATGACACATCTATGTTGTCAAAATTTTGGTAATACCCATGTTCTAACACAAAGAGACTAGTATGTCTTCCAACTTTCTCTATTATTAGATTGGTTTCCTTTGGACAGCCTACTCTTCCTTTCCTTTGGACAGTATACTGAGCCACCTTTGACTAATCAGCCTATCTTGCCTTAGTAGTTCCCTACAAATTCCACCAGGATGCACATAAGGGGAAGACCACCAAACCTTCATCTGGAATTGATCTGCAATGTATTAGCCTACTGTAGAATAGGACACAATGACTTACTCAGGGTAGTTAGTTGTATCCTTCTCTGTGAACTGCTCACGGGGCAGGCCGCAACTAGGGGTTGTAAAGGAAGCTGCTGTGAGACCTAAACCAGGTGTGTGTTGGGCTGCAAGTTATAGTAAGGTGTCTTATTGCATAAAAATGGGGGGGGGGATTTGATGAAAGACCTTGCCCACCTATCAGGGATTGTTAAGGACATGTTGGACATTGAAAAAAACGTTGGTGATAATCTGGAAATGAAGGTAGCTCTGCTTGACGGACTGGTCCATTGGATGTTGCTATTGAAGTGGATGGTGCGTAAATGAAAATTTGAAAATGAAGATTGGTCACTATGTGTGCCAAGTGACTTCATTAAAAATGAGGAGACATCAAGAGGATATTTGTTGGCACCGGCCTGGTTATTTCTAATTCCGGCATCAATCTAGTGCCAGTCAGGTGCTAGGTCAGCAGTTAACACTGTGTACATATCAGCTGGATGTCATTTAGATTGACAGTTAGCTTACAATGCGGTGATGTATGGTATGGTATTATTTAAGGAGGGAAGTAAACTAAGATTCATCATTCCATTCTCTAGTGTTTGGTTCCTTCTTAACATGCTCCAATAACTGATTTGCTGTGCCATATACTAGTAAACATCCCCCTCAACCCACAACCCTGAGAGGCTCTCTTTACTCACCACAAAACCTCCTCCAAGTCTGAGGAGGATGTAACCCGGTCCCCCTTGTATACATCTACTAGATGGGAGGCTGGTAGGGACCTGACCCTCCATGACTGTGCCTCATTATTGGGTCAGTCACTGCCTCCACACAGTCACCTCTACATGACCCTGAACCAGTCTCTACTCACCCAACCAATGAGGCAACAAGACATGGTCGCTGCTGGCATAATGCTGCAGATCAGCTATTGTATTGAGGTGAGGAAATACACATAATGAAAAAAAAACTGAATTCTTTTGCACATTGTGACAACTATAACATATTTCTATTTAGACTGACACCAGGGGTATCTGCAGTAGATTGTTATTCACAACAGTGGACATTGGATGTTGATACATTTCTAAGCTATAGCTAGGACTGCTGACTTCATTGTGCTGTTACATTTCGACATCCAATTACAGACTCTTTACCATTACATTATGAATTTATCTCAGCAAGCTGTACATCAACATTCTGGTAAGTTCTACCAAGTATATGGCTACTTTGAGTTGAATTCTCTGTTAGATATCTTGTTATTCATACATTGTTAAGTGTAGCCACTAAGAGATGACAAGTTAGTTACTGTTCTCAAACTCCATAAAAGCAGTCACCGCTACCTCTTGATTGTAGTTGTTGTTGTACTGGGGTTATACAGGCACTAGGTGACCTATGTGATAAAAGAGAGACAGAAATATTATTTACAGTCATGTATATTGAGAGAGATTTAGATCATTGTTTAAAGAGAGAGACATGTGGCTTTGGAGTGGAAGACTGAAGTGAGAAGGGGAGCGAAGGAAAATTTGTGTCATGAACTTGACTGAAGTTGTACAAACCTGTGACGTGTTATCTGAGTGAACCACTAACTCACAGCAATTAGTCCTTGATGACTTTGTTTACCAAGGGAACACAACCACTAACTACAGTCATGAAGGTCATACAGTCCTACTCTATCTGCAGTTAAAGACTACTTAAAGAGACCCTTGATGACAATGACATGGGAAAACAATGCTTAACACTCAGGTCCCCAGATGTTCTTTCCCACCCCCACTGGTAACAGAAGGAGATGGAGATTAGGATGGACATCTATTGGATATCATGTGCTGTCTGGAACTGAGTTGGCAGATAGAAGTATTAATTTGGTTCAAATGAAATATTGAATAATAGTAGCGTGGAAACGATGCATAGAGGGTACATGATTGTGTATAACAACTGTCTTATACTTATACAAATACCTTTAACTTTAGCAGCAATGCCAATAACAATTATCTCACTGCAATATTATCTGCATTTGCCCTCTGGAAGATCAACTGAGATTTAAATTATACTTATTTTACTAAATGTAATATGCATGTCACCCCGGTTAGTCATGTCTCCCTGTCTCTTTGGCTATTTCTCACAGCTTCCTCATCAGCTTTCACCCATTAGGTGCTTTTGTATGGGACAGCCTTGACCCTTTATCCACCCAAGTAGAATATCAGATCACTGTGTCTATTCCTACTGAATTCCCCACCATGTTAGCAGTTCAGTGCTTGCCGTCATCCTTCTGGTCTATTTAACCTGAAAGACACAGGTTGGATGTTCTATTGACCTACAGATTTCTGGAAAGTCCCGCAGGTTTGCTGAACCATGCTAATTCATCAGTACTACAAGGGGTCAGTTCTATGTGGGAAAGGGGTAAACTTTTCTCAACTGAATAGATAATAACTGGATACCCAAAGGTTGATCCCTTCTATCAGTTCCATCTTGGATAATTGATATTGTGTATGGAGTCGTGGTGTATTTGCAATCACATTTTAAGTCTGGTTTAAATGACATCCAGGAATACATATACAGAGTTAGCTTGTATAGTCCTGAGCTCTACATCTTCCATACAAGTCGATTAGCTGTATTTGGAGGTGTAAACGATAGAGGTATGAAGGATGTATATAGTCTTATACATAATTAATCTAGTCTGAAGTGCAGTTTTAAGCATGTTCATGATAATCAGTCACTCTTTCCCTACAGAGGGCCCCATTCATTTATAGCTAGAATAGTGAAATGCAATTAACATGAACATAGGAATGGTATGTTTGCGGCTGCATTTTAAGATGTTATGGGGACATAAAAGGATATTAAGACTTAGAATATATTCTTAAGGAGGATATAAATTAAATCAGCTCTATTTGGGTTAAGGGCAGCTGCAAGAAAGCGTTAGATGATGACAACAGGATAGCGATAACATACTACATGTGAAATAATGAGAGTAGCCGGGGACAGAGGATGCAGGCGATATATTGGAAGAATAGGAGATCAAATGAGTAAAGGTAGCAAAGCAGGTGGTAATGGCACAACACAGTCTTTTTTCTGGATAGCCTTATGTTTTAGCATCAGCCCTTTAAGGGTAGTGTTGTCTGGCTGAAGTGTCAGCATTGCAGCACTAGGAAATTGCAGAGAGGCTGATGGGATATAATTATATAATTATATAATTGTCAGCATTGAAAATTCAGTAATAGCTGATATCAGTTTTCCAATGCTTTCATATTATCATTGCATCCTATTTATTTCTGATAAATTGTAGATCTAGATATCAATAAATGTCATATCTGGTTGTTAAGACCACAGAGCACTCAACTAAGAGAGACTGCTATTCTTGTTGGGGGATCCAGATTGTGTGCGGTAATGCAGAAAACTAGTGGGCAATCTTCTCTACCAAAGACTCCCTCTTGGTGAGTGGTTCAGCATTCATCTACCAGGTGGTACTGCTCACACATAATGTTTAAACAGTACCAGTGCTATTTTTTTGGAGATATCAAACTTTCTTCTTTCTGCCATAATGCTTGATTGCTTACAGCTTACAGCTCTTGGGGAACGAGTTCCCAAATTGCAACGAGCAGTACTCTCTAGCCCTCACTTTAAAACAGGAGATTAGGATGTTGACACAATCCTATCCTCCTTACCAGGGGGCATTCGACCATCACATGAACTGTTTATTTACCTCTGGTTCGGCTTGCACTGAGGTGGTCATGAGGATTGCTATTAGGACACCATCTTATTCTGGAATGTGATTGGTTCAGAGTGGACATGTGACTGACACAGGCTTATCACCTCAACAGTGTGAAAGGTAGGTGAAAGGATATTAGACACTGGAAGAATGGGGATTAGTCAGGGGCTGGCTGGGTGCCATTCAGCAAGTCAAAATGGGAAGACCTAGCACCTGTTATGAATAGCAAAAAGTGAAATATTTCCATTACAGGATCTTCAATGATCTATGGGAAGTGAGAGGAGCTCCTCTGCTGAGAAAATCTTTATTCAAATCAGGGTAAGATTAGTGCAATTGTCACTTTTAGGCTGTGGAGAATTATTCAATATTTGAAGATTACAAGGATTGTGGATAGAAGATGGTTAGAAGTTAAATAATCTGGTGCAGAATTGAGTCAATACCAAGAGCAAAGGGGAAGCTCTGAGTTCAGTTGATATTTAAGTAGAATGGAGGAGAGGTAGAAGGGGTGACATTACATGTGACAGCAAAATAGGCAGACAACTATCTATAGTAGCAAAGGGAATGAAGGATGGAAGTGGGAATGATAGAATCAATTTGATATGGAGATATGCAGAAGAAAGGAGAGAGCCGCTAGTACAGTTGGAATAACATTTGAGATATTGTTATAGATAGGATATAACTAGGGATGAATGGGACTATTAGTCGAATAGTGTTGGACAAGGAATGATGAGCTTAGGATGATAGGAAACTGGAAAGGGCGCTGAGAATTATTACTTTCTGTATCTGCACAAGACGGATGCACAGACAAGGATGGTTGCATGACCCAGGGTTGGGATTGGCCCAGGTGACAGGGTCACTGCTTTACATTATGCGCACACCGTTTGGATGTCATTTTAGTAGACAGTTGGTTCAACATTAGGTAACCCTCACATGGGTCATAGCTTTGTTTAAAAATTGAGCTAAACTAACAGACATGAGGGTAAGTTACTCATTATATCCTGGGGTCCAATAAAATTTCAACCATGTAGAATATTGTGTGCCAAATACTGATAAACTTCCCTCTTAAACCAAATCCATGTGAGGTTCACCACAATCTGCCCTCCAAGTCTGCGGAGGATGTAACCTAGTCCCTCCCTGCATACATCTACTAGATGGGAGGCTGGCAGGGACCTGACCCTCCATGACTGGGCTTCATTATGGGGTCAGTCACTGCCTTCATACATCCACATGACCCTGCACTCACCCAGAGAGCACAAGGGCCACTGTGGGTCATTTATAGATGGACTCAGGTCTGTGAGGATATACCTATCAATAGGGGCCTAGATGTGAAAGGAAATACTTCCTTGCATACTGTGACAACCATAATATCAACTAGGATTTATTTGAATTCAAGTCACACCAGGGGTACTTCTGCAGTAGATTTTTTTACCTGGTAGCAATCTCATTGTCATTGTCTCTTTAACAGGGGCATTAGGCAAATAATTATCTCATATTGAGCATAGTGACTGAGGGAAACTGTAGTTAATTAATAGCCGCATCTGTGTCACATTGGTGCCATAGAGCTGGTCTAGTTGTGAATAAGTGAGGTCAGGTCAGGCAGCGAGGTGAATCCGGCTGAGCTGTTTGCCTCCCACTCGGGCATGAGCTGCTCCTTGCACTGCTCACCAGGGGGCAGCCTGAGCTGATCCATGAATACTGCACACAGCCTCATCTCAATATAATCTCACATAGAAAGAAAAGTATGTGGCATCTACAAAGTGATTTTATTAATTTTCCAGTTTCTAAACATAATAAGCATAATACGCAATTACTGGGAATATCACCAATAACATTGCCTGTGTATAAAAAGAGTTTCTCAGAGCTTAGATGACCTCATTCAAAGAGGCCAAATGCTCGGTTTTTGGGTATGAATTCACCACTAAACAGACAACCTGAATATCCTCTAGAATGTGATGAGAGATACTATTTTGCCCATCATCAGACAGTGAAAAAAGGCAAAAGCTTTCTGACTTTCAGGTATTTTGGCAGCAGCAATATAGCATAGAAAGAAAAGTATGTGGCATCTACAAAGTGATTTTATTAATTTTCCAGTTTCTAAACATAATAAGCATAATACGCAATTACTGGGAATATCACCAATAACATTGCCTGTGTATAAAAAGAGTTTCTCAGAGCTTAGATGACCTCATTCAAAGAGGCCAAATGCTCGGTTTTTGGGTATGAATTCACCACTAAACAGACAACCTGAATATCCTCTAGAATGTGATGAGAGATACTATTTTGCCCATCATCAGACAGTGAAAAAAGGCAAAAGCTTTCTACCTTTCAGGTATTTTGGCAGCAGCAATATAGCACTAAACCTGCTGCATATGCCACCCTCAACAAACCTGTCACTCACAATTAATGACCTTTACTCCCCAGCCACACACACACCCTCCTCGTGTATTGTGATCTGTCTCCATGGTGACAGCTGGCATGCAGCAATAAAGGGTACAGTTACAACGAGAATACAGAAGCCTTCCACGCATGGTGCATTCCAGGAATCTGAAAGGCATACAAATAAGCCTCTTGCAGGATCTCCACCACAGTATCATGGTATAACAAGGTTGCAACATGAGCAGGATGTGATATTGCTGCTGAATTGCTGCCTGAAACTGTCTGCCATGTGTCAGAATGAGTTAAATCTATATGTCACCCTAGCAAAGGTCAAGGATGAACTTACCCCACCTGATGTGTTAAAGATAAATCTGCTTTACAAATTTATTGTTAGACATGCACTGCCAAACACCATGAACAGATCTCAGCAGTGATTTACCAGCAACGACACACATTGACAGAATGCCTGTGTGAATAATTGCAGGACCACCATCCATGGTTTATGGACAGAATATGGTTGCACCCGACATCACAACTTCAATTTCACCTCTCTGACTGTAAGTTATGAATCAAATAAGTTGTATCTGGTCTGCAATGACCCTGATGGAGACACTGATATATGTATTTTCTGACTGCCCGCTGTATGGGAACTTTCACAGGGGAGATTGGTTTTATATAGATCTCTAACATATTGGATGTTTATAATAGAAAATGAACCCATGGGGCAACACAGTGCAGGAAACAGGATTTATTACATGACAAGGTCCATACCTTCCATAGCCATATAAAATCAAACATAGGATCAAAGCATATTGGTTGCACAAATAGCCTCGAGATAAATAATCCAAGAGCATGTTTGGGCTGTTAATCAACCAGGAAGAGCATGCCAATTGTAGCCATGCCACATAACTGAAATATTCATCTAGACCATGCAGAAATGGCCAGTGCTAAATCTCCCCTCCTATAAGAAATGCATATATTCTTCCCTGTGGTCTCTATCTCTAGTATTTATCACCCTTCCCTGGATTGGCTCCTCAGCCATATATATAGCTCCCCAGGTTGAGACATGACTATAATTATGCCTTGCTTCATGTCTTTCTCTGGCCTCTTGGCTTATAATATATAATATAGATTCCCCTACAGTGGGCCCATTAATTTACAGAATTGTGCTCACAGATGCAAGACACCCAGAAAGACTGACAACATGAAATCCATTATAAGTGATGCAGGAGATAAAGGGAGATGAAGGATAAAATGAGTCCCTGTTGCAGGGTACCTAAAGCAGCTGTGAGTTGGTGTTGGCTGTTGTAATTGATTGATAAGGGTGGTCATGCCTCTCACAGTACACCTATATAAGTATACATGCGCAGGGGTAGACAATAATGCTAGCCCGGGAGCCAATGGCCCATTCTTTTGGGTCCGGGCCCACAGTTTTCTGCTAAATAACATTTGTGTCTACCACTGCATGTAGCCTCTTGATAGCCTTATGATTTAGAAGCAACCCTTTGACGGCAGTGTTTTGTGACGGGAGGCTCAGCATTGCAGCACTGCAGAATTGCACTGGTGCATCATGACAAGAAGTGAACATGAACCATGAGGCATTATGCTGTCTTGGACCTGAGGTGCAGACCAATATTAGTGCACAACCACTTTAAGCTTGTCATAATGTAAAAATCATACAGTACAAGCAAGCTGACAGCAAACCCCAACCCTTTGGTCAATAAAATAACCCTAAACTACCCACACAAAGGATAGCGCAAAGAATATAATCATGTGTCATACAAAAAGGCAATAAAATAATAATAGTGCTGGTAAGTGCAAGATAAGATAAGACTTGAAAATACAGGGCTACAGGAGCAGCCATTCGGGGGCCAGAGCAGGCATGGCAAAGCATGGATTAAGGCAAGTATAAAAGAGTGGGATCTGAAAGGGGAGGCAAGGCTTCAGGTAAAGGGTAGTGACTTCACCTGTTCTTTGTGCTGAGTATACATGTAATACTGCTTCTTTCTTGTACAGTTTTCACGACCTTATGACACATTATTGTTCTGCTTTCACTGGACATAAATTGTCACCAGCCCGGTCCGATTTTTGTTTGATCTTGTAATGTGTATTTATTCATAATTATATTTCAAAATACAACAATCAAAAAAGTACACGTGATCCTCATGACGTTATGCATTCAAATTTGTCGCAACGTATAGAGTCTAGTGCCCACCACTTGTTATTGTTAAGGTCAGATAAAAATAATAAGCATGATATTACAACAGCTTGTTGCCCTTGTCTCATTAAACATGATGAGAATCAAAACATCGATTGACTTAGGGCTTACAAATACAGCTTGTTACTGATATTAAGACTGTCCTATCATCAGTTGATGTTTAGGTTGCTGTATTTCTAAAGCCAGGCCCTTTACATGGGTGTCCTCAGACAACACCAAGACACCAAGTAAGCGCAACAAAACCGTTGTGTCAATCAGATATACTGTGCCTATAAGCACTATGCCTTGAAAGGGACATTCAACGTGCTATGGTCATCTAAGAATGGTGATCTTTGCTTTTCTGCTTAAAAAAAACCGTCGAATTCAAATGGGATTCAAAACTAGTATCTAGTATTTCACTGCTAAAGCAAGTAAGCATTCAAACTAAGGACAGAGAGTATTAGAATCACTGACATGAAAGGAGAGTGTCTGACCTGCAGCTGTCGGCAAACCTGGAATATTGCATGCAGTCCCTGGGGGGTCTACCGACAATGTGAATGTGACTCAGGCTGTGACCTCACATGTCCCAGTGCTCATATATAGCCAGACATGATCACTGATAAAACCAACAGTAATATTTCTGTTAGATCTGACAGAACAGGAAACAATGTATCCTGGACATAGTATGGCTTTATGTGTAGATGTTACATCTTTATGTGCTTTTTTTGGCCGTTTTATTTTCAAACAAATTAAAATCACCCACACACCTATGATAAAACAATAAAAGACTATTTATAAATTCAGTACGAGAACCAGTAAGGGTAATAAAAACAGCACTGGTGTACTTCAACGGGCATCTACAAGGCCTGGCATCACTGACATATTCTAGCCCTGTACCCTCACTCCTTCCGGCCTCTTGGCCTAGAGGCTGGGGTTTAGGCCTACCCCTTTTCTGTACAAGCCATTGCTCTCAATCTACCCCTTTTACATTACAGTTCCATCCAAAAAGAATCCAAAGACATGAAGGAAGAATTGTCTAAATGAATTAGAAAGCTAGTCATCTATATTTGTCTATGGATGGCAGCGCTTTTAAAGTTGGTATCCCAACTGTTGCGGTGACGAATTTCCACTTCCAGCATGGGGATAAGCATGCTGATGTTGTAAGACATATGTGAAAGTATTAAAGCTCTATGAGAACTATTTCCATACAAAAATCCCCACACAGTAGCAAAAATGAATTTTCACTGAGCAGTCAAAAATAAAGCAATTAGGATGCCTCTCTTCTAAACCACAAGGTGGCAGCTGTGTATAGTGTTTACAAAATATTCCCATTGCAGACCCAGTAGCTCAACTCTATTCATGAACACATTAGTACATTGACATCTCTACAGGTGGCAGCATATCTCAGATGGTTTGCCAATGCTTGAGTTTTCTCCATGAAAGCTGTAGATCTAGATTTTACTACACACTTTACATTAAAGCCTTTAATACTCTTGGTAACCAGAATTAAGCACCCATTTCAGAAGAAAAGTGTACATTAAAGACTTTCAGGTAATTATTGAGAGGGGTCAATTCTAGTCACCCCAATTGGGATACCAACTTTAACTAGATTTGATATGTCATATTCTATTTAGTTATTTAGCCAATTGGTCTATTTAGTCTAAAGTGAGACATAAATAAATTTTATATTTCTAGTCCTTCGAAACAGTCTCCTTCACCATAGTTAGATTTTTCATGGCAGGGATCTCCTTTCTGAAGTCAGTTCCAAGGTCAGGGAACTTTTTGATTAAGGCTGTGTCTCACGACCTTGGGCCAATGTTTTTGTCTCTGACCGGGTGCCGTCTCTGACCGGGTGCCGTCTCTGACCGGGTGCCGTCTCTGACCGGGTGCCGTCTCTGACCGGGTGCCGTCTCTTTTTTTATTCAGTTTTATTTTTATTTTCTCAGTTTATTAGTTGTCATGCACACACAATTCTCCCTATTTTATCACATATATGTCACTGGTCAAGAGAATTTGAATGTGCCTCTCTTTATGTCACATCTGTTACTAACTTGTTACCACACATATTCTCTGATGGGCCTCTATTACTCAATGGATGCAATTCTAGTTTCGACGCGATAAACTGTCTATAAGAAATTTGTCTAAAGATGATATTATATGAGTCGAAACAGAATCCCTACAATGGTGAAGATCGGGATGCAGGAAGGTTCACATACCACTCCTGAAAAGTGATTTCAATTCATCAATAGTAAAATATAAGCACAAACACCCATCCTCCTTACCAAGGAGAATCCCAATGTCACATGCCCTTGTTTATCTACTTTGGGTAGGGCACACACCAAGGTGGTCATGAGAAGTGCTATTAGGACACCATCTCATTTTGGAATGTGATTGGTGCAGAGCAGACATGTGACTGACACCAGCTTATCACCTCCATGGTGTGCAGGGTAGGTGAAAGGAGATTAGACACAGGATGAAGGGGGA
The DNA here is from genome assembly GCA_947462335.1 of Harmothoe impar. Lineage (NCBI taxonomy): Eukaryota > Metazoa > Annelida > Polychaeta > Phyllodocida > Polynoidae > Harmothoe > Harmothoe impar. Next base: position 66,800,577 of record OX381710.1, on the reverse strand, counting down.
TTAGTCAGGGGACGGTGAACGGGGCAGACGCACCATTCAGTCAATCAAAATGGGAAAACCTAAAATCAATAACCAATAGGAAAAGTGAGATATTTCCATTTAAGGATTTTCAACAAAATACATCTAAAATCCATGAGAACTGTGAGAAGGTCCTTGGTGGGAAAATCTTTATTCAAATCAGGGTAAGATTAGTGCAATTTTCACTTTTAGGCAGTTGAGAATTATTCAATATTTGAAGATTACAAGGATTGTGGATAGAATATGCTTAAAAGTTTTATAACTGGGTGCAGCATTGAGTCAATACCAAGAGAAGAAGCTCTGGGTGCAGAAGCAAAATGGGTGAGAGGTAGAAGGAGTGACATTACATGTGAGAGCAAAATATGCAGAAATCAATCTATAGCAGGAAAGGGAATGAAGGATGGAATTGGGCATGATTTCATATGGAGATATGTGGAGCGAAGGATAGAGAGAGCCAATACAGCAGGAGAAACATTTGAGACATCGTTATTGATAGGATACAAATAATGATGAATGAGATTGATAATGTTGGACAAGGAATGATGAGCTTAGGATGATAGGAAACTGAAAAGGGAGTTGGGAATTATTGCTTTCTGTATCAACACAAGATGGACATGTAGACAAGGGTGGTTGCATGGCATGGGTCAGGGTTGGCCAAAGTCATGGAGACGTCCATGTGAGAATTAGGGTCATTACATTAAGGATGTGATTACATTAAAAACCAAGAAACATAAGGAGGACCTAAACAATTAGGTAGTGCTGGACAGATGCACCCAGCGTTTGGATGTCATTCAAGTGCATGTTGAGCCTTAGCATTGTTTGACTATGAGGGTCAGTTGGCTATCATATCCAATAACAGATTCATTATGTATATTTGTATGTGCCAAATTATAGAAAACTTCCCTCTCAACCCACATCCCTGAGAGGCTCTCTTTTACTCACCGCAACCCCCCTCCAAGTCTGCAGAGGATGTAACCCGGTCCCCCCCTGCATACATTCACTAGATGGGAGGCTAGGAGGGACCTGACCCTCAATGACTGTGCCTCATTATTGGGTCAGTCACTGCCTCTTTACAGTTGCCTCTACATGACCCTGAATCAATCTCTACTCACCCAAACTGCAGCACAAGAGAGGCCCACTGTGGGTCATTTGTAGATAGACTGTGAGGAAATATACATGATTAGATGTGAACAGAGACAATTCCTTGCATACTGTGACAACTTTAATTCATAAATTAGACTGACACCAGGTGTATTTCTGCAGTAGATTTCTTCTCCCCTGTTTACAATTTTTAGCACCTTCGTATTTCCATTGGCCTAAGCTGCACCCTGAATATTGCACACAGACAAAACCCTCATCATACAATATTGCATAGAAATAGAAGTATGTAAAATCTACAAAGTGAAGTTAGTCATTTCCTCATGATACTTGTACCTATTGTTACCTGTATACAGAACATCACTCTACACTGGAAATGTCAATCAAGCATTTAAAAAATGTATGTCGTCAATAGGTTGTGAACATGATCCTTTCACCTATATCATTTCTTGCCACCCTATGTCAATATAACAAGCAATTCCTGGGAATATCAGGAGTAGAATAGTCAGTGTAGAAAAAGAGAGGCCGAAAGCTTAACTTTGTTTGGTATGAAAACACCGCTTGATAGACAACCTGACAACCCAGAAAAATAAGGTAAAAGCCTTATATACATTGAGGTAATTTGGCCGCAGCAATAAAGCACTAAAACAGATGCATATTCTGTGCACAACAAATCCATCACTCATTGTGTGGTACCTCAATGACCTCTACTCCCCCTGTCACACACACACACACACACCCGCTGTACTGTCACCTGTCTCCATGGTGACACATGGCATGGAGCAATAAAGGGTACAGTTACCACAAGAATACAGAAGCCATACACATATGGTGTATTCCAAGGATCTGCAAGCCATACAAATATGCCTCCTGCAGGCTCTCCACAATGGGATGAAGGTGCAACAAGGTGGCAGGGAAGGCAGCATGAGTAGGATGTGCTATTGCTGCTGAATTGCTGCCTGAAACTGTCTGCTATATGTCATCCTAGCAAAGACCAAGGATGAACTTATCTAGTCTGGTGTGTTAAAGATATATCTGCTTTACAAGCTTATTGTGAAATATGCACTGCCACCAGCTATGAATAGATTTCAGCAATAATAAACCAGCAGCCACACACAGTGACAGAATGCCTATGTGCAAAATTTCAGGACCTTGATCTATGCCTTATGGAAAGAATATGGCTGCACGGGGCATCACAACTTCAATTTCACCTCTCTGACTGTAAGTAATGAATCAAATAAATCTGGTTTGCTATGGCCCTAGAGTCATTGATATATGTAGTTTCTGACTGCCAGCTGTATGGGAACTATCACAAGGGAGATTGGTTTTATATAGATCTCTAACATATTGGATGTTTATTATAGAAAAATGAACCCATGAGACAACACAGTGTTGGATACAGGATTTACAATATGCCATGGTCTGTACCTATAGCATTATGAAGTCAAATATAGGATCAAAGCAAATTGGCACAACTAGTCTAGATGAATAATGCAAGAGTATGTCATCCCACATAAATGCTGTGTTTATCTAGATCATGCACAAGTTAATTTAGGAAGGCTAGTCATGTATAGTGGAAGGAGAAGAACATTGTTAAAAGATAGAGACATGGCCGTTTGGAGTGGGTAACTGAAAGGAGGAAGGGAGAGAAGGAGAACTTGTACAAACTTGTGATGTGCTGTCTGAGGCAAGTCACCAGTAACTCACAGCAATTAGTCTTTAATGACCATGTTTACCAAGGGAGCAAAACAACTAACTACAGTCGGGTTGGTCATGCAGTTCTACTCTATCTGCAGTTGTAGCCTACTTAAGGAGACCATTGATGACAATGACATGGGAAAACAATCCTCAATGCTCAGCTCTCCAGATGTTCTTTCCCACCCTTTCTTAAGTATGCCAATACTATTATGTTTAGTACAAACCCGAAAGAATGATGAATATAACTGATGTGTAGGTAAGTTAGTTCAAAATGTAACATCCATGTCACTCATAACATGCCTTTTAATGTGTATATATATCCATGTGCCAGTGTACCTCTCCCTGCCTGGCTATTCCCACATCTTCCCCGTCCGCTTCTACCTTCATTTTTGGTATGGGACAGCTTCGACCCTTCATCCACCCAAGCAGATCACCAGATAAGTATGTTCATTGCAACGGAATTCAGTGGTTTAGTGTTGGGTTTGCTGTCCAACTGTCCTTTGGGAACACAGTTCCATATGGAGTGCTGAAGAACCAGTCATAACTTACTAGGCCGAATATAGAATTACTTGTAACGGAAACATCAATCCCAATTGGGCTTCTATCAGTTCCATCTTAAACAGGCATTATTAAATCAGTCAATAGATCCCCAGTAGATTTGCCATCATTTCCAAACTATGGTGTAAATGATATCCAGCAGTATAAATAGAGGTAGTGACTTCCTGAGCTGTGTATTCCTCATGGTAAGCTGAGTGGCTGTATTTCTAGGGCACAAAGGGGATGGTATAAGGGAGATTTATGTAGCCTTATACATTTTTTATTAGGTCTGTAGTGCAGCTTCAACCATGTAAATAATAAAGATTCCCCTACGGTGGGCCCATTAATTTACATAATAGTAGTCTGCCATTAAGATGAACGTAGACAGTGTTTGCTCATGACATGAAAGGAGATGGAGCCTTAAAAGATGTAATTTAGGATTATTTATGATAAATCATCTATGTTATATTGGTTAGGTACAGATGCAAGGAAGAGGCTGACAACAAGAGAGCCATTATATATATATGGAAACAAAAATAGTTGGGGATGCAGGAGATATTCGGAGATAAAATGAGTCCCTGTTGCAGAGTACCTAAAGCAGCTGTGAGTTGGTTTTGGCTGTTATAATTGATTGATAAGGGTGGTCATACCTCTTGCAATACACCTATATCAGTATACATGCACAGGGGTAGACACTATCGCTGGCCCAGGAGCAAATGGCCCATTCTTTTAGGTCTGCGCCAGCATTTTTCTGTTAAATAGCATCCTCACCGGCCTCGGTGACAGGAGTAGTTAGAGACATTTTTTGCCTGACAAGTATACCCATGCAATATTATATAGAGTTGGATAGAAGGAAATCTGGCCTTATTAATCACATTGGTCTACCCTTTGACGGCAGTGTTTTGTGACTGTAGGTTCAGCATTGCAACACTGGAGAATTGCACTGGTGCTTCATGACAAGCAGACTTGATCCATAAGACATTATGCTGTCTGGGATCTGAAGCACAAACCACTATTAGTACAAAACCACCCTCCACCTGTCATAATGTAAGACTCCTACTGTATGAACAGGCTGACGACAAACCCCAACAGGACCTGTTGGTCAATAAAATACCCCTAAACTACCCACACCAAGGATAGCATAAAGAATTTCATCATCTGTTGTGTCATATAAGAAGGCAATGAAACAACAGTAGTGCTGGTAAGTGCAAGATGAGATAAGACATGAAAAGCAGGGCCACAGGGAAGAACATTAAGGTTGTGTGGAGCAACTGTTTAGGGTTCAGAGCAGGCATGACAAAGTATAGATAAAGGCAAGTATAAAAGAAACATAGGCTTTGCCTTTTCTTTGTGCTGAGTACAAAATGTAATGCAACTTGACATATCTTCTTTCTGGGACAGTTTTCATGGCTCCTTAAGACACATAACTGTTCTGCTTTAACTGGACACACATTGTCATCAAAGACTTCCAGTCTGGTCTGATTGACTTAGGGCTTAAAGATACATGTTTTTACAGGCATGTACTGAGTTAAAACACGAGACATCAAAGTAAGCCTACTTTAACCATTCTGTAATACACTTTCTTTACCTTTGTGTTAGATTCAAATCTGATTCAAAACTTTTAGGTAGTATTTCTCTGCTCTCACAAATACAGATTCTAGCTAAGGACAGAGAGTATTAGAATCCATGACATGTAAGGAGAGTGTCTGACCTACTGCTGTCAGCAAACCTGGAATATTGCATGCAGTCCCTGGGGGGTGTACCGACAATGTGAATATGACTGAGGTTATGACCTCACATGTCCCAGTGCACAAATAGCAGCAGATGATGACCAATAAAACTGACAGTAATATCCCTGAGGTAGCGTACATCTGTGTTAGCTCTGACAGAGCAGGAAACAATTTATCCTGGGATACAATTTAGCTTCGCGGGTGAATGTAACATCTTTATGTGCATCTCTAAAATACATATTACTTATTATAAACTGTGGTAGTTGCATGCTCTATATAAGATATTATTTCGAAGGATTTGACTATCGTTACATGAAAGACATGAAGGCAGTGTATACATACACTGGATAGTTAAGAATTATTGTATGGCAGCCCAGCTGATTTTTGGCACCTTAATCCTCTGATAGGTATTCATACATAAGAAAACCACAGTAACTAAATATATCCCTACTCTCTTCAGCCGTTTGTTTAGTTCCTAAACAGAACATATCTATATCTACATCTTTATCAGAGCTTGACAAGGCATCTTCTGACACATACATTGTACAAGTTGAATCAGCAGTGGAGAGTGTGGCTAGTTTACGAGCAGGCTGATACTTTACAGGCTTGGTCTCCCCTTCCATCATATACCTACACTGAAAACCTCAGGGTCGTCATTTTGACAATACCAAAACTGACAACTTTAGGTAGTCAAGGTGACCACCTTATGTCGTCATTGTGACTACCCATCTGAGCCATTCAGACCAAAGTTGTCATAATGACGACCTTAGGTAGTCACAATATTTAGGTAGTCAGAATGACTACCTTAAGGTTGTCAATTTAGGTATTGTCCATTTGAAGACCTAAAGTCATCAGTAGTGACAACTCTCAAGTCCTAGGTTGTCCCAATGACTACCCTATGGTACATAATTCTATTCCTCACTTGCTACTTATGGCACACTACTGCCACCTGGTTTTAACATTTTGCATAACTATATCTGTCTTGAGATATATACTGGTGACAGGGAGTAGAGTGGTCTCTATACCTCTGGGGCCATCATCCTCACCCATTGGCAACTTATTTATAACAAGTAATGCTACTTAGTTCAATCAAGACTACACCAAATATGTGAAAAGGATGTCTCTCATTAAGAAGTGAACTAATTAGAGACTATATTCATACACCATTCTCCACTCCATCTGCCATTATTCATTATGACTACCTAGGTCGTCATAATGACTAGGCTCCTTGCTCTGGGTTTTCAGTGTAAAGATGGGTTAAATGATCATGCCTGGACCAGACCACTGAGGGTGTGGTGACTGAGATGATACATCAGGTTTTATGTGTTGGTACCAGGCAGTCATAGCCTACTATAAATCTCACATCTCTGGAAGGAAAATCGAAAAGAACATGGTCAGGCAGTAAACCTACTACATCTGAGACATATAGAAAAACACTAAACTTCCATTTAAAGGATTCCCATAATCATAAACGAAGAAAGGTCTAAAATGAATTAGGGGTTATATCCAAGTCATCTATATTTGTCTCTACATGACATTGATTTCAGGTAGATCTAATATGTTATACGTTTTCGTTATTCAACCAATTGATCTATCTAGTCTGAAGACAGACATCAAAAATATTTCTATTTCTTTTGATATTCTCTTGATATGATTTCATTTTAAGCATAATATTATTGTTTTCTATTAATGTAGCTACTTCAGATCTGGAGAGTACAGTATCTCCCTGTTTGTCCAATAGATGGTAGCAAAGTAATGTTTCATGACAGGAATCCACTTTCTGGAATATGTTATTCAATAAGGTGTCAGTTCCAAGGTCAGGGAACTGCTTCAAGTAGATAGATTTTTACATCCATAGCCACTCCACTTATTGATCCTTATTCCTTACTGCCTTTCTGCACACATCTCTTTATACACAAAGAGAACTGTGAGAAAGAAGCAAGACACAACTGTTAAAGCTCCAAAGTCAAACATCCTCTAATTAAAATTGACTATGGTGTGTGAAAGTAAACAACCCAGTATCACAGCTCAAGTTGGAAAATTAAATCAGGCGTTTATGTAGACCTTGGTTACAATCATGAGGTGGTATCCATAAATGTAAGTAATGTATTTCGTCATGAATATGCAGTGTCTGGAGAATGTTGATAAAATGCATGAAAGAGTTACACCAAAGGCAATTTAACAGGAGGCTGCTTACTTTTGCTATCCTAAAGTATAATTATAGCACAGGGCACCTCCAACGATTCAAGAATTTTGGGAAATATTCTATTCAGGGTTTACCCTTTCAATACATGCAGTTGAAGCAAGACACGTGTACGAGCTAGCTGTCATCTACAAAGAAATATATCTTCCAAACTAAAGCATCTATTATAGTAGACCCTCCTTAGAAGTCAGCCTTTCCTGGTGTAGCATCTCATAGGACAGCACCCTTCCAGCCTCAATGCGTCAATATAAGAGGCACTTGGTGTGATATTTCACCCTGCTTTCCGATCCGAGCTATCCTCTTTGCTCTCTTGTAGAATCCGTTTATATTCAGCAATGACTTCAGTATTGACCCTTAAAGCCACAAGAAGTAGAACAGATGGGGCAGAAGGGACAGCCGAGGGGGTAGTAGGGAATGTAGTGATGTGGTAGATATATGTGAATGGCGTGTTGTAGCTGTAGACTATATTTAGCACCTCATGAATATTTGCTTGGTTGGTATGGGGGACTCAAATTCAAATCGAAACATACAATTGTAGAATGATTTCTTACACCATGGGTATAGATACAGGCGAAACACTGTCCATCAAGTTGCTCATACCTCTGCTATTTGAAATAGAAAAGCATCCAGTTTTATGTTGTCATCCACACACAATTATCCCTATTTAGATCACATATAGGTTACAGGTAAGATACTGCACTGTAATCATTATGTTGATCTACATCTGTAATCTATTTCATTACTCATTATTGGAACCTTCTTATTTCTAACATATTGTAGATGTTGTCAATGAAAAGAAATCATGGCTACTGAGACCACAGAGCACTCAGCAATTAAACAAAGACTGCTATTCTTGTTGGGAGATCGTGTGCGGAGAAGCAGAAAACAACATGGGGCATTGGTTTGTCTACCAAAGACTAATTCCAATCTTTGGGAGCAGTTCAGCATTAATCTATCAGGTGGTCCTGCTGCCAAAAGAAGTTGAGGCAGTAGGGGTGCTATCCTGTTAGCAATATGCAGCCATCTTTCTCCTATTGTGCATTACAATCAAAAATGGTTAGCTACAGTTACACTATATCTCAGGGAACAAGCTTGATAATGGCTGTAGCACTCTCTGGACTCCTTTTTGAGGCAGGAGGTTAGCAACTGGACAAACCCCTATTCCCTAGCAGGGAGCACCCAAGCATCAAGTGATCCTGTTTATCTACTTCCGGTCGGGCTTGCACCAAGGTGATCATGAGGATTGCTATTAGGATACCATCTCATTCTGGAATGTGATTGGTTCAGAGTAGACATGTGACTGACACAGGCTTATCACCTCAACAGTGTGAAGGGTAGGTGAAAAGAGATTAGACACAGGATAAAGGGGGATTAGTCAGAAGGTGAAGGGGAGAGAAAACTTTGTACCCTTCAGCAAATCAAAATGGGAAGACCCTTTCAAATGGAAATACATCTGGGATCCATGGGTACCAGATGAAAGTACTCTGGGTGAGAAGATCCTCATTATAGTCAGGGGTAGACAAGTGCAATTGGCACTTTAAGACAATGGAGACTTCTTCAATATTTAAGGAATTCAAATGTGTTGATAGAAGTTGGTTGGTAGTTAGATAATGGGTTGCAGCATTGGGTTAGTACCAAGAGCAAAGGGGGACCTCTATGGGTATAGGAGGCGTGAGAGTGGAATAGTTGAGAGGGGGAAGGAATGACACTATATACTGGGAGCAACCTCAAGTGAAACAAATGTTTAGCAAGAAAGGCAATGTAGGATGGATTTGTGAATAATATAATATGGAGATATACGTACTAACTGATAGGGAGGTGCCGCACAGCAGGAATAAGATATTTGACATGTTGTTACAGATAGGATATAGATAGGAATGCATGGGATAGATAGGAGAATAGTGGGGCTAGGATTGATGAGGTTAGAAGAATGATAGGAAGCAAGTGAGCAGGGTGCTTATTACTTTCTGTATGAGCACAAGATGGACGCACAGACAAGGATGGTTGCATGACCCGGGTTAGAGTTAGCCAAGGTCATGACCGGACTTGGGCAAATGTTCCATAAGCCTTGGATTGAACCTGCCAGTTTAGGTCCCATATACTGTTTCCTGATACACACCCCATAGATATGGCATATTGTTTTCATAGATTCCCTAACTTCCCATTTTTTCTGGTTGGGCATGTATAAACACATGCACCACAACATCCATCAACGTACACAAGACCACTTATTACCAAATGGCCAACCCCCCCCCCCTGGTGGTCGACCACGACAGACATAGATCATACCTGATGACAGCTCAGAGCGCCCCCAGGAGGGGGTGACCAGAACTATTTGTAGTGTTTGCTGTTACAGTGTCCAAGTATGTTGGATTTGGGACTGGTTTCATTCCTGGTATGCCCTGATAATCCACCACCTGATGGTCTGTGTGTAATCTGGTTGACTAATTACTAAAGTACTCTTTTTGAATTGTAATTTAATCATATGTCGTTTCTCCGAGTGTATCATTCACCAATGGCGCAGTTCGCCTTCTTCACGGAAGTGATAACTTATGCACATGCGCACACCCACCGGGCAGCACAACATCAAGCACCCTGTTGCTGCGCTCGTAATCATATTCTAGAAACAAGTATGTTTCTCGATACAAAATTTCGAAATGAGGTATTCAAGACTAATCTTATTCTCTAATACCACTTTCCAGTCTTCTGTTAGTCCCGGGAATGCTAGAGACCTTGGTCAGCTGCATAGGCTATGCTTAACAAAAAACGAATTGAAAGGGAAACAAGTTTGAACAGTATGTACTGCTATCCTAGTAGGAAAATAATTTGGTATATCTTAAATTACTATAGTTCCTGAGTTCCTATGTACTGCATATCTCTTCTCAAGATATGCTATTGCTGATCATGAGTAATGTATTTGAGGAACTTCACCCATGTCTACCAGCGTACAAAGCGTCTAAATGAGCACAGATGTGTGTGTTTGTGTGCACTTTTCACACCACCCCTGCCTGCCCACCGTGAGTGAAGGTCAGAGAACCTGTAGCTCCACCTGGTGAAAGGGGGTTCTTGTAGGCGCCCTCTAGTAGTGGGCTTATTTGCTAATGCCTTTGAAGCTGGGCCGTCAGGGAATAAGTTCAGCATTTTCCATACATGGACTAAAATCACAGTTCCACCAGAGGGCAGCAGTGTTTGGACAGGGCACCATGAGCATTGTCAAGCTACAACATATTCACCGTATCTTGTGCCGGTAAGAGCTGAGCTCCCAGCCCTTAAGAGCCCTCTTGTGAATGAAAACTGAACTATATCCAAAAGTGCTTTTGGCCATGACGGTCAAGCTTTAAAGGGCCGTATAGTACTCTGGCCTTAGATGTCATGATGTACAAATACAGCATTGGTGAGTCTGAGTCTGATTGAAATGTATGTTTCATTGTCTGGGCGTTATCCTGCTGCCCAGGGTGGACTACTGCTCCATAGTAATTTATCATGCAGCTCATTTGGATATGACTTGGGATTGCAGATTAGTTTTTCAGGACGGTACAGTATTGATCCATACCAGGGTGTACCACATGCTATCATGGCAATTTTAATCAGTACATTTGTATGATATGAATTCAATCACCTTAGGTAACAGAATAAAGTCAGATCATGTAACTAAAAGAAAAGAGATATTAAGATCAATTCATCTCATGTTTACACAATGAATCCCTCTGAACCATTGTGCTTTTTCTCATCTTTTTCCCACTATACCAAGGCTTTGCCTTCATACTCACAGTTGGTGGGTTATGTGTTTTATGTAGTGCTGTACTGTCATGTGTTGAGTCCTTGTTAAGTGCTCAAACTATAATTGCCCCACCCTCTTGTGGGAACAGAGCCTTCATATTACAAAGGGGCTCCCCGTAAGGGATTCCTACACCGTCAGTGCTGTCATTAATTTGGCGCGAGATCTAAATTGTCAATAGTCAATAACCCTACTTGTCCTCACGTCCCTCCTTGTCGGCTTCTGGAGAATCCTGCATTTGATGGTAAAATTATTTTTATTTTGGCATAGGCTCTGAATGCCGTTGTATGCCTGTCCGAACCTCCACGGTTTGGATTTTAAAATGGAACAACAACATCTACATGATACATAGATGTGAAAAGCTGAAACTTTCTTCAAAATGCAACCCAATCCCCATCACAAATGAAACAGCCAAAACTAAACAGTTTAACACAAGAAATTGCATCTGTTTTATTCAAATCCACATCGGACCTCCGTTCTGTAACCCAACCCATCCTTCATGATCAATCTTTTAACCTGCATTAGTTACCATCATTAGCTTTTTAGTCATCTCACCAAAGGTGACCAAGGAAAATTTGAAACAGGAGGATTGGGGATTTTGGACCACTTATCCTTACTGAAGGGGCTGATGATTATTAAAGCTGGCAAACAGTGCGTCTGAGATTACTATATATAAACCCATATGGTTTATATACACGTATATTAATGGCGGTATGGATCCCCCCCTCCCCCCCACTTGTTCGGCCGCTGCTAGGCAGGGGGAGTATGTGGTGCTATTTGGGGAAATTTCCACCAGGTGGCTCTATACAATATATCCGATCAACTTATAAATTCGTGGATGTGTACATCATCTATTAAGAAATTTATTTACCTGAAGTCATAATTATAACAAAATTATGTGATGTACACATCAACGAATTTATAAGTTGATCGGATACATTGTATAGAGCCACCTGGTGGGAATTTCCCCAAATATACATAGTAATTTATAGTATAGTATAATATGTATACACCATATGAGTAGGCAATACTGTCTACGTTCACAGATCCAGTGGTTAGCATCTCTGGCACAAAGTGACATGGCTAACCTAACACAGACAGTCACACTATTGCCTATGGCACAGGTCGGTCAGAGGTCATTGAACACAGAATCCAGGGACCAGCAGTATGGACCATATGTTAGTTTATGTGAGGGGTGGGATTTGGTCTCTTTTATCACCAGTTATATAGATGGGTGATGTTAGAGATGATACACCAGATTTAATGGGACTGTACCAGACCACCACACTAAAACTAGGACATCTTAGTTTATCATGAAATAAAACTAATTCAAAGGTGTCAATGTCAGGCAACTATACTCTGCCATCTCAGGTTTGCCACTAAAGTATACTAGGAGGACCAATAACATGAATGCTTTCAGGTCTAGTTTATAACGTTTTTCTATTACATCCATTTCTTTATTTTCTAAAGATTTCTGAGTTTTGAAGGGTTCGGACTAATCTGAGCTTTATATTCATGTTAGAAATTCCATTAAACTCAAGGCCTACATCTAATAGCCTTTGAACTGTCCAAATCATAAAACATGATATAAATCCAGGCCTCTCATTATATCATAATATGTCTTTCTGTGTGATAAACAAATACAGCTAACTGGTCAATCAGCTTAATCAGGAAATCAGAAAAGCTAGTCAGAATATTTCATGTTCTGCATTAAAATGTAAAACCACCAGATGTTAAACCACCAGAAACATTAGGTCTAGGGGGGAAAGTGCTACTGTGTTTGTTCAATAAACCATAAGCCTGAAATTGAAGGTTAAATTCTAACCATATCCCCTCTCTGCTGGGTGTTATTGAATAAGTGTCACATTCATAGTCAGAGAAATGCTCCCAGTAAAAGGATTTTTACTTCAACCTCTACTGCCAATATTGACCGGTGTCTCTGCTCGTATGTCAACACTCACTTCTTTTCATATGAGGAGCATAGGAAGAGAGAATACAGATAAAAACCTTATAGAATTTAAAGCTTCAGAATCTACTATGGTCTAATTAAAATCGACCATAGCATGTGAATGTTGGGTGAAAGAATGACAAGGGTAATATTGCAATCAGTTTTTTGTTAATTCAGTGCATACATGATACAGCAACCTAAGTAGGGCAGCTTATGTGAAAACCACCCAATGAACTCTGTCGGTCCCTAGTCATGTAGGTCAGCAGTGGGATGTCATGTGAATCTGAGTCACTTTACCACATGTCTATTATACCTTTTATATTTTATCTTTTAATTTGGGCAAACAGTGGCTGGTAGTGATATCAATCTTTTATTACTGGCAGTAACGTTTGATGTGTGGACAGGAAGAATTTGATAACAATGTCTATATCATTTCACATGTCATCCAGAGTGCAGTGTTGTAACACCATTGTAGCATAATTCAATATACATTTCATCATTGGTTCTCAGACAAGCAACAGAAGTTGATGTTGTCAATAAACAGAAATCATGGCTACTGAAACCGCAGAGCACTTGGCCATAGAATAAGCCTGCTATTCTGCCAAATCCCGATTGTGTGCAAAGCAGAAAATGACATGGGGCACTGAGCCTTATTCCTATCTCCCCCATTCACTCTGCGGCAGTTGCTTCTACCACATTAAGTCTCAACACTACCTCTGCCATTTTTATTCCTAAGTTCCTTTGGAAGTGACCAAAATTGTAACTTTCTATGAAGAGTAACATCTAGGGTAGTAGTCTATCCCAGCCAGGTTTACATTGAGACAAGGTATAGTATATTTTAATTCAGCACCGTAATGTATACTGGGCAGGGCTGCATCCATGCATCATGATGATGAATGGCATGAAGTATTAAATCATTATGCTGTCTGTAAAATATAAGTCAATACCAAATCCAGAATGAGGGTGGCACAGTCTGGACCCTTCCTTATTTGTTGCATGAGGCCAGGAACTACTGTCTATCTCGAGGGGAGGCATCCCAGCATCACGTGTCCCTGTTTATCTACTTCCAGTTGGGCATACTCCAAGGTGGCCATGAGGATTGCTATTAGGACACCATCTCATTCAGGAATGTGATTGGTTCAGAGTAGACACGTGACTGATATGTACTTATCACTCCAGCTGCCTAGGGAGGGGGAAATAGGGGGGAAGTTGCAAAGGGTAGGCAAAAGGAGGCAGGGGATGAGGGGCTTAGTATGGTATTGGGTATCAGGATAGGTAGATGCATGATTTGAAAGCTTTCGGGAATATAGAGCACAGCTGATATACATAGTAATAAAATGATATTACCTGTATTAAACCTCAGGGTAAATTATAGCAACCGCGGCAACCCTAGAGGTGAGTCAGGACCTTGGATGGAAAAATCCTCATGTAAGTTCTATTCAGACAAAAGCATTACATTACCTGTGATAATTTGGATAGATAATGTGAGAATTAGAAAGATTATGAATTGAGGACAGAAGTCTGCTGAAAAAAATGATATTAGGGTGCGGGTGCTTTTTATCAGTATTAAGGGTGAATAAAGCTGAACTGTTTGGTAGTAGAGAAGGAATATCTATTTACTTGATCTAATGATACATCTAAACCATTGGGAAACAATGAGGGAATGTAGAGGGAATGTAGCCCAGTAAACAAAAAACGTTATACACCATATTGTCACGTTATTTAACGTTTTATAACGTTTCCCCAAAGCTCCTCACTATGGCATAACGTTATACACAGATTTAGCACGTTATTTTGACGTAAAATAACGTTTTTTTGTTAGCTGGGTAGGAGGGGATTTATAAGGATAGCAATAATTAAAGATGGCAAATGGTGTATTGGAGTATAGGGAGGTAGCAGTGCAGAGGGGCTATAATTAAAGACATGGTAAGGGATGGAGATGATAGCTTGTTGGTATGGTGGGACAGCCAGTGATGAGATGATGGGATTTTGAAAAGGGAGCTGGGAACTTATTACATTCCCTGTGGATGCATAGACAAGAATAGTTGCATGACCTGGGTTAGGGTTAGTCCAGGTCATGACTGGGCATGGGCAAACAGACTTGAACTACATAAATTGACCTTGGATTGAACTGGCTTGTGTATTCAGGCTGCGGTATTCAATTAGAAATCTTATCCAAGTTTGATCTAAACTAATTTACACCATGCCACATCTTATCATGGCAGCACACCTTTAGAATGTGGGTGCAAGGTTAACCATTACTGGTTACATTGAATTGGAATTCCTTATTCAATCTGCAGTACATGCTTGTAAACTAAATTAGTTGGCTACAGGCAAAAGCACTGGCATGTTGATTTGGGAAGTGTGAACAATCAGGAAGTGTCCTCAATAATTGGTTTTAGTGGCAAGGAATTAAGATTTAAATGTATTTATCTAACAGGCATTTGCTAATTTTGGTTTGATCAGTAATATATAGTCATGTGTTTTCGCAAGATATGTAGGTGCAGAAGAAATACAAAGAAAAAAATACCTAACCATAGTGTGCTTATGACATGAGACCCATGCATTTATGCAATCCACTACAGTACATGTATCAATGAGCTTACCTTTCTTCCTACTGGATGCAGTTCCTTTAGAACAGAAACACTCATTACAGACATTTCCATTCAAAAAACTGTAAATATGGTATATGTTGACGAAGGTATATGCCCGGGGTATATGGTATTACATCAACTTATATGAGACCTCAATAATCCCAATGGCACTTCACAAATAACTGTTTTAAGGCAGTGTTGGACAACCAGCTTGGCAGTCCACTGTAATTTGGTATTTGTTCACCAGTCTATGCTGCTAGCAGGAGAGGTCAGAGTTGTACTGTGGCCATTTAGTGACAGTGGCCATTTAGTGACAGTAGGGGTGGAATCCTTAAGGTCCTATATATAATGAGGAGAACCCATTGCCAGTTCCCTACAACCCTTAGGCATATGCTTTGTTCCCAACACAGAATGACTGATTAGTTCTGAGAAGCCTTTTCTATACATGTATGTGGAAAAGTGTTAAAGTGGCTATTTCCTACAATGATGTATGGGGCTGATGCCATGGCCTCTCACAACTCCCCATATCCCCTCCACACATGCTCCTTATCTTTCCCTGGTGGTCAACCCGGGCAGAGATTGATCATGCCATATGAAACCAAGAGCGCACCCAGGAGGAGATGACCATAACTATTTCAGACGATTCCTGTTCTGGACAGGTTTGGTGGATTTGAGCCAATTTCCACTCCTATCCTGCTGAGATGTTCACTATTTGCTGATAACCAAACATTGCATGAAACATGTCATGATGAAATGTGAACAATATTGCCTGCTGTGGAGTCAATACTAAAGGTTTGGTGCATGTTGCTTTACAAGGAGCCAGGCAGTAGTAGATTGTAAACCCAGTAGGAAGATGATTGAGGGGAGGGGATGCCTCTTCCCTGGAGGAACATGATCATGTTTTTCTTGTCCTGTCTTTGTT
Source organism: Harmothoe impar (assembly GCA_947462335.1). Lineage (NCBI taxonomy): Eukaryota > Metazoa > Annelida > Polychaeta > Phyllodocida > Polynoidae > Harmothoe > Harmothoe impar. The sequence goes on along the minus strand of OX381710.1, from coordinate 66,784,051 downwards.
GTAAAGCCCTATGCCTATTTGTAACTATCCTCTGGGCGTGAACCTAAGATTGATATATGGCCACCATGTCTCTGTGTCTTTGTGTTTGAGTAGAAGCCTCATTCCTCAACAGGTATGGTCCAAGGCAATATTAGGGCTACGGTGTCTGCACATATAACGTAGCGCTATAGCGCGACGCCCTGAGCCCCCCCCCTCACTTGTAGTTGTACATGGCTGCAGAGTGTGAAAGCTAGGTAGTGGGGGGGGGGGGGGGGGGGGGTGCTGCGCATTCACATGTATTATAATGCAGAGGGGGGGAGATAAATGTAATATTTTAACCCCTCTTTTCTCCTGAATGCAACACAGCATCAATTCGGTGCATCCACAGGTCTTTAGATGGGATACCTATCTACAATATTATGGCATTAGTTCATTCCACTAATTTGTAAGAAAGATCACAAATTTGTTTTAATTAAAGTTGTATATACATTGAATCATGCATCTTAGTATAACACTACGGTGTGACAAGGTGTCTGTAAGTGTATGTTAAATAGCAATACGGCTCTGTATGCAACACCGACGGGGCAGTCATGGTTAGCTGTCACCTGCTCAATGGCTTCTGTTCCTGTAAGCTCTGCCCACCCATCCCACCTCTGCACCGACACATTCTGCCTACCAATCATCTCTATGTGCCTTCTACATAGATGTCTGGCAATTTGACAGCTTTCCCCAGATTATGTAGAACATGCACTGCTGTAGCCTACATTACAATATCAAAAAGTAAAGTGTGTATTTTTTATGGAACTTTTAACTTAAGATGAATTTAAAGAATGTGTGATAGCATTGTTAAAAGGGAGAAATTTTTATCTTTCCAACAAAGTATTAAGAGGAGGAAGTAGCTGTTCCCCAAACCTACAATACAACCATGAATATACCTTCCAGCTGGGATAGTATCAAGGCTGCCTAGGCTGTCTATGCCAGTCTCAGCTCAGCGACAAGCTGTATTTGTAAGGCGAGGAGTAAAGTCGCTTAAGGAGACAGCCATGAAAATTTTACATGGGTTAAAAAGTAGAGCTACACATTTACTAAGAAACAACTGTTTGTCCGTATCAGTTATCTCCATCCTGCCCATACATCTCCATACCTGTGCAAATACTGCTCCAAGTATTCTGCTAATTGTCTGCCTGGTCTCAAAGGCTTCACACTGAAAAAGGAACTGATCTTGTAATGGTATTTTGTCATGTGTTGTCCCATCTTGCACTTTTGAACAATCTCTGATTATTCTTTAAATGTTTCCTAAGTGATAAGGAAATCAGGTAAAATCCTCTGTTATTTGGCCTTGTTTACTTTTTCTAGGTTTTCCTAACCCATATTCTACTTCAGGAAACATGAAGATCTACTGCTTGCCATTGAAGGAACCTTCCCAGGGAATGGACCTGGTAAGGGCTGGAGGGAACATGTGGACAGTATTAACCATTGTATTGTGACAAGTCTGTGTCTTTGATGATCTCTTTAAGAAGGTAGCAATTCCAGAAATAGTAGAACCCCACTGCACTTACACTGAAGTTGTTTGTTCTGCCAGCTTGGTTAATAATGTGATAAAACAGCCTGTTGTTGTGATTTACTGCCAGCTTGCTACAGGCATTGCAATACATAAGAAATCCTACATATACCATCAGATAACAAAAAGTCTTTCCAGTATGGTAGTATCTAAACATAACATACATCTACATATCAGTAGGATGCAGACCACCTACTGTGTCTCAATTGAAGCCGTTCCCTTCTCCTGCATGATGATGGCCCGGACTGACTAGGTATGGAGGAGCAGCTTTTAATAGTTTTAATAGGGGTTATATATAAGGCCAAAACAGAGTGCAACTTGTTCCCATGACTATCAAATTGTCTCTGGGACAGGCAGCTCTTGAGGGACTTTTAGCTTTGCTCTTAGAATGCATATATCTGGTATATCATGAACTTGGTCCCTGCCTAAATTCCAGGAGATATTACAAAGACAGAGCTAATATAGCAGCGTATATAGAGGAAACAGAAGTATCCCTACCCAGTAAATAAAAAAATGTTATACAATGTTACATAACGTTTCTCTAGGGCTCTTTATTATGGCAAAAGTTATATAACGTTTAAAATGTTATTTTGATGTAAAATAGCATATTTTTGTTAGCTGGGTAGAGTACCCAAAAGACAAGTGAAGGAAGGCCTGGGAAGGTCTGGTCAGTCAGTTTGGACCGTCAAAAGGATGTCGTGACTATATTCCATGTGGGTACAGCTGGGTGGTAGTTTAGGGGTGTTTTATTGGCTGAGGGTCCTGTAACGGTCAGTCTATAGCTCCCTGGGGAGCTATCCATTATGACAAGCAGCATAGGACAGAATACCTGACTGTGGTGTATAGCTACAGGAGCCTATACTGGGCCTAAATAATAAAGTAGAAGGCTACCCAGAGAATTCTACATGCGCAATGAGATGCAGCATAATTAGAATGAATGAAACCTGGCATTTAGCATCTGTTAAAAAGCATACTGTAGTGACTATCCGCATCACTAGAGCCCCTTCCTACTTCCACCTCACTTTTTGGGTCGATACAGGAGTCATTGTAGAATATAAACGCATCCTGCCAGAAAGCAGACCGCACAGCTCAGGCGGCAGGACAGAGTGAAATATCACACCAAGTGGCTCTTATATTGATGCAGAGAGGTTTTCAGCTGTCCAATTGGGATGCCAGGTTGTTTTCTAAGGAGGGCTTGCTGTAATAGATGAGGATGGAATCTTCATTAATGGCTAGAGTCAATCAGTGATATTTCCCTGTGCGGTACTAGTTATGATATAAAACATTATTGAATGGTTTCCTATTATGAAGAGTATCTTGATATCAGCCTAAACCCCTTTCCGAACTCATATGATGCTGGGGTACACCTCTCCTGGGCTATGCCACAGTTTGCCCTTGAAACAGGTCTCTTAGGTGTAAAGATGCCTGACCTAGAACATTTCGATTTTCCTTTCATCCAAACTGACTGAGAGGGAGGTTGTCTGGTACCGACACATAAAACCTGATGTATCATCTCTTTCACCACTCCCTCAATGGTCTGGTCATATTCCCCCATCTACATGATCACAACCCACCTATAGGTGTGTCATAAAAGTGGAGGCCGAGCCTGCATAGCGTCAGCCTCACTAACAAACCTACAGTCCCTGCTGTCTGCAGCGGTCTGATATGCTGTGTAACATGAACCCTGGTCACCCTGTGCTATAGAATATAGTGTGACTGGGCTGTGTTAACTTGACCACAGTTAACCCTGGTTGTATTCACTATAGAACCTGTATACATCTTGCCTTCTTTGTTTTTTCCCTTCACTAGAGTATTTCAACTTTTATTTCATTATGGTTTTCACGTGCTGCATGGACATGCGTAAAAAGGACTTTTGATTGTTGTGCACATCATACCATCGTAAATCACTAGATATGTAAACGCCTGAGATATGAGGGGATGTTATTCAAAGTATATTGCTGAAGAAATAGGATCCCCATGATCCTGTTGCCTACTAGACTGGCAGTTAGAATTGATGTCACAGGTTGGATAGTGTCATAAATGCACCAGGCTTAAAGAGGTTTTACCAACTCCCCCTCTGATGCAAATGCACATTTCCAAATGCCTATTATTTTAAACTTTATACAATTTACTAAAATAGGTGAGATCACCTTGGTTTTGGTATTGGTGTGATAGTGAGATGGAGGGAAATGCACACACAGTAACTGACAGTGATATCAACCCTTTATTACTGGCAGCTACTTGTGGGGTGTGGACATGTACAATCTGTCAACAAGATCTGGATCATCTCATATGTCACCCAGATTGCAGTGCTGTTACTGGAACTAAATTCAATATACATTTTATCCTCCCTTTAAAGATAGACTGTAGATGTAGATATCAATAAGGAGAAATCATTGCTACTGAGACCACAGACACTTGGCCATAAAAGTATGCCTGCTAGTCTTGTTGGGGAATCCAGATTGTGTGCAGCAAAGCAGAAAATGACATGGGACATTGAGCCTGGCACCTCTTCCGGAGATTCACTCAAATCTTCCATATTCACTCCCCAGCTGATACTGCTCGCACGTAAGGTCTAGACATCAATAGTGACATTTTCATACGTTTGTTCCTTTAAAAGTCACACTATCCCCTTTGTATTTTTCTTCACATAATGCTTAGCAATCATACTTGGTTCCCTACAACATCAATGAGTTAAACCACATGGAGCTCATCATATATTGCCATGTACTTTACCATCATGGCAGTAAACAGTAAAGGGCTTGATGCAATAAAGCCCTTATAAATAGGGTTAATCAGTATGTGATCCAGAATGAGGCTGGCACAGTCTGGACCCTTCCTTATTTGTTGTAGGAGGTCAGGACAGGTCTAACTGCTATCTTTCTCACCAAGGGGCATGCCAGCATCATGTGACCCTGTTTATCTACTTCTGATTGGGCATGAGCCGAGGTTGTCATGAGGATTGCTATTACGACACACTCTCATTCTGGGATGCTATTGGTTCAGAGTAGTCATGTGACTGACACATGCTTATCACCTCAGCAGGCTATGGAGAGAGAGAAGTAGGGAAGGGTAGGCGAAAGGAGGCAGGAGAAAGGGGGCTTAGCATGGTATCGGGGATTGGAGAAGATGCATGCAGGATATAAAAGCTTCAGGGAATAGCGGACAGCTGATAGACATCTGAATACAATATAGTCCCTTCTAAATCATTGTGAATCATAGCAAATAACAAGTGGTGAGTGTTGACATTGGTTAGAAAAATGCTCATTGAAGTCATGTGCAGACAAGAGCATTTAATCCCCTGAGATTTCAGATGATTGATGTAATTATAAGAATTGATAGAAAAATGATTTAAGGACAGATGTCAGCTAGAAGTTAGATACTCTGGTAGGCAGCTTTCAATCAGTATCAAGAGTGAAATGTCCATATATCATATAATGCATTGTATTTGGAATAGCAGTAGAGCAAATGTAGGAGTAAGTTGAGAAGGATATCAAAAATTAAATATTGGAATAGCTGCAGGAAATTAAATGATAGGAGGATGTCAGTGCAGAGGGAGTACAATTAGATATATTGTTAGGAAAAGGATGTAAAGGGGAATGGATTTGCAGATGGTGCCATAAAGGTTCTAGTAAAAGTACCCCCTTGACATCTACCTCCTGCCGTTTACCTCCTGGACATCTACCCCCTAGGACATTTACCCCCTGGACATCTACCACCTTTGCCCTCTAGGACTTCTACCCCTTGGAACATCCTCCCCCCTCAAGATTCCGATATGGTTGAGCCACATCATGTGTAGGGGGTAAAGGTCCAGGGGGTAGATATCCTAGAGGGTGAAAGTCCAAGGGGGTAGATGTCCTAGGGGGTAGATGTTCAGGGGGGTAAATGACAGGGGGTGATGTCCAGGGGGATGGATACAGATCAGATAAGCATGAAAGAGAGAGCTAGTGACCTTCTGTATCAGTGCAACATGGCTAGCGATCGTCCTGACTCGGCATTGGCAATCAACTCGAATTATACAAACTGACCTTGGATTGAACTGGCCTGTGTATTCGCACTGTTGTGTTCAATTAGAAATCTTATCCAAGTTTGATCTAAACTAATTTTCAACTCATTGGTGTGAGAACACATGATGCCAGCTCTAATTATTCTGACGCACCTCTAGTATGTGGGTACAAGCTTCACTATTACTGCTTATATTCCATTCAATTTCCAGATTCAAGTCCTTGTGAACTAAATTGGGTTGTTTTAGACAAGAGCAGTGACATATTCATGTTTGAAGTTGAAAAATCAGATTCTTAAAAATTGGTTTTAGAGGTGAGAGTCAAGAAGAATCTTTGGCTATACCAACACAACATCCATCAACTTAAAATATCAGACCACCTTGGCCACAATGGCACTTCACATATTACTACTCTGAGGCGTTGTTGAACGATCAGTTAGGTAGATATTTTTTCTTTTAAATTTTGCTCACCAGTAAATGTTGATGGCAGACAAGTTCTAGATTGTGCTCTGGGTATTTTTGAAGCAGGTATCCCACAGAATGAGCATGTGGCTCATGCCATAGCCCCACAATACACCCATATCCCCTCCACACGTCTCCTATCTCCCCCTGGTGGTCACCCTGGGTAGACATTGATCATGGCATATGAAAGCTGAGATTGCCCCCGGGAGGGTGACCAGACATATTTACAATAGCTTTTTCCGTTTTGGTGGCCAGGTTTGGTGGATTTACTCATGGCCTGCTGGAATATTTCACTTTTCCTAGAACATGTCATCAAGAAATGTGGGCAATATTGCCTGCTGTGGTGTCCATGCTAAAGGTTTTGTGCACATCAGTTCTGCAGGCCTCAAGCCATACCAGGATGCAGACCTAGTAGGAAGATGATTGAGGGGAGGCAATGCCTCTTCTCCACAGGGACACAATCATGTTTTACTTGTCCATTTTTTGTTTTACACCCCCATGCCCATCTGTAACCATCCTCTAGGCGTGACTGTCAGATGTCTTTCTGTTTTTGTGCCTGCATAGTCACCTCCTTACTCAAGGGCTTCTGTCTCACTGTGCTCTACCAGAAATTCCCTGGGTAGTGGGACAGTGTCAATACATAGGGTAGGTTCACCCTAAGTCAAACTCATACCTTGAGTCAACCACTTTTGACATGAAATTACAAGTTCAGTATGCATCTGGTGACAATACACTCCCACTGCTTTAAGAATTGAAGTGTTTTCCAAATATATACTGCACATTGCATCCGCATCATTACTCTTTTTCATACTGTAGAATCAGTAGAAAGTACCCATGTTTAACCTTTTTTGACAAGCAGAGAATCAAACCTCTCCACTGTTCATACTCTTTGGTAATTGATTTGAAGTCCCTTCATACACAGTGTCGATCCATTTTGTGAGCTGGATATGTATCTAAATTGTACAAATCATGCAAAATTAATTTCTATAATGTTTTATTTAGTCCTCATTGCTCATACAAGTAATATTTACTTGTATTGCTAGATCATAATGCATTTGTATTCACCTGAGGTACAGAACAGACTTTGCCTTGAATATTCCATATTCAATAAATCGCTTTCTTTTCTATTGTTAGTTGTAACATATTGATATATGATGCATGCATTCATGCCAGCCAATCAATTGATGAAAATTAGGAAATTACTGGTTTATTCCACATATTTCTGGTGGTTGTAATATGGCTGACTCAAGGTGCATTTTGGCTGACTTAGGGTGAAAAGGGGCAATTCTGAATACTCTGATAAATCATGGGATTAAATACTGTAAACTGATAGATGACATTGTAAGACATCATGAATGTTATTTTCCAGAGCAATACCCAAAGTTTGGTTCAATTCTGAAGGATATGCACAAAAAACTCTAGGAACAATTAGACCTGAAAGGTGGCTCATGAAAAAACATGGATCAGACTGGTTGAAAGTGGTGAACCTACCCTAGTAGAATTTCGCTCTATGAGCAGCTAGTGAGGTATTTTATACATCAGGATTGTTTGAATCATAGTGCAATTCCTCCTACTCCCCCCCCCCCCCCATTAAGATGGGTGGTATTTGTTGCATGATTACTGCAATTTCTTACAAGCATATCCTACCCATCTTGTCATTGATGTGTCGTATTCTTTTCTCACACAAAACACATTTTTTCATCACACAAAACCAGACAAGTTGTGTACAGTAGAGTTGGCGAAAGTTTATTGGGGAATCAAAGTTACATAAAAGTAGTGGAGGGAACACAGTAGTTGTTGTGATGGTTCAATGGAATTTACCCACCTTTGTCAGGCAAGTATTACCTTCATCTTTGTGCATGTAGTTGGCATTTCCTCTCAATATATTGTATGTATAGGCGCCCTAGCGGTTATACGGGTATATTGACTAGTATAGGTGCCACGCCCCCTTATGTAGGACACTCTGACGCAGGGGTCGTGGTAGTTCTATGATTCCCCACCTGGGGCAGTTAGGGCTGGTCGCTAAGGACGCGCCAACCCGCCGCACAGTTGGTTTGAAAATTTGGCGCGGGGAGGACGCTTCCTCCAGTAGCTCTACATGTGTAGGCTAGCGTTTCCAACTGTCATTTTGATTTGAATTTAAATTTTCACATTATTGGAGGATTCCACATACACATTAGGATTCCACATAGCCGGAGATAATGGCTACTTCATGGTGCTTCTCCTGCGGGAAGGACCACGGTGCCCCAAGGGGAAAAAACTGCAAGGAGCAGCCAGATGCAGGCTATGTACCATTGCCTGTAAGAAGGTCATCTAGATTAAAGGACGTGAGACCTCATGAAGAGGTCCAGCGTGAGGTCGCTGAGGTCGCTAACAAGAGTCTAGCGGAGCTGCACGGTGAGGAGAAGTTCGCCAGCCGTGCTGAATACTTGGAATACCTGGAGGCACTGGATGCCCACCAGGAGGAGGAGGCACGAATCGAGGCACTGGAACTCAAGATTCAAGGCAGGATCACCGGTCAGCGCTCCAGGTCCAAAGAGAAGAAAAAGGACAAGACTCCCCCCCGGTCAAGAGAGGGCACCCCGGACCCCCGGACAAGCACCCCCAGGTTCTTCGATACCAAGGAAGAAGGTAGAGATCATTCAGCTGACCGTATCTCAAAGAGTAAAAGACGTTTTGACCTAAAGAGATTCACCAGGGGCAGAGAACCCCGTACCCTCTCGTACCCTGAACTCATGTACGTGTCCCTGAACTGGGCCTGTGTGGGCATCGATGACCGCACTTTCAATGACCTTCATGACATGAGAAAATTTCTACGTCATATAGCATTTATGTCATTTAAGGCCTCCAGTGAATTGTATGAGGACTGGTCCTTCGCTGAATACGATGCTGATGTGAGGGAGGAATGTATATGGGGTAAAGATATTGATGAATTTGGGTTTGGCCTTGAGTTTGTCGAGAAAAGGCACTTTGGTACAGAGGGCCTTAAAAAAGCCAAAAAAGAGGTACATCATGAGTCGAAAAATGCCTCTAGAGGCAAGGGTAGAGGCACTCCTGCTAACAGAGGCAGGGGCGCTTCATACCCACAGGGGGGGGGGCTCCTCCTGGTAGACACATACAGGGTCTCAGGACCAATGAAGCAGGGGTGATAGTCCCGTGTAATCGCTTCAACGCAAATGGTTGTGACTCGCGCCCCTGTAGCTTTGCTCATATATGTAACAAATGCCATGATCCAACCCACAGATCTGTTGATTGTACCAACGTCCGTATGCATAAAGCATAGGGAGGCGTCTCACCTAGTCCCAAGGTGCCAGCTAAGGTAAATTTAACCAGCACTCACTTGTATGGACAGGGCCTGTGTGAGGGTATTATAAATAATAGCTCTCCAAGTGCTGAGTTTAATCCCCATGTTAGTGTGGCCGCTGCCACAGGCGCTAATTGTGAAGGTGAGGAGGATTGCTTTGACCCAGAGGGCGCGTTCCCTGTTGACTTACATGTAAACACTGATCAGCTGATTCATGCTACCACTGTAAAACCTATAGGTGATATTGCAAGTATACACAAGACAGGGTGGCCTCAGCAGATAAAAAATGATTGTATCACTGTTACTATGAAAGAGTCGTTGGGTCCCCGTGTCACTACCTTTAATGTATATAAGAGATGTTTTGACGGTGTATGTGCCTGTAAATACATGTTAGACGGTTCTATGATAACCCTCAAACCTTGTCGGGTCTTCTCTGAGTGCTTTATGCGCGGGGAGACTGACTGCAATTGGTTGTATTTGATGGAAGGTACAATATTTGGGTTTAGAATAGTGAACCCAGAATGTCCTTGTGAGTATGAGAACAATAATTATAATTCTATTTTGAAGCCTGAAAATCATGCATTTATGTCAAAACGTATAGACCTGGAGGTGGAGAGAGGCCAGATTCTGGTGGCGGACACTAAACCTAGATGTATACATGTCATAGGTGCTGTGACAAAAAAGTCTGATTCAAATGAAACAAAGGTTAATATTAGACCTATAACTGACTGTTCCAGGAGTGGCGACGATTCCCCGCCAGTTAATGAATTCTGTAATGAAATTTGTGAACGTTTTGTATATAAGTCTCTTGACGATGTATGTGATTTACTAAGAGATGCTATGTGGCTTTGTAGTACAGATATTAGCGACGCATATCGTGGTCTTCACATCTATTATGGAGACAGGAAATACCAGGGCCTGAAATGGAACCATGGTGAGGGTGATGTGACGTACATAGATACAAGACTCTGCTTTGGTATGGCTTCTGGGCCATTTGTATTCAATTCAATTTCAGAATTCATTGTAAGATGTATGTACCGTAAAGGTTATAAATATGTTGTAAATTACTTAGACGACTTCCTGGTAATGGACATGGATTACATGAATTGTATTGAAGCTCAATTGTGCTTATTCAGAGTAATAAGGCACTTGGGATTCTCTCTATCTTTCAAAAAAATCTCACCGGTATCTAGAAAGGTGGTTTTTTTGGGTATAGAAGTAGATAGTGTCGCTATGAAATTAACACTTCCCGATGATAAAATGAACAATTTGTTAGATAAATTGTCTAACGCTGAGGGCAAGTTAAAAATGTCCAAGCAGGAGGTTCAGTCTCTTGCTGGGAGCCTAGCCCACGCTAGTAAGGTTGTTAAAGGGGGCCGCTGCTTCACCCGTCGCATATATGATTTATGCAACGTTGTAAAAAAACCTTACCATAAGATACGTCTATCTGGAGAAGCCAGGGCAGACATACGTTGGTGGTTGGAATTCGCTAAGAATTTCAATGGGTCTGAAAAAATAATTAGACCTATACATACACACCTGTCTGTTTATAGTGACTCTTCCTTCTCAGGTTTCGCAGCTCAGCATGGTAGAGACTGGCTGATGGGAGTCTGGGACCCAGGGGGCCGCTGCCCCCTGCACCAGGCTGCCTCTCACCATTGGGTACCCCCCCCGGCCACTTATAATAAAAATATAAATGAATTAGAATTCTGGCCGGTTCTTCTTGCTGCTAAGAGGTGGGGGTATTTATGGAGGGATTGTGAGCTTATTTTCGTCACAGATAACACTCAGGTGATGCACATGCTCAATACTGGGCGCAGCACCAATAAAGTATGTATGCAGTGGATTAGAGAAATGTTTTGGTTGTCGGTTAAATTAAACTTCCATATAAAGTCTGTGTATATTCCTACTAAGGATAATATAATTTGTGATTCGTTGAGTCGTTGGGGTGAGAGGAGCGCCAGGGCTAGGTTGCTCGGCGCGACTTCTCCTGATTCAATCATGTATAATATCCTTGCAGGACCCTGTGCCCGTCTTTCTGCGCGACTAGAGTTGTTACTGAAGAATGACCTATCTGAAAACACCGACAAGACTCGTTCCACACAAGTGAAAAACTATCTGGCTTTTTGTGCTCTGTACGGTATAGAGTCCCTAAACCCTGGTAGGGAGGGACTAGCCTTTTATATTGCACATCTGTCCAACACTCACAGATATGTATCTATAAAGAATTATTTGAGCAGGGTTAATTATTACCTTGGTTCTTATAGGGCAGCCGGGGTACCATATGATGACCCGTTGATAGTGAGAGCCTTAAGAGGGGCTCGCAGGTTTCTGGGTGATTATTCAACCCAGGCACTGGCGCTTTTGCCAGAACATTTATTAGTTATGTTTGCTACGTTACCTGCATCATCAGGCCATACTTGCTTCTGGGCCGCAGCCCTACTGGCGTTTAGATCTCTTCTGAGGAAATGTCATTACACTTTTGGAGAAAGTATGTTGTGTAGAAGTGCCTTTGTATTCTATGATTGGGGTATGATGGTGACTGTGTCACGTACCAAAACAATTCAGTTTAAAGAAAGGAAACTGTTGATCCCTATTTGCAGGGTAAATGATATTTCATTGTGTGCTGTCTATTGGACAGAGAAGCATTTTGCTGAGGTTAAGGGTAAGCCCACTCATCCAGCGTTCATGGTACCTGACGTGGAAGATATTAAACCTTTGTCATATACCCTGTTCTCAAACATCCTGAAGCTGACTGCTGAGAGGGCTGGTATAGACGCCGAACGCGTCTCGAGCCATGGCCTCCGCAGTGGAGGAGCAGCCTTCTTAGCCAGACTTGGAATTGATCTCGATGTTATTAAGGGCAGGGGGGACTGGAAAAGTGACCAGGTGTTGGTCTACCTCAGAAGGCCCATTCAGGATAGAATATCTATCGATTACAAAGTGGCTGGCATGTTATCTAATGTGATTACCATGTAAGTACCGGTATGTTATGTGTGTAACATTGTGTCGTAGTACCGGTAAAGTTTATATGGTACCAGTTTATTTTGTATGACTTGATACCGGTAATATTCATGATGCAATACAGGTGCATTATCTAATAATACATGATGCAGTATATGTGTGCTATCTTATAAAGATTACTTGGCTGGGTGTTTCAGACATCACTGCTCTCTGCCTTCACCTTTGGCAGGTTAATCCAGCCATACGCTTAATGCACCCATTATCCTGTGTTTGGTTATACCTCGTTATTCTATATATTACTATACATCCTCCTACCGTATACAGTCGGGCAATATTGTATGTATAGGCGCCCTAGCGGTTATACGGGTATATTGACTAGTATAGGTGCCACGCCCCCTTATGTAGGACACTCTGACGCAGGGGTCGTGGTAGTTCTATGATTCCCCACCTGGGGCAGTTAGGGCTGGTCGCTAAGGACGCGCCAACCCGCCGCACAGTTGGTTTGAAAATTTTACTTACTGTTGTATATTAATAAAGAGGGCAGGTTAATCCAGCCATACGCTTAATGCACCCATTATCCTGTGTTTGGTTATACCTCGTTATTCTATATATTACTATACATCCTCCTACCGTATACAGTCGGGCAATATACTTCATCATCAATCTAAAGCACACTACTCATTGGCAAAAGTCATGGATTTTGTACCTTTCTTGGTGGCAGCTTCCCTGGTGGCTTCACCTACTGAAAGTTATACACTGAAAACCTCAGGGTCGTCATTTTTTGACAATACCTAAATTAACAATTTAAGGTAGTCAAAGTGACAATCTTAGGTCGTCATTGTGACTACTATTCAGACCAAAGTTGTCATAATGACTACCCTAGGTAGTCACATTAATTGGGTAGTCAAAAAGACTACCTTAAGGTTGTAGATTTAGGTATTGTCAATTTAAAGACCTAAACTCATCAGTAATGACAACTCTTCAGTCCTAGGTTGTTCCAATGACTACCCAATGCGACCCAATGCTAAAGCAAATTATGCATGCATGGCACATAACTGCCACCTGGTGTTAATATCTGCATAATTCTTTCCATCCCAAGCCATAAACTGGTGACAGGGAGCAGAGTGCTCTTTATACTTTTGTGGCCATCACTCTCACCCATTGGAAATTTATTTATAATAAGTAATACTACTTATTTCAATCAAGAGTACACCACATATGTGAAAGGGATGCCTCTCATTAAGAGGTTAACTAATTAGAGACTATATTCATATACCATTCTCTAGAGCATCTGCCATTATTCATGACAACCTAGGTCTTCATAATGACTACCGTAAAACCTCGCGTATAAGCCTAACTCGCGTATAAGCCGCACCCTGAGTTTGTGCCAATGCTATAAGCCGCACCGCCGATCTGACTATGGTGTCATTTAGTACTGCACCATAGCAACAAAAACTCGCGTATAAGCCGCACACTGACCCTGGGCTGATGCTATAAGCCGCACCGCCCATCTGACTAGCCTACTAGCCGCGGCGTATACGCGAGGTTTTACGATAGGCTCCTGCCTCTGGGTTTTCAGTGTACATGTTTTATTTGTTGCTGTCATTGTCTAGTGGAACACTATTTACTTAGCTCAGATGAAATATTCCAAGCTGTAATACCTCCTGATGTAAACACCTGTGATGGTCTAAGTATGTCAATCTCTGAATTTGGCTTAAATTCTCCCTACCCCTGATTTCCTCTGGTATGATTTAACCTAGCCCTGGCCAATCCTTGTGTGTGCCCTAGGCGGATGTCAAGGAGAACTAAGCCTGTAAAGGCTGAGTAGACTGGAGGCAGGATGAGGTATCTGAGTGGGTAGAAGCTTAGAGAGAGAGAATGTAGACCTTGAGCCGAGGACTTTTTTAGTACCAATCAAGTGTAGTAAAGCAGGCAAAGATTTTTGGATTTGGACATGTGTAAGGAACCCAAATCACTTTGCTTGACATCTGGGTTGCCCAGCTTAGCTTCAGAATCCCATGAGATGTAGAATGACATCACGCTTTTGCCCGCAATCACTGTATCATTCATACATCGGTTAATATTTGGAATAGAGAGCTCAAAATAGAACCGAATTGAAGCTCTTGAATAGCCTATTACAATGAAATTATCAGATATCAGATATCTCATTCACATGTTTTGAATAATCATTGAAACATCATTTTTCATGAAATGTTTTAAAAAGTTTCTGTTTCGAATTAAATAGCACACATAGAAATTAAGCTAAAGCATGTATTATTACATCCAAGTAGTAACCATGTTATGCAAAAGGAATAACATCTTTTATCATAAGTATGTTGTTTTTGTTGTACGATTTACAACTATTTCTTTAATGGCAAAAGTATGATGATATCTTTGGAGGTAACAGGAAAGCAGTCGTGAAGTCCTGAATTAGCTCCACGGAAGTAAAGAAGTCCCTTTACGTTTAGCTACATACATAGTTTTGTAACAGGCAGCGGAAAACAGGTCAGCCCCACGGGGAATCGAACCCCGGCCCCTCCGCTCCAGAGTTTAGAATGCTACCTCTACACCACAGGGCTAGCTGCTTCTCACTGCTCTGTTACGGTACTTGAGCTACCACAGGCGGGCAATGCGCTATCCACGCACGCTCGGGCTTCCCCGAGAAGCTGAACAAGCTCAAGTACCCAACCCAGGGTCACGGCGTCCTGGTCACGGCACCACTGTAACAGGTAGCCGAAAACAGGTCACCCCCACGGGGAATCGAACCCTGGCCCCTCTGCTCCGGAGTTGAGAATGCTACCGCTACACGCTCTGCTACGGTACTTGAGCTACCACAGGCGGGCAATGCGCTCTCCACGCACGCTCGGGCTTCCCCGAGCGATACGTGCCCGCTACAGTTTCATTGAGTTTCTGTTCATGATATGAATTGATACATCAAGTCATGTGGTTGTATATGGTATATTGATATGTACATATGAATACATATATATATATGTATTCATATGTTTTATATATATATATATTGACGTATTGACATATTCCTTACCTTGGTTTTTTGAATGAAGCAGCTCACCAAAAACAAAATGCCTTTGGCAAAGAAGACAGGACTTTTTGATTCCCTATATGCAAATAGATTTTTATCATAATGGCACCACTGCATAATGTCTAAGCCATGCTAATAACATGGTTGATATTTTCTAATTTTCCTCTCTGTCATCATCATCAGAATTGTCGCTAAATCCGGCATTCTCCTCATCTCCCATGTTGTGATTTTGCACGCCTCAGTGCAGGGCATGCCAATTTGAAGACAAGACACACCCTGGTAGTTTGCATTTTTACATGCACATGACATAAACTCCAGGATACTGTTAATCCAGTTAACCCTTTAAGGATGGCATAATACCTTAATGCATCATGTCCGTGGTCGTCATGATGCATGAATACAGCCAGTGCTGCATTCAAGCATCATGCCGATCCTATGGGGTTGAGACACTCCCGTAGGGTTGGCATGATGCACCAATGGAGCAGCAGTGAGTTACTTGCTGGGGCTGTATTGGTGCATCATGAAGATAAATGTCATCTCTTAGCGACATGCATCCTTAAAGGGTTAATTTGGCTTCTAGTTCCATTGGGCACAGACTTGAACTGTTTATGTCTGTGCATTGGACAAAATATGGGGAAATGTTGTCCCTCTCAGTTGATTATGAACCAGTTATGAAAGTTCTAGCTAACTCAACTGGTAATGCCATCTCAGTTGACTTAATATTTCAAGGGACTCTTATATGGGATCCCTTACTATTCTCAGAATATAATCTTCCTTGAATAAAAACACCACCAACTACAGGGGATAATATATGTACTCTTGCAGAGAGTGCATGACAACCAAAGACTAAATATCTCACTGGAATTTGCCATTGTTTTTGACTTTTGTATGCCACTGAAATAAGACAATTATCAAAATACTAATATCCCAAATAGCCAAATTGCATGCTGACTATCCATGTAAAGTCATCACTTGAATAAAATATTAAAACATCTTATAATGGTTTAAATAGCACAGTATCAAGTTGTCAGGTGCCCCCCCCCCCCCCCCCCCCGAGAGAATCTGTTAGTTATCTAAGAGTGAGGTTGCCACACAAGCGGGTGCCTTGGTTACCATGGTGATGTATTATATATGCTGTCTTCTCAAGTTATTTATCCACACAACACTGTCAACCAAAAACAGATCATAGAAAAGTAATTATCCCCCCTCCCCATTGTCAGGGTGGCAAACTTCTCTAGACTGCAGGGAGCAGGCCAGCATCCGTCTGACCACTCCCTAAGGACCATTTAAAGAGGGCAAAGGGTCCTGTGAAAAAAAGGCATAGTTTGCCATGAAAAGAAACCCCCGCCCCCTGAGTCCTAAAGGGGCTGGTTCATTAGATAATGACACCATGCACAGGTTAGATCTCAACCATGACTCACTAATGACATCTGGTGTTAGAAGCTAACATCTTGGCCATTGACTTAACAGAGAGATTTAAAACAGTGCCACCTGTACAAATATCACAGAAGTAAATATTCAGCATGAAAATGTTGGACCAGTGTGACAGTGTATATTGTATGATTCTGAAGCTAAGCTGGGCAACCCAGATGTCAAGCAAAGTGATTTGGGTTCCTTAGACATGTGCAAATCCAAAAATCTTTGCCTGCATTACTACATTTGATTGGTACTAAAAATCAATATTCTTCAAATGGGCTCAAGGTCTATATACACTAGAGTCTATACAACATAGTAGAGGATACACTTGAATGCAGTGTGCCGCTAGTTATAGTAATTAGCAAATTGTTTATGGTGTATCCATGTTTATAATGTAAAGATTGTGCTATATCTGGATTCAGATCCATTAAACTTTATATGCATGAGGCAAGAATCCTTAATCTCAATTTGATTGCATCTAATACTGTAGTAACCCTTTCCCATTAAATGTAAATTATTTAATTGGATCTGTCTTCATAAGTTTGCAATGCCCCAGGCCTTGGCGGAGAAGACTGATCCATCTGTCAGGATTAGTACTTGAAGCTGGTCTCAGTGGCTGAGTAACATATCTGTCCAAGAGGGGATGCATTGACCTAAGACGCAGCCGATCTGACAGACATGGGGTGTCGCCCTGATGGGTTTGGACATGGTGACAGCTTTGAAGCAACGAAACAAAAAAGTACACATGTAGCGACAGATCAATATGTAAACATCGGACTATTCGTATTACTATACATCTTTTTTTTCAATCGAAACCCTTTATTTTAGGGGCAGCTATGAATAATGGCTTCCAGTAATGACAGTTATCAGTGTAGGTCTTACCCAATTAATGAACAAATTAGAGCCTAATATATAAAATTGATATGTTTTTTTGGAATCTGTGTTAGACCCACCTAATTAGGCCCCAGAAACTGTTGTATTCACTATATGATTATTTGTACTTGAAAGATAATGTGTGACATATAGCAAAATGATACATGATGTGAAAAACTGAAACTTTTTTCAAAATGGAACCCAATCCCCATCACAAATGAAACAGCCAAAAATAAACAGTTTAACGCAAGAAATTGCATCTGTTTTATTCAAATCCACATCGGACCTCCGTTCTGTAACCCAACCCATCCTTCATGATCAATCTTTTAACCTGCAACAATTACCATCATTAGCTTTTTAGACATCTCATCCAAGGTGGCCAATTACAACTTGAGTCAGGAGGATTTGGCATTTTGCCCACTTTCCTTACTAATTGGGCTAATGATTATTAAAACCCGGAATACAGTACCATCTGAGATTACTATATTTGTATATATATAAACACGTTGGGTTTATATACGTATATTAAAGTCGGGATGGATCCCCCCACCTGCTGCTTCAATGGTGAGTATGTGTTGCTAGTTGGGGAAATTGCCACCAGGTGGCTCCGTACGATATGTCCAATCAACTTATTCCTGGATGTGTACATCATCTACATGTACATGTAGAATTTATAAACCTGAAGTCATATCACAGAGAACTGTATAGTAATTTATAGTTTAGTACAATATGTATACACCATATATGAGTAGGCAATAGTGTCTACATTCACAGATCCAGTGGTTAGCATCTCTGGCACAAACTGACATGGCTTGTCAGGTTTGCCACTACAGTATACTAGTAAAGGAGGACCAATAATATAAATGCTTTCAGGTCTAGTTTATAACGGGTTTTTTTATTACATCTAATAGCCTTTGTATTGTCAAAATCATGAAACATGATATAAATCCAGGCCTCTTATCATATCATAATATGTCTTTCTGTGTGATAAAAACGAGTACAGCTAACTGTTCAATCAGCTTAATCAGGAAATCAGAAAAGCTAGTCAGAACATTTCATGTTATGCATTAAAATGTAAAACCACCAGATGTTGAACCATCAGAAACATTAGGTCCAGGGAGTAAAGTGCCACTGTGTTTGTTCAATAAACCATAAGCCTGAAATTGAAGGTTAAATTCTAACCATATCCCCTTTCTGCTGGGTGTTATCAAATAAATGTCACGTTCATAGTCAGAGAAATGCTCCCAGTAAAATGATTTTTACTTCAACCTCCACTGCCAATATTGACCGGTGTTTCTGCTCGTATGTCAACACTCATTTCTTTTCATATGAGGAGCATAGGAAGAGAGAATACAGATAAAAACCTTATAGAATTTAAAGCTTCAGAATCTACTATGGTCTAAAGTAAATCGACCATAGCATGTGAATGGGTGAAAGAATGACAAGAGTAATATTGCCATCAGTTTTTTGTTAATTTAGTGCATACATGATACAGCAACCTAAGTAAGGCAGCTTATGTGAAAACCACCCAATGAACTCTGTCGGTCCCTAGTCATGTAGGTCACCAGTAGGATGTCATGTGAATCTGAGTCACTTTGCCGCATGTCTATCATACCTTTTATATTTTATCTTTTAATTTGGGCAAACAGTGGCTGGTAGTGATATCAATCCTTTATTACTGGCAGTAACGTTTGATGTGTGGACGGGAAGAATTTGATAACAATGTCTATATCATTTCACATGTCATCCAGATTGCAGTGTTGTAACACCATTGTAGCATAATTAAATATACATTTCATCATTGATTCTCAGACAAGCAATAGAAGTTGATGTTGTCAATAAACAGAAATCATGGCTACTGAAACCACAGAGCACTTGGCCATAAAATAAGCCTGCTATTCTGCCGAATCCCGATTGTGTGCAAAGCAGAAAATGACATGGGGCATTGAGCCTTATTCCTATCTCCCCCATTCACTCTGCGGCAGTTGCTTCTACCACATTAAGTCTCAATACTACCTCTGCCATTTTTATTCCTAAGTTCCTTCGGAAGTGACCAAAATTATAACTTTCTATGAAGAATCACATCTAGGGTATTAGTCGATCCCAGCCAGGATTACATTGAGACAAGGAATAGTCTATTTTAATTCAGCAGCGTAAGGTATACTGGGCAGGGCTGCATCCATGCATCATGATGATGAATGGCATGAAGTATTAAATCATTATGCTGTCCGTAAAGTATAAGTCAATAGCAAATCCAGAATGAGGGTGGCACAGTCTGGACCCTTCCTTATTTGTTGCAAGGGGCCGTGAACTGTTGTCGATCTCACGGGGAGGCATCCCAGCATCATGTGTCCCTGTTTATCTACTTCCAGTTGGGCATACTCGAAGGTGGTCATGAGGATTGCTATTAGGACACCATCTCATTCAGGAATGTGATTGGTTCAGAGTAGACACGTGACTGATATGTGCTTATCACTCCAGCTGCCTAGGGAGGGGGAAATAGGAGGAAGTAGCGAAGGGAAGGCAAAAGGAGGCAGGGGATGAGGGACTTAGAATGGTATCGGGGATCAGGATAGGTAGGCGCATGATTTGAAAGCTTTCAGGAATATAGAGCACAGCTGATACACATAGTAATAAAATGATATTACCTGTATTAATCCTCAGGGCAAATTATAGCAACAGCGGCATCCTGAGAGGTGAGTTAGGACCTTGGATGGAAAAATCCTCATGTAAGTTCTATTCTGACAAAAGTATTCCAATACCTAATATATAATATGGATAGATAATGTGAGAATTAGAAAGATTATAGGTGAGGACAGAAGTTTGCTTTAAAAAAAGATACAGGGTGCTGCAGCTTTGTATCAGTACCAAGGATGAATGAAGCTGAATCGTTTGGCAGTAGGGAATGAATATATATCAATATGATCTAATGATACATCAAAACCATTGGGAACGTTGAGGGTACAACATTAGGGGGAGGTAGCAGTTCGGAGGCGCTATAATTTAATACATGATAAGGGATGGAAATGGGAACAGATTTGGGGATGATAGCTTATTAGTATGGTGGGACAGATAGAGATGAGATGATGGGATAGTGAAAAGGGAGCTGAGAACTTATTACATTCCCTATGGACGCATAGACAAGAATTGTCGCATGGCCTGGGTTAGGGTTAGTCCAGGTCATGACTTGGCATGGGAAAACAGACTTGAATTACACAAACTGACCTTGGTTTGAACTGGCATGTGGTATTTAATTAGAAATCTTATCCCAGTTTGATATAAACTAATTTACAACTGATACGTGTGAGAAGACCCCATGCCAAATCTTATGATGTCAACATACACCTTTAGAATGTGGGTGCAAAGTTAAGCATTACCAGTTACATCGAATTGGAATTTCTTATTCAATCTTCAGTACATCCTTGTAAACTAAATAAGTTGGCTACAGACAAAAGCACTCACATGTTGTTATTGGAAGTGTGAAAAACAGGAAGTGTCCTCAATACTTGGTTTTAGTGGCAAGGAATTAAGATTTAAATGTATTTATCTATGAGGCTTTTGCTAATTTTGGGTTTGATCAGTAATATGTTGTAATGTGTTTTGGCAAGATATGTAGGTGAAGAAGAAATACAAAGAGAAAAATATCTATACCATAGTGCGCTTATGAATTTCAATCATAGCATTTACTCTTTGCTTATACAATGCACTTATGCAAGCCACTGCAGTACATGTATCAACGAGCTTACCTTTCTACCTACTGGATGCAGTCCCTTTAGAACAGAAACACTATGTATGTGGGGTATATGGTAATCCATCATCTTATATGAGGCCACAATAATCCCAATGGCATTTCACAAATAACTGTTTTGAGGCAGAGTAGGACAACCAGCTTGCTAGTCTACAAAAGTTTCCTATTTGTTCACCAGTTAATACTGCTGGCAGGAGAGGTCAGAATTGTACAGATCCCCTACAAAAGTGGAATCCTAAAGTTGCTCTTCTGTGCTTTATTATGGCAAGCAATCATTGCAGTTCCTTATAACCGGAAGGCATGCTTTGTACCGAACTACAAATTGACAGAGTAGTTCTGAGAACCCATATCTATACACTGAAAAACCATAGATTGAAAGGGTTAGTCAGCACAGACAATCCTAGGTTCGTCATATGTGTGTTAGTCATAATGGTAAAAATTATATTCAAAATTAACTGTGGGGTCAGTCAGTAGTGGCTCACCTAGTAGTACAGTCATTTTAGACCAAATATGGCCCAAAGATAGAATAAAATACCTGACAGCTGATTTTTGCAGGATTGGCCTGTCTATATGTTAGATTCAACCTACCAAAAGTCCTGATGTGTCCTAGGCTTGGCTTTTTTTTTAGAGCCGTTTTCGTATCGGATGAAAAAATACCATTGAAATGCTATATTTTAGATCTGTACACCAAAGTACCATCATGGTAAGGACATTTTTTGGGTAGACATTTACCAATACAACTAAATATGATGTAAAAAGGGTGCTGATTAAGAATATTGATGTTTCCAAAATCCAAGATGGCCGCCAGGTCAAAATCCAAGATGGCCACCATATAATCCAAAACCCCTCCCCTACAGTTTGAAAATTGCCTCTGGACATAAAAGAAACTTACTGATTCCCCCTAATTTGAGCCCTAGTAATCTATTTATCTCATTGATTTTGTTGCTAGGTTGAGTGGTTGCTTAGCAACAGCAGTTCTAAGTATCTATTTGCTTAGCAACACAGGTTTTACAGATATGTAGCATCATGACAAGGGCATTCTTGGGCATAGAAATGTTAATAACACAGCTAAATCTAAAAAGGGTGCTGATTAAGAATTTTGATGTTTCCAAAATCCAAAATGGCTGCCAGGTCAAAATCCAAGATGGCCGCCAAATAATCTGAAATCCCTCTCGTTTGGTGTTAATATTGCCCCTAGACAAATTAGAACCTGACAAATCCCCCCTCCCAAATTGAGCTCTAGCAATCCATTTATCTTATTGATATGTTGCAAGATTGAGTGGTTGCCTAGCAACAGCAGTTCTAAGTATCTATTGGCTTAGCAACACAGCATCAATATCAGAACTACTTGATGTAGCAAAACTGGTAGTGTAAGTATTTCTATAAAGCCAGCTAAATTAAACAGTCCACAAAATGAGGTTGGATTATTTGAATTTGAACTATAACATTGCTGTTAACTGTGAGAGAAATGCGGACATAAGATTGATAGCAATAGGAAAACCCCTCAGCAATAGGAAAACCCCTCAGAGACTTTAATAGTGTAATTTACTTGTTGCTATTTACTTGTTGCTAGTACCAATGGCTGCTTAAGTATTGATTGAAGAGGTACTTATCATTGAGATTGAACTATAATGTGTGTTACAAAATACTTAGCCCAAGTGGAAAATATCAAAAGAACTTCAGAGGTGTATTGAATGTGTGATAAAGGCCTGGCCTACGAGATATAAAAGGTAATTTTGTGGGATAAGAACCTGATACTGCTGACCCTACTTGTCCTCAAACCACCACATAATCTAGGGCATCCCTGTCCCTAATTAGTGTCCTTCATTCCTTAGCCATGGGTCCCTCATTCTGCCACCATAGTTCTCTGATCCTTCTCCTTAGTCCCCTTCTATCATCCACTACCCACCCTACTCTTTTCCCAAAGTTTCTATCCTTCTCCTCCCGTCAAGTTATCAACACTTTCCCGCATGCCACCCATCACATCTCTGCTGTTAACCCTTTGAGGACAAGCACAATATAATATGGCTAGCTCTGAGGATGAGAAATTTTGCAGGAATTTTCCCTACAGACGAAGCATTGCTGAATCTCATAGAGCTAGGATGACCATAGTCAATGCTCGCCCTGCCATGGCATCAACTATAGTCAATGCTTGCCCAGCCATGACATCAACTATAGATGATGCTCACCCTCAAAGGGTTAAGGCAGCTACATAGTGTGACAGAGCAGTGGGATTTGTCCCATTGCCCTTGGTCTATTATAATTGACTCTGTTACAAAGAGCACTTGAAAGAAATGAGGCAAGTGCTCTAAAAACAGCTACCTAGTTGTAACCAGGTTTTACTGTATCTATGATTATGTTGGTGCTAACTACTAAACACTTGGCCAGCTCAGAACAGAAGATGGTTGTAATGTGCCTGCATGGAAGGTGGCTTCATCCTAGAGACAAAAAGGAATAGCCACCAACACTTGATAATAATCATTCTGAACATGACAAACTGCAACTGTCCAAAGGTACCAGCCACTATTCTTGTGGGTGAGCGTCCAGCTTATTTTTGATAAGACATGGTCAGTAAATAGCCCACCAGGTGGTATCTGTATCTTCTCTGCAATGGAGGTGCTCACACCCCCTAATGTGAGGGGTACATCTTGGGATGGAAAGGGTGTAGATAACAATAATGAGGGAGCTGTATTGGTTTACAAAGGGACAGTATAAGTAGACATACACACGTGGGAGGGGACTTGTCTATCCTTATGGGATTCTGGTATGGATACAGTTGACAAAGAAGATTGATTAAACAAAAAATGAGTCAAATACAATTCTAAAGTGCAACCACTAGTGAATAATACTTGGGAGACATATCTTGCTTTTTACTTTTATCTCATTATCTTGCCCAGTTTCATATGACCAGAATGTCCTGTTTATACTCTCTATGCTCAGGGGACTTCATTAGGCATTAGATTAATATATTTGACACTAACTTAGCTTGTATTTGGAGTTCTGTCGTTCCCAACTTTTTAAATTACCCAGTGGGTTATGATGGCGGTTCTTAGATGCCCTGGCCAAAATTTATGTTAATTATTGTAATATGACTTACATCTTTGACATATGTAATAATTATGATAGGACTCTGGTGTAGATGGGGTCATGTATCATTACCATTGAGCTAACATGTAGTTAATCTGTGTTGCTAGGCAAGGAATTAATTAGAATCATAGTTGCTAAGCAACCACTGGTCTTAGGTACAATAATTGGCACTGTTCAGATGCCAGTGGCCAATTTGGTGGAGGTAGGTATTATTGAAATTCAGCTACATACCTGTGAAACCTATGTTGCTAAGCAAATAGATACTTAGAACAGCTGTTGCTAAGCAACCACTCAACCTAGCAAAATATCAATAAATGGATAAAAAGATAAATGGATTGCTAGGGCTCAATTTAGGGGGATTTGTCAGGTTCTGATTTGTTCAGGGGCAATATTAACACCAAAGGAGAGGGATTTCAGATTGTTTGGTGGCCATCTTGGATTTTGACCTGGCAGCCATCTTGGATTTTGGAAACATCAAAATTCTTAATCAGCACCCTTTTTTGATTTAGCTGTGTTTTTAACATTTCTATGCCCAAGAATGCCCTTGTCATGATGCTACATATCTGTAAAACCTGTGTTGCTAAGCAAATAGATACTTAGAACTGCTGTTGCTAAGCAACCACTCAACCTAGCAACAAAATCAATGAGATAAATAGATTACTAGGGCTCAAATTAGGGGGAATCAGTAAGTTTCTATTATGTCCAGAAGCAATTTTCAAACTATAGGGTAGGGGTTTTGGATTATATGGTAGATATCTTGGATTTTGACCTGGCGGCCATCTTGGATTTTGGAAACATCAATATTCTTAATCAGCACCCTTTTTACATCATATTTAGTTGTATTGGTAAATGTCTACCCAAAAACATGTCCTTACCATGATGGTACTTTGGTGTTCAGATCTGAAATATAGCATTTCAATGGTATTTTTTCATCCGATACGAAAACGGCTCTAAAAAAAAAGCCAAGCCTAGGACACATCAGGACTTTTGGTAGGTTGAATCTAACATATAGACGGGCCAATCCTGCAAAAATCAGCTGTCAGGTATTTTATTCTATTTCAAAACCTAATATGACTGTACTATAGGTTCATCATTGGTGTGTTGTATTTGTATACCACTAGTTGGGGCCACCTGTAAGATATTATAATTACCACTCCATGGCTCCCCCTGGAAATTAAAAGACTAAGGTGGGTTGGTCAGTACTGACCAACCTGACATTAATAACTTACCTAGGTTAGTCGTATAGGGAGCCAAAAAATGACTAACTGGGTGGAAGAACGGCAATGTGCCGATACCCTGTATTTACTTTTTGTAATTAATTACCGAATAAAAAAAAACTAAGTTAGGCATCAGTGACTGAGAGATTGGTCGTATAGGGAGCCTAGGAATATCAGTGTACATGTGGAAAAGTGTTAAAGTCTGACTATTTAATACAATGATGTATGGGGCTGATGCCATGGCCTCTCACAACTCCCCATATCCCCTGCACACATGCTCCTCCCCCTGGTGGTCAACCCGGGCAGACATTGATCATGCCATATGAAGCCAAGAGCGCCCCCAGGAGGGGATGACCAAAACTATTTCAGACAATATCTGTTCTGGAAAGGTTTGGTGGATTTGAGCCAATTTCCACCCCTATCCTGGGGAGATGTTCACTATTTGCTGATAACCAAACATTGCATGAAACATGTCATGATGGAATGTGAACAATATTGCCTGCTGTGAAGTTCATACTAAAGGTTTGGTGCATGTAGCTTTACAAGGACTCAGGCAGTAGAAGAATGTAAACCCAGTAGGAAGATGATTGAGGGGAGGAGATGCCTCTTCCCTGGGGGAACATGATCATGTTTTTCTTGTCCTGTCTTTGTTGTAAAGCCCTATGCCTATTTGTAACTATCCTCTGGGCGTGAACCTAAGATTGATATATGGCCACCATGTCTTTGTGTCTTTGTGCTTGAGTAGAAGCCTCCTTACTCAAAGTATTCTGTCCTACTAAGTTCCACCCAGCCATCTCAACTCTGCAGCAACCCATTCTGCTAGACATCTATGTGCCTTGTACATAGATGGCCGGCAATTTGACAGCTTTCCCCCAGAGTATGTAGAATATGCAATGCTGTAGCCTACAGCACAATATCAAAAAGTAGAGTGTGTATTTTTTTTATGAGACTTTAACTTAAGATGAATTAAAAAAATATATGATAGCATTGTTAAAAGGGGAATATTTCATCTTTCCAACAAAGTATTATGAACAGGAAGTAGCTGCACCCCCAACCTACAATACAGCTACGATAGGGATAGTATCCAGGCTGCCTGGGCTGTCTATACCAGTCTCAGCTCAGCCACAAGCTCTTTTTGTAAGACGAGGAGTAAAGTGTCTTAAGGAGGCAGCCATGAACATTTTAAAAGAGTTAAAAGATAGAGCTACACATTTACTAAGAAACAACTAACAGTCCAGGTCTGTGTCTTTGTCTGGATCAGTTATCTCCACCCTGTCCATACATCCCCATACCTGTGCAGATACTGCTCTAAGTATTCTGCTAATTGTTTGCCTGGTCTCAAAGGCTTCACACTGAAAAAGGAACTGATCTTGTAATGGTCTTTTGTCCTGTGTTGTCCCATCTTGCACTTTTGAACGATCTATGATTTCTTGATTATTCTTTAAACGTTTCCTAAGTGATAAGGAAATCAGATTAAATCCTCTGTTATTTGGCCTTGTATTGTGTATTTTTTCTAGGTTTTCCTAACCCATATCCTACTTCTCAAATAAGTGCAGGAAACATGAAGATCTATTGCTTGCCGTTGAAGGCACCTTGCCAGGGAATGGACCTGGTAGGGGTGGGAGGAAACATGTGGACAGTATTAAGCATTGTATTGTGACAAGTCTGTGTCTTTGATGGTCTCTCTAAGGAGGTAGCAATTGTCGAAAGAGTAGAACTGAAGTTATTTGTTAGCTCGGCACAGACATTACAATACATACCAGGAATGACATGATAAAATCATACATACATGTTGCACTCTGTTTTAGCCTATCAAGAGCTGCTCCTCCATACTTAGTCAATCCTGGTATGCATGCCATCGGATAACAACAAGTGATGCATATCTGGTAGTATCTTAACATTATACATATAAATAGGATACTGTTTTTCAATAGAAGCAGATTGCTTCTCTTGCATGGTATTGGCCAGGATTGACTAAGTATGGAGGAGCAGCTCTTGATAGGCTAAAACATAGTGCAACCTGTTCCCATTACTACCATACTGTCTCTGGCACAGGCAGTTCTTGTGGGACTTTGGCATTGCTCTTAGAAAGCAGATTATTCCTGGTATATCATGAACTTGTTGCCTGCCTAAATCTCATGAGATATTACAAGGACAGAACTAATAAAGCAGTGTATGTATGGAGGAACCAGAAGTATCCCTAGTACCCAGCAGAGAGGTGAAGGAAGGCCTGAGAAGGCTTGGTCAGTCAGTTTGGACAGTTGGAAAGATGTCGTGACTATATGGCATGTGGGTACAGCTGGGTGGTAGTTTAGGGGTGTTTTATTGGCTGAGGGTCCTGTAGCAGCCAGTCTATAGCCCCCAGGGGAGCATTCCATTATGACAAGCAGCATAGGACAGAATACCTGACTGTCATGGTCAGCTACAGGAGGCTATACTAGGCCTACATAATACAGTAGAAGGCTACCTAGAGAATTCTACATGCGCAATGAGATGCAGCATGATTAGAATGAATGAAACTTAGCCTGGCATTTAGCATCTGTTAAAAAGCATACTGTAGTGACTATCCGCATCACTAGAGCCCCTTCCTACTACCACCTCAGCTGCTTCTGCAATCCCTACATCAGACAACTTTTTGGATAGATGCAGAAGTCATTGCTGAATATAAACGCATCCTGCCAGAAAGCAGACTGCACAGCTCAGGCGGCAGGACAGAGTGAAATATCACACCAAGTGCCTCTTTATTGATGCAGAGAGGCTGGCATGGTCCTGTCAAATGGGATGCCAGGTTGTTTTCTAAGGAGGGTATACTGTAATAGATAAAATACTATCAGTGATTTCTTTCTGTACTAACCATGATAGAAAACATTATTCAATGTGCATCATTCCTAGTTTGAAGAGTACCTTGGGATCAGCCTAAAATCTCTTCAGAACTAATAATGACGCTGGGGTACACCTTTTCTGGGCTATGCCATGATTTACCCTATTTTCCTTTGAGTAAGCAGGTCTCTCCAATGTAAAGATCCCTGACCTAGAACATTTCGATTTCCCTTTCATCCAAACTGTCTTAGAGGGAGGTTGTCTGGTCCCAACACATAAAACCTGATCTATCAACTCCTTCACCTCTTCCTCAGTGGTCTGGTCATATCCCCCCATCTACATGATCATAACCCACCTATAGGTGTGTCATAAAAGTAGATGTCTAGCCTGCATAGCGTCAGCCTCACTAACAAACATACAGTCCCTGCTGCCTGCAGCGGTCTGATATGCTGTGTAACATGAACCCTGGTCACCCTGTGATATAAAATATAGTGTGACTGGGCTGTGTTAACTTGACCACAGTTAACCCCTGTGTTATGTATTATAGGTGCAGTAGTGTGGACGCATGGGTCTGTTAACTGAAAATATGTGTATAAACATTGAGTGCCATTATACTAGTGCTAGGTATAATATATGTATTCCAAGTTATAGATGACATGTTGTAAGAGAGCCATTGAGTTTTACAAAAAAAGTAGCATCCATGGGCAAATATGTTTATTGTGTCTATTACCTAACTCAAGGCTCAGTCTCAGGACTTTGTAACAATTGGATCGTCTTTGACCTGGTGATGTCTTTGACCGGGTGACGTCTTTGACCGGGTGACGTCTTTGACCGGGTGACGTCTTTGACCGGGTGACGTCTTTGACCGGGTGACGTCTTTGACCGGGTGACATCTTTGACTGGGAAACGTTATTATAGCATAAATTAGACCTATATAGTAAGAAATGGGTGAAAAAGGGGAAAGAATATTCTCACACTATACGAAAGGAAATTTATTTAAAGTTTGATATATTCATATGTGGGCCCTTTTACGTGCATTATAGCATAATGTTATATCTTTTCCTCTGCCCGGTCAAATATGTCACTTTCTATATTATGTGGAATTTAAAGAGCTACACTGTCCAAAGTACTATGCAATAACCATCAGTAGAGATATAAAAAAAATTTAAAAAAATGAAAAAAAAGCCTTTTCTAGCCTCCCAGTCAAAGATTTCACCAGGTCAAAGACGTCACCCGGTCAAAGACGTCACCCGGTCAAAGCATCCAATTGTTACAAAGTCATGAGACTGAGCCTCAAGCGTATTTTTTCTTGGCAAAAAATACAATTATATGTAGTAGATGCATTTAACCTAGCATGTGCACATTATGTTCCTGCTGCTAGGCCCCCTAGTTTATGATACGGACATCTGTGGAGCACTGGGTCTTTCACCATTATCCACAGCAAAACAGAGGCAAAATGAGGGTGGCAGAGGTGTGATACGGTTTTAAAGCAGGATCCTATCACCATGGACGTTGGACTTATGCTTTTTCCCTTCGTTAGATTATTTCAACCTCTATTTATTGCAGTTTTCATTTGCTGTGTGCTGACTACTTGTAGCCATATGACTTTGGCTGATTAAGCAGATGAATACCCAAAGCATAGTGATGGCAATATCCATATGCCCAAAATTCTATACAGGTTACTACCATAGGGAAAATAAAAAATAGTGTGTGCTTGATCAGTGAACTAACAAACGTTAACACTGGTTCAGATCACCTAACATAGACAGTCGCATATATGTATTCTTTATAGCCCATAGCACAGGATGACCATGAGTCATTAATTTTAACACAGCAAACCAGGTTTCAGCAGTGGGGACCACATGCGAGGTGTGTAACTGGATTTGGCTCGGTCTCCTCTTTTATAGCCCATATATATTTAGATGGGCTACACTATGTTGAAGAGAAATACTAGACTTCTTAATGTTGAAAGAGATGATGTACCTGTACGAGAACACCATATCTAAACTATGATCTCAGAGTCTACAATGATATGAAACAAATCTAACTTCAGGAAACTATAAATTCTGCCATCTCAGGTTCCTCACAGATAAACAACTAAAGTGTCCCAGGAGGGCCATATGAGCAATGCTTTGAAGTTATGTCTGATGTTTTGCAAAGAAGGGTTTGGACTCATAAGTATACCAAAATCTCTTGGACATGCACTAAAAATATTTAGATGATTGCCCAAATTAGATAGAAATATATAAATCTTGGCCTTACATTCTATGTATTTGAGAGAAGCAAATAAAAGTCACATGTCCGCCAAAGCAAGGCATCTAGTCCAGTGATACAAATTATTTTATACTATATATACCTTACTAGCGGTATTTATTATAATTTTTGTTTCCATAGTAGGATTTAGATGCTCAGAAACACCAGAAACATTACATAAGGTCCCGAGAGTAAAGTACCATAGTGTTTGTTCAATAAACGGTAGCCTGTAAATGAAGTGGAAATTCTAACTAGGATCCCTTTTCTTGTTGGTGTTATTGAACGAGGAATCATGTTCAGAGTCAGTGAAATGCTCCTAGTAAATGGATTTTCTCTTCCACTTCCACTCCCTCTTATCAACAGTAATTTCTTCTTGTGATTCAACACACAACCTGTTCTGGGTCCAGCTGCAAGAAACAGTTTCTTTCTCCAAATAAATGGCTTCTTTCCTCTGTGGACATGTGTAAGAAAGACTATTAATTGTTTTGCATATCATTCCATCATAAATCATTAGATATATACCCGCCTGATATATGAGGGGATGTTATTCAAAGTATATTCAAAGTATATTCAAAGTAATAGGATCCCCATGACCCTGTTGCTTATACTAGACTGGCAGTTAGAATTGATGGTACAGGTTGGATAGTGTTATTAAAGAACCAGGCATAAAGAGGTTTTACCAACTCCCCCTCTGATGCGAATGCACATTTCCAAATGCCTATTATTTCAAACTTTATACAATTTACTAAAACAGGTGAGATGACTTTGGTTTTGGTACTGGTGTGATAGTGAGATGGAGGAAAATGCACACACAGTAACTGACAGGGATATCAACCCTTTATTACTGGCAGCTACTTGTGGTGTGTAGATACGTACAATCTGTCAACAAGGTCTGAATCCTCTCATATGTCACCCAGATTGCAGTGGTGTTACTGGGACGAAATTCAATATACATTTTATCCTCCCTTTAAAGACAGACCATAGATGTAGATGTCAATAAGGAGAAATCATTGCTACTGAGACTACAGACACTTGGCCATAAAAGTATGCCTGCTAGTCTCGTCGGGGAATCCAGATTGTGTGCAGCAAAGCAGAAAATGACATGGGACATTGAGCCTGCCACATCTTCCGGAGATTCACTCAAATCTTCCATATTCACTCCCCAGCTGATACTGCTCGCACGTAAGGTCTACACATCAATAGGGACATTTTCATATGTTTGTTCCTTTAAAATTCACACTATCCCCTTTGTATTTTTCCTCACATAATGCTTAGCAATCATTCTTGATTCCCTACAACAGCAATGAGTGAGCTTATCCTATATTGTCATGATGCATACCAGGACTGCATTTATGCATTACCTTGACCGTTTGCGGATAGATAGTTGTCAGTTGCCAGAACTGTACTTATCCATCATGACAGTAAACATGGGAATGATGCAATGAAGCCCCTATAGGGCTAGTCAGTATGAGATCCAATATGAGGCTGGCACAGTCTGGACCCTCCCTTATTTGATGTGGGACGTCAGGAACAGGTCCTACTGCTATCTCCCTCACCAGGGGGCATCCCAGCATCACATGACCATGTTTATCTACCTTTGCTTGGGCATGTTGGCCGAGGTGGTCATGAGGATTGCTATTAGGACACCATCTCGTTCTGGGATGCTATTGGTTCAGAGTACTCATGTGACTGACACAGGCTTATCACCTTAGCCCTGGGAGGGGGAGAAGTAGGGAAAGGTAGGTGAAAGGAGGCAGGGAAATGGGCTTAGCATGGTATCGGGGATTGGAAGAGATGCATAACCGACCTAATAAGCGCCCTCCCCTAATAAGCACCCTGAGCAGGTGTCAAGGTAAATCCAAGTGTGAAGGCATATACATGTAGAGGCCAATAAGGTGGATCAGTGTTCTGTATAAGACAGCCATGGGGGGTGCTTATTAGATTGGACTTTTGAGATGGATTATTTCATCTAAAATATTTTTAAAGCACCCAAGGCACTTTTTACATCGAATCAATAGTCCCTTGTAAGTCATAGCAAGTAACAAGCAGTGAGTGCTGACATTTGGTAGGTGAATCCTCATCGCTCTCATGTGCAGACAAGAGCATTTACTTCCCTGAGATTTCAGATGATTGATGTAAGGATTGATACAAAATGATGATTTGAGGGCAGATGTTGGCTAAAGGTTCGATACTCTGGTAGGCAGTGTTCAATCAGTGACAAGAATGAATTATGATGAAGTGTTTGGAGGTAGGGAAGGAATAAAGCTGAGACCCATGTCCACATTGTAAAGATACACTAACCAGAACATTTGGAACAGTAGTAGAGAGAATGTAGGAGTAAGTTATCAGGATATTAGGATATCAAGATTTAAGATGTGGATAGCTGCAGGGAATGATAGTAGGATGTCAGTGCAGGGGGAGTACAATTAAATATATTATTATTACAAGTTAGCAGTATATCTGACCTAGAATGCCACAATGAATATATACATCCACCTGGTATAGTTTCCATCCTGTCTCTAACAGTGTCAGCTCAGCTACCAACTGTATCTGTCAGCCATAAGTTTATCAGACCAGACTGAACATCTGTGGTGGCATGACCGAGGAGTAAAGTGTCTTGCAAAGACAGTCATGAAAATTTCACAAGAGTTATAAAGTAGAACTACATCAAACAGTATGTGTCTTTGTCACAATCAGTTACCTCCACCCTGCCCATACATCTCTATTCATGGGCCCATCCCTTACTGAATGCCTTCACCTATGTTTTGTATAATGTCTTGCCAGGATACCACTGATTGTCTCCCTAGTCTCCCAAGCTTTACACACAAAATAAGTGATGTTATGACCATATGTTGTCATATTGTCTCATCGTGCACTTCCCGGCCCCATTGAGCAATCTATGATTTCTTGTTTATTCCTTGTTTATTTATGCTTTACCAGTATTGTACTCTCTACTTTATACTGATGACCATAAAAAATGTTTCCTAAGTGATACATGGAAACCTTAAGATATACTGCTTGCCATTGGAGGCTCCTTCTTAGAGAATGGACCTGGTAGGGGTGGGAGGGAGCATGTGAACAGTATTAAGCATTGTATTGTGACTTTGATGATCTCTTCAAGGAGGTAGCAATACCCTAAAGAGTAGAACCCCACTACACTTAAACTGAAGTTATTTGTTCTGCCAGCTTGGTAAAATATGATAAAATATGATATTGGCTGGGATTGACTAGCCATGGAGTAGAGCTTTTTGAAATGCAGGGGTTATATAAGACCCAAACGGAGTGCAACTTGTTGCCATGACTAACTTAGTGTCTCTGGCACAGGCAGCTCTTATGGGACTTTGGTGTTGGTCTAAGAAAGCAGATTGTTCATAAACTAAGTGCCGGCCTAAAACTCATGAGATATAACAAGGACAGAACTAATATGGCAGCGTATATAGAGGAAACAGAAGCATCCCTACCCAGTATACAAAAAAACGTTATACAGGATTATGTAACATTTTTCTAGGGCTCTTTATTATGGCTAAACATTATATAACGTTTAAAATGTTATTTTGATGTAGAATTATGTATTTTTGTTAGCTGGGTAGAGTACCCAAAAGAGAAGTGAAGGAAGGCTTAGGAAGGCCTGGTCACTCAGTTTGGTCCGTCAAAAAGATGTCGTGACTATATGGCATGCGAGTACAGCTGGGTGGTAATTTAGGGTGTTTTATTGGCTGAGGGTCCTGTAGCAGTCAGTCTATAGCCCCCTGGGGAGCATTCCATTATGACAAGCAGCATAAGAGAGAATACCTGACTGCAGTGTTCAGCTACAGGAGGTACTACTTTGGGTAGATCTAGCTGAGGATGACTGGATGGCTAAACATTTGGTACCAGAAAACTCTCCTGTTGGTATAGTTGTGAATGACAAGGGTCGTGTGTCTAGCTGTGATACCTGCAAGGTCAAAATTAAATCACAACAGCATAGAACCTTTAACTTCTTTGCTGACTTTGGCAAAGTACCAGAGTGTATAGCCAAACTGACTTCCTACAATCAGTATCAAAAATTATCGATTGGTAGTCTGTACTGTTCAACTTTTAAAAAGACTGGATACAGTTACCTGCATGTCCATGGTAATGTCCAGTTTATGTAAGAACACAGAAAAGAATCTTAGGGGAATGGTTGGTGTTTTTCAAGATGGTCAGCATTTAGAACTTGAAAAGAATATGGCTGAAATGACGCCTTGCCTACACTGACTAAAGAAAAACAATTGGTTGTATAACGAGTTCCTTGCAAATCTGGAGACTATACATGGCTTTGCAGAAACATCTTCTGCGTCAGGTCTCTTCTGTGGTATGCCCACCAAGACACAGGACATTACTATCCAGGATGATGGTCAGTTAGCAGCCTCTGATATTAGGAATAAAACGGGTTTAATCATGCCAGGAAATAAATTTGACTGCCCAAAAGAACCTGTTAAAATGAAGGATATTGTTATTGGTAAAGTAGTTGAAAAGGAAGGCAACACATTCACAATGGGAAACATTACCTTTGCAGACCAGCATTTAGAGGCAAAATTGTTTGCACATCTCTTCCCGCATGGAAAGGGATCATGGTACAAAATTGCTCAGGGTTTCACTATGGGAGCATACCATAAGCTGAGGCTGCTTCATGTAGATAGACGTTTCGCAAATGACAGGAAATACCCTTTTTTCTCATATGACAGAAACATTAAGGCCCGGCTACTATATATAAATTCTGCCATAGCGTCCAACAGAGGTAGAGAAAAAAATATCACATCAGCCACTCTCAGCAAAAAAGTGGAATATTTCATGTATGGTCAAGTAGTCAATTCTACAATACCAGGTAGCAAAGCATACTGGGAGAAACAGTTTTTGGATTTAGTGGCACGTGTTAGTCATTTCGGATCAGGTGACATTTTCTTCACATTGACCTTCAATGAGGCATGGCAACCCTTGAAAGACATTCTGTCACAATATAAAAACAAGTCTAGCATTCTTCATCCTGTAGAGCCCACAGTGTTCTTTTTTGAACGTCTTTATGGCATAACGTCTGTTCTCTATGGAAAGGATTGCATTTTTGGCAAGGCAATTCACCATTGGTATCGGATCGAGGCACAGAACAGAGGAGCTCTTAATGTTCATGGAATTGTATGGCTGCAAGAGGGAACATTAGTTAAAGACAGCATAGTTGCTGAAATGCCCCGTGGTACTGATCCTGAGACTCTAGAACTGCGCAAGAAGGTTGAGAAATACCAAATACACCGTTGTATTCCAAATCGTTGTTATCGTACGTGGAAAGGGGTTGCCGCTAAGTGTTGTAAATATGGCTTCCCGTATGGTATTCGAGAAAAAGATGGGTATGACAGTTTGACAGTAGATATGAATACAAGAGGTCCATGATCAATGTCTTGTTTCATACAGTTCTCTTCTCCTAAAATTGTGGGATGCACACTTAAATGTCCAGTACATAACAAACACTAGTATGGAAAGATATTTGGTAAAATATGTGTCAAAAGTAGAGCCTACATTCACAGCAGATGTGAAAATAGACTCAGAAGTTTCACGCTATTTAGAATCGCGCTTGGTAGGTGCGCCTGAGGTTGTGGCAACACAACTTTCCTATCACATGGTGAGCTCAGACACATCTGTCATCTTTCTAGACACAAATTTTCAAAAAGACAGAGTGAGACGCCTGAAGCCCCATGAAGAGGTTATAGAACAGGAGGGTGAGAGTGAAGATGTATTCCTGGATGGTGCACGGGAGGCATATGAGAAAAGACCAGTTTCTGAAAAATTTGAAGGCATGACATACTCAGTATATTGTTCAGAGTACAAAGTTTCGAAAGAAAAACCAAAACAAAAAGAGTACACTTTAGACATGAAAGACCGGATTATAGTATCGCGAAGGCCTGTAGTTCCAAGGTACCGCTTCCTCACACCTGGTGATGGGGAATTATTCTATTACCAGCAGCTTCTACTGAAGTTTCCATTCAGGTCTGATAATGACTTAATCAGTGAAGATAATGAGTCCAAATCATACAAGGAAGAATGCTATATCCGACAGTTATTTCTAGATGAAGACGAACTTGATGTCTCATTCAGGGAAATGAAGCATAGAAATTTTGACCCAAAGTATATTGCTAGAATTGCGAAAAAGATGCTCCATCAGGAAATTGCTGATCAGAAAACACTGTCAAAGAAGATAGATTCTCTTGACTATGGGGAAGATATACCTTTCGAAGATGCTGATTTAGCATCCTTTCCAACTGTTGGTTTAGAGGAAGACCTGTGTGAAATGAATGCAGACATAAAGAAACTCATCATGCACAATAAAATGAAAATTTTAGCTGAGAGAAAGGATCTTGAGGTTAGGAAAGGGCAACTTACAGTTTGTCAGCATAAAGTCTTAGATTATGTAGAAAGCAACATTTCAAATCAGATCATGGCTTTTGTGACTGGGCCTGGAGGAACTGGCAAGTCTTTTCTTTTGAATACAATTGTATTGCAACTAGAAAGTGCAGCCAATATTGTAGAAGTGTTAGCTACCTCAGGGAATGCTGCACAGCTCATAGGGGGACAGACAATCCATTCTTTTTTCAGGTTGTCCGGAGATTTAGAAAGGATGTTTGCATACAGAGATAAAACATGGTCAGGGATTGCGGCAATAGATGTGATAATCATAGATGAGATTAGCATGATGAGTGCAGAGTTATTGGAAATCATGGACTGCATATGTAGGGATGTAGCGGGTGATGATTTCAAAGACAAACCTTTTGGTGGAAAAAGTGTGATTTTGTTTGGTGACCTCTACCAGCTCCCAGCAGTCATGAAAGCACCATCATACCGGCAAATATACTCCAGCCAATTGTGGTCATGCTTCTCGCCCTTCTTTCTAGATCAGAATTGTAGGCAGAAAGATGACCTCGAATTTCAGGGGATTCTAAATAGAATCAGAGAGGGTGCTCAAACAAAAGACGACATTGCCGTTTTAGAATCTAGAAGGTGTGGTGAAGGCCATGAGAAAGCTTTTGGGTCAAAGGTTGTTCTGACTGGCAAGATCCGTATTCCTATGTTCTGTGTTCTAGACATGAGGAAAGGCATAAAATCAATGAAAGAGTACAGGAATCATCATTACCTGATGGTAAGATGTATCAACTACGAGCATATGACTATGATGCATCAGGTAGCCGACTGCTACCTGATATGTCAGACGATATAGACCTAACTAATGAGGCTATGCCAAGACAGTTAACTGTCAGGATAGGTGCTAAAGTGATGATAACTAGGAACCTTGATGTTGCTGGGTCAGTTGTTAATGGAACACCGGGCATTTTGACATCTGTTGGTAAAAGGGTAATTTTTGTGCAGCGTCTTGATGGTAGTGAGGTAATTCCTATTCCAAAAGTCAAACAAAGGATCCCTTTAAAGAGGAAGGGAATAGTTGTGTATAGAGTACAGTTTCCTGTGGTCCTTGCCTGGGCATGCACAGTCCACAGAATGCAAGGAATCACACTTGAAAAATCATTTGTCAACCTTGACAACTCATACTTTGCACCTGGCCAGGCATATGTTGCCTTGAGTAGGGTCACTAAGTTGGAGAATCTCCACTTGGTCAAATTTGACGAAAGGGCGATCATGTCAAATAAAACAGTAACTCATCTGATGAAACATGCAAGAGAAACTGGAACTCTGATTCCTGCCCGTTCAGAGAAAACTGGCCAGAAAAGGCCATCATCTGATGAATTACCTGCTGGTCACTCAAAGAAACTCAGATTAGATGTAATTGTAAATCGGGATGAAACAAGAAAGGTTGAGGAAGAACAGAATGAGATTGCTGGAAACAGCTCTCCCAGAACCGCAGATAATGTATGCAGTTCAGAAGATAGAGAGATGGAAGTAGAAAAAGACAGGAGGATATCACCAGATATGACTAACCAGTCACTTAGACAGAGAGCAGGGCAGCTGCATGTGATCAAAAGGCAGACTATGAACATCCTTAGAAGAGAACTGAATTACAGTTTCTTCACCCCAGTTTTGCAGACTGATAAATAAGATGAAGTTCTCCTTACCTATAAGCCAACTTTGAACAAGTTCAAAGCAATGCTTCAGCAGTTAGAACCATTTATTGAAGTTGGGGAAAACAATGTAGACCAAATAGTTCAACGTCTTTTGCACCCAGCTCTTCTGCAGCATTATGTCCCAGTTTGTACAACAGGTGATGGGAATTGTCTGTGGAATGCAGTATCACTGTGTATTACAGGCAAGGAAGAACTTAGGGTTACCCTCAGACTGCTTACAGTAGAAACTATGTGGTGTAAGAGAGAGTTCTTTCTGAACATAATGGATAGAGACACAGTGAGGGAGGAGGGAACAACTGTACAAAGACTACATAAGGAGATTCAGGATGCTAGAGTGGACAGGAAGTGGGGAAATGAATTTTATCTCGTAGCATTATCTATAGTGTTACAGAAAGACATATTTGTATATTCCACATTTCGCATAAATGGGAAGCTTTGCTTACCATCAACTGTACCTGCTGATGAGTTAGCAATTTCTTTTGATGTTCATGACAGGCTAGGTTTGCATTTGATATATAAAGTGCCACAACAGTTCAAGACTGATAGATATAGTCCATTGCCATTATGTATAAACTATAACCTAGGGGGCAGACATTATACAGTCATACTGAAGAAGAGGGAAGATGCAGTCATTTTCCGCCCGTTTACAAGCCTCCTTGACTATTAGTCTACCCAATGAGTAAAAGTCACAAACTTTTTTTCCAGGTAAATACGAGGTTGAAGGTGATGGCTTCTGCCAGAGCTTTCTTTATGACAGGGGCTGTCCAGATAGGAGCAAGTGTCATATTAAACATCTTAAACCGGGGGTCCTCTACATAGACAGCCACTGCCACCTGGACGAGCTCCAGAGGCAGTACAATGTGAGGTTGGGTGATTTCTCGTATCCCCAGCGGTATGGTGGTTGTGTTGCAAACTTTGTGTTTCCAGACCTCTACCGCCTGCTGGATGTGATTTCACAGGACAGCAAGGTCTGGCCCACGCTTGGCCTTCACCCCAAGTATGCCTATCACTTGGGAGAGGTGAAGGGCTTCATAGAGGAGCGGGCCAGAACCAGCGACATTGTCGGCATAGGTGAGACCGGGTTAGATTCCCGCACAAACACAGCTTTAAATGCTCAGATGGAAGCTTTCCGTTTCCAGACTCGCCTAGCCAATGCCTTGTACATTGTAATATATATCAACATGGCTTGGAAGTTCAATGTGCGTGGGCATGGTTGGCTACGCAGCCCTACAATAGAAATATAGAGGATTTTGTAGAATTTAAACACCTTGCAAAGAAAGCCTTACTAAGTAAAATACATCAAAACCAGGAAATATAATTTTATACGTAATCCAGCTATTCTTTTCTTTTTATATGATAACATTTATACCGGTACGAAACTCCATGTAATGTGAAAATATATTTTTCTGAAGGCATATGAATTACCCTGCGCATACTGTTAGGTCTTGAAAACCAGCCTCTGGCTGAAGGCCTTCCAAGACTGTTTGTTTGATACGTCAGAGCTTAACTGGTCATAATCCACTTAAACATATCATTGTGATATATATATGTAAATTACGTGAAGCTTTATATACTGGGCTATGTTGTATACATGTCATATGTTGTCAGCTAACACATGTGGATGGAAATCGATTGTATACTGATTTAAATCTTAAATAAACACGTCCAAATATTTTCAAAAAAAAAAAAAAAAATTGATGCTGCAAAGGTAGCATTTGACGCTTCTAGGGATGCATTTTATGCAGCTAGGGCAGTACTTAATGAATCTCAGGGTCGTGTTAATGTGCTCACCAAAGAGTTCACCGATTCTGTGAATCGGCGTAACCAAATATCATCTGCTATACAAATGGAACGGGATTACCGCCGGGAACTGGCCTCAAAAAGTGCTCTTTTTGATGAGGAGGTTTCGGATGCTGACCTGTCATCAGTATCCTTTGAGGATACAGCTTCCTCCACACCTAATGATGTAGTATGTAAAGATGAGGTTTCGGATGCTGACCTGTCATCAGTATTCTATGAGGAGGCTGATTCCTACAATGATAAATTACCAGGTGATGCTGACCTATTTTCAGCATCCAGTCAGGTTCAAATGGACACCATGGAGGAAGACCCTAATGCTTCTTCTTCACCGGTGACTATGGATGAGGCCTTGGTCATAGTAGGTAAAGAAAGCCCTACCTCAGAATCAATGGAGATGGGCCTGGGTGATGATATTTAGTAATTGACATAGTTTGACTAGAACCCATCTCATTGCTATATTTTGTAAATAAGCTTGCCCCAACAACTAAACAATTTAGTGATCAATTCTAAAATATGAATAATACATCAGAAGCAGTTTAGGATAGGACATAGAGTTATATCAATAAGCGGTTAAAGTCATTCAACAGCTAGCAAAAAAAGAATTTCATAAGTAAGTAAGATTTTCCATTGTTCCGAGCTAGGTGTACATAGTGAAGATTAGAATTAGGATTCTGTCCCTGTTCTCGGGGGTTTTAGCATAAGATTCATGACAATGGAAAGAAGTAGAGCCGTCATTAGAGTAAATTAAGTAGGTTGTATATAATAGAGTGTAAGACGATATCTGGGATAATATATCAGTAGGTTGTATATAATAGAACTTAAGACTATATCTGGGATAAAATCTAAGTAGGTTGTACATAATAGATTTGTATATAATAGAGTTAAAGACTTTATCTAGGCTAATATTTTTAACCGTACTAGGGTAGAAAGAAATAGGTTGGTGAGTCTTTTTTTTTTGGTACATTCATGGCAAGCGACTTTTTCATGAATGTCCTGCAAACAATACGAGCAATATATATCTGTTGAGAATTGAGGTGTTTGCCATTGTTGCTTCTGTTGTTCAAGGACGGCGTGGTGGCATCATTTTTCTTCTACAGATGTTAGGAGTAGGGCTTGGGATTTCAGCAAAGAATTGAGGTGTTTGCCATTGTTGCTTCTGTTGTTCAAGGACGGCGTGGTGGCACTATGATTCTTTGTCTGTGTCTGAGAAGTGTTTTAGATAAAAGTCGCAAGCAGTGTTTGTGTATATTTATAAAACTATGTTGGTGTATTGTTTTATTGAATATGATAGCATGAATACTGCTTAAAGTGTGTTCTCTGGATGAAAGTGAGTAATGGTTTTTAAAATGATTATCACAATGATCTACTCAATTTTGACTGAACCTTGATAAAATGCAGAGGACATGCTGCTAGAGCCCGTTGTCTGAAAAGATAAATGAATCTTCCAATAAAAGGGGAAGACATGCTGCCAAGAAAATCTTCAGGAAATTTAACATGCATAATGCAATTTTAGATTAAAACGGGAATTTCTTGATATTGAGACTTTTTTCAAAATTTACCAGAAATAAAAGACGAATTGTTATTCTTTTTAGGTGTGCTGTCAAAATAACCATGTATTGTCTGCTGCCAATGATATCAGCGAGCTAAAATGTGAGTTCAACCTATTCCCTAATGTATAAAGTATTATATTCAACTTAATTATCTTCCAACCGAGATTTATGAATGATCAAAAAAATATAAACTCTAAACTACTTTAAATGTTTATGTTTGTTAAGTGCACTGCATTACTAGAAGTAAACATACTTTTCTCAAACATGCTATCATCCCCACTAAACATATCAGTTACTTTCACTTTCTGGCTATACCTTTTGTATACATTAAGTGTCTGTGGCAACAGTCAGTTTCCATGGTAACTGTAATATTATGAAGATTAGTTTCCATGGTAACTGTAATATTATGAAGATTACATTTTCGGAAAATAAAGAAATAATTAATCAATAGATACAGTCTAAATAATTGAACCAATATTGATTCTATCATTTATATTTTGTCAATCTACAGGGAAGGCCCAAGATGACAGCACCTCTTCAAATTCGCCACTATCGCATGCAGTGCAGCTGCAAAGACTCCGTGCCTCAAGTTCACAGCCTTAGTGTATGATGCAGTGAAGATACAAATAGTTTCCCGTCACCCTGCGATTTCCAGTAATTATTTGATAACCAGCGAGTGAGTGTATCCTTCAAATAAATTTGATATAGCAGTAGTTGCATTGAGGCAAGACGAGTTTGTCCCAGGGAGCGAGTGAATTCTATTGTGTAATTATGTATAACCAGAGAAAAAAATAAAATATTTTATACATTAATCAGTGGTTTATTATTACTCATGTATCCTTATAGACTGTTATCCCAGGCAGATATATGCAAGAATTTAGGTACCTGTAAGAAAGATAAAAATAAAAATGGCCTGCCCTCACCAATTGAAAGAAATCCACAAGTTGCTGAAAATATTTCATGGCATCCTTAGGCCTAAAAAAAAAAGTTGTGTTCCGGTATCCCAACTGACCTTACATTTTAGGGGCTGACCCAAATTTTTTGGGGCAATTTCTTTTTTTTTTAAATGAGAAAATTTAGGACATTTTTTATGACTTTACCACTGGCCTCTGAACGCACTAAACCCACCACGTCATTTGCGTGAAAAACTCGGCAAGGTTAGATCACTGACTCAGTGCGCCTTTAAAAGTGGATACCCAATTAGAGGGTGTTCTATGACCTGTCCACAATCCCGGCGCCGAAGGCGCTGGTTGCACTTAACCAGAAGTCAGAACGGGCGCCGCCATCTTGGATTGTGCCGCCATCTTGGATTGTGCCGCCATCTTGGATTAAGGTGTCACAACACAAATTTATGCTATGTGATAACAATAATATAAATCAACCTTTGATAGTTCCTGAGGTTGATAATAATTATACCTACCCCCCCTTATATGGACCCAAGGAATTCAATGGTTCTTTCAGTTTGTTGCTAGTACAGCTGGTTGCCTAGCAACGGCTATTCTAATTGTTTATCTGCCTACCAACACACATTTCCATGGCCCTAAGGTTGATTATAATCATATCTACCCCCCCTAATATGGATGCAAGGAATTCAATGGTTCTATCGGTTTGTTGCTAATACAGCTGGTTGCCTAGCAACGGCTATTCTAATTGTTTATCTGCCTAGCACCACACATTTCCATGGTCCTAAGGTTGATTATAATCATACCTATCCCCCCCCCTAATATGGACACAAGGAATTCAATGGTTCTATTGGTTTGTTGCTAATTCAGCTGGTTGCCTAGCAACTGCTATTCTAATTGTTTATCTGCCTAGCAACACACATTTCCATGGTCCTAAGGTTGATTATAATCATACCTACCCCCCCTAATATGGACACAAGGAATTCAATGGTTCTATTGGTTCGTTGCTAATCCAGCTAGTTGCCTAGCAACGGCTATTCGAATTGTTTATCTGCCTAGCAACACACATTTCCATGGTCCTGAAGTTGATTATAATCATATCTACCCCTATAATATGGACCAAAGAAATTCAATGGTTCTATCGGTTTATTGCTAATACAGCTGGTTGCCTAGCAAGGCTATTCTAATTGTTTATCTGCCTAGCACCACACATTTCCATGGTCCTAAGGTTGATTATAATCATACCTAACCCCCTAATACAGACGCAAGGAATTCAATGGTTCTATTGGTTTGTTGCTAATACAGCTGGTTGCCTAGCAACGGCTATTCTAATTGTTTATCTGCCTAGCAACACACATTTACATGGTCCTAAGGTTGATTATAGTCATACCTACCCCCCCTAATATGGATGCAAGGAATTCAATGGTTCTATTGGTTTGTTGCTACTCCAGCTGGTTGCCTAGCAAAGGCTATTCTAATTGTTTATCTGCCTAGCAACACACATTTCCATGGTCCTAAGGTTGATTATAATCATACCTATCCTCTAATATGGACGCAAGGAATTCAATGGTTCTATTGGTTTGTTGCTGCTCCAGCTGGTTGCCTAGCAACGGCTATTCTAATTGTTTATCTGCCTAGCAACACACATTTCCGTACTCCCTAACATGGACCCAAGGAATTCATAGGAAATGCCATATTTGAAGTAATATCATCGTTTCCCCTGATAACCCCTTCCCGGCCCTGCTTTTTTGGT
This sequence comes from Harmothoe impar, assembly GCA_947462335.1. Classification (NCBI taxonomy): domain Eukaryota; kingdom Metazoa; phylum Annelida; class Polychaeta; order Phyllodocida; family Polynoidae; genus Harmothoe; species Harmothoe impar. Next base: position 66,739,235 of record OX381710.1, on the reverse strand, counting down.
GTCTTGAATAGGTTCCCTTTAAGGTGTCACAGTACAAAAAGTTTTTGGTATCCATGGTAACCAAGGGGTCACGCTTTGAGGTCAAAGTCAAGGTCACAGGTCGGTGCGGCACTTGAAAAATTGATCATATTCAGACTATGCTTTTTCCATGGCAACTAGCGCAAAATCTAATCTGACTCCCCTATTGACGGACATTTCTAAAAGATGGGAAATGACGTCAGCTTTTGTTTAAGGCGTCATTTATGAACGCCATCAAATTTTGAACCACATTTGGAGCCACTCGATAGTGAAAAAGAGGAAAATATTAGAACATCACTGTGCCATTTAGTACCGTGACACCTTAATAAGGCCAAATGGGTGGGTTTTAGACCCGTTTTTGATGTTTTATGAAGGATTTAGCTGTTCTTCTCTGGATTTCTTGCCTTGATATGGATAGAAGGGGTATTGATGCCACTAATTTTACCATAGATCATTTGTTTCATTAAACATTCACTTCCAAAAGAGACAATTTGGGCCCGAAGTGAGGTTGGTGCTGCTTGGCACAGAAATTGATGTCGAGGCATTTTTTACAATTTTGACTTCAGAGGCCCTAAAAATAGTCATAAATAGCTTGAATAATGTTTGCCCGATTCAAAAAAGTTGGGAATATCCCTTGGAAATATGATTCAAGAGATTTTGTTGAATTTTTAATTGTGTTGTTAAGGGTTGTCAAGGTAAACTTATGACATATGTATCGGAAAATCCCTCATTTTCATCCAAAAAGTGCAAATTTGGGCCTACATCTAATGATATTGGCCCCATATTGATTGTTTTTGTGCTCTCAAGATTGAGATGGGGCCTTAACCACATGTAGAATATTGTTGCGTGTGTATTGGGGCATCTGGTCAGTGTAGTATGATATATCTTAGTCAGATTCAGTTTTTCACTAGAGGTCACAGAATAGAGGTAGCTGTTTTTACATCAAAAACTGCAAAAAATAGCCTTAAAGGCACCCCTTAGACATACTTTAAAGGGCTCTGTGGTCAAAAATAAATACATTTTTCACAAAATGACTTCAAATTCATGTTAGGGGAGGAAATATCTTTATTTTGTGGCAAAAGTGAAACATTTTTGGGAAAGCCCCCATACCTATCAAACATACCAACCATGTGGACATTATGTTTCTTCGAATGCAAGAATTGCGGTTGTTGCCGCGAAAAAAAATGCCTGAAGCATTTTTTTACGCGGCAACAACCGCAATTCTTGTTTCCAGTTTTTGTATTTTGGTGCGTATGTCGTTTTGCATCCAAACTCTTCATTTGTAGTATAGCCTGCGATCCCGCCTGCGATACCCACGGCCGTAGCGCAGTGTTGAACACCTTTGCAATTGCATTCGATTTGACATTCATTACTAACCCACACACCCAGCTTACCCTGAGTCATCTGTGAGGCCACTCACACGCTCAATTTCTACATCAATCGCACAATAATGCACTTGCTTAATTAACCTCCCATGACCCAGTGGGCACACAACACTGAATCAACATTGATAACTGGTTGTCAATGTTGGTTCAATGTTGAATCAACGTTGATTCAATGTTAAAGTGAATTTTATGCCCACTGGGGATGATGTAAAAATATCACCCTCCTGTACTGAAAGAAAAATTGTAACCTAGTAAATAGTAAAAGTTATACAACATTGTATAACGTTATATAACGTTTCTCTAAAGCTCCTTACTATGGCATAACGTTATATAACGTTTTAAAACGTTATTTTGACGTAAAACAACTTTTCTTTTGTTAGCTGGGAATGCTATTTTATTGGGACAAATCTACCAGATGAAAATAAATGATCACTTAATGACATACTTCAGACACTGGTGGACATGAGGCTGCAGCTCAGCTGCTTCAATCTGCATACATTGTTGTTTGGGCACCACTCCATGATACATGTGCCCCAGCACCTGGGTCAGCTGTTTGTAGCATAGGTTGAGCTTACCCTGGTCATAGCACAAGCCCTCCACTACACACACACCTGGGGGGCTGAAGACCAGGTTAGATAACCCAGCCCCATGAGGTGCCACCACCAGCACAGCACGGCCGAACAGTCTCCGGGTAGCATTCAAGGATGGTGGTGGTTTATCTCCAAATACATGGACGCGTAGATTGTAAGTCTTGCCCGCTGATTCCAGCATCTTGAGGATTGCATTGTGGTGGCTGAACCAGCGTTTGGTAGAGCGCTTAATGAGGATGATGGTATCCTTGGGAAGGTCTTTCTCCACTTTGGCTCTGAGGATGATGGATAAGGCATTGATGGTAGAAATGGCTGCATTTCCACAGGAGGTACCGCCCGGGATGTAAGCCACCTTACTGTGCACAGTACCGGACACAAGACGGTCCGCAGCGATACCCAAGTCCTTCATAAAAGCCTTAATGAATGAGTTCTTAGAGGAAACATGGACCTTTACATCCTGATTTGCTTGCAGGAAAGGAAGAGCCAGGGCAAGTCTGGGGAGATCCTCCACGACAAAGTGAAAATACCCTTCACCCCAGAATTGGGATATGCTGAATACCTTCTCATACAAATGAGTTAATTTTAAGTCCTTTACTCTGCCTGGGTACTTCCTCTTACAGCGGACTAATAAAATATAGTTATTTCCTGTTATAAAATCACCAGAGGTTGTGATGTAAGCATCATGTACAACCTGAATATATCCCAGTCCAACCATTGTGGAGTTATGGTTCTGATCTTGCCATCCCTTTAAGGCTTTAGACCTGTAATAATGCTCACTGATGATGCTAGATTCCATGTCTGCCCTTGTATTCACATAACCATAAACTGCATCAGCAGTGCATTTCAAGTTCCCATTGTCCCGATAAAACTGTGATTTTGTTTTTAATAGATCACATGTTGAGCTATGGATATCATACAACCTTGGACTTATGAAACCAGCAAAGAGAGGCCTTTCAATGGCAAGGACAATGGTTCTTGCATTGTTCATATGCTTGAACCTGGCAAAATAATCTACAGAATAGGCATCAAATTTTGTTAATTTCTGGTTATTTTTTCTCTTGGGTTTTATGGGTGACACATAGTTCACAAGCTCTCTCTGGAATAATATTTGATTTTTGAAGTTCAGCAAGATATTTGACAACTGTATAGGAGAAAGCTGGGTTGGGATATTTGTTTGGTTATCCATGAACCAGTAGTTGGCAAGTTGAGGACTTTGAGGATTTACTAGCAGTAGAGCTGTTAGCTGCCTCTGTCCCAAATAGGTTATAACGCCTATTGTAATCAGGATGATACAGACCCGTCTTTTGGTGGCCATCTTTCTGTATGGGTGCTACCTCTGAAAAGGAAAAGGAGGAAGAGGATTGTAACAATCATTCATATATCATAATATAATATTAAATACCAATACAAACGGCAGTCCAAGGCTTGGAAAATCAGGCGGTAGATTCCCATTCAAAGTATATTCAACATCCATTCATTGTTTTGCTTCAGGCCATATCTAACACGCGATGTATTCCTCTGTACAAAGGTCAGGCTGCAAAACGATATATGAACTAAAACCTCCATATCAATATCATATCCTCATACTCATAGACATGTCTACATTGGATTCTCCTTATAGTATCCTTCTCCTTCACCTTATTTTCGATGGTCCCTTTTCCTGTTCTATATTTCAAGCCAACGCCTTTTCTGCTCATGGATTCCAAAAGGGGAAATCCCTCGTGTTTGTATCTCTGACCTTTTGTTACATGTGTATACAGCTGATAATTGGCATGAATTGTACACAACTTCATCAGGCTTACACTACCACTGCATCAAAATCTCTATTTAAGCATATTTAAGTGTACCAAAATAACAGGGAAATGTCCTGGAAAGGTCGTTTGGAGCTTGCCATGAAGTATAAGAAATCTTAAATTTACCGGAAATGTCGTTTGACATTTCCGGTAAATTTAAGGTAAACGTAAATTTGTCAGAAATGTCATTTGACATTTCCGGTAAATTTAAAATTTCCAGGATATTTAAGGTAAACTAAAATTTCATGGAAATTACATTTGGAAGAGAAAAATATGTCTATAATACTAACAATGTATAGAAGTAGAGAATATTATCCTTGACAACTCATTTATGAGAATAAGTGAAATTAATTATTTTAGTTGTAATTGGTTACCCACAATACTTAACAGGGGAGTTAGGGGAGACTCATCCCGTTATTATACATCATTTTAAGGAGTACAACCCGTGATACTTAACAGGGAAGTTAGGGGAGACTCATCCCATTATTATGCATCATATTTAGGGGTACAACCCGTGATACTTAACAGGGAAGTTAGGGGAGACTCATCCCATTATTATGCATCATATTTAGGGGTACAACCTGGGATACTTAAGAGAGGACTTGGGGGACACCCCCCCCTTCCTATTCACCTAACACACACCTGCCCGCATCTGTGAGCGAATGCTGTCCCTACAGTGCAGCAGGTTTAACAATGGGAGGTGTGAGGGACTAGGAAGCTGTGGTCCAGTCGCCCTGTCTACATGCCTGCAGTCAAACAATGGTTAGTGTGTGACCTACATACATATACTAGCCAATAGGAAGCCTTCAGCATTAGACAGTCTGGATTTTGAAACATTCAGCAGTTGTAAACGGACAGCAGCACATGTATGAGCTCCTGGTAGTAGTATTTGCTCAGGGTGGGTATTTTAGTTATGATTCCTTCTAATTATCCCAAATCGATATATTGCTATTGAATCAATGTTGAAAGGTGGTACTACTTAGTATAAGACAGCATTCTTTTGATTAATTAATTATACATGTATTATATTGCAACAGTATTTATACTTGCCTATTATATATATGGGGGCGGGTGCCGGCCCCCCTGGAGGCTCCCCCGGCCGCCGGGGGGCGGGTGCCGGCCCCCCAGCCCCCCAGTCCCCCTGGAGGCTCCCCCGGCCGACGGGGGGCGGGTGCCGGCCCCCCAGCCCCCCAGTCCCCCTGGAGGCTCCCCCGGCCGCCGGGGGTGGCTGCCGGCCCCTCAGAACTCTGAAGGCTGCTAATAAATGATGGAATTGATGAATAAATACCCTCTATTGACCCCCCCCCCCCCGCCAATAAATATATTGCCTACCTTCGATAAAAGTACATGAAAAGAATAAGCAAGTATAGGTGAGCTTAGTTATATATGCAAATAAGTAAGGGTGGAGCAATTATAGCAATACACATTAAAAATATGTAAATGTCATTAAATGTGCTTAAATGTCGTTTATGGAAAACCAGCATCTGGACCTTGACATTATGTTTAATCACCTTTAAGTACCACCTTTCCAGGCCATTTAATCAACTAAAATCAACTTAAATTCAACTTAAATGTCGACTGAAAGTGTTCTTTTAAGTACACCAAAAGTTACTTAAATGTCGGAGATTGACATTTAAGTGTTGCCTTAAATGTACTTAAATGTGACATTTAAGTCATAAAAATGACATTTAAGGTACACTTAAATAGGAGTTCTCACGCAGTGTACCATGGTAGGGATCTTGTTGAATGAGATAGTATGCCCATATACAGCAGTGAGTGCACTAACAGATTTCTGCCATGGTGCCCTATGCCAACTTCTAAATATAATGAGTATTACAAACTAAACAGACTTTCCTTTCTTTTTCAAAAAAATCAAAAAAGTGAAACGATATGGTTGGAAACATTTTTGTGCCATGGTACATGATGCTGTGTGAATATGTGTGAATTTGTTTGAATATGTGTGAGTATGTGCCACTTCTTGTCCTATGGGGTATGGTGTCATATTGTGCCAATTAGTTCCATAGGACAACAGTCACACAAAGTCCACGTTCCAGAAACTAAGTAAAACTAATTTGCTGGGAAGCTTCTGCATATCCTGTACTGGCCCTGCATCTGCCATAAAATCACCATCTCTTATTATTGGTAGTTTTTACCTTATAACTATTTGTATAAACTGCACTTGAGGTCCCTGTCCAGCCATATACAGAGTTGTATAAACTCAATGCTAGTATATGGTTATATGAGGGAGTTCTCAGCAAGACATTGCTCATAGACATGTCTACATTGGATTCTCCTTATAGTATCCTTCTCCTTCACCTTATTTTCCGTGGTCCCTTTTCCTGTTCTATATTTCAAGCCAACGCCTTTTCTGCTCATGTATTCCAAAAGGGGAAATCCCTCGTGTTTGTATCTCCTGTAAAGTTCTACAACTATAAAACATGATGTGCGATCTGAAGTTTCTTGTGTTGATATTGTATGCTTATCGTTAGACAAAATAAAATTAAAAAACTTTTGCTTCTTGTTTGACCGGGCCCTGATGGGTTCCTGGCAATATGTGTGTATACATGTATATACACTCTAGTAGGCTTAGAAGAACATGGATGATGTGTGTATATATATTTGACCTAATATGATAATACAATAATGAGGTGTGGATGGGGTCATGGGTCTCGCCAACGTGGTGTTATGACCAGAGTTGTGTTATGTGCCAGAGTGGGTACTATTGCTTAAGCTGAGACTCCACTACCCGATTTTTTGGGTAATTCCCACAATCCAATCATGCAGTTCTATACAGTTTGATGGGGATAAACAGAGGCATATTTCCTGTGTTAAGTTGTGCTTGAATCGGCCGATCAGAGCCACATGGACAGTGGGGCACCAGATATACAAAAATCGAACAAGTTTGAAATAAGATCGGGAGACAAACTTGACCTGTGATGCAAAATCGGGACCTAGTTCGGGACCTAAATCGTGCTATATAGCCTTGGCAATTCTATTTTCTACTTGTTTATTAACAAAAACATTATTTGTAAACATTGGCCTATGGAAGTACCCATTGTCTACTGTATATAAATGTTATGGTATATACCTGAGTCTGATTCGTGAGAATAGCACCAATTTGAGAGAAAAAAATCGGTTAGTGGAGCCTCAGCTTTAAGGCTGAAATCCACAGAAGCAGATTTTGGTATATTACCTCACATATGAATGGTACGATCAGACAAGATGTATATGACATTGATTTCTTTCATTTCTATGAGGCAATGTCTTGCCGAGAACTCCCTCATATAACCATATACTAGCATTGAGTTTATACAACTCTGTATATGGCTGGACAGGGACCTCAAGTGCAGTTTATACAAATAGTTATAAGGTAAAAACTACCAATAATAAGAGATGGTGATTTTATGGCAGATGCAGGGCCAGTACAGGATATGCAGAAGCTTCCCAGCAAATTAGTTTTACTTAGTTTCTGGAACGTGGACTTTGTGTGACTGTTGTCCTATGGAACTAATTGGCACAATATGACACCATACCCCATAGGACAAGAAGTGGCACATACTCACACATATTCAAACAAATTCACACATATTCACACAGCATCATGTACCATGGCACAAAAATGTTTCCAACCATATCGTTTCACTTTTTTGATTTTTTTGAAAAAGAAATGAAAGTCTGTTTAGTTTGTAATACTCATTATATTTAGAAGTTGGCATAGGGCACCATGGCAGAAATCTGTTAGTGCACTCACTGCTGTATATGGGCATACTATCTCATTCAACAAGATCCCTACCATGGTAGTGTAGGCCTGATGATGTTGTGTACAATTCATGCCAATTATCAGCTGTATACACATGTAACAAAAGGTCAGAGCTTTATCTAAACAAGATTACCAGAGGCTCCTCTTCATGCCGCTTTAATCAAATCATATGGTGTGTTTTTCAATCACTAATGGAACTTGATAGAATTAGAGGTGTATAGCTAGGTCTAAGTTGCATTGACAACATGTTATTATGGTTGTAAACAATGAAAATGATTCCATTTCACCCATGAGAATAACAAGGAACAACAAAGATGACACCTGGTGTCAAAACCATGCACTATTCCAACCTGACAAAGTGATAATGGTTATGTTTGAAGATGTGTGAGTGTGTGCGAGAAGGGAAACTAGGTGACACTGCATCACACAAATACCTGTTATGTGTGACACCAGGTGTCATCAAAGTTGATTGTACCCCTTCGCTATAAGTATCTAAACAGGGTCCCAATGTATTGTGAATCACACAATGCACCTGTCCTTCTATTAACATTCATTATGTATATAAATAGATGCCATATCATTTTAATGAAAGCAGCATTAAGAGGTCCAGATGCTAGACACCTTTCCTCTGGTAATCATGTTGAGATAAAAGCCTGGCTATCTCCTGCTGCTCATGTGAACTCTAATGTTGATGGTTATAATGGTACATATATTCATCAGCCCTATGTTGAAATGCTAGGAACCTGATCAAATAAGTTTGTACAAACCAGCAGCACACACACCAATAGTGTGATATGACTATCTATGTCAAATACTGCTGGTTGTAAAAAGTATTACAGTATTTCCTATCTTTTTTAGTAATTCATAATTAAAATCAAAATACATGACTAAACATTTTGGTTTAGGGCATTATATATTTTGTCATTTGTGTGAATAAACTTTTTAAAAATCTGTCAGAACTGTGTGAATCTGCTCCATGGAACACTGTGTCAGTGTGTGTGAGTCTGTTACATGGTATACATGTCACACAAAATGCACGGAACGAGCACACAGTTCCAGGGGTGAAACAATCTGGAACTAATTTGCTGGGTTCAGACTCATCAAAACAATGAGCCCGGAGACATTTAAGATTATTAAATTTATTTAAGATCATCGCTGGCCACGATCACCTTGCATACTGGTAAGATGGTCCCACTAGTGACTACTAGCACTAGTAATATTATTGTATATATCAACCCCTGGTTCTTTCATTTTCTCCTTTTTTGGGGGAAAAATGATAACACACCCATAACCAAACCCAATTGCCTTTAGCTTTACTGATGTAGGCCTACCCCGAAGGCCTACCATAGTCTACCATTGCTATGTGAAGGGCACGCCCGGGATAGCTCTCCTAGGTGCGCGGACAAACGTTAACAGTGCAATCTTAACACAGAATTACGATCGTCTTAATTATCTTAAAATTAGTCTTAATCTTTTTCTTTCTGCCTGAGATTGAGACATTTTAAAATGTAAGATTAAGATTGTGCTGTAAACGTTTGTCCGCGTACCTGGGAGAGCTATCCCGTATTTGCATGAGGCAGGACGGGGCCCACAGTGTGCATTACACCCCAAGATGGTAGTGCTTTGGTCTAGCTTTAAGATTATTGATTTTAAGATTATTGATTTTAAGATTGGAAAGATTTTAAGATTGGAAAGATTTTCTTGTCGACGCTCCCTCGTGAGTATATCCACAAAATGTAAGGTAGAGGGGGCTTGAAGTAAGAGGAGAATGACATCTCCTGCCTTCAGTCGATCTTGCCGCTTCAACCCCTAAGAACTTCCTGGTCACAAAGAAGAAGATCAGGTTAGATATCAAGAAAATTAAGAAAGAAAGATCGACCTTTAAAGTTGCCCCTCATATAGAGGGATGCTGAGACTACAAACAATAAAAGGTTCAAATAGAACCAGACACGTGTTACATGCCATACCGTTTTCATTCTTTATAGAAAGGTCCACTATGTCCAAATAATATGATTAAATGATCTCAATGGAAAAAGCTTTTCCAGTTAACTTATCTGAATTAAATTTGACGATATGTACAATACATCCTAAGAACATCAACAGTATAGAGCTTAGTCACCATATTTGTGGGTAAGGGAAATAACCATAAGGCTAGGCACTAACTATCTTAGATATAGATAGGCCTAATGTATGGCACTGCCTACTAAGTACTGCATATGGATCTATAGATGATGTTGGCATCTAATTTGATGTATGTGGCCAATGGTCTCCAGAATGTAGTGTGAGGCAGATACGACTTAGCCTTCTCACATAAGAAAGAGTGGACATGAAAACAGGTCTTGTTATTGACCTCTCCTTGGTCAGCAAACTCACCTCCTCACCTCTCTCACAGGCCTCATCTGGCCTGTCTATTGATTATGTACACTTATTGCCCCCACTCTACTCTTGCATAATTATACCATCCACCTTACCTGCATGCTACTCAGTACTCATATATCCAAGTACTGGTTTCAGGGGCGAATCCAGAGGGGGGGTTCTGGGGGTCAGGACCCCCCCTTTTGGAAAAAAATTTAAATTTTTTAATGATAATTTGATCCGCCGCGAGTCACGGCGCGTCACTTTTCGGTACTTTGGTGTTTGGTGGACCCCCCCTTTTCAAATTCCTGGGTCCGCCCCTGGGTTTTGACTCCCCCTCTTTTGATGGGTCGACTGCTGTTGACTCTTCAGGAATGGAGAGTCAAACTCATTTAACTCTCCTCTACAGGTGTCATGTGGGAAATAAAGTATGACTCTGGCTGTCAGAGTCGTGGTAACTCCTCTACTTTTCTCTGTGTACAAAACTGGCGCTATCTTAATTCCAGAGGCATTATCGCGACACATGGGTTGTTACAATACCACATGCATTCTTGGTTTATATGTGTATATGTTGGTCTGTTGCAGACCGTACCGCTGTGATAATGCACTGGGCTGCTGACCCTGGCAATTGTACAAGATAGGCGCTTATTCAAGGTTTTTTCCACATGTGTTCTTGGCCAATAAACATATTTATGTGTGTAGGTCTCTTTTCTAAACACTTTTCTAAACACTCTCCTGTCCCACATTTCTAAACACGTTTTGTGGAAATCATATCTCGAACATGAGTTGTTACTCATAACTGAAAATGATAGATAAGCTGTAAATCCACTGTTTCCCATAATTTATAACTACTTGAAATGATGAAAACATCAGATTTACTAAAAAGAATTACCTAAATAATTGTGAATATGTAATGTAGATTTAGTTCCAGGTCTGTTTTAAGTTTTGAGTAACTGATGGAATTCTCAAGAAACTAGGGCCAAAATGTGCCATTTAGAAAAAAATAGAATGGTTTCCATGGCAACCAGGAAGTGTCATATGTGCCAATTTCCCATAGAAAACATTCCATTTACATTCCAAATATGGAAGGTTAGCATCAAAGATGGAATAATTCTCAGTAGACTGTATTCGCCATAAGGAATTACCCTTAAGCATTTTTGGACATCTTTCACTATTTTGCCATTCTGATGCCTTCTGGTGGCTAAAACCAGAACTAAACAAGGTCTCTTTCCACGTGTCGATCCACAAAATTTTAATGTTTAATTTCTGAATATTGTTTAGATAAAGCATGTTTAAATTCATGTTAAGATAATGCCATGTTTAGGTATAACCATTGTGTTTTAAGTCTGGAAAATGTTTAGTTCTATGATGTGGTATGGTATTTGATTATAGTTCTATATATATGCTTATACGTATTATAGTATGCTAGGGAGTAGATATAACTTCATAACACTCACACTCAGTGTCATCACATTATAAATTACCTATAATAACCAACAGAAAGTAACCAATGGGTATGTACAACATGATGACTGTGAGAACATTGCTGTATATATGTTTTTATATTCCACAAAATAGGTATCTCTATATCAGCCAGAAAAGTACTTCTATGAGCGTAACTGCCACCTAATGAACTAAACTACAAGTGTTTGATATCTAAACATGTGTGTTTAATGAGTAAATACCTAAACATAATATCTAGATATTTACATTGAATGTGTTTAAAGTCTAAGCTGTTATCTTTTAGCATGTTTAACACAGCCACATAATTTATTATGTCTGTATGTAATTTCGAACTACACAAATAGACAAACAGTGTGCATTATGCATATCAGCCTGTAGACATGTGTGCAATGCCATTCATGTTAGAGGTGAGATTATAAGATATTAATGTGTCTGTTTATACCTACTCAGAATTGACTAAGAACCCATATTAATATTAATGAAAATATACATGACCACTCACACACTAACAAATAGGAACATGACCACGTTATTGTTATTCTCTTAAATAATGTCGAAGAAAACTTGCATCTATAAAATGATGCTAACTGTATAATAGCAAATGCTTTCTACATGCATAAACATATCTCCAATTTGCTGCAACTGACAAAATACAGGACTTGTTCCTGTCAGTTGCAGGTGAAATAAAAATCTTTGAAATGAATTGAAATGAATTGACATATACTATAGACATATTGGTTTTCAAACTTCCTGCGGCTGGGTAAATTGGAAAGGGTCCTACCTCGTAAAACTCACATTGGCTGCTGATCCATCTTCAGGTTCTGCTTCTTAGTTCTATTCACAATCACCCACACACTATATACACAACTTGTTGACTTTAGACAATAGTGCCATATGTGAACAACAGCTGGCCAGACTATATACCAGTCCAACTCAAATCAGGACTGGGACCCCAATAGTGCTCTGCCTGCATGTGAGTAGGTCGTACACCCGTTATTTAAGGCCAAAGTCTTTATGGGGGTCACTCCCATCCTATTCGATGGATCGAATAAGGCAAAAAAAGTTGGGGGAATGTATTCCGGGTGTATAATTATAGGAACAGGGAGATGTTGGTTATACTGTAATGCATAGGAACTATACAGAGACGTTTGATCACAGAGCGAGGGAAAGAGAGGGGGTGGGGGGGGAGGGAGATAGCAGGGTGTTATAGGTGTCAGGGACTAAAACTCTATTATTTGGAATTGTTGAGTAGGCTTACTAAGGGGTTAATAACGCGCGTCCATACTCGCCCACATGGGTGTGCGGAAATACATCGTCTGGATAATCTTAAGCCTATTATCTAAAAATGTGCATTATGTGATGATCACCATTGGTCAACATACACTCACCTAGGGTAAAGTGTCCTAAAGTGCCCATGAGTCAACGACTTGGACCTCTGTTCAATTTGTCCATTATTCTAGGAACTCTACTGTATTCGGCTAACAAGTAGGGGCATTATCAGAATTGATATGATAGTTATCCTGGCATATTGGACTTTCCAGCCAATAAGGCTACAACTTCCATATTCATGCCCATGAGGCATTATAGGCTTGCACTACATAAGAGTTTTATTTTTTCTTTACAAGTACCATGAGTCAACCACTGTAGTACCTTGAGTCAGCCACAACATATTATCAGTCAGCTGCTACAGACTAGATTGTATATTTTTGTACTAAATGCAAGGAAAGGGTAAATTTCTTCTTGAGTGATGTCAGACAGAGTGTAAATTTAATACATTAACCAATTTTAGTTATGGCTAACTGTATTCCTTGACCAAATCACACTATAGCAAATATCACTTCATTTATTACTTCCACTTCATGTCAAAGTGGCTGGCAAAATATCAGAAACACAGCTCCAAATGCATAATATTACCAAAAGTGTGGTATTTTTGACTGACAGTGGGGGAGACTAGATCTGTATTTCCAAAAATGGTAAAATAGCATGTGCTGTATTTGTCTATATTGTACCAATATAAATATGGTGAAATCCAATAAAATAATCATTGATTACTTCAAATTGGTACAAAAACCCAAGCGAAATGGCCGACTCAAGGTACATGGCCGACTCAAAGACAGTTTACCCTATACTTCTATTTTACAGCACTATTGTTTGGTGCTAAATAATTGTACTATCGCGGGCAAACCCCTAACACCCATTATCTTTTATTCTATATTGGGGACTCTGCCCCCAAATCCCCATTTCCTTCCACAACTCAGCCATCCCCCAGTGGCGCTGCCACCTATCATTCTCTATGTATACTCAAGGTCTACCAATGCATATAAGATTATACTTCTAAGATCATACACACTGATAAGAAAAGTAATGTAGATTACCTAGATGTGCGTTCCGACCTCCAACTCATACTCCTAGTACATCGATACCTATACTCAGAGGTGCATGGTGGAAAGGACTTTAGCATTAACATTTAAAGAGCCATTACAAATGGGAGAGTCACTCGTTCCTCTAACAGTTGTGAATCAATTATTTAATTACCCTAATGACTATAAACTCAGCTACAGAAAAAGCCCGCTTTACAGAGCATTATTATGCATAGACATAAATAGTCTGATTAATTTATAACCTATGTCGATCAATACTGTGACATGGTTCTACTGATATTGTCATAATATATCACAAACTGTTGCCTTGGATTAAATATATACTTGTAACTTATTCATTTATGAACATGCAATTGTCCAATTATGACAAACAAAGCTAGAGATGGATCCTCATGTCATGTACTGATGACTGAATGATAAACCAATGTAGAGGTAATAATTCCATTCTTTATTCGGCTGATTCCACCCAGCTATGAATACATTACATGGATTATCAAATATAAGATTTAATTATGAATATACACATACGGGTGAATATGTTTTAAGTTCACAGAGAGAAGATGTAGAATCACTGTAACTCCAGCCCCGATCACTGAGGTAACTCTCCCCACAACTCTAAAGTGACTCCCAATCATTAGGGAGTCTTAGAACAGAGTCATTTTAGAGTCCTGCTAATTTTAAGGAGTCACGTTAGAGTCCTGGGGAGAGTTACCTCAGTGATCAAGTCGGGAGTCACAGTGATTCTACTTCTTTTCTGTATGTTCTTCCCTAAATGAGTTGAAACAATGACTTTACATGGACCAACAACCCAAGCAGTCTACTGCATTCCAGAGCTACAAACGCTCTACAAACTCATATCACTTATCAATATGGATATATGCACAAACTCATTCAGTGCATGAATTATTATTCATTAATATGACTATACCCAGTCAGCATTGATCCCAGGGCCCATATGTGTTTTACTTGGGCCAGCTGGGCTTGCCAATATCTGGGTTAGGGTCCTTTTTGTCCAGGGCTACCAACCAGCAAATTAGTTTGAGTTAGTGTCTGGAACGTGCACCTTGTGTGACTGTTGTTCCATGTAACTGATTGACACAATATGACACTAGACACCATAGGACAAGAAATGGCACACATTCACACATATTCACACATATTCAAACATACTCACACAGCATTATATACCCTGGCACAAAAACTATTCGGACCATGTTTTTTCACTTTTTTTTTATTCTTTCGGAAAAAGAAATGTAGAGAGTTATATTTGTAATACTCCTGATATTGAGTAGAAGTTGGCATAGGGCACCATGGCAGAAATCTGTTTGTGCACTATTGAGTGTGCTGATTCATTCACCAAGACTTCTACCATGGTAGCGTAGGCATGATGCAGTTGTGTACAATTCATGCCAACCATTAACTATGTTCATATGTTGAGGAAGGTTAGACCTTTATACAAATAAGATTACCAGAGGATAGGTGTCTAAAGTCTGTCTCTCTAATTACCAGTTTAATCAAAATCACATGGCATGTACAGTCAACTCTCACTTAACGACCACCCCTCCAGTGCGACCACCCCGCCATTAAGACCATTATTTGAAAGTCCCAACCATTTTTCCCTTTGTTTCAATGTAAAAAACTTCCTCTAATGCGACCACCCCTCTAATGCGACCACCTCACCCTGCGACCACTAAAATTTCAGTCCGAAATCACATATTCTTCCTCTAATGCGACCACTAAAACAAAACAAAAACAGAGAATTAATTGGATGTTTAGAGGCGATTATTGAACCACACAAAGGCCTGGTGGTAATTATTACTCCTCCTCCCCTCCCCCCTCCACATCATGGCCATGGCAGCTTTCACTCAAGAGACTCGGATGTTGTGAGTTATAACACACACTTATTGTTCCCTTACTACAGGTGTCAAAGCACCCCCCCCCACCACCACCAGAAGTCCGTGCCCTCCCCCGCCCTTGGCTAGGTGGGAGGGGGAGGGGGTACTCCAGTAGGGTGGGTTGGCTGAGGCAAGGGACTTTGATGCTCTCCTTCTAACCCCCCCCCCCCCCTCCTCCCCAACGTCACATTCAGAGGCAGCGGGTGTTTCTACCTTTTATTCCACCCGACATATATTTAAGATGAAGTGACAGGGGGGAGGGGGATGTGCTCTTTAAATTATATAAAACATGGCACGCTCCCCTCCATATCAACATGTGTAATATATAAATAACCTATATAAATTATGTTTTAATTACTAGTTACCTCCTATGGCAAAACGTTGACAAACAATTAAGGCTCTATCATGAATTTCCCGGAACTCAAGAGCTTACTTCCTCTAATGCGACCACCCCTCTATTGCGACCACTTTTGGAAAGTCCTAAGGGTGGTCGTATTTGAGGGAGTTGACTGTATCTCAATATCTAATGAAACTTGGTAGCATTAGAGGTGTATGGCCAGGTCTTATATACATCGATAACATTGTATCATGGTTATACACCATGATAATGATTCCACTTTACCCATGACAATATCAGGGAACAACAAAGGTGGCACCTGGTGTCAAAACCCTGTACTATTTCTACCTAACTAAGTGATAATAGTAATGTTTGAAGATGTGTGAGTGTGTGCCAGAAGTGAAACTAGGTGACACTGCATCACACAAATACCTGCACTGTGTGATACCAGGTGTCATCAAAGTTGATTGTTCCCCTTTTCTCGACTAAAGAGAATGATCATCTTTAGATATAAGTATTTAAATATGGGTCCAATGTATTATGAATCAGACAATGCACCTGTCCTTCTATTAAGATCCATTAGGTATAAAGATGCATGCCATATAAATCTAGTTAAAGCAGAATTAAGAGGTCCAGATGGTAGACACCTTTCCACTGGTCATCATAGTTGGATATTTTGAATCTGGGCTGGCCCACCTGGAATCCCACTGGTAGCCCTGGACAAAAAGGACCATAACCCAGATATGGACCAATCAGCTTGCCCACGTAAAAGCACATATGGGTCCCACGAAGCAATGTTGGCTGGGTATTGACACTTTTTATGCTGTTAATAAACCAGTGGTCAACTGCAGACGCACCCTATGAAAAGGACCATAAATATTATATTCACAACTGGTGGTCAGATTGTCTTGTCTCGAAACATATACGAAACGAATATCCTGAGAGGATTTCTTTTTTAAATTTCTCAGAGGCAAAGCCTATGCATTTCTATAGATGAAAGTGAGCATATCTTAAATAAATTCTGCCCAGATTGGGGCAGGGGGTGGGAGGAATTTTGACCTTTTTGAGGAGGGGGGTCCATTGGGGTCCATCTCCTCTGTTCCTTTACTTTATCATGATTCAAGTCAGCACACAATTACATATTTAAGGTCTGTTTTGGATCATAATGATACCAGAGAGCCTTTCCATAAGTTTGGTGTTTTTTACGATAGCCGGTAAAATTAAAGAGAGCGATTTAACGAGAGCGAAAATGGTCAAAAATGAGTGTATTTCATAACCAGCTATCTTAACTTTACTTATAGCGATATCGTAAAATATTTTAGAGATACCGCGTTATGAAACACTCTCAGCCTGCGCTACCTTTACTTTGTTAAATTTTGACGATATCGTTAAAACCGCTCTCGGTAAATGTCAGCTCTCGTAAAGTTGTCCGGGGCCCATCCTATTTGGTCAAATAGTGCGCACCAGTACGGAATTCCCTGGAAAAGCCCCATGTGACATCATATTCAGCCTTGATCGGATACCTTCTACGCAGTGTTGGATATCTACCATTAGTCGGTTCTTTGAATTATTATGCGGATGCAGACATATGTTTCATTATCGCTATTCATATCTTATGGTACCATGCAGCTGTCAATATTAGTAATTTATTGACTGCAATACGGGAAAGCGTGCTGTGTTGTGAGCGATAATAGGTGCATTCACAACCCATGTTGCCGGTAAGTTTCTACAATAGCGTACGGTATATTTCACATTGGTATAGTCTGAATAATATTTATATTCGAAGGTAAATATATTATCAACACAATGTATGTAGTTGACGCTGCACCTTGATTGCCCTATATAATATATTAAACAGTCTTATTTACATTATTGAATATTTACCGGTATCGTGACTTCCCTCCCCTATTGTTATTTACTATGCACCCCTAATAGGTCAAGTGTTAATATTTGCATCTTTATTTCTTCCATATGTGCATCTATCTATACCAGAATATCTGGGTCAGATCAGAAATTCATGCAGAAAGTGGGTTTTCTGCATTCCTACAGCTACAGAATAAAAATAAATGTTCCAATTATTTAAATTTTTTTTTGTGTATTAGAAAACACTCTAGGCTTTCAGAAAAAATTAAAATTTTTCATGTGCGGTGATTTTTCTCCGATATATGGGTCCCCAAAGGTGAAAAAAGGGCAAAAATCAAGGTTTTTAGGCCTATACACATGTTTTACCAGGTCCCCATGTCACCCTAGACCTTGTAAACCTTTCCTAAACTACATTTCCCATTAGCTATATACCCCATGTGGATAATCAACCTTAGTTCAATGGGCTGGTGACCCTTAATTTTTCGCCTAGGCCCTAGATGTTCATCAACTACTAGTCTCCGAGGCATCCGTAACAGTAATGTTTGGGCCTATATCTTCAATAATAATATTCACAACATTTACTAAATAGGTACAATAGAAAGGGTCCATATGGGTGGTGGCCTGACAAAAAAATTTCTGGGCCAACTCAATTATTTCTATGCGTTATGTCCCATATGCTATTTTGGAACTCGCATTACTGTTACAGATGCCTCAACCCTAATATGCGTCTATATGTCTTAATAAGGTAAATTGAAGTATTTCTTCCACCCCAGCTAACAAAAAACGTTTTCAGAACGTTTTAAAACGTTTGTATATGGTTTGGTAGCAAACGTTTGTTTCCAAACGTTTTGAAACGTTTTGAAAATGTTTGGAAACAAGCGTTTATGTGAAAACCTTGTCGCACAGTTTTGTAAGGTTTGTTAGTGACACGTTCAGCAACCTTTCTATGTATTTAACATAATTTAACTCCAAAGAAACCTCTCGAAACATTGTTAGCCATTCACATATTAATATGTAGTTTTGGATTTGGTTAAGATCACTTTTTGGGTTGGGGAAGGGGTTGTAAAACAGTTCAACCCCTCCCAAGGCGGAAAACATTTTGACCGTTCTTGAGGAGGGGGGGGGGGCTAAAATATTCTGGTCTTTCTTAGCAAATAAACATTTACATTTCACAGTCAGCCCCATTGGGAATCGAGCCAGGGATCTTTAGGTTCTCAGCCCAAAGCCTTGCCAACTGAGCCACTGTGACAGCTAACATATGGCTGTAAGAATGTAGCATGGGTCCATAACAGACCCTTTACTGCTGCTGCCCCTAGGCCCTTCTATATATGATACACACTTCTCTAGCAACGGGGATCTATTCCCTGGAAGAGCATATTTTTTTGTGATGATGAGAAAGGCAAAGTGACCATGAGAGAGGTGACATGGGATATAAAGGGAATCTCAAAAGATTAGGTGACATTGCTTGGGACCTACGAGAGGCGACCTACACTAGGAACTGACATGTGAGGCAACCTGCACGAGGGTTGAAATGTGTCATGGTGGATTGGGGGGGGGGTGTATTTGTGCATCACCAAACATCTAAGTAGAGTTGACCCCATCAGCTAAAAGAAACTTTTTTGTATAACCATTTGCAACCCACTTGGTGGACCACCATTGTAATACTAAAAGCCCCACAGAGAAGTGAACCCAAGATCCTTAGATCCATAGTTCTGGGCTCTCCTGTCTGGGCTACAGAGGCTGTTGATAGAAGTACACAGAGACAGCCAAGTAAAGAGAAGAACGTAGTTGAGATGTAAATCTCTATAGTTCTGGGCTCTGAACCATGTAACATTAGGGACCTTTAGCAACCATGTAAAAGCTCATAAACACAGACATAGCAGTGCTGAAAGGATAGGATACGTCTGGGTTAAATGAGCTACGCCGGGTTTGCTAAAGGTCCCTTTTACTAGGGCTGTAAAGGTCAAAACGTTTAGGTATATATGTATTGGTATAACAGTCAACTTCCTCCAATCCAGCCAACCTTAAGACTATCCAAAACTGATCGCATTAGAGAGGCGGCTGCACTGGAGGGAGTCAATGGGGACCTTTAGCAAACCCAATGTAACTCATTAAACCCAGACGTGGTAATGCTACCACAGTAGTATTGTTTGTATCGGAACAGGACTATGCTTAAGTACTGTTTATTACTCATTGGACTTGCAGCCAATCAGAGGCATCCATTTGACCGGAAGTGACCCCCTCATTTGCATAATGGGTCACTTCCGGTGTACCCGCCAATCAGAGGCCTCCATTTGACTGGAAGTGACCCCTCATTTGCATAATAGACCACACCCCCGTGACCGGAAGTGACCTACTTAAGATGACCGGAAGTGACGTCACCTGACCTACTTAGGGGGGATAAGCGATGACCGGAAGTGACAGAGGTGACCCAATTTCTTTTTAAATGTGGTCACGTGACTGGAGGTGACCAAATAATTAACATGTCTGATGATCACCTGCTGTTTGCTGTATGAAGTTTTTTGTATACGCTCTCATTGAACACCTTAATCTCCTAATGACACTTGATCCTCTTATAGATGTAACACACCTCCAGATCAAAAACAAGATTTGAATCCAGGGTGGAAGGAAGGACCCAGCTGAAAACAGGATTAGCTCACTCTCTCTTAAGCAGCTCATCTCCAGAGGTGTGTATAAGGGGTGGGGGGAAGAAAAAGAATATCATTCACTCACACTTTCTCTACAACCCTCACCATGAGTAGTATAATAATAATAATAATAATAATAATAATAATAATAATAATAATATGTATCGGAGTCTGAATGTACACATCAGACATGTCAGAGGAGGATCTTTTTGATTTCTTTAGTAGTTAATTAACTGGGGGAGAAGAAGAAGAAGAAGGGGGAGGGGGGGTGCATAGGGGGAGAGGGGGGAGGGGGGGAGGGGGCGCTTTTGGGGTGGGGGGAGGGGAGGGGGGAGGGGGGTACTTTGGGGTGGTGGGGGCACTTTGGGGAGGGGGGGCCCTTTGGGAGTGAGTGTCTCTTTGGGGGGAAAAAAAGAAAAAAAAAGAAAAAAAAACTTTATTTAATTAAGAGACTCGCCTCCTCTTTGGATGCGAGTCTCTTAATTCTTTTTTCTGTTTAGATTTCGTATGAAAATAAAAACACAACAATTTTCATTTTATATTTTTTATTTTTTTCTCCTAATGCAATTCTAAAGTATAACATTTTTTGGTACACTGAAATGTTACAATTGAAAATATGCAGAGGATAAAACCAATGTATCTCTACAATCTGCAGGAAAGTTAGTAAAATTTACTTTGAAAAAAAAAGCCATCAAGATTACACTCCAACTAATGGTAGTTCTGTACTTATTAGTACATTACTGCAATAGGGTAGTTTTCATATCAACCCTTAAGACATGAACAGTCTAGTTCTAAAATTACCCCAAGGGATCCTGTGTTGACCTCTTTAACATTGACACATAAGTAGGAGGTGTTTCAATGCACCTGACAAGCAGGATTCGCTGGTATAGTGGTCATGGTTCAGGTCTATGGATTTGAAGCTGGGGGTTCAAATCTCCAAGATGTGGAATATGCGAGCCCTTTTAGAACTCAGGTCTGCATGTAAAGTAGTTTCTACTGTAGGTCTACAGCAGAATTTACTGGAACCAAAGTTGCCCCCAATATTTTCTGTACAGGAACACTACTTACTTCTAACAGTGTACTCACCATGAATAATGTCTCTTAAGCACCTCGACCATGTTCTTCAGCATCTAAAGGTTCGAGATGACACAGATGTATTTGTTCTGTCTCTTGTTCACATATATCCATAGCCACACACTGCAGTATAGAGGAAAAGGATAAAGAATGTGGCCACTGCAATGTCAAGTAAATACTGTAAACCTACATCAAACTACATGACTTTGGCTGTTTTAGCACATGAATGTTCATGGCATAGCCATAGATTTATCAGTATGCTCAAGGTTCTATGCAGGTCACTACCATAGGGAAAAACAGAAAAAAGTGTGCACATGATCAGTGAACTAACGAACATTAACTCAGGTTCAGTTCACCAGTGCCACATAGACAGTTGCATATATGTGTTCTTTATAGTCTATAGCACAGGATGACCAGGGGTCATTTAACACAGCAAACCAGGCTTCAGCAGTGGGGACCACATCAGAGGTGTGCAACTCAATGTGGTTCGGTCTCCTATTTTATGGCTCATATATATTTAGAAGGGCTACACTATGTTGATGTGGAAAAAACTAGACTTCTAGAGTTTACCAAGAGAAAAAACTGATTAAACTTCAGGAAACTATAAACTCTGCCATCTCAAGTTCCTCACAGAAAAGCAACTGAAGTATTCCAGGAGGACCATAAGATAAATGCTTTGAAGTCATGCCTGATGTTTCACAGAGAAGGGTTTGATTCATATTCATACTAGAGATCTCTTGGACATGCACTAACAACATTTAGATGATTGCCCAAATTAAATAGAATCATATGAATCTTGGCCTTACACTTTATGTCTTTCCATGTGAAAGAAGCAAGTATAATTCACTGGTTGGCCTAAGAAGGACAGTCTAGTCTGATGATACAAATTATTTTATACTATATACTTTACTAGACAAATTTACTATATTGTTTCCATCATAGTATTTAGATGTTTTGAAACACTAGGAACATTAGGTCTAGAGAATAAGGTACCATAGTGTTTGTATTTGAAGTAAGACTTCTTAACAGGATTCCTTTTCTGGTGGATATTTTTGAACAAGGTGTCATGTTCAGAGTCAGTGAAATGCTCCTAATACATGGATTTTCTCTTCTACTTCCACTCCCCCTTATTAAAATTATTGACATATTGTTATTTCTTCTCGTGTCTCAACAGACAACCCTCTTCGGGTCCTGCTGCAATAAATATTTTCTTCACTTGTTGCTACTGGAACTAAATTCAATATACATTTTATCCTCCCTTTTAAGACAGACTGTAGATGTAGATATCAATAAGGAGAAATCATTGCTGCTTGGCCATGAACGTATGAACGTATTCCATCTATTCTAGCTGGGGAATCCAGATTGTGTGCATCAAAGCAGAAAATGACATGGGACATTGAGCTTGGCGCCTCTTCTTGAGATTCACTCACATCTTCCATATTCACTCCCCAGCTGATACTGCTGCCACATAAGGTCTAGACACCACTAGTGACATATTTATACTTTTGTTCCTCTAAAAGTCACATTATTCCCTTTGTATGTTTCCTCTAAAATTGCTTAGCAATCACACTTGATTCCCTACAACAGATATGAGTGAAACAACATACCACTTACTCTATGTTGCCATCATGCATAAAAATACAACCCTGTTGAGTCCATACACCAGGACTGCATTCATGCATTACCCTGACCATCTGGGTATAGACAATTTTCAGTTGCCAGAACTGTACTTAACTATCATGACAGTAACCAAGGAAATGACCATAAAGCCCCTTTAGGGCAAATCATTATGAGATCCAATATGAGGCTGGCACTGTCTGGACCCTTCCCTATTTTTGTTTTAGGAGGGCAGGACATGTCTCTCACCAGGGGGCATCGCAGCATCGTGTGACCTTATTTATCTACTTCCGGTTGGGCATGCACCTAGGTGGTCATGAGGATCGTTATTAGGACACTATCTCATACTGGGATGCTATTGGTTTATAGTATTCACATGACTGACACATGCTTATCACCTCAGAAGGCTTGGGAGGGAGAGAAGTAGGGAAGGGTAGGCGAAAGGAGGCAAGGGAAAGGGGGCTAAGCATGGTATCGGGGATTGGAGAAGATGCATGCAGGATATAAAAGCTTCCCGAAATAGAGTACAGCTGACAGCTGAATATAATATAGTCCTTTGTAAATCATTGTGAATCATAGCAAATAACAAGTGGTGAGTGGAGAATACTCATTACCGTCATGTGCAGACAAGAGCATTTAATTCCCTGAGATTTCAGATGATTGATGTAATTCTAAGAATTGATAGAAAAATGATTTAAGGACAGATGCCGGCTAGAAGTAAGATACTCTGGTAGGTAGCTTTCAATCAGTATCAAGGGCGAAATGTCCATATATTATATAATGCATTGTGCAGCTTTATCATATAATATTTGGAATAGCAGTAGAGAGAATGTAGGAGAAGTAGTAAGTTGAGAAGGATATCAAAAATTAAAGATGGGCATAGCTGCAGGAAATTAAATGATTGGAGGATGTCAGTGCAGAGGGAGTACAATTAGATATATATTGTTATTGTCCTGACTTGGCATGGGCAATCAATTCGAATTATACAAACTGACCTTGGAGTGAACTGGTCTGTGTGTTCAATTAGAAATCTTATCCAAGTTTGATCTAAACTAATTTTCAACTCATTGGTGTGAGAACACATGATGCCAACTCTAATCATTCTGACGCACCTCTAGAATGTGGGTACAAACTTCACCATTACTGCTTATATTCAGTCCCATTGTACTTCCTGATTCAAGTCCTTGTGAACTAAATTGGATGGTCTTAGCCAAGAGCAGTGACATATTCATGTTGGAAGTGAGAGAAATCAGGTCCTCAAAAATAGTTTTTAGAGGCGAGAGGTGAGAAGCGAGAGGCGAGAATCAGATGTTAGCTATAGGGCATGTATATTAAACCAACACAACATCGCTAAACTTAAAATATAAGCCAACCTTGGCCCCAATGGCACTTCACATATAACTGCTCTGAGGCATTGTTGAACAATCAGTTGGTACTATTTTCCCTATTTGCTCACCAGTAAATGTCATTGGTAGACAAGCTCTAGATTATACTGTGGGTATTTTTGAAGCAGGTTTCCCACAGAATGAGCATGTGGGTCATGCCATGGCCCAACACCCCATATCCCCTTCACACATGCCTGCTATCTCCCCCTGGTGGACACCCTGGGTATACATTGATCATGGTATATGAAACCTGGGATTGCTCCCAGGAGGGTGACCAGACTTATACTCCGCTCAGGTATTTATCCTATTGTTCTCACTGTAGGTTTATTCTCATATTTCCCTTCTGCTACCTTGAGCGGAGGATTTTGAGGTGCTGTCCGGAGGTTTTGTGGGTACTGTCCGGAGATTTTGTGGATGCTGTCCGGAGGTTTTTCCACATAATCTCCTGAGGAGGTTTTGTGGGTTCTTTCCCATTTAAAACCCTGCTTTTAATGGGACTCGAACTTAGATTGGTGAAGGTTCCAATCTAAAGTTCTACACCCTAACAGCTCGGCCACAGGGGATGACCTATATGAAGCATGTTAGAACACATACAATATTCTCAATTATAATTTGTCTATTCTCACTGATGCAAGGGAAATGCTATTCAAATTGAGGAATAGGAATACATGGATGTTGCCTTGCACAAGGAGGGACTATGGTAAAATATACATTGAAAAAGAAAACGAAAAACGTCCTGGCAATCTGCTGATTCGATCTCACTACCATTGGATGGTGAGTTCTAAATGATAACCACTGTACCACAGAGGACCATGACTGTAGACACTGAATAAGTATAATGTTTAAGGTCCCTAGACTAGTACATGGGGTTATTCCCAAACTATTCACCCATGACAAGCCAATTACTCCCTTATGTAAGATGGCCAATGCAGGTAGAATGTGTGGGTACGACCCCCACTCTAACCACATTACGTTTTCCTAACAAATGGCATAATAACACCATGTAATGTAACTAGATAAGTACTGTAATACATAAAATGGAGTATAAGCTAGAAAACCTCCTTGGAGCTGTAGTATTTGCTGTAAAACCTCCTCCGCTACGCCTCGGAGGTTTTACAGCAAATACTACAGCACCGCGGAGGTTTTCCATCACATATTTACCATAGCATTTCCTGTTTTGGTGGCCAGGTTTGGTGGATTCACTCTTGTCCTGCTGGGAAATATATTTCACTTTTCCTAGAACATGTCATCGAGAAATGTTAGCAATATTGCCTGCTGTGGTGTCCATGCTAAAGGTTTGGTGAATGTCAGTTCAGCAGGCCTCAAGCCATACAAGGATGCAGACCCAGTAGGAAGATGATTGAGGGGGGGGGGCAATGCCTCTTCTCCAGAGGGACACAATCATGTTTTACTTGTCCACTTTTTGTTTTACACTCCTATGCCCATCTGTAACCATCCTCTAGGCGTGACAGATTGATATATGGCCACCATGTCTTTCTGTTTTTGTGCCTGCATAGTCACCTCCTTACTCAAGGGCTTCTGTCCCACTGTGCTCTACCAGAAATTCCCAGGGTAGTGAGGCAGTGTCAATACATGGCAAAATGCCGCCATATGAGCAGCTAGTGGGAGGCACCTTATACATCTGAAGATTGTTTGAATCATAATGTAATTCCTGCTACTCTCCGCCAAGATGGGTGGTATTTGTGGCATGATTACTACAATTTCCTAACAAGCATATTCTACCCATCTTGTCATTGATGTTCTTATTCTTTTCTGAGATACAATAACCTTAACTAATGCATATGGTCCATATGGTAAATATGGCGGTAAATGACGTTGTCAAGGGATCATGGCAAAGCCATGGTTCAAATCTTTTTCAGGGGTATTTTAGGGGGATTTCATGGCCATTTTCGAATTAGCCATGAAAAAGTATAGTTAATAATTGTATCAACCCAAATTGGAAGGATTAATACGCACATCAAGCAGGTTAAGAGAAAGTAGACATGACATTTATTGTGATTTTGAGTGTCTTGTCGGAACTATTTTTGCTCAATAGTCGGGGTCTGTGCTCTCTGACCCCCATGAATTGCAAACATATATCTTTTGTGTTTTAACGGGGACTGTATACCCGACCCCCCCCCCTTATTTTACCACTTTATATAAGAATATAGTTCCCATCTACTAACATACTAACTACATAACTTTGAAATCCGTCATCTTGGGTTGTGTGCTTCGTCATGGATAAACAATGACATTTCATCTCCAAATCAACTGTAGATACCCTTCATATGACTTCTTATTTATCTCAGATATATTTTAATATCTATACTTCCTGATAAGCAACTAGTGCAGTATGGGGGTCCATGAATAATAGCAAAAATATCAGCAAAAAGTCGTGAATCGATGCCAGATATTGTCAAGTGGGCCACTCAGTATGCCAATCTCTGATTTTGGCTTAGCTTCTCCCTAGGCCTGATTTCCCCTGGTATAGTGTAATCAATCCTTGGGTGTGCCCCTGGTGGATGTTAACCATGAGGTCATAAATCACAGAAAGTGTGCATATGGGGCTCGCTGGTAAATGGGGGGGTCTGAGAAAAAACCTTTGGGTATCTCATAGATATTTTTTGTGGGTAATGTATATGTGTTGGTTTACCTGCTCATGAAATGTTATGAGTTAAATATAAAAACCGTTGCTATGGCAATGCCTAAAACCTATGCACCCTAGAAACGGTGTCCGGGCGAGTGACATTTAGGGTTTTTCTCCCTAAGGGTAACCATATGAGATCTTATCTGTAATTGGTCCTCATTTATACATTTTTTCTTGTTGAAGTAGGTCTTAAGGGTGACTTTTGGTAGTGTTTGGGACAGTGATAATGGGTATATTACTTGGTATTAGGTCATTTTATGCAGGGCTGTGATGTGAATTTTACCTTAATTTTAGGTACCTAAATATAAATTACTTGCTGTTTTACCTCACCATAGTACAGGGATAGGTAGGCACTACCAATTATATGGAATACAACCCCCACGGTATATACGTTTAGGTGGTATGTCACTTTAGTGGGCCAAAAATCTGTGTATACATGTATGTTTCCATTGAAAATACCTTGCAATAATACAAAAATGTCACTCGGGCGGACATTTTCCCCTTAAGATGACATATCTGTCCCTAGGGTGAATGCAGTAGTCTAGGGTGTGCAAACTGTGATCAAAATTATTTTTTATTACTATGTTAGGTCTTTTGCAACTCTCTCTGGGTGCTTAGAGATTGCAATTACCCATATCTAGTCACCCGACCTGACGTTTTACTTTAATATTGATTAAGTGTTAGGTTGCTAAATACTCATTATATTCATCACTGGTAAAGCGAAGCAGAGAGTTAAATAGACAGCACCTAATTATTTTAAAGAAAAGCCCTAGGATATACTTTAATGTGCTCTATAGCTTTACTGCAGTTGATATCTGGGTATAGCTGTAAATTCTCACTTAAAATAATGGGGAGTGATAATAAAAATGTCACCCGCCCGGACATTTTGCTGGGGTTCTTCAAAGATATGCATGGGTCCAAGACAGGTATATTACTTTATCCAACTTTCAGCTTTGTCACCAATTTATCTGATCTTTTTCTATTACAAATTAGTATACTAGGGCTATTTAACACTTACAAAATGGCGTTCTTGACTCAGTTGCACAGAAACATTAATTATGGAGTACTTAGATTTCATTGAAATAAAGTAAATGAACACACGTAAACAGAACAAAGAATTTTTTATTGTAGTTACTATACATACCCCTGCCCCCTACATGTTTGACTATCTAGATGTATGTACACTATGTACAATCTGTACAATAAAAGGCACACAGAAATACCTTCATCCAGTAGTTAGTATTTAGGGAAAGAAAGAGTATTCCTGGCAGATGATAACAGAGGTATCACTGGGTCAAGCTCCGACATCCAGGAATACAGGGAGGAAAGAAGAGTGTTCCCAGCAGGTGATCCAAGGTGGATCCCTGGGTTACAAGCTCCGACATCTGAGAACACAGGCAGTTTGGGGATAGTGTGTTAGTAAAACAGAGGATGAGTCAAGTCTGGGTGTGTGGCTACATGCTTAGTCTTTTTGGCTGGCTTTCTTTCGCTTCCTGATGACTTTCTTGGCCATGCTCTTGGCAGCTGAAGCAACAGAGGTTGGCCTTCCATAGAAACGGGCACGGCGGGGTGCCACCTCCTCCTCCTCGTCGGACTCAGGGTCTAGCACCTCATCTGCGAAGGGGGTCTCATTGAGAAGGTCGGCTTCGTTGATGGTAGATGGCACGTTGTCATCATCCTCCTCATACTCATCGTCACTCACTGAGACTCCGAGGTTGAAGACAGGCTTCCACCCTGCACATCCCTTCAACATTCTGCCGTCATCCCGCATGCAACATGGGTTGAAGCAGGAGAGGTCCCTGATGTGCAGCACCCCGTCGATCACAACTGCTTGATGTGCCTTGGAGATTCCCTCCACTGAACCTGCAGCCCGACACTTTCGGCACTTACCAGACTTCCTGTTTGCTTCAATCTCTTCCTTGGTCTTGTGAATAAGGATTATTTTGTCTGAGTGCACAGACTTGGCAAAGTCAGCGGCATTCTGAATGATTACCTCTTTCTTTGTCTCTCGGCTGGCTATCCTCTTGATTGCTCCACCAACGCCATCACACGGCCCCTTACCGTGTCCAGCTTCCAGCCACATCCAGGCACACCTGACCCCAAACAGAGTGGCAGAGTCCATCAGCATTTGGCAAATATATCTATTTCTGTACTGGGATGAAGGACTGTCGCTCACAAACCAGACATATTGTAGGTGGGGGTGGTTTTTCTTGATTTTCTTGAGTAGTTCTTCTATAAATGTAAACGTTGACTCAAAACCGTGGGTGTGATCGTCGGTCACTCCAACATAGTTATAGTGGTACTGTTTCCCTTCATCCCCCTCCTCTGGTGTCCAGTCAGGGTCATTAGGATCCTCAGGCAGGTTGGAATAGTCCTTCACCTTCGCCACAATTGCCTTAAGAGTCACCTGAGGCTTGTTGAAATAGGCACTCTGGATCTCTTTTGCGTAATCAGTGGGCCAGTTCTCGGCATAATCTACTTGTATTAAGGCTTGGTGCATTGGGAGACGTTCCTTTAAGGTCTTAAGTGCCTCGTTCTGAGTATGCACCTGAATACAGTGCTCCCGGAATGCAGGCAGTAGCTGCATCATCTTGTGCAAGAAGGTGTGTTTGGTAACCACCCTTTGGAAGAGACGTTGACCACTCTCCTTCTTTTCGTTCTCCTCCTCATTTTTTTTCTTGTCCTTCTTCTTGTTCTCTCCTGGTGATATCTCTTCTTCTCCTTCCACTCTCTTTGCTTGAGGTTTGTCCCACACATAGTACTTAACGTGGGTTGAAGGGTTAGCACGCACTATCAGGCGTATCTCTTCATTGCTCAACTCAAGGAGGCTGGTGGTAGACTTTGGCAGGTTCTTAATTGCCTGGCACATGTATGCCATGTTGCTGTGTGTCTTGCATAAACATGCCTGATGCTTCATAACATGGAACAACTTGACCTCTGCAGGCCTGGCCCTACAGAATGTGGGTAGTGACACAATGTCCTCAGGCGAGCATTCAGCAGTGTATTTCTGATGACAATTTACAAGTGTGTCCATCAGCACGACTTTCTGGACCTCTATGTCCTTCTTTTTCCCACCATCCCTCTTCCCTGGAAGCATGGCGGAGTTGGCTGGTTCCTTCATCCATGCTTGAATGACGGCAGCTTTTCTGTCACTCTCCTCTTTCCTGGCTTTTCGGATCTTTGCATCCTTAAAGACATTGTTTCTGTTCAAGCCTATTTCCTTAGAAATAACCTTCTTGGATCCTCTGGGCAGCTTCTTCCTTTTCAGTGCGGGGTCCATATTTAGTTCAGAAAAGATGCGCTGCTTTTCTTTTCTGGACACTCCTGAAATCTGTTTTGTAAGTACCATGTATGGAATGGTTTTGTTCTCTATGCTCTTCCTTGTTTTAGGTGTTAATCGTTCATTCCTGAAGAGGTGCTTGGCAGATTGACGGGGGGAAGCATCTGGCCCCAGATAATTAGAATCGATGTCTCCTCTGACTCTGGGTGGTGACACATCTTTCCCAAACAAGTTCCTGCCCTTTTTCTTGGGCCTACCTCTTTCTACTGGTGTAGGTGCAGGTGTAGGTGGTGCTGGTGGTTGTGTTAGTGCAGCTGCAGGTTCACCGGTGATCTCATCCACTTTCCTCTTCAATTTCACGTTTTTTTCTTTCTCTTGTTTGAGCAAACGCTTTAGATTGTCAACATCCCTCTGGAGAGCACGGGTTGAAGAATGTTGTGACCATCTCTCTCTGTCACACAAGGGTAAAGAAGGTCTACTTTAGATACAGCTCACTATCTTTGGAGAAGAAAACTATTTGACTTTATACCTATTCTGTCTAGTAGTATGTATGAGCGAATGTCCTATATCGTTCTACTTAACTTTTCCCTGCATGCTATACAACCATGTCTGGATTAATGATTGTCGAACATTATGCTAAACCGATATGTCCAGGCAATTGATTTATATCTTTCAATTTTATTCGTTCCCTACATGATATATAGCTAGTTATATTATGGAAATTTATATCAGGGATTCTGACAGGATTTTCTAAATGGACCAATTTGCACTTTGACTAAGAATATATCAACTCTCAGATCTGTATAAACCTCTATGTTCATAATAGGGATTGAGCCTCGTTTTAGGAGGGAAAGGTTTTTTAAAGATTTGAAAGTCTAGACTTGTAAACTATTTCTGCTTACTTTTAGAGAACTCTGTCTATACATGTATTAGCAACCACCCTGGACCCAATTTATTTATGTTTAAAATCACTGAGGATGCTCATAGTGGTAATATGGACCTGCAGCAGCAACTTATAGGAATATGACCATAAAACTTCTCTGATAAGCCAACCAAATTTTGGTTTTTGGAGCCTAATTCGGCATATAGCATTCTCTTAAACGGGGGTTGAATTATCAGGGAGGTTTTTAATCAAGTGAATTATAGTTTTACTATGTTTAAATGGGCCCAAATTCGGCTTATTAATTTGCCTCAAACTAGGGGGTTTGTTTATGAGGGAGGTCGGCTTTTCAGAGAGGTTTTACGGTAGGAAGTTTGGGGATCAAGGGCCATTTTGTTTTGGAATTTGGTGTTCTGGTCTGATAAAGTCCCCCCCCCCCGCACCAGTATGCAGGGCAACACATATGATGGCAACATTTGAAAATATATGGGTCAAATAGAGCTTTTTGAAGCGTTTTGAGAGTACATCAGAACTTTGGTTCTGGATGGAATATTTGACAAATTCTTTCAGTTCTGGAAAGCATATGCGCCATAGGGTGCAGCTATATGAATTTCAATGTCCCATTTGGTATTTTAATGCGGCTATGGCATGGGGCGAGGTCCTGTCAAAATCCCTGATGATATGTGAACATTATGCTAAACTGACATGCCCAAATGAAAGACCTATATACACACTTTTGAATCGTGCTGTGGGCATCTGACGTGGTGGGTGTACACAGTGATGTGTCGGCATGAACGTTAGGCGTGCTGTTAAGAAATTTATTGTTGAAGGTATGATTAGTATTCTACTTTTCAAAGAGTTTCAGTTAATTATATTTTGTACACATAAAGCAAACGATTGCATGCAAGTTACCATAAATATCTTTATTCTAAACAAGAAATATCAAGAAACTGGACAGTTTTATTATTATAATTTACAAACATTTATAGTTTTAGCATACATGTGTAACCACTATTTATTATTCTTCTGTCTCATGGCCTTCCTCAGGCCAAAATACCATGGGAACCAGATAACTAGTGCTTTGGGGCTCTTCAAGGCTTTCCTGTAAAGAACAATGAAAGTAAACGTTGTACCAAACAGAAAATCAACCCAACAGGAATAAACTGTACAGACAAATAAGTCAATCTTTAAGGAACCGGTTGCAACAAGAATTGAGGTATTTCATTATAATTGAATAAGTTGCAGACCATAATTAGAGATAATTACTTTTGGTTATTGAGGTTTGAAGACAGTCTGTTGATGACATTGTCAAGGCTGTGTCGTCGCTGTGCAGAGCGGTCAACCTGCTCACCTCCTGACATCCTGACCTCTGCTTGGGCAGCATCTTGAGACCTCCCTCTGTGGTCCTGAGAGTCATACAGCGTATGGTGGCTTCTTGCCAAGAACCGTGTTGGAGTAGAGCTTCAAGTAAAGTGAGGCAGACTTTAAACCATGTTGACCTACCACCATAGTATTTCATAAAATTTAGGATTGCATTGAGGAAATCTAGTAACCAATGAAGGGGTTAATGTACCCTTTAAGTACAGGGGTCTCAAATGAGTGCAGGTCTAGAATCCCTTTAAAACCTAAAACCTCTCTTCAAAGGAACTCATATAGGCCTAGGCTCGTGTATAAGCCCAGGCGGTAACAGGGAATTGAAATGTACAAGCACAGGCCACTTAAACAGGCCATTAATCTATATCTCTATTGACTTTTGTGTAGACCAGTGTACTTACTTTGCATCTTGGACCTCCTCACTGGAGATCTCAGTAGGAACCTGGTGTTGGCACTCTGTGGGTGCAGGGACCTCACCAAAGCCCAGCTGTTTCTTGGCTTTCCCTCTGGACCTCTGTGGTGGGCTGATGGGAACCGAGCCGAGATCCTCGATGAGATCCATATCATCAGGCAGGGACCTTGGGCGTGGCCTGCGTGGC
Source organism: Harmothoe impar (assembly GCA_947462335.1). Lineage (NCBI taxonomy): Eukaryota > Metazoa > Annelida > Polychaeta > Phyllodocida > Polynoidae > Harmothoe > Harmothoe impar. The sequence continues at coordinate 66,705,890 of OX381710.1, read as the reverse complement.
TCCACCGTGGACTCGGAAGTAGTGCTGGATATTAAGTGATTACAATTATAATTGGAAACTTACTGCAGGCATGGGATTGGGTTTAGAAGAAAAATCCAAAAAGCAGCCAAAAGATGTGATCTGCGGGGGATTTTGTATGATTTGCATGGCATAAATCCCTCTAAAAACTAAGACCCCCCCCCCCTATTAATGTGAAAATATTTTTTCATTGGATCTGCACAAATCACAGGGATGACTTTTTTGGCCATAAAAATCCGGAAATCCGGATAAATCCGGAAGAATCCCATGCCTGTTACTGTGTAGCCACTTGTCACTTGATAATAGTTTCTTCTATATGATATATGTATCTACATACATGCACTGTATACTAATTTGTATTTTTTTTAAATAGTAATTTAGATAGATCTGAATAGTAATTTAGATAATATCTAGGTCACCCAATTATGGCATAGGCTCTACCAAATAACATGCAAAAATGCACTCATGCTTACTTCATGACCTCCTGGTGTAGGTCCACCATGACTGCAAACTCCTGTAAGTGTAAGGGAACCTCTGTGCGGGAGCCACACATACTCCTGTATTCTCCCCTGGTCCTGGACCTTCCCCGTGGCCTGGCAGTAGGGCTAGAAGTAAAAATATCCACAATTAGCATGATCTTAACATGATAACATTTGACCATAAATTCCCCGGGAACGTCATATGACATTTCCGGTATATTTAAGATGACCTTAAATTCCCTGGGAACGTCGTATGACATTTCCGGTATAATTATTTAAGATGACCTTAAATTCCCTGGGTATGTCATATGACATTCCCAGTGAATTTTAGTTCCTCTTAAATTTACTGGAAAGTTACTGCATTCAAAAAATATTAATGTGGTCATAGTATTACATAGTCGGAACAGGGGTGGGAATACCAAATGTACTACAAAATGTATGATATGTGGCCATATAAGAGACCCAAAATAATGTGTCCTTGGGTAAATGTCTTCTTATCAGCTTATTCAACTCTTCTGATATGTGTATCTCACCAACTAGACAGGAGAAAAAAGTATCCTAGCATGAGGTTAGTGGACACTGGTCCCATAACTGGCATTTATCCCGTTATTATGAAGCATGTTGAAGACATCAAGAGGGGTCCAACCCGTGAAACGTCTCAAGGAAGTTAGGTGGCATTTATCCCGTTATTATAAATCATTTTGAAGACATCTAGAGGGGTCCAACCCGTGGTACTTATCAGGGGAGTTGGGTGGCATTTGAGCCGTTATTATAAATCATTTTTGAAGACATCTAGAGGGGTCCAACCCGTGATACTTCTCAGGGGAGTTCGGTGGCATTTAACCCATTATTATAAATCATTTTGAAGACATCTAGAGGGGTACAACCCGTGATACTAATCAGGAGAGTATGGGGACCTCAATTTCGTTATCATGTATTACTAATTAGTGGACACTGGTCCCGTTATTTTACATTATTTTGAAGGGCATACAACCTGTGATAATAACCAAGGGAGTTAGTGGACATGGGTCCCGTTATTTTACAACTAATTCCTCACAAATATTATAAGATTGGGTTTTTGAATTATAATGCCATCTTAGCCTCACACACACACACATGCCCCTAGCTGTTATGCCCGTACCGCTGAGTGAATGCTGTCACCACAGTGCAGCAGGTATAACAATAGAGGTGCGACTGAGCATTGGGCTAAGCCTAGACACATTGTCTAGCTGCATGTACTTGAACAATGGATACTGTGCGACCTACATAGAACAATTAATGGGATGCCTTCAGTAGTGGTCAGTTAGCATTTTGATTTTGGTACGTTTGACTGCTTGAGAAATGTATGCTTTAAGAAATCACACCCCCACAGCCAGAATCAAAGCCCATCGGCCCTTGGACCAGCTTTAGTGGGTGCCCCAAATATATTTTAAGTATACGGTTATCAAAAATATATGGTACCTGAGATTGGTCCTCCTGACTGGGGACCTGCTTTCTGTCCTGGTGTTGCTACGGGTACTGCTGTTTGGGTCTCTGGTCTCTTGACTGGGGACCTCCACCTCCATGAAATCTGGGTCTGCGGGTTTCACCTGGGCAGTACTTCTACTCACTGAAAGGCTAGAAATGAATTCATATACAGTGCTTCCATTAAAATGTCAGATAGATGTTTGGTAGACATGGCAAGTATATTACTGTACTTAGTTATCAGGTCCAAGCAACAGCCAGGAGGATAGGGCGTCCTGTATGGTAAAGTCCGCCCTCATTCCCGGGGACGGTTTTACCCCCCCCCCCCCCCCCACACCTCCTCCCCTGCCCTACCTCTACTCCACTCCCATACAAACTCTCCCCTGCCTCGTCTCAGGCAGCCACCCCGGCTACCCGCCTACCGTAGCCCCTTCCCGGTCTTGCCTTGGGCAGAGGGCCGGGAAAGACCCGGGAATGAGAGGGTCTCCCCCGAAAAAGGGAAAATCGTAATAATATAAAGTATATAATATTTTGTTGTTTGCTCAAATAACTAAGAAGTGTGTATTCGGTTATATAAACATAGCCTAGGTACGTCTACTGCATCTAGCTCAGAGGTGTGGAGGTCCAGCCCCTGTAGCACCTAATGTGGGGAAAACTGTGACAGGAGCATCTCACAGGTACATCGCACCTAATGGTGTGGAGGCTGACTGCCACACCTCTAGTGTAGGCCGGGGGGGGGGGGGGGGGGGTAGCATCAAGAAAAGCCGAAGTTAGTATTCATGTGTAAGTCTTCAGTCAGTTGGTCCTGTAACTTGTAAGCTGGGTGGAAACTGACCCAGTCTCAGAAAAACTGACAGATATTGCTATTTTCCGTTCTAAATGCCTATGGACGTGCCACCTTGGTACTGTATTGCATCAAGGAGAATTATGGAGTTACACTTGTATCTCCGTCCAGGCACCCCCCCCCCCTACTCTCTCCCATGTACCATTGGAGCCTGCGTGAAAAGTGTCCAAGTTAGGCCCGGGAATTAAGCCACCAGTGAGTGTGAAAGCCGGGTGGGACTGGATGCTCACACACCTCCCATCAGTGCTAGCTAGTAGGGTGCGCATGGGGGAGGGGAGGGGTGGGGGGGAGGGACGTGCGTGTCTGGTGACGGGGAGCGGGGAGCGGACCAAGTAACAACCCATCGGGGGGTTGCAGGCCTGCCTGCCGCCAACAATGCAAATACCAGGCCCTGCTCAGTGTGTATAGGCCTAGATATAACATCATTAAATGCAATATTTCTCAGTTGCTCCGGTAAGGGGACCTTAGATCTTTTGGATTCACCTAGAGGAGATATGTATCTATCCTTATATATCAGTTGATTTTTTCCAAAAGTTGGCAAAAAAATCACAATCACATTATAGTTCCACATTGCATGAATTTCCAATGAATCTAACCAAATAAAGGCGCTTTGCTCATTCTTGATGTGATTAAAACGTAAAAAAACACAGCAGTATAAAAACTGCATGTTTGGCTTTCCACTGCATCTATTTTTAAACACCAGGTAGGAAATAACATACATAAATCACATGTTTTTTAATACAAATATTGCATGGCAGTGATACACAAGGACGCTGCTATTTCTCACACCCTGGGCGTCCTCCGTTATGAGGGCGCCCCTAGAGTGAGCCATGTACTAGGAAGCTGGAGTTGCCGGGACCTGGTTATGGTCAATTTACTTTTTTTAGAATAGTTTTAGTTGAATATTTTATTAGTACAATTAAACTCTGAAGTATTCAACGTAATAAGCGCACCCCCCTAAAAGGCGCACACACACCCTTTTTGGCTGATTTTCATACTATAAATAACCAAAAATATCTCACTTTTTGACCCCCATTAAACTCTTAACTATTAAAATGTGTCCACAATCTTTTTTAAAGCATATGGAATATACAATGAAGTTACCTCAGTTTTAAAGGAGAATTTTCAATCTTCCGTTCCTTCCTTGGTGAGTTGCCCTGGGTGGGTCTCTTCCTTTTAGAAGGGGTGTCTGTGGAGACTGATTTCACTGGTTTCCTCTTCTTACATGGTAGGACCCCTGTAGGTGCCGCTTCTTCTCCAGCCTGTCTTCTGGAGACCCTTTCAGGGTCATCCACAGCTCTATCTGTTCCAACTTAAAATCAGTATTATCAATAAATGTCATTAATATACTTGAAAAAGGAACCAACATACAAGTATCTATACATAAGGGTCGTGGGTGTAAAATCATTAGTTTCTAAACTGCTCTCAGGAGTCACCATTGCCCAGGAAACATCTACATAGCCCCTTTGAGATATGTCTCAACTCCCAGCTGAATCCTTGACTAATTTGGGGTAGGGGAGTAACAAGGAGAATGGAATTCTTTTTAGATAACTTCCCCTCCGTAACATTATTTATGCATGCACCCTTATATTTACCACAAAATATTACATACCAGAATGACCACCTCACCATTGCGACCATTTTTGAAAAGTCCAAATCATTTCCCCTTTGTTTTAATATGTAAAACTCTCTCTAATGCGACCACCCCTCTAATGAGACTACCCCACCCTCTGACCACCAACATTCCAGTCCTTAATTACATTGTCCTCCCTCTAATGCGACCACTGTGTCCAGGAGACTTTTTCTTTTTTCCCCCATTGAAACCTGGTGCACGTCACAGCAACTGAACCCCTCCTAATCATATAACTAGTGGTCGTAGATCAGAGGGCCAGAAGCCCCCTATCCTCCCTTATTTAGAGCGCAAGAAGCCCTCATGCCCTCAGTCATTCCCTGGACCTATGGTCGCACATCAAAGGGTGGAGTCCCCCCCCTCACATGACTTGTGGTCAGACTTCAGAGGGACAGACCCCCCCCCCCTTTCTCTCTCACCCCCACTCCCTCACCTGACTAGTGGTTGAACATTAGAGGGAGGGCCTAGAAGTCTGGGCCACCACTCAGTTACCCCGACACCCCCTCCTCCTCCATTGCCACTCATTTACCTGACCGGTGCCAATAGTGGTTGTACATTAGAGGCCCAAACGCCCCCGGGCTAACACTCTTTCACCTGACTATGAGAACTTTGCAAGGTCCATTATGAGTTTTAGTAAAGACACATGATAAAATATAGGCTACATACAACTAATAATAAATAGACATGGATATATAAAAGTGGGACTTCAAAACCCTGTTCTCATTGGCTTTGGCAGGCTGACAAAGCGGGACCCCCCCCCCCCCCCCCCGCCTAGTAGAAATTCAAGCCAGGTCTCCCTTTACACTGACTCTCTCTACTGGGACCACACCACTATTGCGACCATTTTTAGATAGTCCCAAGGGTGGTTGACTGTACAGGCATTTACGGTAGTATATTTTGGGTATAACAAACCCAAAAGGTAGTCTACAGTTTTATGATAGCATGGTCCGTGAGTAGATGTGGAGGTAGTGGGCGATCCCTGAGGGTAAAAAGTGATATCACACACACAAAAAGGCTACTTTTTTCTTTTGCAGCAGCTTCAGCTGAATTTTTTAACTTCAACGCCTTTAACTCATCCCTCTTTTTTTTCTTCCTAGCATTGTCCAGGGTGCGAGTGTGGTCCAACTTGTCCTGCGTCATTTTCCCCCTCACCTTCCGCTCTGGATTAGCCTCCTCATATCTCTGTAGATTATGGAAAAAATAACAAGATGGATAATGGAATGGGTTGGTTGTCAGGCATAACATAAATCCCTAAATGTGGGGGTCAGAACATGTTAAAATAAGTTTGTCCCCATTGACTAGGAATATGTGAAAGAATGCAAGCTCAAATTTTGTAACTTTTTGTGAATTTTGTAAGCCCAACCTATAACTTTGAATAAGGTTACAAAGATATGAATTGAGAAATGCATTATTGAGCACCGATAAGTGACAGATAAAATACAAATTTTTAAAATGCTCCCTTAAACAATTATATCTAATTGAATAGTAGCCTTAGACAGGCGTATGAACGTGATATTCCACCACAATAAAATCCCAAGAAAGGATTTTCTCATTAATTTTAATGTCATAACATGCTAATTTCTATGTGTGACGATAATACACTCCTTGGGTTCATTTTGAAGTGTACTATGGTAGGAATGTCATTTGTATCCAATTTATTCCGAATCCGACTATCACTATTTTGGTCTCGATTTTTCAATTATATTGATTTATTTTGAGCTGAGACCAATGGTCAAAACATGGTTTGAAATAAATGTTATCAGTTGTTTATTACGAGTGGTAGCCTACACTTGATGAAGTGTGGGGATTCTGTACTATACAAGCTATGTACAGAGCTAATTCAGACAATTGGCTGCCATGGATTGGTCATTAAAATTAATTTTGATTCACATTCGGAAGTAAATTACCCTAAATATCAGGCCTAGTGGGTACATCATTTTAAAACTAACAAATAAGTTGGTTCTAGTTGGAATTTTTACATATTTTCTTCAGTTTTGGAAAGAATAATTCCTGGACTACCTGTGGTCCGAAGGGTGTATCGATATAATGTTTTTGTCTATGTGATAATCGGAATCTCGGAAATGTTGGTGTATCAATCTGGGGGGTATCGATGACACTTGACAGTCCTATATTATGGGCACCTCTACCATATTAGGGGGATTAGGTATAAAATATATTTTAGGACTCAGTGTATCGTATTGGAGTGTAACAAACTGATTTGTGAGATTTTCATACCTGATTCCGGTACATTCATGCCCATAGAGATGTTCACAACACTTTAAATTTTAACAGGTCAATATTTAGCTCACGATACAATTAGCCTACATTTTCTCAGACATAGATAAATCACCCTTAATTGACACAAAATATGAAATGGATATCCATAGTATTAGGGGATACTGTCAGATACGATTTGGCATCTGATAGTGAATCACTGATACACCTTTAGAAATTAATTTCCTACTGGATTATGCTTTGAATTATGTCAAATATGACAATAATAGGACCCTGCTGGTAAAAGGTCACAGTACTCTATGTTTATATTTTTTTCTGCATAATAAAGCATGATGAATAGTGCTGATTTGTAGGAAATTCATGCTCACTTTCTTTGATTCCTGAGTCCTTTCCTTGTACTCTTGGTTTTCCTTGTTTTTCTTACGATGTCTTGCTGAGCTGTCACAGCTTTTCGACCTCTCCTCTGGGGTCCCCATACCCTAAAACAGAATGGTTATAAATTTTCACAGATATCTGAGAACTGTCTTGTCGAATGATCTCAACCCTACATAGCAAATGCAAGACTTTAGACATACCTTAAGCATGCCAAACACACAGAATCGTGAGGTTAGAACCCCCCCCCCCCTTCCCCTCCCACCACCGCCTCCCCTCCTTGTAGTACTAGTAGTGGGGGATAGTAGTACTACTCAGTACTAGTAATAGGCCGTGCGGTGCGCTCACAGCTTGGTCAAGGGCTGACTGGAGCAATGGGTCGGTGGAGGGTGGGGGGGGGGGTGGTGGGTGGGATTATAGAATCCTCTCTGGGGCAGTGAGCACAAAGTGTCACGCCCGTGTGTTACCTTAAACTGAGCAGGGCGAGTTTGGGGATTAGGTATGGCAAGGGTTAGGGGAGGTAAGTGTCCGCTAGAGGTGTTTTGAAAGAGCCTCCTGGTCTGTCTCCTGGTGACCACCCTGCACACGCCCTGTGTGGTGAGGTGGGGGCCGGGCTGGGGAGCAGGGAGAGAGGTGAGGGGGGGGGGCGAGGGCTACGTGTAGTAGACCCAGGGAATGAGGACGGACTTTTCATGTCACTGTGTCGATCTTAAGAAAAGGCTGTGTCAAAGTGTCGATTTTAGGGGTCTACCCTCATTATACTAGGCCTAGACGCACCTTGCTGCTGTAGGCATGATGTGTTCATGTTTTTGCCATTGTTTTCTGGTTATTTTCATAAATAAATGGATAAAAACGTTAAACATCTACTTACCAGAGTTTGATGTCGTCTGCCAGCACTGCGTCCGTCCGTACAACCAAACAAAAGGTCACATGATCAGTCCCAGCCAATGGCGTGGCAGTTAGACAGTGTAGTTCAGCTATGAAACACCAGGTGTCACTCGGGCGGACATTTTGGTCGCCCGGACATTTTCAATTTCCCGCCTGCTGCTGTGGCACAGTGGTGAGAACCAAAAGTCCTATGCACTGGGCACTTAGGTATGTGTGGGGGGTAAATAACTGACATATTTAGAATAGTTAAATATATCAATGGTAGATAGGAGAAACAATAATGTTAATTTTGTGTCCAGACGAAAATATATGCTATTTCCACAGAAATTACTCATAACCACCTCAGGAAGATGATTACAGAGGAATTCCTCTTTTTTTTTCACCATATATTTTCTACCACTTTCCTCTAATTTTTAATGACCAAAATGACCCCCTGTTCATTATGGGTAATTCAGGGGGGGGTCATATGGCACTCTTTGTTCGCCCGGACATGCCTGTTTACAAAATCTAAAATTCCTCAAAAATATAGAAAAAATGAACCCACTGATACAATATTTGGTCCAAAATGACCGTGAGACATCATGGTATGGGTAATTAATACAAAATTGCATACAGCTAATCTCATTTCCTGAAAATTTTATCTTATATGTAATTTTTTCTTTTTTTGGGGCTATTTTCGGTCAATTTTGGCCTGTTTTAGGTCTCAGAAATCTCAAATATGGATATTTGACCATGAAAACCCATATGTAACATCAAAAACTCATCGACTCGGATGATATGAGAGAAAAAAAATCGAGGAAAAATACATATCCTAAAGATGGGGGCTGGTGGAAGTCCAAAAATGCAATATGCACACTTTCTGTGATTTATGACCATAACTAAGCCTGGACAGGCTGGCTAGACTGGGGCAGGGATGAGGTAGCTGAGTAGGTAGAAGCTGTTCTAATCCATGCTGTCAGCCTTACCTAACATGTCTGTACATGCCCCTTATTGTACAGGCTTAGAGAGGATATACACTAGTTATGTATACACTCCAGAGAATAATTCTAACAGCAATCTTTATTTGATTGCATCCGTTACTGTAGTAATCATTCCACATTAAAAGTAAGTTATCCAATTGGATCTGTCGCCATAAGTTTGCAATGCCCCAGGACATAAGCCTTGGCCTGTGAAGACCCATCCATCTTTCAGTATTGGTACTTTTAGCTGGTCTGAGTGGCTGAGTAATATATCTGTTCAAGAGGGGATGCGTCAACCTAAAACACAGCCAGTCTGACAGACAAGGTGTGTCGCCCTGATAGGTTTGGACATGGTGATGGCTTTGAAGCAATGGAAAAAAACATAAATATATACATGTATAGAGACAGCTCTATGTGTACATAGCCAACTATTCATACAACTGTAAATCTTTTTAACTGATTGTATTTCATGTATATGAAACATAAAAATATCAGTCAAATAGTTCTCTCCTCGTCTTGTCAGTCAGAATATAATAGAGGGAAACCCTGTATTTTGCGGGCAGCTATGAAAAATGGATTCCAACAATGAAAGTCATTATGGCCCTGAAGTGAACAAGACTTGAAACATGCTATTTCTAGCCACAAAATAAAACCATGTATGAAACTGTCACATAGAATGTCCACTTAGCCTAGCTCTTAGATAGCACTTAGACTGTCCCAGCCCAGCTACAAGCTTTAATGTACGCTGTTAATGGCTAGACGAGAAGTTTCTGGTGACATCTGTATCCTGTTAAGGTAGAGCAGTAAAGTGTTCTAAGGAGACGGCCATGAAAACTTTACAAGAGCCCTAAAGTAGAGTTATATGTGTGCTAAGACACAACAAACAGCTGAAGTCTGTGTCTGTGTCACTACCAGTTACCTCACCCCTGCCTGTAAGTCCCTCTTCATGGCCCCATCCCTTCAGCTATGCCTTCAGCTATTTTAGTTGCGTGCCTTAATGGCTATAAATAATGAAACCGTTGTTTTCTGGATAAAAGCACCAAATCATCTCCAGTTATACAGGTCCGTTGCTAATTTTTCTTACCAATGGTGGAAAATATATAAGTGCCACATACAAAACTATCTTCTCTGTGAGGAAATATATATGAGATTTTCAATTCTGTTATTGCTGTGGACACAAGACCGGCCAGATATGGAGGACTTCTGACATGTGAGTCCTGCACAGACCCAGTATCTGTAACTGGATAAACTGAACCTGTTACGATGTGCCATATAGGTAGCTGCCCCCGGTCATGGGGTTACTATACATAGCATACACACTGTCTTATCTAGTTACACCTCATCTCACCATCTGACCAGCCATCGTCAGCCCAGAAATGTCTATACTTCCTGTCTTTGCTTGAAGTAGATCAACATCATGCTCCACGGATGTTGGTATGTTTATAGAATCTCCACCTGGTGGCCAGACAATGTAGACATCTAGAATTTGTCTTAATCAATGCTGATAAAAATTGCTATATCCATAATTCGAAATTTCCCATATATTTTTCACACTTTCTGATGTAAAACGTAATAAACTGTTAGACATATTATGATACTATCTGATAAGACATATCTTCCCATGCATTCCTCATTAACACTTTAGTGGGTTTACTTTAGTGGGTTTATTAGTATATACTCCAGTAGTTATCTCCATTAATTATAGCAGATTAACTAGCCTTGTGTGCATATTCTGGATAAATACTGTATGAGTTTTCAGAGGTAATGGCCAACAATAGCTGACCAAGTTAACTTGTCTTTGAAAGATCAAACAAAAGTGTTAGTTTATGTTAGAAATTATAGAAAAATTCTTTGATCCTACATTTGATTGCTATCATTGTGGATGGTATGGACCATGTCATGATGAAATGGGTCCTTTTCCTGAATTGTGTTGGCCTACAGCTTCATTTTCTATCATAAACATCCAATATGTTAGAGATCTATATTTAAAAAACCAATCTCCCCTGTGATAGTTCCCATACATCGGGCAGTTACAAGGAACATCCATCAGTGCCTCAATAAGTACATAGTGGCAGTCCAGATACAACTTATTTGATCCATAACTCACCTTTAACCATGGCTAGAAACAAAGAAACAACAGTAAATCTTTTGCTCCATGTTATTTACAATGTAGTCACTCAGACTACAGAAAGGTACCAAAATAATAGTTTATAGAAGTCCTACAAATGTATTATGGACACAACATACTTCCCCAATCATGTCCTTACTTAAGTAATAACAATATACATATTATTATAATTATGAAAATATAATTATGAAAGCATCTAGATACTTCAGATGGAATTGATATGAGTCCCATTGTTATTAAGCTTTAGATCTCAAGCAATTCTTTATTCTGTACCACAAGGTAAAGCTAAATCCTCAGCACTTCCCAAGAGTGTTGTCCTGTAGAACTAGATCTCATAGCACTGTTCAGTGAACCTGTGCGGGGACACCTCCAGCTGTGGGCATTCTAAATGGGCCATTCAGGACAGCAGAACATCTACTGTGAAAGTACTTTGTTTCGCTGGGTATATATTTTTGCAACTTTCGCGGAAATGAAAAATCCGCGAAATTTTTATATGCTTAAGTATTGAAGAAATACCCGCGAAATTGCCGATGTTCACTGTTCAGCGAAAATGTACCCCGTGAAAATAAATACTTTCACAGTAACCAATGTCCCTTAGGTTGAATAGACCAGAAGGATGACATGCACTGAACTGTTAACATGGCACTGACTTCTGCAGGATTAAACACATCCATTCAGTAATGTGCTTGGATGGATGTAGGTCAAGGCTGTCCCATACTGAAGGTACATTGAACTTAAATAAACCTTAACAATTGACATCTACAAACCTCACAGAAATACACAGTTTTGACTTAATTTCAAAATAGATTTACCTCTGATCCACATATTTGTGTTAATTTTGTAGCTACATGTTGATTTCATATGGAACCTCGATCCCCAATTCAGAAGGAAAAAAAACATCAACCCAGCTTGGAAAGTACATCTGTTTATGGAATTGGCATCAGACTTCCCCTCAGGGGCTTAATCCATCCCTCATGATCAAGTTTAAGTTGCACTGATTACTATCATTAGGATTTTGCATATATCTCACCCAGAGGACATGTGGTAAACTTAAAATGGACAGTTCTGGTCTAATTTGGGCTTGTTGCTCACCTATCCTTACAAACTTGGTCCATGATGGTCAGAGCTGACAGGCAGTAATAGACTGATAGAAGGTAGTTGATCCAGCAAACCTATTTTGCCCATACATCATCATTTAAAAAACATATTTACCGCATGTCATACAAGTTGCAGTGGAATCACTAATAGCACCAACTGCACAGACTAATGGTATACTTGATTATTAGACTAGGCCTATATCTCTAGTTCACAGATCTATTGCCACAGGAATCTTTTACACGATCTCATTCCTAACTGCCCTGAATGCCTAAGTATGATCAGGTTGAGTCCTAACAGGAGCAACGTATCTCCGTTGAGGGACGTCCCTCAATGGAGGTATGGTTATATAAGAGTTTAAGGGTCATTGCTCCTTTGGGGTATGGCCTAATACGCCCATATCAGCAGTGGTCATGGTCTGATGATCATGATACCAGGCCCAATACACATACAGGGCAACAGTCATGTTTTGAATATACCTACATTTTAGAAATTGAAAGTAGTTTATATCTGTTTTTTCAGTAAAGACAGGACTTATGAGAATGATCCCAACGTACATTTAACATGCATTTAACACCCTTTATGATATGGGTAATTTCAATTTGATTAGATGTGGATCTAACTTAGCAAATGGGATTATGTTAGACAAGACACCACACTTCTTTATTATGCTTATGGTGTTCATTCAATTAAGTAAATCTGTAGTTGCTCAATTTTAAATTTGAAAACACTGGTTGCAAAAGAAAATTTACAATGGTGATACCAATGGGAATTGAATTTCAAATTAAAATACAGTAATTTGAAATTTAAAACTCCAGGTCTCAGTTGAAGGGTGTTGCGCAATTGAGGTATGGGGCTCCTCTGAGGTACGTCCTTCATTTGAGGGTAGTCTCAAACCTGATGATGTGTCTAATGACAGCACAGCACTTCAATAGACAGCCCCTTATACCACTCTGCAGTGACTGACAGTACTATAAATCCTCCATCACTCTGGCAGTGGTGTGTGGACATGGAGAGTTTCTCAACAATGTCTACATCATTCCACATGTCACTGTATATGTTGATCTTGTCACTAAACAGAAACCATATCCACTGAGGCTATTGCAAGTTTGACAAAAAAATAAGCCTGCTAGTCTTGTCTTAGGACCCCGATTGTGTGGGGCAAAGCAGAAAATTATATGGGACATTGAGCCTAGTGCCTCTACCAGGAATTTACTCCAATCGTCCACATTCACTCCTCAACTAATAGTACTGCCACATAAGGTCTAGACACTTCCAGTGATATGCTATTACTAAGTTCCTTTGAAAGTAACATTATTCCTCTACTTATTCTCCCATAATGCATTTTGACCATAGTCGATTCCTATCAACACTTATGTGCATGCCTCTTTAGGGCCACGAAGTGCATACATTATTTGCAATAATCTTTATTATGATACATGGATGCAACCCTGAGAAGTCTGCACACCATGGCCGCTTGCATGCATTATGCTGAATCTTTGGAAGTGTATAAACCCCATAGCATGATGCATGAGTGTAGCCCTGGCAAGTAGACCAAAGTGATGTGGGCACTATCTCATCTGGAGCCCTCCCTATTTGTTGTAGGAGGCCTAGAACAGGCGTTACTGCTGTCTTTCTCACCAGGGGAGCATCCTACCATCACATGACCCTGTTTATCTACTTCCAGCTTGTCATGAGCCAAGGTGGTCATGAGGATTGCTATTAGGACACCATCTCATTCTGAAATGCGATTGGTTTAGAGTAGACATGAAACTGACAGGTGCTTATCACTACAGAAGGCTGGGGAGGGGAAATAGTGAAGCGTATGAAAGACGAAGCAGGGGAGAGGGGGATTAGTATGAGATTGGGGATGGGGGAAGATGCATGAAGGATATCAAAGCTTTTAGAACTAGGGGAGAGGTAATAGAAATAAGAACAAAATGAGCTGTAGTTCCCTTAATAATCCTCAAAGTACATTGTGGCAACAAAGACATCAATTATGCAATGAGTTTGGGTATGGGGGTGAGCAAATCCTCATTTATTTCCTATTTTGACAAGAGCAGTTAACTCCGCAGGAGTTTTCAGATGATTGAAGTGAAAATCTGGAAGATTATGAGGTGAGGACAGAAGTTGGCTAGAAGTTAGATACTCTGGTGCTGCAGCTTTAAATCAGTACCAAGGGTGAATGAAGGGGAAGTATTTGGAAGTAGGGAAGGAATTATGTTCATACAAGCAATAATGATTTAGCCACAACAATATAATATTGAGACAAACAGTAAAGACAATTTTGGAAGAAGGACAGCTATAATTAAATATGTGGATAGTTGGGGCAATGATAAGAAGGTACGAGTATTAGAGATATGACTAGAATTGAATAGATATAGGGTAACCATTAGTATAGTGGGACAGATAGTGCTGAGATAAGCATGGGGAAGTGAAATCGGAGCTGGTAAACCATTACATTCTATAGCCATACAAGATGGACATGGCTGTGTCTCACCAGATCTGGCCTATGGGAAAGTCTTTGACCTGGTGCCATCTTTGACCGGCTTGATATAGGGCAGATAGATATTTAGATAGAATAAAATATTAATAACTTAAAGTGTTATAACATTGATTACCTTTTTCAGCCCATTTATACCTGCATCTGCCCTAAATAAATCGTTTTCTGTCAAGCCAGTCAAAAATGGCACCTGGTCAATGGTGGCATCCAGTCAAAGACTTTCACATTGGCCCGATCTGGTGAGACACAGCCACGTGCAGACAAGATGGTTATGTGACTTGGTATAGGGGCTCAGTATGGGCAAACATTTCTGAGTTACACAGACTAACCTTGGATTGAACTGGGCTGTGGTATTCAATCAGAAGTCTTATCTAAGATTAAGCTTAACCAATTTAAAACTGATACGCATGGGAACACACTGTGCCAAACTTTATCACGTCGACACATGACTTCAGAAGGCTGGGGAAATGAAACTCCTAATTCAATCTGCAGCACATGTGAGGAACTTGTAATCTAAATTGGATGGAAATGAGGATAGTTGGTGATACCGGTAGTGTACTTTCTCACTGAAGGGAGTTTATCATTGAGTATAGCTGAGGTTGGACACAGAATCACAGGATGATATTGCAGACAGGATAGTGATGATCTCAGACAGACATCTAGTGTATTGGCAAAGCAGATTGCTAAATGGCACATAGAGGTATAGGTGAACTGCAGTAAGGTTCCAGATATGGTATGAGGTTAAGATGAACCTTCTGATTCTGAAGAAACCACACTGAACTTGCTAATTTAGCAGGATCAACGGGATTGGCCGACATCACTTTGACAGAAACTATTATGTATTATCTCATGTCATTTTACATACATATAGAAAAAGTTAAACAAGTTTACTCAAGCTATCAAAGAGAAGGGGTTTGATTACTTATATATCATTGATAGACTATCAGGCACTGTCAGACAATCTGCTTAAAATGTTACGATAGTTAGCTATTTTTTCAACAGCTAATGCTGTTGGCAGTAGAGGTTTAGCTTGTATTGTGGCCATTAAATGACAGTTTCTCTACAGACATGACAGCATTTTTTCTTCTGTCTTGTAAGGAGAGGCAATAATAGCAATTCCCTACAATCAAAAGTGATTTTATCAAGCAGTGAATGACTATCAGTCATCAGGTTCCTCCTCTACAGATGTTAAAAGAGTTGAAGTGAGACTATATTTACCGAGATGATGTACGAAGCTCATGCCACAACTTTGGCCCAACAACCCATATCCCATCCACACATGCCTCCTATCTCCCCCTGGTGGCCAACCTGTGCAGACATTCATCATGGGATATGAAAGTCAAGAGCACCCCCAGGAGGGGTGACAAGAGCAATCTGTAGCTTTTTCTTTGTTCCAGTGGCCAGGGTTGGTGGATTTGAGGAAGGTTTCCCTCCTGTCCTGTCCTGACAATCCTTTTTACCTGATAATCAACCATTGCATGCAACATGTAATGAAGAAATATGAACAACAGTGGACACAGAGTCCATGCTAAAGGTTTGGTGTGTGTAGGCTCACCAGGCCTCAGCTCATGTAAGGATGCAGACCCGGCAAGAAGATGATTGAGAGGAGGAAATGCATTGTTTCTGGAGGGATATAATCATGTCTTACTTGCCCCTTTTTTTGTTTTACACCCAATGCCCTACTGTAGCCATCCTCTGGGCATGAACCTCAGATTGATATATGGCCACCATGTTTTTGTGTCTTGTGCCTGAGTAGGAGCCTCCTTACTCAAGGGCATCTGTCCAACTGTGCCCCTCCCCGCCCCACACCACACTAGGACAACCTATTCTACCTACCAGACATCTCTGTGCTCCTGTTTTGGTTGGAGAATTGTGTCTACATGCCCAAGCCTACACTGTAAAAAGTGTGTTGCCATAGGATGTATGTGTGTGAAATGGTTAGGATGTAGGGGTATGAATTTCCTTGTGTGGTAGTCCCCTCCTATCCCAGGATTCCTAGGACGAGGCAGTGTCAATGCATGGTAGAATGCATTGACAGTTGTGTTAATTTTTCATCCAATATGGGAATATTTGAAGTGTCTGTACTACACCTCCTGCTTCACACTTCTAGATCGGTGGTATTTATTGCACACTTGCTAGAGTTTTTGGTTGATAAACATGAGGGTTTCTGTTAAAAGTTAGGAAACGTGTTACAAATGCAGATACTCTGAAATAACCAGTATGTTAACTCTACCCATGTCAGGAAACTGGATGGCCTCATTCTTTTTTTCCTTACATTATATCTTTTATCATTGTGCATATATATATATATCTAGCATTTCTTTTAAATTTGCTATAGCTTATACTTAGTCATCACTTCAAAATACATCATTAAGCAGATATTTATAAAATAATTAGTGGATATCTAAGTATGCCATAGAGAGCTATTATCCAATTGATTTTGGCTTAGCTTCTCCATGATGTGATGCATTATAGTTCTAGGCAACCCAGTGTGTGGCCCCTGGTGGATGTTAAGGTGAGATAAGCCTAGACAGGCTGACTAGACTGTGGCAGGGATGAGCTAGCTGAGCGGGTAGAAGCTGTTCTAATCCATGCTGTCTGCCTTACCTAACATGTCTGTACATACCCCTAATTGTACAGGTTAAAAGAGGATGTGCACTAATTGTCTGAGTTGCCTTTTTACATATCTGTCCCAGAGGGGATGCATCCACCTAAAACACAGCTGATCAGACAGACAGGGGTGTTGCTCCATGTGGACTTGGCGGTGGTTTGGGATGATGGAACAGGACATACATGCGTGCACATGGAGGAACAGGAGTCTACCAAAGCCAGGTATGTGTGTGAGTTGGGGGTGGTGACCAGAAACCTGTATCCTTATTATTTCATTAGAGTGTACTATGGTTTAGAAGTGGCATGGTGTTCATCATACATCATGTCAGAAAAGAGGTAGCCGAAAGATGAGGAGAGGCAAGTTTAGGATACAATTAGACTAGGTTTAGGTATACAGAATAAAGGAATAAAGGGTGTAATGGGAAGGGACATTATATATGGACCCTGCGATAGTCATGTTTTCATTTGGCACTGAGAATACCAAAGTGCTTATAGATATGTCGGTTTGGGACAGTTTATTGCCAGTCTCAGCCCAGTCACATGTTGCATTTGTAAGTCTATCAGACCACACTAAAAGTCTCTGGTTATGCCTGGGAAGACAGAGGAGTAAGGTGTCTTAAGGAGACAGCCATGAACACCCTACAAGAGTCATAACATAGAGCTTCATGTGCACTAAGTCGCAATAAACAGCCAAAGTCTGTGTCTGTGTCACTACCAGTTACCTCACCCTTGACTGTAAGACCCTTTTCATGGCCAATTCCTTTCGATATGTCTTCAACTTTCTAAATGCCATGTTTTATTGCTCTGTATGAATATGGCTCTAAAATTAGGGTAGCCTGATGCTGGTCTCCCTAGTCTCCAAAAGCTTTGCACTGTAATAATTTAAGATTGTGTGGCCCTATTGCACATCTTAGGCCTATTAAGCCATCTACAATTTCAAATAAGGAAATCCTGTAAAATCAGGCTTTTTAACACAAGCACCAACGGCAGAAATATCTACTGCACGTCATCTAAGTCTTCCCTAAGGAATGCACCTGATAGAGGAGGAACCAAAAGGATCCTGAGGCCAAGTGGAGAAGTGAAGGGACCCTGGGAAGGTCTGGGCAGTCAGTGTGGACAGGCTAAAGGATATTGTGACTAAATGGCGTGTCCATGAGTAAGGCTGGGTGGTAGTTTAGGGGTGTTTTATTGGCTGAGGGTCCTGTAGCGATCAGTCTATAGCCCACTTGGGAGCATTCCATTATGACAAGCAGCATAGGACAGAATACCTGGTGTATAGCTACAGGAGGCTATACTGGGCCCAAATGCTACACCACACACTCCCCAGAGAATTATATGTGCACAATGAGTTGCGCCATAATAAGAAGGAATAAAACTCTTTCTGGAATATGCCATCATACCTTAGTGGCTTTATTCACCAAATGAGGGTCATTTGGTTTTTTAATGTCCTCTGTTCTTATCATGCAACAAAGCACATGCCCAAGCTGCACTCATGTATCATGTCAACCCCCCAAGTGTTACAACCCCTGTGCATGCAGCACTGGCAGTTGCCCCGGATCCCCTACAATAAATATTGTCTTCTTCATTTTGTTTGATGTCCCAATAGTAAATGTTATAACTGCAACAATCAGCAAGCCATTTGAGACGGCATGTTGCTAAAAATAAAAAGGTGCATTTTTCATGTTGACCAACACCATGCTGGCAAGTAACTCACAAGCACTGTGTTGACCCTTTAGAAGAGTCTCTCTAGTCAATAGGGCTTGCATTATGCGTGAATGTATCATGCCAAAAACGACAAACACCATAGCCATGAAGGGTTAATCTCAATTGTCTCTGGTAACTCTTGGGCCCACATGGAATAACACGGTATATCTTACATATGTATCTTTGTTAAAGCTGTACTGAAGATTGGATTAAACATGTCCTCTGTTCTTACAGAGGACGTAAAATACAGTCAAGCTGGCTACTGAGTTGAGTGGATATTTAAGTAGCTGCAGAGCTGGCATTTATATGGTTGTGTTATGTCTACTAGTACTAGAAAAATAGACCAAAGGAGTGGAGAACTGCATATACTTCCAATTCCGTTATTGCTGTGGACACAGGAATGACACTCCCGGATATGGAGTAGTTCTGACATGTGAGACATACACAGGTCCTATCTGTAACTGGATAAACTAAACATGTTACAATGTGCCGTATAGGTAGCTGCCCCCCGGTGATGGGGTTACTATACATAGCACACACACTGTCTTATCTAGTTACATCTCTCACACCTCATCTCGCCATGGTCAGCCCACAGATCTTTAGTCCATACTTCCTCACTTTGGTTGAAGCAAGAAAAAAGCATTGTTCATGCAGTCTGCAATTGTATTTGTGTGGAAAAGCTGACCTAATTCATCCAATTAAGGAAAGATATTTATCCATACATTTTAGTGCTATGGTTATGGTATGTATGGACCATGTCATGTTGTAATAAATCTTGTTTCCCGAACTGTGTTGGCATCTGGGCTCTAATCTATCATAAACATCCAATATGTAAGAGACCTATATAAAACCAATCTCTCCTGTGATAGTTTCCGTACAGTCAGAAAAAACATACATCAGTGCCTCAATCTGTGTGGTAGTGGACCACACACAACTTATTTGATTCATAACTCTGAGATGGACCGCAGTAGTGGAAGGTGAAATTGAAGCGGAGGCCTTATGTGACCATACTCGCAACATGAAACATGGCTCATGGTAAGGAGCTAACACTTTCTGTGTGGTGCTTTTAAATAACCGCCAAAATGTTGTCATAGCTCTTCGACTGTATGGTTTATCTTTTAAAAGAAACTGATTGATATAACAGACTGAATAAACTCATTTTTGGTAAATGTGCCGTAATATGGACATTCTCACTTGCATCAAGTGTAGTTTTTTGCATCAAGTGTAGTTTTTTAAACCTGTCACATAGGGAACAGTAATTCTTTTTTTCTTTCTTTCTTTTCTTGAAGGATCCATATGAAATTCCTGTCTAAAGGAACTATATAAATAAGAATATGGTGAGCTCCTAGGAGCCAGAAGTTCATGACCTGGTAAAACTATATACAATGCAGCTAAAGGCTACTCATGCTTTTCCAGAGAGAGAAAAGAGTGTCATCCTTCAGCAGATCTTGTAGTACAGTTTAACTAACCTGCAGGACAGCTACAGCCAGTATCCTGAAGGAATCTACAGCAGGACATCTAACCAATGTCTATCAGGTGCAATAGAACAGCAGGATGACATCCACTGAACTGTTAACATGGCACCAACTTCTGCAGGATTAAACACATCCATTCAGTAATGTGCTTGGGTGGAAGCGGGGTCAAGACTGTCCAGTATTGGTAATGGTACTTAAAGGGGTACACTGATTGGAAAGAGCAGAAATTAGAAGTTTGATTTGGCTAGAATGAGAAAGACAGACAGAGCAATGCAGAGATGGATATATAGATTTATGTATGAAAGAAAATGAGGCTATCAAGTAGGTAGAAACTATCATATGGTGGTAACAATTATATTTCAATATAAACAGCATGAAATCAATGATAAAACACTGATACTAAAACACCCCTACCCTGCTGCTGGTTTTTTTAGATTCAGAGTGTACATTAGAGTGTATAAGAGTGCTTATTGACATACAAGTAGGATATCAGATCATTATACTATGACACTCATCAGATGTTATTTGATGAAAGAGAAAATATTCGAATTATGAAAAAAAAAAAAGACCTAAAGAAATATATATTTACTCAATGCTCTACCTGCCATTCAAATAGAAGCAAAGGGAATAGCAAAGCAATTTCCTGCACTACTGATCATGCCATCTTGGGGCGTCAGGATTCTTGCTAGGTTGGACCTAACCTTTGCATGCTATCCAGAAATAAAGAAATGTGTCAAAAGAATTTAGAGACAGATGTGGTGTGAGGAAAGGTAGAAATTGACACCTCATGAGTGACCTATGTGAACCAAGGGAGATAAAGCTGCGTGCACTTGACAACAGAGAACAGAGTTGTTTTTAGATAACAAGCGTGAACTGCTTCACTCGGGTTGTAGTACTAGTGTAGCAGCACAAGGGAGCTAGGAGCTGTCTTTCCAGTTGCACCCATCACCAAAAATTAATAAAGCAGGACATACACCATATGAAAGCTGAGAATCTCAGGATTACAGATATGGTTTGAGTAAAAAAATATGTTATGGGGGTTTTTGTCAGTAAAGGGATGAAATAATAAAGTTAATAACTATTTTTAAATAGGAGAAAAATAACATCAATACCAAATTTGGTCAATGGGGATTCTATTTTATTTAGATAATGCTTTAGGAGAATTGATCCTAATGCATTTTTATCCTGAGAATCCAAATCTACCAAGGTACATCACAAATTTGCATATTAAGGGCCATAATTAGCATATTCTAATTAGATAGGCAAAATACCAGGCTGACTAGAAGCATTGTAAAGTTAGGTCCTAGTCCAAAACCTCTAGAAATGATATGATGCTATTTACCACCTTAAAAGTATCAACATTGCATTCCTTGCCCCCGAAAATGTATATTTAGCATTTGGAATCATGATTCTAAGTTGATTAGAAGAGGAGATAAATGATATAGAGATATTCAGTGGCGGCCATTTTGTCTCTCATAATGGCTACAGTCTATATCTGCCATACACTGTATTTAGAATTGCTTTGTGTGGCCTATGGGATGTGCGTACCAATTTCCAGATGTTTCCCTGCATGGAACCATGTGTTTCTATCACCTGGCATTTGACAGTGAAATTATGTAGATCATCTTCAGTTTTGCATAAATTATGCTAATTGAGCTGTACTGAAAAAATATGTTAAGTAGCATTCTTGATCACCATCCATATCTGAAGGCATCATATCATTTCTAGAGGTTTTGGACTAGGACATAATTTTACAATGCTACTAGTCAACCTGATATTTTGCCTATCTAATTAGAATATGCTAATTATGGTCCTTAATATGCAAATTTGTGATGTACCTTGGTAGATTTGGATTCTCTGGATAAAGATGCATAAGGATCAATTCTCCTAAAGCATTATCCAAATAAAATAGAATCCCCATTGACCAAATTTGGTATTGATGTTATTTTTCTCCTATTTAAAAATAGTTATTAACTTTATTATTTCATCCCTTTACTGCCAAAAACCCCCATAACATATTTTTTTACTCAAACCATATCTGTAATCCTGAGATTCTCAGCTTTCATATGGTGTATGTCCTGCTTTAGTAATTTTTGGTGATGGGTGGTGATCTACTGTGGGGCCCTGTGCTGCTCTACTATACCTCTACATGCAGGGGGTAAGAAATCTATGTCTGCACATGTCCTTTCCCACATGCGGGTGAGTTGGCTAAAACTCACTATGCCTCCTGCAAAATAGTAAAGACATTATCACAATGCCAGATCTTTCATGTATATGCATCTGCTCTTACCCTCTCACACAATATGTGCTTTTAATGAACAAATTACATTAATCAAATGAGGAACATAATGCAGTCATAATTATGAATGGGAATACCACTCAGACTATAGGATTTTAATGGGGCTATAAATCAGAGACAGTCCTATTATTATTAGGCATCCTCATTCTCTCTATCTCTATTATCATCGCTAGACCCCCTTCCTACCACCTCTACTTCTGGTGACTTTACAGGCCAATACAAAAACAGTAAATAAATATATACGGATTTAGGTAGAAAGCAGAGAGAACAGCTTAGACAGCAGAACCAGATGAAACTTTTGTGTTTTGTATTCGTTTTGTATAAGTACTCAGAAGTCAAAGCAATGATAGGGGTCCTAGCGGAAGGAATGCAACGTGCACATGCTTTAATACTTTTACTTACTTATTAATGTAACTGTATTTAATATTTTTCCGCATAAAACCCCTAAAAAACACCAGAGCAAGTGCCTCTACTGTTATTGATACGTTTTTGGAATGGGCAGCACTATTGTTAAAGATGAAAAAGCTAGTGTTAACTCCTTTGTCCATTCAAAAATCACTACAGATATTGAGAACAATTTAAACGCCTTGAAATGTTATTAAATTTAGTAACGTATCATTGTTGTGGGGTATATAGTACCTGTTGACAACAAGCGGCAAAATCACTGTCAGTAAGAAAACACCACAACAAGTGCCTCTTTTAAGGCTGGCAGGGTGAAGTGATGGCTATATTTTAAGGAAGGTCTACTATTATTGATACGTTTTTGGAATGGGCAGCAGTATTGTTAAAGATGACACAGCTAGTGTTAACTCTTTTTTCACTTCAAAAATCATTCAGATATTGAGAACAATTTAAACACCTGGAAATGTTACTAAATTTAGTAAGTTATTATTGTTGTGGGGTATATCCTTAGCACTGCCATAGCGGGCCAATGCGTATAGTAAAAAGGGCCCCCTGATAGCCAAGATTTTGCTTTTGCATTGGACAAAATACGCTATGGCAGTGGGCCTCTAGAAAGAACCGGCATTCCTAAGGATAAAGTACCTATTGGCCACAAGCGGGAAGATTTTTGTCAGCGCAAGACATCCTCTATGTTTCATCATTCATGTGAAGAAAAAACAAAGTCTGCATCTTATCACTATCTGGTTGCTACCCATGTCTACACATAAGATTACCTCATGCTTTACATCATGCATTATTCTCTCCTAATGCTGCGAGAGTCAGTTATTTTGTACTATGTGCCTGTACACACTGTGTTCAATTTAAATTGATGATATATTTCTAAGGTTTGTGGCTACATTATTTTCCCCAGTGTTTATATTCTATGAGTATTATTCCTAGTATAAATATTATTTTGATGTCAGCCTAAAATCTTTTTAGAACTCAGGTGATGCTGGAATATAAACTTCGTTTGGCCTAAGTGCCTTTTCTTTCATGTGAGAAAACAGCTCTCAGATTTTAAGATGCCAGACCTGGTATATTTTGATTTTCCTTACATCCAAACTGAGATGTGAACTTTATAGTGTGGCTGTCTGGTACGGACACATAAAACCTGATGTATCATCTCCCTCACCGCCCCCGCATATGGTTATATCCGCACCCCTTCCCCCATTGACATGATCATAACCCACCTTAAGGTGTCTCATAAAAGAGGAGGCTGAGTCTGCATAGCGTCAGCCTTACCAACTTACCTGAATTTCCTGCTGCCTGTAGAGGTCTGGTTAACTGTTTGTTATGAACCCTGGTCACCCAGTGCTATAGAATATAGTGTGTCTGGGTCATGTTAAACTTAAAGTAAGCACAGTAGTTCACTCTCAGATGCAGTAGTGTAGCCCTGTGGTATGGTCTATAAGGAGTTCACTGTGAGCTGAAGGACCAGTTTGTGTTGCATAATTCACAATCCCAGAGGATCAGAGTAAAGGATAGGATAAGGATGGCACGTCCAATTAGTGCCGGAGCGCCCTGTCTGTTACATCATGTGTTTCAGATGACCCCATGCCATCTTGGACAGATATGAGAAAATAATGATGGGTTTATAAATGCAGGTTGAGGCATTGATAATGATGGATGGATTAGGATTCAGGATTTAGAGTCAATTTTAATCTAGTGAGGCAGATAAAATTGGACAAGTCAAATCTGTTATGAAAACATCACAAAGGTCATCGAGGCAATACATATAGATATTGTTGAAGGTTTGTCTTGGTAGAAGTATTTTGTGAACATGCCATGCTATATAGTTGTGGTTATGGGTATATATCTGTAGTGGAGGACTCGTGCCTGATCCTCAGAGTTTGTTGGTTGGTTCTAGATTAAATATCTAGATATAACTATTGTATCCTCCCTAACTTTGTACAATTACAGGTGTATACGGACATATGATGACGGAGATGTACAGCATAGATTATTAAACTTCATTATCAGTCCATCTGAGCTAATTGTTCCTTGACATACACCTGGGGTTGCCTTCAGAGAGAAGGGGCTAGACTCAATCACCTGCATAATAGTTATCTGTGGAGATTAGCATCCTGAGATAGGGCCTCACAGATGTTACACCAGCAGGTGTTACACCTGGGGAGATCTCCATGCTAGTCTGGGTAAAGTCTAGGTTAGGAAAATAACCAGTCCAAAGGGTGCCACCAGGGGAGCAACAGAATCTCTGACCCAGGTCTTGCAGAGTTCATGTACAGGGTGACTGGAAAAGTGCACACAAACAAAAGATTAGTCCATTCACAGCAATGTCTGTATGGTGGTAGGCAGTAGTGAAGTGCTTGAGATTTACAACTAAGCAATAGTGTACATGCTTAGCCTCTTTTATTATTTTTTACCTCTGACCACTGGGAATTTTTTTAAGTTAGAAAAAGAATGATCAGCAAAATCTGAACATCTGATCTTTCAAATTGGGGATACCGTATCCGCCTGTTTTAGCACACCTCCGCTTATATATTTCATCCTCCCTTTTGCCCTGCGTTTATACAGGACATGTGCTTAATTGAGATCCAGGTTTTAATGATGAAGATTTTTTTTATACTTCTACCCTGCCCTAAAACGGGACATGTGCTAATTTGAGTACCTGCGCTAAAACAGGGGGTTTACGGGAATTTTGGGACCCAGCTCTCCATGTAAGGTTGCTTTTCTTTTTCTCTCTCAGCCTAAACTATTTGCTGTAAATGCCTAAAATCCAAGTTACCAAAATAAGGTGGTCTTAACAAATATAAAAGAACCAGAATACAGACTGATGCTTGAGATAGATTATGTAGCCGAAATTGTAGTTAAACGTGTTTCTTACAGTTACTGACCATCGCAGGAACTGCTTTTATTTTAAAAGCCCTGTAAGTGTGCAATAAACGCCACAATCCTACTCGCTACTCATTCAGCAATGTCAACCTAGACTTCTCATTCATTGACTCTGGCCAAACCATCCCCTAGACGCCAGGAAATATCATGTTCTACATATACTGACTATACACCAAGCTTTTATGTATACAGAAATGCCAGAGTCTGTTATCATATGTGAAGCTGTGACAAAACTATAGATCCATTTAGTTCCAATTCCATTTTAACAGAATCTGTTTTGCTTCTGTGAACAGTCAGACTGGGACATGGATACCATTTACCAACCAAAGGACAGTTATAACTGGGGAGTGGGGGTGGGGCAGTGTGTAATAGGACTGATGCTGCTGGAAGGCAGAGGTACAAAAACATGGCAGCCATGTATCAATGTGACAGTCACGCCCCCAGGATGGTTACAGACGGGCATGGTGGTCTACAACAAAAAAGGGACAAGTAAAACATGATTATGTCCCTCCAGAGATGAGGCATTTCCTCCCTGCGCCCATTCCAACTGGGCCTGCATGGATCAAATTGTAAAATCGTGTCTTGATTGTATTGTCTGAGGCTTTCCATGCATATATACTTCTTGATAAAATAAAATTGGATACTCAGTAACGAATGCAACGTTGATGGTATGACCCACTAGGCTAGCTCATATGGACCGTAGCATTCTGTTATGTATTGATACAAGATTGTTGATATTTCTGTAATTAACTTAAGAGGAGCAAAATATGGCAGAGGAAACTAAATCAGTCTCATTTACTTCCTGTTGCAATGTTATAGATACTACATTTTCTTTTTGGTTAAACCTTCCAAGGGGGAAGCTAAATATGACCAATCATAACATCATACAATGTGAACCAGTATTCTTTAAAAGAGAGTACCTCCATCATCTGTCAACTGGATTATCAGGTTGCTGAAGAATAAGGTGGTAGACTATTAGGCAAGCACAGCCCTTAAACCAGTCTCAAATCCACCAAACCTGGCAACCAGAACAAGATATGTCACAAATAGTTCTGGTCTACTCTCCTGGGGGTGCTGTGGGCTGTCGTCTGGTATGATCAATGTCCGCCCAGGTTGACCGCTAGGGGGAGATAGGAGGCAAGTGTGGATGGGGATACGGAGTGTTATGTGGGGCCATGGCATGGGCTCTATACATCTTCAGAGTAAGTGGTCAGAATCAACACATTTATAGGTAAGGGTCCTGCACTGATATTCTTCCGCTCCCTATACGACCAATCTCTTAGTCACTGGTAGCTACCTATCCTAGTTAGTCATTTTTTGGCTCCCTATACGACCAACATAGGTTAGTTAATAGTGTCAGGTTGGTCAGTACTGGCCAACTGACCTTAGTCTTTCCATTTTAGTCCTTTTGAGTAAGGCATTAGTAGCTGTCATTCATTCTGTTGTTTTGCCTCGGTCATTCTCGAATAGCACCTGGCCATGCCTAACCAATGTCCCTATGATCAACCTGGGATGGCCACTAGACTAAGGGCCGGGGCTGTTTGAGTATCTGTGGGGACTGATTGTCAATCTGTGTTTGGCACAATTCACATACCTTGGAGTTTTTAGGGAGATGGCAATGATTGCTCACCATTATGTAACAGAAGAAACCCTGAGGGGTGCCATCCATGTCACAAAATGCCCACTGTTCAATCTAGGCCTCTCCTGATCAACAGATAGCAAACTTTAGTAGCCTTCAAATCAGATTGTCCCACAGTTCCTCTAAAAAACAGTTAATGTGAGTGCCATTGGGGCAAAAGAGCTCTATTTAAGTTGATGGAAGTTGTTTTTAGTATCTATATGAATATCGATAATGGAGTCTATAAGTACATGTACTAAAGATCATGGTACACATGACCTACACTAGAGAGTAGTGAGGGAGTCAAACATAATTATCTTTTTTCCAATGACATATTTATCTATTTGAATGGCCACAAACATTTTTAGGAAGTATTAAACTTTTATTGATATTTCTAGTTAGGGTAAGGTGATGTCAGCTGTGCTCAAGATCCTACAGAATTAGGATGTTCCTTACATGGCGAGAAAAGAAAGTACTTCACCTGTGAACATCAGAGACTTTATTGGCACCCCATACCAACCCCCAACCCCACCCTACGTCCTGCGTGCCCATTGCTAAAGCCTGTGGTGACAGATGGAAGCTTACTGCAGATCAACTCGAGCTCCGTGTGGCACTGACTACCTGCTCCACCTATATACCAGAGGTATCTAACCATCTCATCCTATCTGCCTATCGGTAATAGCACACTGAGAATCTATCTGGGGCCTCTCCTCTACTCATAGATTTCTACCCTTCATATAGAGAAAGATCACTCACAGAGATACCTAAACATCCTCCCATTCCATTATTACTTTATTTATTGATTATGCAGTGTATATGATCGACTCAGAGGATAATTTTTATGTTCATTAGGACAAAGAGCAAAGAATGCTTCCAACTGGCTATGCTAGATTAAAACTGACTTTGAAAACATTTCGTGATTATTTCATCGCAAAACTCAAAGTGCTGAAGAATATACCCATTACACAGCCAAAAATAATTATCTCATTTCAAGAAAATCTGATTATTAAACTTATCTGGCGGACAACCCACTTTTTTCTTAAAACGGGTGATTGTCCGCCAGACAAGTAATCAGATTTTCTTGAAATGAGATAATTATTTTTGGCTGTTATAGATTACATGGTATACATGTAGGCGTAGCGATATGAATTCACATGTATATGACTTCACTGCCGGGTGTCGATACCAACTCCCACGCCAGATGCTGTGACATCCACTCAGGCTGCAATGATGAGGGACTGACTCCCGGGCCAGGTGCTATCTCATATAGGGACTATTATGTTATCCTGCATTACTAGGGCAAAACTATAGCTCCTTTCTGCCAAGGCAGGTGGAGTTTTAGTTCAAATATAAAATACCAATGTCCAGCCAGAATCTGCAGTGTGCATTGGGAAAACTCTGATACTATACCTACCGTACCGTCGTGTTTAAGCACCGGGTATTGAATAAGCACCTGTCTTGTATAAGCGCCGGGGGTATGAAGATCTTGAAATTACTCTTAAGCACTAAAACTGGATCTTGAACAAGTGCCTGTCTTGTTTAAGCGCCGGGGGTAAACACCCCTCGAAATTTATAAGCACCGGAGCGCTTAAACACGACAGTACGGTATCTGAGGATACTCAGTACTTTCTCGCTTCAGGTCCTGCTTGGCAAGGTTATGGTATCTGTGCCCAGTTCAACCCAAGGTCAGTGTAACATAGGCGTGGGTGCACATGTCTAGTCATGACCGTGGGTAATCTCATATCAGGTCACGTGACCACTCTGTCTGTACTGATACAGAATGTAATAAGTGCCCAGCTCCCTTTTCACCAACCCATCCTACTTATCTCATCACTATCTGTCCCACCTTACCAACTGCCTTACCAGATCCATTCCCATTACCATCATACTCATAACCTTAATCATAATACTTATTTACTTATGAAAACATTTAAAACTAAATGTATTTTCTATTTTAACAAATTATGTTGCAGCATTAAAGCCTTAGTATCCGCGCATTTGGACACGCCTTTTTGCT
The DNA here is from genome assembly GCA_947462335.1 of Harmothoe impar. NCBI lineage: Eukaryota > Metazoa > Annelida > Polychaeta > Phyllodocida > Polynoidae > Harmothoe > Harmothoe impar. Next base: position 66,676,258 of record OX381710.1, on the reverse strand, counting down.
CCTATAGCTTGCTAATTTGCATTGTAAGGCCCGCCTACATGTCACTACACTTCAAGTTATGCAGGTCAGTAGGCCCTGCACAGTGGGGGGGGGGGGGGGGGTGGCACACCCTATACCTTTGAGTGTTTGCTGTGATTACCTGCTGCACCCACCCCGCCATGCCAGCACTACCACACATTGTCTTACAGATTCGGCCACACGGCTCTCAGGAAGCTAATACAGTAAAATCTCGTTATAAGGAGCACCTTTTGGCAAGGCAAATTTGCTCCTTGTAACCAACCTTCCTTGTAACCGATTTTGGTCATGGGGGTCTATATAACTCTTAAACTACCAAAACAATGTTTTAACTTGACATGAGATGTTCACTTGCCACAATTCTTTCCCATTTATTCTAAAGTAAAACAATTCTGTCATAACAAATATTATTAGATTTTAGTTTATAACAAATTATTTGTACCCGGCCCCAGTGGCTCTGTACCCGGCCCCAGTGCCTCTGTTCCCCGCCCAGGTGAGTGGATATCAAAGCCAGAAATCCTGTGGCTCTGTACCCGGCCCCAGTGCCTCTGTACCCCGCCCAAGTGCCTCTGTACCCCACCCAAGTGAGTGGATATCAAAGCCAGAAGTCCTGTGGCTCTGTACCCGGCCCCAGTGCCTCTGTACCCCACCCAAGTGAGTGGATATCAAAGCCAGAAGTCCTGTGGCTCTGTACCCGGTCCCAGTGGCTCTGTACCCCGCCCAAGTGGGTGGATATCGAAGCCAAAAGTCCTGTGGCTCTGTACCCGGTCCCAGTGGCTCTGTACCCCGCCCAGGTGAGTGGATATCAAAGCCAGAAGTCCTGTGGCTCTGTACCCCGCCCCGGTGCCTCTGTACCCCGCACAGGTGAGGGGTTATCAAAGGCGGAATTCATTACCTGGCCAAAACTAATTGGGTTTTTACCTTATTTCAGCAAAATATATTAAAATATATTGAAAAATCCCCTCCTTATAAACAATTTTGGCTAGAAATGCTCGTTCTAATGATGTCTTTTTACTATAGAAAAGTATAGAAAAAAACTTGGCAAAGCAAATGTGCTCCCTACAACCGTCTGCTCCTTATAACTGTCCTCCTTATAACGAGATTTCACTGTAATAGGATTACCCTGTGCTGGGTGCAGTCAGTATGGTCAATTCATGTAAAACCAGCCAGTGGGACTATAACATCAGTCCTCTATATTGGAAATACCATCTTCCAAATTATCTATAAAATAAACTAACATCTGTACTATTACACTAAGTCATGGCTCTAATGCCAAAAAAAAAAAAAGGTTTGTTTCAGGTAACATGGCAAGAAAATGTAGGGTCGGTAGGTCGGATTTTTTTAAAACTTTTTTTTTACCATGAAAATACTACCCGTCCTCTCCGAAGACCCAAAATTTGACCCAAAAAGGATAAAAATAAGGAAATTTCTTCAAAATTGCATAAAAAAACGTAGGGTCAGCCCTGTTTTGATAGGGTCGGTCGGGTGACCTGAAACAAACCTTCTTTTTTTTTTGGCCTAAGCCTATGCTCTCTTATATTTAATTTAATTTTTTCCTCTACATGTAACGGTATGCCAAAAATGTACATATTATGACTACTCTCCATTGACTGGTTTAAGGAGAATTACAGGTCTTTGACCTACCTGTTCACCAGTATAAATAAAATAATTTACAATACAATACATATGGACTCTCAACGTGTTCCAGTCACCCATGAATAGCACTGACTGATCCCCACTGGCTGGCTTTACCTGAATTGACCCATCTGCCTGCACCCAGCACAGGGACTACGTTTGTTGACAGTTTCTGAACCTTCCCTATTACCCCTGCCCACCTTTCACACACTGTCAGCACAGACCATGAGTTCTCTCATGCCGCTACCATTTATTAACCCTTTAAGGGCCGCATAGTACATTGATGCTCATAGGATCGGCACACAGTTGGGGTCTGGCTTATACACAAGTTATTATATGTATATTACAGAACTAAAATCGCCAATATCAGACCCCTGGTGTGGCTTATAGGATTGGCCCGAAGTCTAATATGCGAGTTAGGCTTATACTCAAGGTTTTACAGTTAGTTTGATATGCCCCTTAGGGCCATGAGGCATACATCATGACGATAACCAGCATACTACATTAAAGCATTATGCAGCCCTTAAAGAGTCAGGTATAGCCACATAATTATGTGTGACCATGTGGAGGCTTTGCTTGCCTGCAAGAGCCGGACACACCTGAACAAGGGCCTGTTACATCATGGGGGTAGACATTGCAGTCATAGCAATAATGACATGTTCTAATGGGCAATCCATATGCCCTTATGCCCTTATAAGGTACATAGTATTGGAGGTAGGCAAAGGGGGAGGGGCATAAGGGTGACACGGCAATGCCCTCTAGTGTTGTCCGAGCATGTCAAAACACGAGGATACTGGGGCTTTAAGAACTTGAAATCAAGTATTATTGATGTTGACTTAAACACTGTTTTAACATTAAAATATGTTACTGCCACTTGATGATCGACCCTTAAATCACTTTAGACACACTGATATTGAGTTTTACACCAAAACGTTTTAAAAGGGCTGAGATTTGTGTGATATCAACCTTGTTCCCAGGTTAGTCACATTCAAATTCCCTGGGTGATCAGGGATATGGGATATATATTACTGTCTAGGGATTGTATGTGAATCTTGCAGCATAACTGATATACACGGTAGAAAGTCCAATACCCAGCCTTGCTTTTTAACATTTGTATTGGAAGTATGTTAAAAGTGCACACATACTTAGATAATTGTCATCAAATTTAGGAATAAGCCACAGATGGGGTGTGAAGAGAGACAAAATCACATGACCAGAAACAGTGTTGCGTGTGTGTGTCAACAGAGAATTGAGTTGTTTTAGGTAGGAAAAAAAAGAGGTACGAGCTACTTTACAGAGGGGGCTGTGCCTCTCCAGGCACGATGTAACAAATCTATAACTGCACATGGCCATTCCCACCAGACGTTCTTCATTAAACATCATGAATTAGTTCACTATTTTATTCAGATTCAGATATGTATCATCATGACTACAGTTGAGTTGCGTTTAATATTTCTATTTGGCCTTCAATATACATATATTTGATTCTCTTCCATTACAGCCACAGCCCATGACATACAGATCTTGGGAAACAATGTATACATTTATACAATCAGTACACCCCCCCCCCTACATACACAATACCACCTCAACTGTCGCTCCTGTCACCTTCCCTCTATTCCTGTCCCTTCTGATTATAGCCAATACAGCAGTTATCACGAAATATTAATGGATTCTCCCATGTTAACAAGCACCTCCAGTAGAATGTAGAATGCAACAATAACTGACTGTTTGAAGAGAAAAGTTCTACCCTTTGTAACCCCATGAAGGTATGCTGAACCTTGTGCTTTCACCTTAATGCATGGCGTCAAATTTCCCCTTTAGCCTTAATACTAAGGATGGGTTCTCCGTTCTGTCATGTGACTTTCACACATCCTGGCGATGGGTCGATTTCAATTAGAGGATGTTCGACTTTGGAGCTTCAGGGTTTGCGTCTTTATTCTTTCTCCCCGTGCTCCTAGTATAGGTAGGAACATGTGTTGAATGACGGGCAGGACTAAGGGTCAATAAGGCAAGTGGAAGTGGAGGCAAAATCCATTTCTTCGAATCATTTCCTTAACCTTGTGAGTAGCTCTTTGTTCAATAATACATACCAGAGGGGGGATCCCTGTCAGGAAAGCTTTATTTTCAAGTTCCCATTTATTGAACAAACATGATGGTACTTTAGTCTGGATAAGGAACCAGTGTTCAGAGGGGCCAACCCTGTCTCCAACCCGTACGAGACTATCCCTGTTTATAATTGGGCTAATTTCATTTCTAAAGGTTTTTATATGCATTAAATTATTTTGATTCATTTTTATGTGTCCTGTGACTATATTATAAATCTCAGACGGAAACTCATATCATCATTTTATGAGTCAGAAACTGAGATGTGAGATCTAAAGTATGACTGTCTGGTACCGACATATAAAACATGATGTATCATCTCCTTCACCACTCCCTCAGTGGTCTTATCCCCCCATCTACATGGTCTTAACCAACTTTAAAGTGTGTTATAAAAAGGAGACCAAGTATGCATGGTCTGAGCCTGCATATAAACTGACCTCTACTCACCACTGCTGAATCTAGTAAGATGCTAAATGTATTAGATAACACCTGGTCATCCTTTGGTTGTGGAATATAGTGTGACTAGCTGTGTCTGGTGGACTAACCACATTTAGACATGGTCAATCTGTGTTTTAGACTGTGGCATGCCTGGGAAATGTATGATTTATATCCGTGCATACTGATAAATTGAATATAATTAAAGGAGTTATTTTGGCTGTATATCTACACTTTACAAGATGTATTTTAATTAGAGTGATTTATGTGCAATTAATTGAAGTTGTGAGAGCCAAATAATCTGATAAAATAATGTTTAATTCATACAGTGAGCAGACTAGTCAGCTATTGCCGACTTAGTATATTGTGAATGTACTGAGCTGCTCTGTCAGTGAGTAGAGCAGCTCCCATGGTGGCTCAGTGCTGAAGGCATGTGTGACTAATGGCACCAGACCTTGTAGGCGTGAGGACAAGGGAAGGGTAGCTTGTAAAATACCCTAGGGCCTATTCAGAGCAGCTCAGGGGTGTCAGGGATCTACCATGCAGTATTGGTTTATTACATACATAACGTCTGAGTAATCTTGTTACCACCTTGATGGATTTTACCAACTTAGACACATGTTAATATCCACAAAATATAGTAAAGTGGACATGTTTGCCATATCCAGCCACCCACATTAAGAAAATACTCCTGATTCCAAAATCTGATTTTTTAGTCTATGGCCACTAAAACCAATTCTCGAGAATATTTTCTAGTATCTCTCATTTCCCATATGTACATTAGATGACTGCTGCTTGTGGTGGTTTACTATTCCTTTACACATGCAGCTCTATCCAGAACGTGCATCCCCACATTTTACCTCAGAACTAATTCTTAGATAACCTGAATAACTCAGTCCTAATTTATGACATTGAAATAAGAACAATAGACTCATGTTGACTATCTAAATTGTTTTCATTTAATCAGTGTCACATCTCAGTATTTTAAGCCATGAGCTGTTATTACTCTCGTGGGAAAACTCAGGAACATCAGGTTGATTGCACTGGGTTGTATGGGGATCCATTATTCTGACTGTAATCTCTCCCTTTACTCAATATATATGAGGGACGTAATCAGAATGTCCCTCTGGTTATACAACTATACCAGTAATGGATTATGATGTAATACCATTTTCCTTGTAGTGTATCAGTCTGAAATATGTATATCATCATAATAAAGTATTGGTGGGTTTCTGTTGGTACTGCCTGAAACCACTAGTTTAGATCCACAAAATAAGACTGTCAAATGGAGGACTGTAGGTGTGCTCTTTCATTGTGAAATTTAATTCTGCTGGGCTGCTGTTGTACAGACCTGTCATTGGTCTATGGTGCGAAAACCTGTGTGTCTGAGTGCACCCACTGCGATAACCATTGCTACGGATTGATAGTTCATGACCTTTTTTCCAGAGGATTGGTGTTTTCAACAACATGGTTAGTCTCCCTTCCTGTACGTTAAAACGTTCCTGACTATTACCAAAGTTAATGCAAAAGTTCCCTGTTTGCATGAAATTCATTCCTAATAGTGTGACATCATGAGAACATAAAATAGACAGGAAGAAGTTGTTTGGAGAAACGGATGCGCCCACCATGGGTAAGCTGACAGATATCATTGGTACCCGTTTCTCCTTGCGTAGTGCTGAAGTTTTACCAGGGTCACATATGAACCGAAAGATATCCAGCTCCTCTTCAGCAGTGAGAAGGTGACATCCGGATACCTCAGCAGCAAATTCTTCATGTGTCATGCCACGAAAGGGGATCTGCTGTAAAAGTGGCCCGAGCATCTTGCGCCTGTTGTCCATATTGACTTGCTCTTCCATCTTTTCACATTCATTTTCAGCCCAAGTGTTGCAAAATCGAAAGGTTTCAACTTCTCCCACAAGCAGACCCTCAGTAGCTAAGAAAGCCCCCAGAGTCTCCCTGGTTATATGATGTTCCAACAGTGGTTTCAGGCTCCTGGCCGACCGGATGAAATCCATGCATCCCTTTATGACTAATTGATCATCATAAAAAATAGCGTGGTCAAGAATCAATGCCACTGTTTTCTCCCCTACATCTTTTAGTAGGAATTGCATGCACTTTGCCCTGAGTGCCTTCACCTCGTACTTCTCTGCACAGTAGGTAAGGAGAAGGGCCTTCTCTAGTGTCAACGTGACTTCATCAGAGTACAGGTACCTGAAACATGTGAGAGGAATCCCAATAAATATAAATGATGGAAATTGTGTGGATCTATAATATTATCCTTTTATCTACACTTTCTCATTTGAAATAATTTTCATTCAAAGACTTTGTGAATGAATAGATAACTGTAAAATAGCTTTACATTAAACTCCTCAAATATAGTATAGCGCATTGGCAATGAGGATAAGATCTATTGATACAAACCTTAAGAAGTCCTTAAAGGTAGCAGGCTCTATATCTATGATCTCTATATCTTTCCCAGGTCTGTCCAAGTCACTAGTAAACATTACGAAAAACACATGACTTCTGGCCATGAGCAGGAAACGGTGGGCCTCAATGATTTCCTCAGAGTTGGGAAACTTGAAGGTGACATCAGTGGCAATGGCATTGTCAAACATGTAGCTAGTGCTTTCTGCTACAGTTCTACCTGACTGCCAGTCATCAGCATTGTGTGTAGCCATTGTGAGAGTCTAAAACTAGGAGAAATAAAAGCAATAAACATTAAAGCCTGATCCATTTGTGTCACAGGAAATGAAACTGCAAATTCTGTTGTTGTTTTTTGTTAGGATACAAGGATGTTATATGAATTATATTAACTATTGTGGACTTTTCAATATCTGTAATTATTACCAGAAATCCTATGTAAAAAGGTAGAACAGAAAGTGTGATAACCAAAACATTGCTTACCTGGTTTTGTTCTGAGTAAGTCTGGTACATTCTAGCACCGCTTAGAGCATACTGCTTAAATGAGTTCACTGTCTGTAATATTCCTTGTTTTCTGGATTGGACAAATCTGATATCAAACGGTAGGCGGACTACATCAATATACGTAGTTTCTATATGGCATCAATACTGCTTTAGTCTAGATAACACACCATAGGCTTGTCGAAGCATAATATTATCTTAAGTTTTGTCCTACTATGTCAATATCACATGACATTGACGAAGCTGTTATCTATATTGTGAGTAATATGTTGTTACTCTCTTCTTTCTAACTGTCAGATCAAATATAAACATGTACTACACTTTTAAAAGCTATAGCTCTGTTTTGACAGGGTTGTCCGCTAAAGATGTGTTTGTCAAAACAGGGCCGATCCTACATTTTTTCCTGCAATGTTGAAGAAATTGTCACATTTTTACCCTTTTTTCGGCCAATCTTAAGGTCTTCTGAAAGATTGGCTAGTACTTTCATGTTATTATGTTGTTGTTTTTTTAATCTGACCTACCGACCCTACATTTTAAAAAGCTATCGCTCTCTTTTGACGTTTCTTTAGGAACCCAAATAAACATCTTTCAGTCTTTTGATGGGAAAAATTAATAATCCATGCACTTTTCTGTGATTGAAATGATTATTCTTACTTTCCCATCAAACACATCTTTAGCGGACCAGTATTGTGTGATGACAAGCTGTTCACTGATTCGCTACCTTATGTTAATTTGTCTGTATTAATCTTTGTAGTCGCTAGCAAATGGTGATTACCTGGCTCTAATTTGAATATTGAGATTGTGAAATTGTGTTCTGTGGTTAGGCCAACCCTGTCAAAACAGGGCCGATCCTACGTTTTTTACGCAATTTTGTGTCAATCTTAAGGTCTTCACAGGGATTGGCTAGTACTTTCATGTTAATATGTTGTTGTTTCTTTAATCCGGCCTACCAACCCTACATTTTCTTCCCATGTTTCCTGAAACATTCCTCTTTTATTTTTTGGCCTTAATGGATTGTCCTTGCAAAATTAGAGGTAATGTACTGTTGTGTAATTTGTGCCAATCATCTGGGTCATGACTTCTGAACGGGTTGAGACAATATTGGAGGAAGTAAGCCAGGCTCAATGTCCCATGTCATTTTCTACTTTGCACGAATGTTAGGTAGAGCCCTGCCCCTTCTCCCTCTTGTTTTCCTTCCCAACCACTTACTTACATCAATGTCAAGTCCAGTATCCATGTATCCAATGAAAAGTATACTTGTAGACAGATATAATGTGAAAAAAGTCACTTGACATGAAATCTCATGAGTAACCTTTGTGTAACTGAAAAGGACAGAGCTGCGCGCTCTTGACAGCAGGGAATTAGGCGTTCTTAGATAACAAAGGCATGAGCTGTCTGATGGCCACCGTCCACAGAGTATAAACTGGGGAACATTGTCAGAATAAAGCTTTGTTTATTTTGATTTTATACTATGTTTGTATACAAACTTCAGGGTATAAGGTGTGTCCATCGGTGTGTCTATCGTGTGAACGTTGCAATGATGTTTTAAATAGGGAATCTATGCTTTGTTTACACAAATTGTGTGCAAGAGATAGTCGGCCGATAATATCAAAGGGGTCTGATTTTATTGGCCAAAAAGTGCCTGACTAAGACTTATGAAGACATATGAAGGTGAGAGGGGGGAAGGTAGTAGTTGTACCTCATATCATAATATATTTATAAATAATTTGGATGTGAATAGATGCATATCTCTGACGGCCGTATAAGAATCTCTGACGGCCGTAGAAAGATCTCTGACGGCCGTATACCGGCCATCTATATAGTAGGGTGAAGTGTGACAGAGAAGTGAGCGAGGGGCAGAAGTTTACTAATTGCTTAGTCAGCGATTTTATACCGACAATCCTCGTTTATGCTCTGTGGACGGTGGCCATAACTAGGGTTGTTCTGTCTCAACTTGCAGTGTGTAAGAAATCTGTTTATGCACATGTTCTTTCCCACAAGAAAGGGAGTCGTGTGAGAATCCCTGTGCCTCATCTGCTAGTGTACACTACTATACTGAGCACTATAGATATGCATTGTTATCATGAACAGACTTCAAGTGTATTATCTAAACCTGCTCTGTAGGGTATTTCCTCATCTTTCCTCATTAAACATTTTGAATTAATTGAGAAATATATAATTGAGTTTAATGATACTGCGTGGGGAATAATCAAGGGTTTTTCACCCTACTTCCACCCACTGCAGTCAATGTCAATTAGTAAATGTTTGGATTGAAGTTCTATGGTTTGTGTTTTATATCTCTGCTCTTATTGTAGAAAGACGGGTGTTGAATTGCAGAAGTAAGATGTGGGTTGCAATCAAGCAGTATAAACCTTTTCCTATTTACTTCATACCATTACTGTTGGATTTAATATACACACACACAGAGGCTGTTATTGTTAGACTCGGTAAAGTGGCAGGCTATGTTAATGGTCTGAGCCGAGCTGTCAGGGACTGCCCAGTGGGCACAAAATCCTGGTCTATGTTGAATCAACGTTGAATCAACATTGAATCAATGTTGACAACCATTTATCAATGTGTATTCAATGTTCTGTGCCCACTGGGTGGAGCCGTTCTGTGGGATGTTAAGGACTGCACCTTTGGTTGACTAATGACATTGGACATGGTAAGGGTTGGGACAGGCAAAAGCTGGCTAGTTAAAAGTGCATGATGGTTATGGCAAGCTCATTGGGTAAAATCAATGCAACAGAAACTTGGTTTCTGTATGCAAAGGATGGGTTTTACAGAATCTGGGATTTTGTTCCACAGAAACCCATCTTCTGTAACAGAGTGTTGGTTTTTCATATTTCCATCCATATTGGTCATAATATTGTATTAGGCAAAATTACCATCTCCAGGCTTCAATTCAATTCAATTTCAATTTTCAATTTTAACAATGAATTTGCTCAAAAACAACAAATATACGGATTATTAAATTGTTATCCTCTACATGTGTTCATAAAACAGATTCCAATGAACCCTCTATAAGTCATTACTTTACAAATAATGATGCTTAAGCAAAAAGGCTGCTCTTCAGATCTGCTTACGTCGGCCACCTTTAGATGTTTCTTTCTTTTGATCTTAATTTAAAAAATGATGTGATATATATTGGTACCGACCTCATGCAAACAAAAAAAGGTAGATGTTCATGGCTAGGTTGTCATGCAGTGAGCATAATTCTCTATGCGTCATATATTGATATATAATTTGCTCAATTGGTAATCTTGTTTTAGTATAAGCAATGATAGTAAAATGGCGGCATATTATGAATTTCCAGTTTTTCAATACAAATATTGATCATACAATGAATAAGTAAATGTAAGTTATTCCAGAAAGTTGACATATGATATTCCAGACTCCTAGTAGTGGGGCCTTCGCACAGCATAGATTGACATATAATTTTCTGATGAATTTGGGATTTCTTGATCTTTCCTACCTTTCTATATTCATAAGCATGACCAAACCTTCTATCCGCTAGGCAAATTACCAGGATTCATGACGTATCCATTATAGTTTGGCTGTATATCTCGTAACTATGCACCACCATAAGGTGAGTTTGGGATCAGGTTTTTATTGACCGAATCTACCAGGGCCAAAAAAAAAGAGGTTTGTTTCAGGTCACCCGACCGACCCTACCAAAACAGGGCCGACCCTACGTTTTTTTATGCAAATTTGAAGAAATTTCCATATTTTTACCCTTTTTTGGTCGAATTTTGGGTCTTCGCAAAGGTTGGCTAGTACTTTCATGTTAAAAAAGAAAAAGTTAAAAAAAAAAAAATCCGACCTACCGACCCTACATTTCTGACCATGTTACCTGAAACAAACCTTTTTTTTTCTTTTGGCCCAACCTGTCTACTGTCTCAGACCATCCCTTGCAAACACCCGGCAAACTTTTACTGAAGCTGGTTCTTTGCGAGGATGGTCTGAGGCAGTAGGCAGGCTGGTAGATTCGGTCAATAAAAACCTGGTCCCAAACTCACCTACTGCAATATAGCCTGGGCCAGTGGTGCTGTGACTGTTAAACTTTTGACCTAGATACAAATTATAAAACACATATGGCACCGACAAAAAAGCAGAGATCAAGATTGAGCAACCGCTTTAGATCCAGAAAATAAGGCTGTCAAATGGGGCATCAGCCTTAGTCTGAACGATTGGATCAAACTGACGTAAATGAGCTGCATTGAGCTTCTTACTATACCTTTGAGCACAGTGCTCTCGGATATCTTGTGGTACAGTGCTCTCGGCCTGAAAGTAATTGATAGTAGTGAAAGTAATTTCAGCTGGTCTATCATCTAGACCTGTCATAGATACACCATGTGAGAAGGTTTCTGTTTGACCAGCTTGCCATCTTACTCTCCCATCAGCATCAGCAGCCTTTATTTGTAGTACTTGATTTCTTGTTAGCAGGATTGGGGTTTTCAGAAATTTATCAAGATTTCTCTTCTGTACACTGAAAGCTTCAACAGCACGACCAAAATGGAGACGGAAGTTCCCTGTTTTCATGAAACGCACTCCAAGAAGTGTCACAGGATGGGAACTGGAAATGCTGAAGTTGAAGCTAGATGAATCGGTTGATGTCACAGAGGTAGGCAGCTTAACACAAGTGAGAGGTACTGTTTTTAGCTTGCACTGATCAGGTCTTGCTTGTTCGGCGCCACAAAGAAGCCGGTATGTCTCGAGCTCCTCCTCATCAGTAAGAAAATTCTTACCAGAAACTTCAGCAGCAAACTCCTCTTGAGTCATGCTGTGAAAGGGGATCTGCTTTAGAAGTGACCCCAGCATCTTACGCTTGTTATCCATATTGACCTGTACTTTCTTGTTTTTACATTCATTTTCAGCCCAGGTGTTACAGAATCGAAAGATATCAACCTCTCCAACTGACAATTGCTCAGTAGCTAGCACAATCTCCATGGTTTTCTTTGTTAAATGATGTTCCTCCAGGGGCTTTAGGCTTTCAGCTGACTTAATGAAGTCTATGCACACCTGCATTACCCGGGCATCATCATAGAAGACAGCATGGTCAAGAATCAATGCCACAGTTTCTTCCCTCACATTGTCAAGCAGAAATTGCATGCACTTTGCCCTGAGTGCCTTGACCTCGTACTTCTCTGCACAATAGGTAAGGAGAAGGGCCTTCTCTAGTGTCAAAGTGACTTCATCAGAGTACAGGTATCTGAAAGTTCAGTGAAGCAGGTGACATGGTTTGGTAAACTGGTTTGATTTAATACAATAATGTTCATGTTAACCTAAAATACAACTGAATTCAAATATATCATAGAATACACGTTCATGGTATTCCCCACACAGACTAACAATCACTCAATGCAGTGTCAGTTATAGTATGTAAACGTATGACAATTACCTGAGGAATTCTCTGAAGATGCCAGGCCCTATGTCAGAGATTTCAATGGCCTCATTGGGTTTGTCCAATTCACTATTAAACATTGTAAAGAACACATGACTCCGGGCCATGAGCAGGAAACGATGACCCTTCACTCTTTCACTAAAGTCGGGAAATTTGAAGGTGATATCAGTGGCAATGACATTGTCAAACATGTAGCTGGTGCTTTCTACTACAGTTTTACCTGACTGCCAGTCATCAGCATTGTGTGTAGCCATTGTACGGATCTATAAAAAGAAGGAACATCCAAGTAACTGGACCTACAATGTATCTGTATAGGATATATGTGTACATGTATGTATAGGGCCCAGATGTATAAATTTACACAAGTCAGTTACTGGCTTACTACTATATTCAGTATTGGCTCTCTTGTTATCCTTCATCTTAGTATTTCAAAACTTTGATGGTCAATCAAGTTCAGTACTTTCAATAACATCAGTCTCACAATGTGTTTCCCCTTAAATGATATATGGTATACTTGATACAAGCATTTAGTTCTCATATCAAATGAAGAAAATGATATGCCTCATTCTCCCTATAAACTTTAGGACATACATAGACAAAACTTCACGCCATTGACATACATGCACATCATACTTCTCGAGTTGAAGCTGGGTCATATCACACGATGCCAAAGGCTGAGTGTGATATGACCAAGCTTCAACGAGTGATGTATGATGGGCATTTATGTTAATAAATGGGGTTTTGTGTTTATTACATGGCCCTACAGTCTTTAAATGAAGAAAATCAACAAATTTTGAGACCATGGAGTATGACTACACCGTACTCCATGGGAGCATGGAGTACGGAGCTCCCATAGGCTTAGCATAGAGAAGACCGTACCACCATGTAATAAAACATAATATTACGTTGATAGAGAGTTATACTATTGTGTATACGTGCAGTAGTCTGTATGTATAAAATACACATCTCACATACAGTACCAGGTCATTAATTAGAAGACACAAACTGCCTACCTCAGTGGGAAACACCTAGGGACACCACCTTCCACCACGTAAATTGTTTATCTGGGTCGACCTATATCCCTAAGGACCTTTGACTATACCATGTGACAATTTGCTTATCAACTCAGGTGGTAGATGGCCTCCATGTAGGTCAAGATATAAAGCTGTACACTGTAAAGGCTGTGTTTGAAAATAAACACCAAATAACCTAAAAACTCTACACAGAGGCAAATATCAGAGTCACCCAATGTCGCCAATACTACTCTCAGACAAGGGTCAGGCACTGCTGGACTATAATAGATAGGTCAAGGGCCATTCTAGTGAGGGTCAGGCTAGGCTGGACATTCAATAACAGGCTGGACCTTGGCAAAATTGCTTGAAAGTCTGGCCATGCTGGATCCTTATGCCATAGTCTGGCAATGCTGGACTCTTGGGAGAGTCTCTATCAGCCTGCAAGAGTCCAGCATTGTCACACTGTGGCATGAGGATCCAGCATGGCCAGACTTTCAAGCAAGTTTGCCAAAGTCCAGCCTGTTATTGAATGTCCAGCCTAGCCTGACCCTCACTAGAATGGCCCTTGACCCATCTATTATAGTCCAGCAGTGCCTGACCCTTGTATGAGAGTAGTATTGGCGACATTGGGTGACTCTGATATTTGCCTCTGTGTAAGCATATATTTTATCTTAAATATGTTTAAAGATAGCAGTTTAGACTTCAAACCCATTCAATCTAAATATCTAGACATTGACTCCTTGAACACACCTGTTTTGACATTAAACACTTCTAGTTTAGAGGGTGGGTATTACATTGAAAGTCTAAGAAGTGTATTCTCTAATCCCGGGTATTAGTTTAGTACCCATCCGCTGACACGGCCGGAGACGGGTGGATTATTACAGGTCTGCAGTCTCCATACATCACACACAGTCTCCTTCCACCTAAGAAAATAGTCCCGCGGACTATTTAGCCTACTATCTATAGTTCATAATCAGTGAACCTTAATCACTTACCGTATTCGACGTAATAAGCGCACACCCCCTAATAAGCGCACACCCCCCGTTTTTGGCCGATTTTTATACTACAAATAACCAAAAATATCTTAATGTTTGACCCCAATTAAACTCTTAACTACTAAAATGTGTCTATAATAATTTTTTAAGTGCACTGTGCGCTTATTACGTCGAATACGGTAACCCTGTACAGGGGGTGCTTTAATGCACCATATTGCTGTTTTTGACATATGCTACAGGAACGTCTACTAGACAGTGCTGCATTCATGAATGCATTTTGATGGGCTACGGGATCAATACACTCCTGGATAAACACTGCCTATTTTTAGTGTGAACCATTAGGTTGCTCAAACTAAATGAGAATATCATCATGTCCTCCCTGGGAGTAGACTCGGTGCATTCCACAGCTAAAGCTCTACCTTTTGTACTAATTTCCAAGAATCTTTTAATCTAATTAGACACAGTTTAAATCATTCAGTCAGGAGGTAACAGAATATGCTGGTACTTTAGCTAAATCTGGTCCATTTCCTCTGTCGCTGCTGATTAGTTCAAAAACATGAAGGACCGGATTTGTCACATTTCGTGGGTATGAACCTCCAAGTCAGAAGATAGTGGGGGACCAATTAATTAACCAGAACAGGTGTAGGCTGTCTTTGAATTAGTCCTGTTAACCATTTAACTGTAGCATTGTGTTTAGATGCACTATGCTCCTTTATTGTGGTATTGCACTGTTAGTAGTTATATAATGTAGCTGAGCAATAGAATCAGCTTTTTTTGGAAGTGTATTCTGTAGTTTTAAAGTATGTACTACAGTATTAGTGTATATATTAACAGTAGAATCTACTGTTGGTTTACAGTATAAAAGGGCATACTTTGGGTTCAATATTTACATTGTTCAGTCCCAGCTAGGAGCAAGCCAGTGCTGCATTCCTACATCGTGCTGATCATGTGTGGTTGATTCACATCCTTGGGGTCGACATGATGCATCAAATCAGACTTCGCCAGCTGTCAACTTATTCACAATTATCTACTCAATTCTTTAACATGGGTATCAACAAATCGATTTAATGTGCCTATGCAATGAACCTCGTATATGGTCGGTATGGGGTTCCTGTGTTAAGCAGTTACCACGGGGAAATGGACCTCTGGTAATTGTGATTGACCCTGTCGAGAGCAATATTACTAAAATATTTATATGCTCAAGTTATCAGTTCCCAACAGTGAGAGTAATTTTTTTTTGTGTGTGAGTAAATATGGGAAAATAATAACTATGGTAGATTCGCCATGAGTCGGACACATACCCTGAGATTGACAGTGAAATTCGAGGTTATTCATATACTATAAGACTTCTAGTGTTTATGTCTTGGAAACATTTAAGCTTTAAATACCATGTTTTACGGGCTTAAAATGCTTGAATAACCAAAAAAGCAAGTGTCCATCTCGAGGTACGTTTCCGACTCCAGGTGAATCTACCCTACGTGTATGACAATAGGTTATATAAAATTATGACGCAGTGTTGAATTCAATAGCATCCATAACAAGCTGATCAAATCAAATAAAGGGCCTACCTTGAGATCTCAAACTCCTGTGACTCATTGAGACACTTCAAGTCCTTGGGGCACCTCCCAGTCTGTAGTGTGAAATCAATACTACAGGTGAACTACCCAGTGGGCACAGAACATTGAATCAACATTGATGACTGGTTGTCAATGTTGATCCAATGATGATTCAACATTGATCCAATATTGAATCAACATTGATCCAATGTTGACCTGAATTTTGTGCCCACTGCATACCAGGCCCCGAGCCGCGCCCTGGACCCGCACACAGAGAAGAAACAGCGTCAAAAGGGAGTCCAGGTTGCCTCCAGAATGACTCCCCTCTCCAGGGGAGCCCATGTCGCCTAAAGGAGCCTAGGTGACTTTCTGGCTTACTTAAAGGGAGTTACCTGGGGGAGTCATATGATCCAGAGAGCTATATGACTCCCTCAGGTGACTCCTTTAGGTCAGACAGCTGAGACAGAGAGTCACCTAGGCTCTCGTAGGAGACCTGGGCTCCCCTAAAGAGGGGAGTCATTCTGGAGGCAACCTGGACTCCCTTTTGACGCTGTTTCCTTTCTCTTTGTGGGGTCCTGACCTCCCCACCCCTCCCCTATCACGGCCACCACCCAAGATGTATTGATACGATAGTAACGAAAGTGTAGACTATGGTAGGATATGGGGTATGATGCTGAATGCCATTTTTATAAAGTCTGTATGATTTAGTTTAGTTTGGTTATAAGCCGACCTTGGTTATAAGCCGAATGTGAGTTCGAGAGAGAAAATTCGGCCTATAGTAAAAATGATTGAAATAGACAAATACAAACGAAAAAAATCGGCTTATAACCGAGGTTTTACGGTAATTGTATGTTCACATTCATTTCATGGACAATATGTATCTTTCTTTGTAAAATATTTTATTAGGGTGAATGACAGTTAAAAGTAATCTAAGTAACAGGGAATTCTGGTGCGTCACTTAGTACCTTTTGGTGCCCTTTCAGTATTTGTTTCGAATATTTCACACCCCAGTGATAAATAACCCACAATAGCATTTCACATCCCGTCACATCATCATTATGATCATGTGTCCATTATTAAATGGCTTCTTTAGATAAATTAATTGATATTTTTTTCACAAAAACTGTCTAAATAGATGTATGATATGAATAAAAAAGAGGCTATGAAGCGCTCTCCATGCACTGTGCGTTACCTATGAGTATAACCATTTCTATCTATATAATTTACGTTCGAACATCGCAATTTGGCAGCAACATTGATGAATTTGGTCCTTTCTTATGTGATTTTTCTTCTCTTTTTAACATAATGTATTGCACAGATCTGTAGCTTTAGTGAAGTGGAACCTTAGTATAATTTTTAAAGAACAGATTGAAGTCCATGTTTAATATCAGTTTCTAGGATCAGTAATAACACATTCCATTGTTTAAGCCTGGTAATCTTGTATCCTATCTCAGGAGAACACAGGCCTCGAGTACCGGACAGTTCAATTTAGTCCCTTCACAGAATGCTGTTCAACAGTTGGGATTGAATGCTCGAAAAATCCAGAGATTGAATCCTTGCTGCAATCAATGGCTATTCAATTAGAGGGAACCCAGACCCACCAACATGCAGCTCCTAATATGAATTACGGTTATTTGATCAGATGCCTTGGCCTCTTGTTTTAAGAATAATAGAATCGTGAGTTCTTTTCAAGCTCACCAGGATTCAGTCAACAATGTTTTATACAAGTCCCATATAGGGGGATAAATCACAGAGGGTGGTGTGGTATGGAAGCAGCTCAGGATTAAGTAAAGAAGAATTTCCATCGGTTGTGGTTTTGACATTTCATTGCATTATAACACATCTCATGGCTATAGGGCCATTAGAAGGTTATCACTTGGCCGCCATCATGATTATGGTTATGGACATGGATCTTGAGATATTGTCAGATCCCTAATGGGTTAAAGCGGAATAATCAGCTGTAAGTATGTACATTTTATCAATTTCCTCATTCATAATACAAAATACGATAACTAGAATCCCTCAAAGGTCACAATTGCTTTTCGCCCAACTCCCAATCATCCTCTAAAGTCACCATAGAGGTCACTATGGCTTCCTCTGTGACCTTCAAGGGGAGTCCAAAGCTCTTTCTATGATGCATGACGTCAGAGAAGAGTTCTACGTCAAATGTACGTCCCTGACCCCCAGAGAAGAGGTGGAACAGAGCGTCACACAGTCTGGTCTCCAGGTGCATGCCGGAACCCAGCTGGACCACTTTCTGTACGTCATGCGGTGACGTCAGTCCACTAGGTTTCAGCGCCGTGTACAACGTCATAGCGTCCACAACGTCGTTCAGGTGGTACCGGATGACGTCATGGAGGGATTGGAGGTCGTCAATGGTGACATGAGCGTCACTGTTGATATGGTTACTGGTTGAGACGTTGGCTATCTTGTGTTCCCTGCAAATATGGATTACAAAGATTCAGAATTGCAAGCTATGATATCTTCCCAGGGTGATTTATCACTTTTCATGAATATAAGTGTCAAACATAATGTCAAAACCTAACAGAAACTCCTTGGGAAGTTTGTAATACATAGTGTTTAAATATCCATTAGCCTTTCCCCCGTTTCAGTCCGTTTGAAACTTGCTTATAATTAATCCAGTCATCTTATCATACAGAGTATTCAAAATAATGAAAAATATTTATACAATTATATCACTGTATGCTTCATGATGTTTATTGTTACATGATGATTACTATCCATTTTTATAGATTTTGCACTATACCGTTTGTGGCATAAATGTAACTCTATGTTTACTTATGGAGTTTATCAAATACAGAAGATTGTAAAATATGAACTTGCTCATAAACCTTTAACTATTGCGCATTTATTGTCCTCCCGCATCGTGTATTATATTGTAAATTTTCATAGTGATAACTATTGTTCATATCTAATTAATTACAATTTGTTATATTCAAAGTAATGTAATGGTATAATAGAATGCTATATAATGTATTCATGTACTAGAAATCTAAAGGTGGCTAACGAAAACAGAATGCATAATTCTAGCAGCAGCCTTTTCTCTGTAGAGCTTAAACAATTAATGGCATCACGTGTCAAGGGAAATATCTACTGTAAAACATGTTTAGTATCATAGCATGGCTTTATATATTAGATGTATATCATTAATCAATTTGATACATTATATTGATTCATATCTATATTTTGATGTATCTTATTGGAAACACAAAGACAAATGACTACATGAGAATAATTTTTTGAAACTTGAACTTGAAACTTGAACTTGAACTTGCTGGTCAAAGACTACACCTGGTCAAAGACTATACCTGGTCAAAGACTACACCCAGTCAAAGACGTTTCAATTGTATCAATGTCATGAGACACAGCCTAAAGAGGTCCTCAGAGATAGGGGTTAGAGCAATTGATAGACTTAACATTTTCAGACTACGTGACCAGAAACACCTGCCTTTAGCTTGCCTGCTCAGAAAACCTAAATGCCCTGGCCCTTAGTCTGTCCCAGGTTGGTCAGAGAGATATCGGGCAGCATGATCAAGTGCCACTCAAAACATAACTGAGGCAAAACAACATAATGACTAAAACTCAGTGACATGGAGAAGACTAAGGAGAGTTGGTCAGTACTGACCAACCTGACAATTTGCAACCTAGGTTGGTCTTATAGGGCGCCAAAAAATGACTAACTTCAGTAGGCACTGTGGTTACTGAGATGTATTGTATAGGGCGCCAAAGACTATCAGTGTGGACAGTGAACCAGACCAGTTTTGGACCATAGACCCTGAGCATGGTAGACCTGACTGTACGACACATGATCATTTCTAACCTAATCTGCGTTATCATCTAACTGTTATGGAGGTGGGCGGGGAGAGGAGATGAAGAGTGTAGTGGAGATAGTCTGGTCGATGTGCCCTTTAAAGGCTGCATAGTGCATTATTGCAGCATGACATGGCACTTTTGTCAGCATGATGACATTGTATAAATGCAGCCCTGGTGAGACGGAGCTTACCAGGGCTGCATTGTGCATCATGCTGACCCTACAATGGGGACACTCTGGACGTCCTTCACCAATGCAGCACTAGCCAGGTCCTTGTGGGTTGCTGTGTTATGAAGCCTTAAGGTAACATACCATCTTTAAAGGGTTAAAAGGAGTCTGAAGGTCAACCACCTGCCATAGTTTCACATGTCCTGTTGTATGTATGACAGTGACCCAGCAATGACTCGGCAGAACATACTGTAATTCACTGTATTCTGATAAGGCCAAAAAAAGGTGTGTTTCAGGCAATATGGTCCAAAAACTAGGGTCCCAGGTAGCAAGGGTATGTTGGGCCAATGTCGGCAATGATTGACTCCATCGCAATTTTTATGCCAACCATGGCCCATTGTAGGTAATGCATACATTGGTTCAACATACAAATTACAATGATGGTCTTCCCTTGGCAATTCCAATAATGGGCCATTGCTGGGTTGACCGCTGGCCCAGAGCTGGTCCATGCTTTATATTGCTGATATTGACACAGTGTTGGCCCAGTGTTGGAACATTTCAGGGCCATCATATTATTTCTGATGATGGACCAGCATAAATTATAACTACACTTGTCCAATATTAAATGTGATCTACACCAGGGGGATTCAATGTTGCCTGAAGAATTTCTTACAGGATGGCTCCTACTTTGCTATCATATCGGGTTATACATGTGATCCCCAGTGCGCTCTACATGTTTAAAGATCAGAGGAAGTTCATGGATGAAATTTGATACCTAAAAGTGCCATTTACTGCATGACACCAGTGGGAATTAGTCAAAAGTAACTTGAAGACTCCTCATGAAATCAATATCCCTTTCTCCGTGCATGGGCCATTACTGGGCCAGTGGTCAAACCAGCGGTGGGCCAATATCAAAATGCCAATATTGGCCCATTTTGAGTGGTGTATTGGGCCAATCATGGCCCGATGTAATTATGTTACCTGGGGTAGGTAGGTCGGATTTCTTTTTTTTAACATTAAAGGTACCTGGAATGAGGCAAATTGACTCGCAGGTCCTCAGGATAAATCACCGATGCTTACAGTAACTATAGTATAGGAATATCATGATATTGTTGGGCATTATTGTTAAAATGCAACTTCCTGAGGTCAAGCAATTAATTAGGCATGGTATGTGTTCTTCCCGACCAGAAAATAGCTAAAGTTCCCGGGAAAATGTGAATATTTTACAAAAAAGAAAATTCTCCAAAATCGGAAAAAATGCTAGGGTCGGCCCTTTTTTGAAACTAGGGTCGGCTTGCCTGAAACACACCTTTTATTTTTGTCATTGGGTGGCACATCCAATACTGCCAAGTCACCAAGTTATCATATGGCCATGCTGATATGTATACAGACCATTTCAGTAGACGAGATGAGATAAGAACAGAACAGGTCCTGGAAATTTCCGATCCCTGCACTCTATACCAAATCTAAAACTTTCTTTATTCAAAACAAAACGGGGTTATAATTATAATAAAGGTGCATTTTGCACTCTTACAATAGCCACGAAATTTGAATGTGTGTCTCTCTAAAAGGAAAATTTGCGAAAATCAGAATAAGGTTCTATATTTTCCTACCGGAGGTTGTGAAAATTGAAAATGAAAAAAAAGGTTAGTCTAATCATGTTTGCAGTATTTGGCAATTTTCACTTCTTATTAGCAACGCATCTCCAAGGCATCTTGAGTACCTAGGTATCAGATAGCCCTTTGGTAAATCGATATATTGGTGGTGCCACACCGCGCGCCCAAAAGAACCGTCAAAGGGCTCAATCCCAATGGGTACAGAACATTGAATCAACATAGATATGTGGTTGTCAATGTTCATGCAAAGTTGATTCAACGTTGATTATAATGATGTTAAACTGAATTTTGTGCCCATTGGGATAGGGCTCCTGACACCAACATAAAGTTAGAACAAGGATAAAAACAAATTTACCTGTCAGCGAAACGAAACGTCCAGTCGCTAAACTCACGCAGGGTGAGGAACTCCTTGTCTCCCGCTAACTCTGCAAACTCCACTTCTAGCACCTCCCTGTGCACGTTCAGCATGAACCTCTTGAGGTCCCAGTACCGGATGCCGCCCACCTGCCCCCGGGCACCGAACAGGTGGGTGCTGAGACAGGTAGGGACCCCCACAGGGGGAGGCCTCTCAGCACCCCCCAGCACACCACCCTTGGTGAACACCCTGGTCAGCAGACTCCAGCCATTACTACCACTGTCAGCACTTGATGAGGTCAGCCCCATCTTCAGGGGGCTACCCTGGTATAAGGTGGGCAACAGTGCTGTACAGGCCCTCCATGAGGCCTGCAGGAGGCTCCCCCACTGCCTGCTGCCCTGGGTGCTGCCCTGTGTGCTGCCCTGTGTGCTGCCCTGGGTGCTGCCCTGGCTGCTGCCCTGGCTGCTGCCCTGGCTGCTGCCCTGGCTGCTACTGTTTATGGTGGTAGTGGTGGTGTTGGTGGTGATGTTGGTGGGGTTGTGGCTGATGGTGGGTAGTTTAGGAGACAGTGCTAGTTTCATGTGGTTAAAGTCGTCTGCTGTGAGGAAGAAGGTCCCACCGTGAGTCAGCACTTTGTAGATGGGCTTGAAGAAGTCCGGGGAGGATGTCAGGATGTGCAGGAGCAGCACAAAGTCTGACAGGTCCAGGAGACCGTCCTCACCCAGGTCTCTGAAGAAGTGAGGGGAAGTCTGCCACTTCTGGGGCACCTTACTGGTGTATCTGTCTATATCACCTGCCTCTACCCCTCCTTGTACCCCCACCTGTACCACCCCAGTGGTGGGGATGGCATAACTCTGCTGTTGTATGGCGTGTCCCCCAGGGATGCTGTCACCAGTCTGCCCCCCACTGCCGACATACCTTACAAAGTCAGCAGCCGTCATGTAGCGCTGTCCGTGCAGCACGCAGGAGGCGTTCTGCAGGAACTGCTCCTGGAGCAGCTCCTCCAGCTTACTGTGACCCTGTGAGCAGCTCCCCACACCACGTGCTGTTACAACCTCCTTAACCCCTGCAGCTCCCTCCTTAACTCCTGCAGCTCCCTCCTTAGTCTCCTTAATGCTCACACCCTCCTTAAGGCGCCTCCTCCTGCTCATAGCCGTGTTGGCGACCAGCCTGGAGCCGGCTAGCACCACCCCTGTACCCACCACCACAAGGACAGGTAAAAACACCTTGCTACCAGCCCCAGTCTCTTGGAGGAGGCCCCTGGAGGGTCCTCCAGCGTGGGGTGCCTTGTGCAGGGGTTGCACCCACCGTAGGAAGGCCTTCCCTGGTGTCCTCCACATGCTGAGGTGTTACACTGTAGGTAGTGAACCCAAAACTACGTCCTTTTATACTGTGAACCAACTGTATATTCTACTGTCCATGTACACTAATACCGTAGTATAAACTGTAAAACTACAGCAGATTCTACTGCTCATCTATTTTTATGTGTACCTAGGTAACAGTCTATAGGGGTACTATATTTAAGTGTCTGTGGTGTCCGTGAATGTAGAGGAGATATATTGTTGCCAAATTACAGAATTATGGCTGTATTATGATACTTCCTACCACATTTCCCATGGGATATTGCCAATAGTAGTCCGAACATCCATATGGCCTGGGTTAATAGTTAAATTATGGTCCTTTGAAAGTACAAGGCCTGAATGTGGCTCACGGAATTCAATACACCGGTCGTGTTATGATCTATGTGGTGTCTCATATATGGAGCGATGTGCCATATATGGAGCAGGGAGGACGCGATATCTTGACTTCAGATATAAAAGATGTAAACTGGTATCACATGTAATAGCCTTCTAGTGAAGACACTTTGAGTAGCGCGTCTACCTTAGTGCATGTCAGGTCAACATACCACTTAATGACTTAGTATGACGTGAAGTTGTCTTACGGTCTAATTGGTGAGCCCAGTTGAAATTGCACCCAAAAGGCCTCAGCTACCAGTCATAGGTGCATCATAGGTGTGTAGTGATACTATAATGTAGGTGAAAGGCCCCCTATATGTCTCCTGTCTATAGGTACTATAGTATAGGGAGATGGAAGTCGTCCTTGTGTCTCCTTATAAGGATTAAACCGTTTAAATACTATAGTATGTCATGAGAATGGGAAACTCCTCGTGTGCATCTCCTTGCATAGATACTATGTTATAGAAGGATGGAAGTCGTCCCTATGTCTATATGTGTATAGATATCAATAACTATAGGATAATGGAAGTCGCAATAATTCTTGCATAGATGAAACTGTGAAGTTATTATAATATATTATGAGGACGGAAGTCCTGTGTCGCCTGTGTGCAGATGAAACGGAATAGATGCTATATCATAGTTATTATGAGAAATGAAGTTGACCTTGAATCTCCTTGTGCAGATGCTATAGTATAGGAAAGTGGCAGTCGCACTTGTGTCTGCTTTTATAGATATTGTTGTATTGGAAGATGGGAGTCGTCCCTACTATGCCTTCTGTGTATTGATATAATATCATGAGAATGGTCCTTGTTTCTCCTTGTGTGTAAAGCGCCTACTAGAGTATAGGAGGATGGAATTCGTCCCTATTTCTCCTGAGTATATATACTATATAGTTGGGGGATGGAAGTTGTCCCCGTGTCTCCGTGTATATGGATATGATGTAAATCGGCCTCGTGTCTCCCTGTGTGCGGATATTATAGTTGATGTGAATGGAAGTTGTCCCTATGTCTTATGTTATAGATGCTGTAGTATAGGATAGTGGGAGTCGCACGTGTGTCTCCTTGTACAGATATTGTAGGGGAAGATAACGGTCGTCCCTACTATGTATCCTGTGAAAATGCTCCTTGTTTCTCCTTGTGTAGATAGGGCCTACTAGAGTATAGGAGGTTGGAACTCACCCTTGTGTCATCTTGTATAGATACTACAGTAGGTTGAAGACGTCGTGCCTATATGCCTCCATGTGTATTATAGATCTGATGTAAATCTTCCTTTTGTCCTCTTATGTATTGGTATTATAGAATAGGAGGATGTAAATCGTCTCTGTGTCTGCCGTGCATGCAGATACTAAAGTTTGTCATTGTTTAAAGAATCCTGAAGTCTCTAAATACGGGTACTCAGATATCAAAGCACACTGCTTGTCCCATAGAGGTAATGTCGGGACTCCTGGCTGGGTAGAGGTCCCTCTTGGACTCCTGCCATGTCAACAAGGCAGTTAGCACTGATGACTGGTGTAACCTACGTGTAAGTGTAGCATCCTTTGGTACATAGGGCCAACAAAAAGGTTTGTTTCAGGTCACCCGACCGACCCTATTAAACAGGGCCGACCCTAGGTTTATTTATGCAATTTTGAAGACATTTCCGTATTTTTACCCTTTTTTGGTCAATTTTAAGCTCAACTTAGAGGCCGGCTAGTACTGTCATGTTAAAAGAAAAGATTTTGAAAAAAAATTCGACCTACCCATCCTACATTTTCTGCCCATTTTACCTGAAACAAACTTCTTTTTTTGGCCCAGGCACCTCCACACACCTGTGATTGTGTGGTGTTGACATGAACTGTGTACTCTGTGTTAACCATTGTAGGCCCGCATAGACTTAAATATGCCTTTTTGCCTTACTCGCCATGATGCATTCATGGTCTTCTTGTCAGGCCTGCATCCATGCATCATGCTGACGCTTTGGGAGTCTATCGACCCCGTAGGAGTCCATTCATGCATGATGACAATAAATTTGTGTGCATGTGACATAAATTTCATAAAAATCACTCTGCGGTGCTTAATGGGTTTACCCTGTTAGAGATTATCTGTAGTTATCATGTAGATAGAGAGATAAGAGGCATACAACGGCTGACCTTTATACTGATGTGTCATTAGCCCTGTAAGAACCACATGTCGCTAAAAGATGACAATTGCCATCTTGATGCACCAATGCAGCCGGGGGGTGACTTTCCATGGACTCGCCATATTGCATTGGTGCATCATGCCGACCCTTTGGGAGGGTCTCAACCCCGTGGGGTCGGCATTATTCTTCAAATGCAGCACTGGCGTATCACTCGCCAGGGCTGCGTTCATGCATCATGGCGACCAAGGGCACGATACATTCATGCATTATGCCGGCCTCAAAGGGTTAGATAACCAACGGTTCAAAGAAAGGGGTCAATACAGAGGTCTCCACGAGGAGGGCTGCATCTCATTGCCATTTATGTTCAAGTGAAATCCCTAAACTATCGACTGGATTTGAAACAAATACAGGCATATATTGCCTATACATTTTCAGTATAAATAAAAGAATTTCAATCAATCAATCATCAAGTAATGGACAACAACTGGAATACTTTGTCCACTCCTTTATGTTATGATCTATAATCACATCTTGATCTTGATGAAGTCTTTCACTTCCCAGACTACCCATTAGCAGTGGTGAACCCAATGGCAAGAACCAAAGGAGGAAAAAACATTCGCAATGTCTAAAGTTAACCATTTAAGGACTGCATAGTGCTTTAATTGGCTATGCCCCTCGTTGTCATGATGTAGTATAATGCATTAATGTAAACCCTTTGGGATTGCATCAACCACATGTGGCTGACATGATGCTTGACTGAAGGACTAGTGAGTGCTATGTGGCTCTCTGACATGATGTAAAGGATATGCTACAGGGCACCTACACTAATAATCTTTATGCTCCGGGGCTTAGTCAGTGGCAGTCTGGGGCCCCGACTCTACGTTTACAGTCTGGGGGGTTACTTACAGACCTATAGCTACACTGGCCCTTATATACTATGCTACTGTGTATCAGCACTCAGGAGGATATGGGCTCGAACCCCACTGTGGCTCAATCAATACGTCAATAGGTATCTACATAATTGACCTAAATTTAACCTAATGTACGTAGTCACATATTTAATAGGTGATATTATTATGTCATTGTAGGTGCAGTTATGCTTTAAATGAGTTTAATAAATAATGTAAAAAACGAACTACCTATTGTGCCAAGGTGGGATTTGAACCCACAAACCTCATTGAAAAGTGATCCAGGATTCCGGATCATTTTCTTTAGATATAAATTTGTCCAGGCC
Source organism: Harmothoe impar (assembly GCA_947462335.1). Lineage (NCBI taxonomy): Eukaryota > Metazoa > Annelida > Polychaeta > Phyllodocida > Polynoidae > Harmothoe > Harmothoe impar. The sequence goes on along the minus strand of OX381710.1, from coordinate 66,649,118 downwards.
CAGTAAGTGGTGGCTATCCCAGGTTAGTTATCTGGGGTATCTCTTAGAATAGCGAGCTGATATTCAAAAATGACCGAATCAAAACAAAATATAATGACTAAATGCTTACTCATAGAGACTTCCTATAATATTGATAGAAATGCAAAGACTAAGCTGGGTTGGACAGTACTAACCAACCTGACAGTTTTAACTAACCTAGGTTGGTTGTATAGGGAGCCCAAAAATAACTACCTAGGCTGATCACTAGTGACTGAGTTGCAATCCAGTATAGGCCTATTAACTACGGTCAGAATATCAGTGTAATGCAATGATTTCAGGCAGGTACACCACCTCCTGTTCTACAGAGGTACTAACAATGACACTAATCCTATCTAAAGATTTTCCTTTGTCTAAGAGACAATGTTATCAAATGGTTCTCCACTTTAAATGTAAAAAAGAAGTCAGAACAATGGTCAGAATGCCTAAAGATTATGTGCAGATTGAGTAGATATTGTTAGAAGTATAGGTTATATGTAAGGTAATATAGATTATAGGTAAGCTCTGCTTAGCCGGGCCGGGATAGCTGTAGCACACCTTCCGGTTGCACACAGCAAGTTGAATCTGCGCTAACAACAGCTAGGTTGATGATCATTGTTTTCAATGTTGATTCAACTTTCTTTTCCCGCTGAGAGGATTGTATGATACCTAGGAGTCTATACAGTACCCACGCCAACACACAGCCACCTTCTGTAGTTCACCCATGGATGTGATCACCTCCGTCCTGCTGATGCTACAATTATATTCACATTCAATTGTTCATTGTGTAAACATCAAGATTTGACGTACTACAATCCATTGGTCATCAGTAAATGCTGTTGATGTGTGCCATAGACTCCATGCTTATTACTTTCCATAGTCCATAATTCCTAGATTTACCCCCTTGCAGCCCCCTGATGACTGTGTTTCTTGCCGCCTTTACACTATTATATAAGTACAAAAGTCAGCTATCTCACCCTCGGCCACACGCATTCTGCGATCAGCACAACTAGATGGCATTCCTGTTTTAGATATAAAACCAGTTGTAGAAATTATTATGATATGTTAGCAGCCGATGGCTGGAGATGGACGTATCTGTACCGAGAGGTATTCAGCTCCCATGGCGCCATCTCGTAGTGGTATACATGTATTCGTACATCATGCCGACTATATTATTAGTTACTCTCCGGCGCTGTATTAGGACATCATGGCGATATATGAAGCTCTCCATGAGTTCACAACCAGGCCAACCAGGCCTCATTATTTTAATCCTCTAAGGATCGTATGCTGCATGAGGCCAAAACTATTAATTCGAATCAGTTTTGCTAGATAGGGTCGGGTAACTTGAAACACACCTATTTTGTGGCCTCACTATGGAACTACCATTTGCCATCAAGATGCAGGATTTTTCCAAACGATGTATTTGGATGACAATGTCTTCGCGTGTTAAAGCGATATATGCAGCACTTGATATAAAGGGTTATGATTTCGTGGTAAATGAGGAATGGCTGTGACCGTGTCATGTAATTAGTATTTTTACCGGTAAGTTTATGTAAGTCGTCCTTTACACGGCTTTAGCTTCATATATCATCACAATGTCCTGATGCGGCAACGGAGAGTAACTAGCCTGCACTGTAAGCCAAAGGTGTATCATGCTGACTCTTTACAGGTGTGTCAACAATGTAAAGTCGGCATGATGCATGGATGCAGTCCTGACAAGATCATGAATCATGGTGGCAAAGGACATAGCACATAAACAGGTCACTGTAAGTCCATATAGCCATTCAATGCTGCCTAAATAACATTTTTACTTTTGGGGGTCTGGATTGGGGGTCCCAATTCCCCATGTCGATTTTTAGAAATGACCATGTCGCCCTGTCGATTTTAAGAAATAGCCATGTCACCATGTCGATTTTAAGAAATGTCCATGTCCCATGTCGCTACCTCTAATATTCCTCATGTCGCATGTCACTAGGCCCAAAAACTGCCATGTCGCACATGTCGAATTTAGTGGTCCACACCCATACTTTTGCTTTCCTCTTGGAATTTGCGCGAGTAATTTGTGAATGTAAAGTGTATCGTCTAAACTAAAGTAGGAGACCGCCCCGTATATAAGTACCTAATAGGTATGTGGTAAGGCTAGGTCAAACTGTGGTTGGCAGTCACTCGGTGCACTACGTTAGGCAACTACAATAAAGACATGAGTATAACATCACCAGAAAGAAAACATATATGAGAACGGCATTTTTTCACTTATGTATTTTGACTTTGGTGAAGTGTACCTGAGTAAGCCTAGTGTATGAAACTATAGCAAATAGTCCCCTATTCTATTAGTTTAACCATAGATTTACGGCATGTTGAAACGTTGTTTTCATTTTACAACGTCTATTTGGGCACAAATGTACAAAACAACATGTTTTTCACCAGGTTCGGCTGGCCGTTCTGGCACCTGGGCACAAATGGAAATGTTTCATGTTGGAATGAGAGTATGGCAGCAACAGGTATATTGAAATAACACGGTTCAGGTGGCAGATATGCGAAGAAATTAGATTTGTTTTGAACAAATAAAATGACATCGTGTAGTGTGTAATTGCGCAGGGCATTGGAATTTATGTCTCAATGATTTGTCTATACATTTTAAGACGTATTGAAGCTAGTTGCTTAGACTACTGGGTAGCCTGGGGTATTAGCTCGGTAAAACATGTTGGTTGCTTTTAGTTAACTATGTTAAATAAACCACCGTTTTAATTTGATCCACAATACAACAACTTTGGGTCCTTTTTGTATGTTTTAAACAAATTTAGAGATATTCATGCAAGCGTTTTTCCTTTTTTAGATTCGCGAGTTGATAAGAAACGCATTATTCTTAGAGTGATCTCGAACCTGTGTCAACTATGCCATTTAGTCAGGTTGAGAGGATTCCGAACGCCTGAAGGGAGGAGATTAAGTAAGAAATTTTACTTTAATTAACAGTTTTCATCGAAATCAAATAAATATAGAGAATCATGCATCTCAGCATGGATCTGAGCAATGAAAATACCATCAACCTCGTGTCCCACAAGTGATAATCTCCGGTTATTGGATCGAGGATGATCAGGGGCCATCGGGTTTCACCTCTTGCAAAGTCACACAATTGAGGATTTCAAAAACCTTTAATTCATCGTTTATGTTTGTAACGTGTACGGCAATCATTTATCATAGCTGTAGACATACACGTTGTTGTTCATGTCTTGACCTAAACCTCGCTAATAACTTCAGTTATATGAGGCACCTGGTGCACCAACATCCGAACCAGAGGTTAACACATGTTTACTACAGACCAAGGAACATATAGACAACACATTATACTTAGGGAGTGATCATTTTTAACAACAGGGGGGGGGGTGATTTTTCCGCGCGGAGTGTGCGAAAAAAATTTCACCCCCCCAGTCAACGGGTCGAAATTTTTTAACCCCCCCCCCTACGGATCGGAAATCGGCGCACGCGCGGGCCCTTTGAGGCATAGTAACGTGCGGGCTTTTTGGCCCAAAACAGGTTAAATATTTTTGACCCCCCCCAAGAGGGGTCCAAATTTTTTACACCCCCCCGGTCAAGGGGTCCAAAATTTGTTGCCCCTCCCCCTCAAACCAAACCCCCCCCCCTGTTGATAAAAAATGATCACTCCCTTATAGGGGTAAGGCAATAAAGGTGGACTATTAGGTTATACATTAGAATGGCGAACGTCCTTGGAAGTTCAAACAGTCTGCATACAATCATCTGCATACAATCATGGTTGAATACGTGTATGGTTTGACCTCGGGCTGTATCAAGGTAAACAGAACTGGTGAGTATACACAAATGGTATATAACGGTACATGCACACGGATATCCCTATCTCACTTTCACTTTCTCTATATATACTTTGTTGTTGTTGTTGTTAAATTTTATTTTGGCAAAGAAATCTTAATACATACGAAGTTTTTCAATTTAATGCCAAGTGGATGCTGAAAGACAGGATCCCAATAGAATATCATCAAATTAATTATATACACAATAAAGCCAAGGTTTTTGATAATACACAGTCCAGGTGTGCGCAGTGCACAGTTCAATAATTACTACAGTGTTAACCACTGTTACTCTAGACGATTTACAGTCATTAATTTCAGCTAGGAATATTTCTACGCCTTTATAAGCTTCATGAAAGTGTCTCTGTCACGGGTGTGCTGTGTGTCTGGTCTAAGTCATTCCACTCTGCGAGACCTCGGTGGTAGGGACTCTTTTCGTAGATATCCTTCACGAGCCTTGGGGTTTTTAACTGCTTTTTGACCCCACCGCGCAGCGCTTGGGGTGGGACGACGACCATCTCGTCATCCAGCGACTCGCGGTGTATGTGTCCTAGTAGTTGATGGCGCCGGGTCACAGTTAACTTGGTGGTTTTGTTCCTGGTGTGTAGTGTGTCGATGTCCACACCGCGTGGGTCTCGAATGCATTCACACACTCTCAAGGCATTGTTTTTGTAGTGTCTGCAGCTTCCTAATGGCCCATACTGGACCCCCGTCATGCAGAAAACTGCAGTAGTCTAGAATCGACCTGATCATGTGGCTATAGACCTGCAACGCAGTATCTTGATTGGAGCACTTTCTGATCCCTCGTAGTTGGGTGATGCGAACCTGGACCAGGTTGATTGTTTTCTGTAGGTTGGGTGTCATAGACATGTGGGTATCCAACACAGCTCCTAGATAGTTGAAGCTTCTCACCGACTCTAGCGCTGCTCCCTGCAACCAGATAGTACAGTCTGTCAGATCAGGAGTAGCCCTTGGTGAGTAAGACCACATCACCTTCGTCGTCTGTGAGTTGATAGTCAACTTGTTTAGTTGACACCAGTGGCTCACTCGATCCAGGTCTTGTTGCATAAGCTGTGCCATGCGATAAACTCCCTTTCCGGATACTACAAGGGCAAGGTCATCGGCAGACAGGAAATAGCTGCTGTTTTCAATGACATCACACACATCGTCAATGTAGCTGATGAAGAGAAGAGGACCAACTACGGAGCCCTGTGGCACTCCTCTGCCCACTTCAGCGCTGTCAGACAGCTTGTCTTTCACTCTGGTTTGCTGTTTTCTCCCACTCAGGTAGTGACCCAAGAAGGCAACCGACGCAGGAGAGAGGTTACTTCTAGTCAGCTTGGCTAAGAGGATGGAGTGGTCGACCGTGTGAAACGGCTTCCTCAAGTCGAGGAAGACCACGGCCGACCGGTGCCCTTTGTTTCTGGCGTTGTATAGTGCAGATACCAGTCCATATACTGCATCACCTGTACTGCCTCCGGGCATGAATCCTGAATGTCTGGTTGAAAGATGGCGTTGGTCGTACAGGTGTGCCATCAGTTGGTGATGGATTACCTTCTCCATCAGCTTGTTACACATGTTTAGGAGACTTATGGGCCTCCAGTTGCTGACGTCAGTGCTGCAGCCGGTCTTGGGTAGTGGCACTATGGTACCAACCTTCCAGCATGTCGGTACAGTACCGCTAGTGATGGGCGTGTTTACCACGGCATACGCCAATGATGGCTTCACCTGGAGGAGGTCCTTCATTACACGCGCCTTTACATCCGGGATACCTGAGCTCTTGTCAATCTTGATCTTATTTGTTCACCTGCTGCTGTTCAGCGGGGAGTTCACCGTTGAATCAACATTGTCTCAACATTGAATCAACATTAACAACTAGTTTTCAATGTTGATTCAATGTTTGTGCCCCGTGCCCCCTGGGTCACGACCCTTAATCTGTAAATGGTTGATAAACCCCAGACGGGTCAGCAGTTTCTCATTTCATGCAGCTTTGGCGAGTTATAATTCATATCCTTGCAATAATGCAACTTCCCATAAATTTGTCTTCGGTAAAGCTACAAAGCTTATCAAATCTTGATTACCAATTTCCTTGCATCTGTCGCATAAAACGATTAGTGTGATGATAAAACATGCCACTGATATACTCTATCGATAGAAAAAGCACCACCTGGAAAAATTGTAGCAGAAAAGTCCGGTTGGAAACCAAATGACGACTATAACGGGTGGGGAGAATAGATAGTGCAGGTGTCTTGGAACCAGTCCAACCAGTGTTGACAGCAGAGCATGAAGGCCACACAACACCAGGCATGCCAGGACAACCACAACAAGCGTCACCACCAGCCGTAGAGGTACCCTCACCTGGTACCACCGCTCTACTCCAGCCCTTTGAAGAAAATAAAGTATGATATATAGATAAACCCAGCTAAAGAGATACTATAGTAAATACTATAGTTAACTTTAGTTAACTACAGTATACTATAGTTTACTACAGTATACTATACTATAGTAGAGTGGAGAATCATGTATACATGTTTATAGAATTTGGAGCTGGCAAATGTCGGGTTTTGGGCTGGCACATGCCAAGTGGGTCTTCTATCTGACCACTCCCACTAGAAGACTGGCTTCCTTGTCACATAGATGAGTCTAGAGACAGTTTTGTCGGATGGAAACCTGATAGGTTAGACAACCTTTAACTCATATATTTATGACAGTCACTCAGAAGAGTCTAAAGACAAGTTTACTTTTTCAGTGCACTGACAAGGTGAAGTCGTCTGCAGACTCTTTTAGTCCTACATGGCATTTGCCAGCCAAAAACCTGACATTTGCTAGCTCCAGACTTGACGATGCACTAACCCTAAAATTTCCAAAGGGTCAGCATAACGTTTGAATGTAGGATCGGAAAGAGACTCGCCAGGGCTACATTCATACATCATGCTGACAAAATGTATAAAGCACATTTATAGCGGTATGCTTTTAGGATTGTAAATAATTTGACAACCTTAAACTTGTGACCACCACCTGGGCTAACATTGTCAGTCAGACATGCCTATAGTGCCATCTTGTGGAATGGTAACCTGGTAGGCCCTCAGACGGACAACCATTAACTTGTTTATCTTATGAGGGTCACTAAGAATACACTTAAGTCTTCTTATAACACAACTATTCGACAACTTTAGATGCTTCGATTTTATCATTACTATCCTTAAAATATGTAGACCGTTTAATTAATGAGAGATGTATTAGTGTTAAAACATACCTTCGAGTATCAATAGGTTCCATTATGACCTAAAACCCTAGTAGTATAGTATGTATCGGAACGGGACTATAGTTAACTACTGTTTATTACTCAATCGACATGCAGCCAATCAGAGGCCGCCATTTGGTCACGTGACCCGTTGCCATGGTGACGTGACCTACTTAGGGCTCTCAGCCAATCAGAAGCCAGCATTCTGGGTGACCTACTGACCTACTTAGAAGCTCTCAGCCAATCAGAGGCCGGCATTCTGGTAACCATGGTAACGTGACCTACTTACGTCACGTGACCTACTTAGGCTCAGCCAATCAGAAGCCGGCATTCTGGTAACTAGGGTAACGTGACCTACTTAGGGCCTACTTAGGGTTTGTAAACAACACCACGTGGCTCTCTTGTATGTAAACAACACCACGTGACACGTGACTGTTTGTAAACAAACAAACAAAAAAGTTATGTAACTTATATATAGAAATAAAAACACAACAAGATAATTTCTTTTTTTTTCATTTTATTCTTTATTTTCATTTCAATCAAAAAAACACACAAGTTTATGCTTTTTTAGCTCGCTTCTTCGATTTGCAACAACCCAACAGGCCGCAAAGTCTCACGCCGCCGTCACTCGCACCACCACACCCCGGACGACTTCTCTCCAATAGACATTGCACGACTTTGGATAAATCCAACACCATTTCGGCAAGGCAGAGAATCTTTGCCTCCATGAAACGGCTGCCATCGCAACAACCCGTCACAACAGCATCATCGATAGCTTCTGACTCACTGTCCGGTCGCTCAGCTTTGGGATTTTGCTCATGCGCATGACGCACTTCTTGGGGTTTCTTGTTCGACATGCTTCAATTAGGAAATGAATGCAATGAGGTCCACAGGTGTCAGCAGAAGTGTCTTGTAGTTGAACGCGGTTTCTTTGCCACTTGAACGGAGCAGAGCGTTCCACGAAAGACAAGAACTCCACACTCAGCGGCGGTAAGCCAAAGGAATCAAAGTAGTACACTTCACCCATGCTCGACACGTAAAACGCCACCCAATGCTGACCTGGTAAATGTTGCGGATCTGTGTTGCTCACGAAACAAGTGTCTTTGATAGGGTGCTTTGGAATAGTGTCACAAGAGAAAACACCCAGGAAACAATGTTTTGTGTGAACGTTTTCCTTCAACACTCTGCTTATTTCAAGCGTGTTCATACGATACGCTAAGTACCGCTGTCTTGTCTTCAGTTCATGTGGTAGTCGGTGATGGGGTGTCGATCTCGGGTCAGCTCGATGACGTTGTCGTACACCAAGTAGAGTAGCACCGTTGTTGTCGCTTGTAGCGCCGAGCGGAAACTGACTTCCACCCTCAGCTGACCCGCTCTTATAAGGTTCACGCGACACCCGTCGTGCGATCTGTCTGGGGTTAAATCAAGGGGGAACACCGTGTAACCGTTCAGGAATTGATCGTATGAAATACCGCAGGAGCGCGCGCCCTCGTACATCCCCGTTTCCGTGTGTAGCACCAAGTACTCTCTCACGGCCGCTTTGGTCTTAAAGTCGGGCACGTAGGCGTCGTTCGGCACTTTCTGATCGTTCACTATCACTTGAAGCGAGCTGATGTCGTAATGCTTCATCTCGAACGGGTTCTTGGTGTAGCTACCGTTGAAGGCGTCGTGGTCTAGGAAGCAAATCATCATCGACTTGGGAAGCGGGCCTGTGTTGGAGTGCGTGTAGCTGTGATCTCTGTTACCTTGAGGGATGGCGTACGTCGTCACCTCCACTCTGTTCACCGGGTAGTCGAAGGGACCGTGTTCTATCACCGCTCTCTCGTGCGTTTCCGCTACAGCGTCCGCCACCAACACGCGTCGCACGTAGAGCTTTGCTTTGTAGATCTTCAAGCTGTAGCCTCCGTCAGCGGCGCACATCAGATAGAAAGAGGGCGCTGCCTGTTTCAGAGTGAGATTGATTTCTGTCTCTCCAACGATGAGCTTCGGTTGATGAGACAGGTCAAAGTGCAGTCGCGCCATCAGCGAAAAGCGCTTGTTGGAGATTAGCTTCCTGCGCGCTTTGTACCCCGCATTCGCGTCAGTCAACGCGTCAAACTGACCAGGCGTATCTTCATGCCACCCCTGGGCGCTCATGACGCCGTCCTTCACGTCTTTGTTGTAGTTGAGTAACCCTTCCAAGTAAGCTCGGTAAGGGTAGGTCTCGGTGTTGCCAGACACTTTGAAACCGCCGATGGAGACTTGGACGTCTTTGAAGAGCGAGTGAGCCAAGTTGTTTACCGGAGCTACCGCGTCGGTGTCCTCGAGCGCCGCTCCGTTCGGTTTCAGCACTTGACATTCCAGATGAAGGTAATTCTCGTTCAGGTCTGTGTACTCTTGCGACTTGTTGATGGTGAAATTTATGTTACCTCCATCCTCTAAAGAGTTTTTTGTTTCTATCCCCAGGAAAGACGACTTTAAGATGGTAGTCTGAGTCGGCGCTACGGTATGCAGGTCGAGCTCAGAGAGCGCGCACTCGTTACTGCTCTCATGTACGTAAGCCATTGTGTTCTCTCTTCACGCGGACGACAGACTGACGCCGGCCGCCTCCAGTCTTTTTATTTATACCTGAACGCCTAGGCGCTTACCGGTCGAATACATCCCCTCTACGTCTCTTGCAAGAGCCACCGCCCGTCTGAGGAGAATGCCGGCGACGTTTCCACCCTTTCTTAGACGCGACAGTCGTCTTTCCTCCCGAGAACGCCGTACTCGCCAGTCTCTTCAGAGCGCCTGCGCCTCGGTCTTTCACGCTGCTCTTTAAAGTCCGACCCGCCAGCACATCTTTAGCTACGCCCACACCAGCGCGGAGCAGCGTTTTTCCCACCGACTTCAATAGCGGGGTAGCCGAGCGCATCAGACCTAACAGAGCGCCGCCCAAACCGTGCCCGCTCTGGAAAGAGCGCCCGCTGTACACCTTGATGCCGTTGCCCAGCTGCGCGTTGTAGTAATCGCTGTACCCTCTGCCGACGGTGCCCCTGGGTGGAAAGTACGGAACGCGTTGACGCATCATTTTTCTCTCTTTCAGCGCTCAATAGGTCTCAGATGAAGTGTCACGGTCACCTCGCCTCTACCGAATGGGATGGAATGACCGGATCGGTCTCTTAAATAGATGCCGACCTCGGTAAACCTCTTGGATTTCAAGGGGAAATAATCCAAATGGGGAAAACTGATAGCTTGCACGCCACCTCGACGCTTTCCGCCTCTGTCCACCGCGACGCAGCGTAACAGCGGCACTTGCATGTCGCCCACACGTCTCTCCTGGATCATGTCGGTGTATATGTACAGAGAGTGCACGTCCCCGAAAACATCCATCGAGTAGGCGCCGGTAGTCGGCGATGCGAAAGACGTCTTCTCTCCGAAGCCTAGAACGCATGCGAGATGCTGAGTCAGCAGGACAGCACAGTGTCTCGGCGGTTTGATGGTGACGCGTTTCGTCTTGGAGTCGTACGATAAGATCCCCATCGGTTTGAGCAAGAAGCTGGAGCCCTCTAGTCTGTCATCTCGCAACGTCTCACTCAAGCGCTCGACTAGGGTGTGGTTGCTTCCGGTGAAAATAGGAGGTATCTCGAATATGTTTGGCATGAAACTGCGCACTCCCATGACTTTCTCCATCTCTTCGATCATCTGTCTTGCTTGATCGCTGATCGCCTTCTTCTTCACCGCCGGGGACAAGAACTGCTTGTATACGGCATTCGTCTGTCTCAAGTCGACCTCTCTCTTGAACCTTTTTGTTTCCGGTTTCAATCGCTGCTCTTCCGACGTGTCTGATATCTCTTCCACCGTTACATAGCTCGCTTCCTTCCAGCTCAGCGGGTATTTTGAGCTGAACGTTAGCTTGCTCAGACCGTTCGCGTTTTTCATTCCCCTCCAGTCTACCTGCGGTTTTCTTCTTTCGGCGAATTTAGTGTCTTTTAAAACCTTGATCGCCTCCTCTAGCGAACCCTTGGTGCGCAGAGGAACAACGATGATCAAGTCGTCGTCGTGCACGTTAGTCCATTCTGTAGGGAGGATGATCTCAGTCAGAGCCGCTTCGTACGCTTCGGGCAGAAGGAGCGGCGAGTCGAAGTGAGTTCGGAAAGACGTCAAGCTGTTGTCAGGATAATACTCCATAGAGCTGTTGCTAGGTAGAGTGATGTTCATTTTTTTTTTTTTTTTTCTACGTTATTTTTTTGACGGGGATCCACTCGTTGAACTTGTCGTCGTAACCTAACCAACGTACGAAAGCTAACTCTTTACCGTCGACGGTCTTGCGGCGCAACACCTCGTCTATCAGGTAGTTGTTGTCGTAACGACTCTTGTACACCTTCTGAACCTCTTCCGGGTAGAAGACGCCTTTTATCTCCTCGCCCTTGTCGTCTTTCAGCTCGAACCCTCTGCTTCCCAACGTCTTAGCAACGTCGACCACTTCCTCGCGCCAGTTTTCCTCGTACCCTTTGTCGAAGGCGCCTTTAGTTCTCAACATCCTCACTCTGTCACCCGGAGCGATGACGTCGACGGCGGACGTCTTTGTTTTTTTCTTCTTTTTCCATATTTCGTCGATTTGTTTGTTAGTTGGGAGATCTTGTCGGTAGAAAACTGTTTCGCTGTTTTCCGAGCTGACTTGAGCCGGCGCCATTTTCAACGTCTTGTGGTGAGTGCGATTGTAAGAAGACACTACATGGTGCAGTACGTCTACGTAGCGATACATGCGCTTGTGTGTGAAATAACGCCACAGCTTCTCCTTCAGACTGCGGTTCAAGCGCTCCACTAGACTAGCTTTGATGTCGTCGTTCTCGCCAGTGAAAAACTCTATGCCCTCGCTCTTCAAGTGATCTTGAAAGATCTTGTTCAAAAACTCTTTCCCCTTGTCTGTCTGAACAGTGCGCGGTCGTCTCTCGCCAGTGTCTGTCATCTTTCGGAAGGCCTCGGTAACATCAGCGCCGCTCTTGGATTTAATGGGAACGGCCCACGCGTACCTAGAGAAAACGTCGATCGCCGTCACCACGTACCGGAAGCGGTCGTTGTGAGACGCCAAAGCCTGCATGTCCATCAGATCTATCTGCCACTGCTGATCGATTGCGCCGGTTATAGTCTTGTTCCTTGCGAATTTTCCCCGAATGGGTTTATGTTTAGTGTAGGCGTCCAGCGACACTAAAGCATCTCGGATGACGGCCGGGTTTAGGTGGCGAAAATGATGTTTCTGGAGTTTAGTCACGCTAGTGAAACTGGAGGGCGCTTTGACGTCGGTATATCTAGCTACTACGCGCTTCTTTTCTTTTTCCTTCTTGGTCAGTCTCTTCACTGGTTTGCCCATCGTCGACCTGTTGAGGGCGTGAACGACGACGTCGCCGCTAGGCATTGCGCCCTTTCCTTTTCTTACTCCCCGCGCTCCTATAGGAAGTCGGAGTTTGGAAAAGTTCACTGCCCTCCTCGTCGTCAGAGGATTGATCGTCCACCTGGAGAGAAGAGTCTGCTGCTGCTACTGCTGCTGCTGCTGCTTCTCCTTCTTCCGAGTCGAAGCTCGGTCGTTTCCGACCTCTGTCAGCAAGCCGTGTGTCCAAGCCTTGGCCAGGTCCGCTCGCTTTATACAGATGGTTTCCGATCAAGGAGTCTGTGGGAACTGCTTCGCGCAGCGCTTTTGTAAACTGAGAGTAGCCCGCCGGTCTGGGCGCCGTCTTCCTGAACCTGGTGGCGTCGTTCAGTAAGTCCACTATGTTGATGCGATGCTCAGGTGGTATTCTCCGACCCGACATCTCGCGCACCGCACCGTCCTCGTTCCACTTGACCACACCGGATTTCTCCAATTGTTTGTACAGCTCCACGGTCCGGGTGCGATTCCTCTTGGGAACTTGGTTCACCAACCCCTCAAGTAGGGACGCGCTGGCTTCTTCAGCAGACTGACGGAGGTGAGCCGGGGGCGAAGAAGTGTAGGACGAAGAGATGTTGCTGTTGTTGGGATTCGCGAGAAAAAATTGCAATCTATTCAACAACCTTCGGTATTTCAACATTTTCTCGCGCGATTCTAAAGTGGGATCGTTCAACACTAAGTCCAAGTCCCTGTAGATAAACTGTAGCACCTGGTGCAAGGCCGCGTCGGGATTAAGGGACTGTTCTGCCTGCTTGTGGTAATAGGCCATATCGGCAGGTAGGCGGGCGGCGGTGGCAGGAGCGGAACTCTCGTTCTTTTCAGTACGCTCATCAGGAAGAGGAGGAAGGTTTGGAGCAGTAGAAGTACTAGCAGCAGCGACTGCAGTAGTAGCAGCGCTAGTAGTAGCAGCAGCGGGCACATGATGAAGTAGACCTCCTCGTGATGATTTGTAGAGCGTCTCAGGATCCACGAGCGCTAAGCGTTTGTAGTGTTGTTGCTGCTCTGAGTCCGTCATGGGGACGACGGTGGCGATGACGCTGGCGGTGGCGGTAGTGGTGGTACTGTCGGCGAGTAGGTGTCGAATGAGGTGTCTCATATACGGAGAATGCTCTTTATAAGCGGTAAGGCCATCCCTATGAGAGCCGGAATGAGGAAACCTCCCTCTTGTACCAAGACGCGTCTCTTTTTCTTGATGGGCGTAGATTTTTTGCCGACCTCCCTCAACACGTCAGCCGATTCTCGAAGCTTGTCCAGTTGTTTGTCGCTGAGCGGGATGTTCCCTACCAGTAAATTGTGACAGATCTCACTCAATGCTGCGATCAGATCGTCACTTCCAGAGTCTATTAGATGCGAGCAGTCCTTTGGCAAGCACTTAGCTAAGTGCTTGAGAGTACCAAAGTGTCTTTCGAGTAGATGAGAAGACATTTTTGCTACTGCTTTCTCTTGTTCTTTTTTTTGTCTAGCGGTACGAATACTAGCTGAGAGTGTATGGACGTCAAAGAGGAGCGTATTCTCAGATCGTCAGGTGTTGACTGCTTGAAGTCCAGAAGGAGGTATGAGTGAGGTCGCTTGAGTTCATGGGTAAATATACTAGAGAGGGCCGCCGCGTTGGAGGGAAACACCTGGCGAGACAGACTAGCTATTTGCCCCATGTCGCGCGGGTTCTTGAAAACGATCATGTAGTGAGCGTTCAGACTCATAGTTCAAAAGTCGGGTGATTTCTGGAATAGGTTCTGAGTGATATATATGACGCTCACGTTCCAGTGATGCGAGTATTTAGTAAAGATGTCGGCTACCACTTGCTGATTGGAACTGCTCATCAGATCGTCCAATATCAGTAGAGTGTGTGGTCGTAAAGCGTCTTCTGCTACTTCCACGTCTCCCGCTATAGACTCTTTGCTAGGAAGACCTTCTCTGAATTCCACACCGTACTGATTTTGCATTTTTTCAAACAGAGGTTGCCACTCGCCGTAATGGTAAAAAGTCTTTTCCACCGGCGGCGTGACCAAATTGTTCACGTCGCTCAGAAATTGATCCACCAAGCGCGATTTTCCACAACCCGACGGACCGCTAATGATACAACTAAAGGGTCCTTGTAGTCGAGCGTCAAAATGAATTTCTGTGAAGAGTTTGCTTTTACTACTCGACATTTTTTTGTTTTTTTTCAGGACGCGTCAGAGAGCGGTTGTGTGTCTGACTGTCTGCTGTGTTTCTCACTCGAACGGTCGGTAGTGAATGGTTGTGGAGAAAAGTCAGCCGACCTTTTTATTGATACCGGCCGGTGTCACAGTAGCGGCGGCAGAAGTGACTTTTTTTTCTTTTTTTTTTTGCGATAAAATTCTATTTTCACTCAATAGTCATAAATGTTTGTATCAGACTCCAGAGGAGTCTGATACAAATATTTATTTTTTAAAAAAAAAGAAGAGGAGGAGGAGGAGGAGGAGGAGGAGGAGGAGGAGATTAATTTTTTTTTTTTTTGATCATTTAGGCAAAGCTCGTCGCTTTGCCGCTTTTTTTTCTATTTCTGTGTTGTGACACGATCGTCTCGAAAAAGCAATAAGGCTTGTGAGCGCGGCGGTGACAAATACATATTGGAGCGTATGGTTTAAAATGGTGCGTCCCTATCTTCTTCAATTCGGCTGCGTTGCAATATGCGGGATAACAAGTGACGACGTCGAAACGTTTAGAGACCGTGTTCACGTCGGCCACAACGCGCGCCCACCGAGTGGGAGCTGCAGTCGCTCCCAAGAAACCGATCGGCTTGTCGAATCGTTTCATAGCGCTTATTCTCACTTTATAAGAGGAGGCAGGGTGAGGAGAGTAGCGGCGCTCTTTCTTTTCATGAAACGCCCAACGAGTGGGGGCGCTGAGAGCGGCTGTTATGCAATGGTAGAGTAAATACTGTTCTGAGAAGACGGCTCTCGGCCATGTCGCTACCTTTTCCTTTTCCGCTCTTGTATAACGACGATGGCGCTCAGCTTTGCATTTCTCGAGAATTCGGTACGCTTCAAGAGAAGCGTGAACCTCAACTACGTGACGCTCTCTCCTTTGAGATAAAAAAATAGCCGGGCAGTTGAGGAGGGCACTTTGTTCGCTTGTCCGTCTTTTAGAAACTCGCGCCCTCTGCAGCGCCATATTTCTTTCCTCCGAAACAAAAAAGTGAAAATAAAAATTTTAAAAAACAAAAAGCTCAAAGAAAAAAAATAAGCAATAAGCAGACTCAGCTCGAAATTCCCTGCTGGCGTGATGGCGGTGACTGCAGGCGGTGGCGGCGGTCGGCTGGCCGGCGGTGGCGGTGTCGGCGGCGATGGTAGAAGGGTGTGTGGAAAGAGAGACGCATCTCAGTCTTTTATAGGAGCGGCGAGTCTGACATTTTCAGCTGTCGCATGCTGACCTGCTGCTATCATAAGAGAAACAAAAGCCCTAATCACGCTTTTCAGCTGGATCCTTCCACCCCGCCAGACATGGATCCCGATGGGAAGGTGGTTTAAAATTAAATCTGTGTACCGACTGTCATACAATAGAGTAATTAGTTGAACGCGTGTTACCTGTATAAAGGATTAGCGGGTCATGGGCTCAGCGTGTGTATAGAAAAACAACTACAGGTAGCGTGAACAAAGCGACCCCCTCCCTTTCTGTCACTCTGTCTGTGACTAGAGGGTGCGCATGTGGTAAGCGGCTTAAATCTAAAGAAAAACAAATCACCCTCTCCTGTCGTCAGCAGTCAGCCGGCCGGCGGCTGGAAAATGCGATTAGAGGGATGATGAGCCACGTAGTAAGCGACTTAAGGCTGATCTAAAGACCTGCCGTGAGGGGGCAGCTGGCCGGTGGCTTGAAAAAAGGGGGGAGTAAGGGTATATAAGGGGGAGTGAAACCGTATTCGGCATCGTCATCATCGTTCACGCTACTACTACTACTACTACTACTACTACTACTACTACTACCAGCACCACCAGCACCGCGCCTCAATTTGCAGATCCCCATGATGGAAAGTTGCTACCGTGACATGAAGCGGAATGACGAAGCGGCGCGCGAATGTGAAGCTGATGCTGTAGCCTCTGCTACTGCTGCTGCTAGTGCTGCTCAGCGTGCTACTGCTGCATTTACTGCGGCTGTTAGTGACGCTGGTTGTGATGACGTTGTTGTTGTTGCCGCTGCGGCTGTGACTGCTGCTGTTGCTGCCGCCGATGCAGCTACTCATGCCACCGATGCCGACGCTGCTGCTGCTGATGCTGTTGCGGCTGCCGATGTCGCCGCTGATAACGCTGCTAGTGCCCGCTCTGCCGCCCTTGCTACTGTCGCTGCTGCTGTTGTTGCTAATGCTCACGCTACTGCTGCTGCCGCTGCTGCTGCTGCTGCTACCGCTGCTGCCGAGGCTGCTGCCACTGCTGCCGATGCTGCTGCCGATGCTGCCGATGCTGCCGATGCTGCTGATGTTAGCAGTCGCGTCGACAAAGAATCGTCATTTGTCACTCTTAAACCTCCAGTTGAACGCGCGACGGGTAGTAGGGCTACCAACGCGACGGCCGGATGGTGCAAATGGTGTCGTCGCTTCTGCTCGTGCGCTTGCTTTTCTTCCGGTCCTACCTGCTGCTGCTACGGTATGATAGTGTTATAGTGTTTGAATGAGAACGCGCGTAGTTACACATAGACGCTGTAACAGATGTGCTCTTTTTTTGAAAATATAATTTTAACATAACATGGAACTTGTTGTGTTTATTTTCTATATATAAGTTGTTTGTTTACAAACAGTCACGTGTCACGTGGTGTTGTTTACAAACAAGAGAGCCGCGTGGTGTTGTTTACAAACAAAACCCTAAGTAGGTCATGTTACCCTAGTTACCAGAATGCCGGCTTGTGATTGGCTGAGCCTAAGTAGGTCACGTGACGTAAGTAGGTCACGTTACCATGGTTACCAGAATGCCGGCCTCTGATTGGCTGAGAGCTTCTAAGTAGGTCAGTAGGTCACCCAGAATGCTGGCTTCTGATTGGCTGAGAGCCCTAAGTAGGTCACGTTACCATGGCAACGGGTCACGTGACCAAATGGCGGCCTCTGATTGGCTGCATATCGATTGAGTAATAAACAGTAGTTAACTATAGTCCCGTTCCGATACATACTATACTACTAACCCTCTGGACAGAATGGCTGCTTTTTGTTGCAGGTGGGTCTGAGGGGTGACTTGCCCAGCTATCCGGTACTCAGATATGCTGTAAGGTGCAGAGAGTTATTTTTTTTAATGAGCTCTTTGCACATAATGCCCATAAGAGAAATTTGGGACTTTGGTAGTGTCTTCCGCTTATTTAAGATATGAAAATGCCCTACATTTTCATTGTAATACAAACATATAACCTGTACTCAAATATCAGACATGCGCATATTTGAGACCCCTGTGCTTATTTTAGCCACCTGGGTAGTTACATAGGTATATATGGATGTATTCTGGTGACTTGGTCTATTGTAAAGTAACGTCTTAAACCTATTACGGCCGGTGTTGCCAGTGGAGAGAGAGAGAGAGAGAGAGAGAGAGAGAGAGAGAGAGAGAGGGAGAGGGAGAGAGACAGAGACAGAGACAGAGACAGAGACAGAGACAGAGACAGAGACAGAGAGAGAGACTATCCTAGACAGCCTGAATATGCGATATATCAGAATTCTTATAGTACATCATTTACATTTAACCGTTTAGCAATGAACATCCTACATGTTTAGAACATACATATGACAAGGTGTGAAGGAATATGTATTGCACATGCATTTCTGCTATTAATTGTAAAACATGTATATATGTAACTGACTTGCAGGAAGGGAAGCTCCAAAGGGTACTACTACCAATACCGACTACGCAGGAAGTTGGCAAGAGAGTTGTGATTGTGACGTCTTGGCAACAATGGCACCAGGGTTCATTTCTCAAGTTTGAACGATTCATCCTACTTAATATCGCTTTACATTAGCTGCTATGCATTCGGTTTTATGAAAGGATGACAGCTTGACGATTCATGCAGCCCTTATACATAGCTGGATTCTCCAGGTTAATCGTTCATGTGAATCGTCGATGTGAATCGGCAATCGTCCAGCTACTTCAGAATAGGCTGGGGTCCACAGGGGTAAATGAATGACAACTTGGTGGACACATGACTGTATGACAACATGACAGAGACATAAATGACAAGATGACGGACACATGCATGCAATGCATGTGCCCGTCATGTTGTCATATTAACATGCATGTGTCTGCCATGTTAACATATTAACATGCATGTGCCCGTCATGTTGTCATGTTGACATGCATGTGTCTGCCATGTTAACATATTAACATGCATGTGTCTGCCATGTTAACATATTAACATGCATGTGTCTGCCATGTTAACATATTAACATGCATGTGTCTGCCATGTTAACATATTAACATGCATGTGTCTGCCATGTTAACATATTAACATGCATGTGTCTGCCATGTTAACATATTAACATGCATGTGTCTGCCATGTTAACATATTAACATGCATGTGTCTGCCATGTTAACATATCGACATGTATGGGTCCGCTATGTTGACATTTTGCCATGCATGTGTCCGTCTTGTTGACATACTGATATGTTGACATACATGTATCCATAATGTCAACCTGCATACTGTACCCACCAAGCATGTTGACATGTATATATACCCTGTGGACAGCTCAATATTACCTGCACTTATTTTTTACATTTATAATACTAAAACTAAACGATTCTCACAAATAGCAGTTCGTGGCCTACAGCGCAATCGTTTCCCATTCAGAAATGATCCCCTGGAGTACAAAGGTTCGCCTACTTCAAAAAGTGTATAAATATTGATTAAATGAGGTAAGCAATCCTAATCTATATGTGTCTTGTGATTATCGTCATGATAGGTTTTGCGTGGGCTATATCCTTAGGTATCTTTAACATGGCAGTAGGATACGGTGTTTACATTATTATATTTGTTGGCATTGCCTCAAAATGGGTCAACAAGCATTTCTTTGTACATGTATCTTAAACAAAACTCCTTTCCGTGTAATTTGATTTGTTTCAGGTTAGATTCTTGAATCCTAGAGCTACAGAAATGTGTTCCCCTCCTCCACACATCAATAGCAATCCCTTTATAATGTTTATTGTCAATAACATTTGACCTTAAATCCCGCCCGGTGCCGTTATAAATATGGGTAAGTACCTGTCCCGGCTGCACTCCGACTGTCGCTGCAGGGGTACCGAGATCTGGGCCTTTAACGTTGATATCCACTAGTCTTATGCAGATGGAGTAATTACAGAATCTTGAACAAACATTTAAGAATTTGATGTGAGATTAAAAGGTGCTGATCATAATGAACGGAACGGGGAGAAGGGAGAACTACTAGGGTAGCTTGAACTAGAGTCAACCACGTACCTCGAGATGTCCACCTTAATTAAGCAATTATTCATGTATGGTATTGTCTCTATTTGTCCTTTGCTGGAAATAGTAACACTTAAAGTGTACTGTGATACTCAAAGAGAGGTCTTAGAATACATGACTGAATTCAACATATCTCAAGGTAGGTGGTTGGCTGTAGGTGAAGCTACCCTATTACCGCAGTGTTAATGTAGCCTACATTAGGACTACTTCCTGGTGGTTGAGCTTTAGCATGAGGCAACATCAGATCTAGAAAAAGCTGTAAATGTGAAAAGTGAAGGATGATTGGTTTCAAATATATTCAATTTGATACGTATCATGTGGCCGAGCCTACCATGTCACCTGCATTTCTACGGTAGGTCAATAAATACCAACTGTTTACTTACTTGTCTGGGGAATTCTTACGCAGCGATCTCTCAGCCTGGTTTGATAATGGCTAACAATTAATTCAGGGGACTCCGAAACTCTTCTGTGTCTCACTTACCATGTGATAACTTGGGGAATTACCTACTACGATATGACCCACATAACAATCAAACATATTTAGGTTGATCGATACCATTGAATGAAAGAGTTTAGAATTCCTCTATTCCCCAAGAAATACTTTATCATTATTATATAGAAATGATATTTGCAAAAGAGAAAGGGGTCCCAAAGTACATTTTCCTATTTCAGAATTCTTGAGAGAAAAAATTTATCTTTCTCTAAGATATAAAATATACAGCAGTTCAACATTATAGCACTCCAATGCACTATATGGATATATGTCTAAAACTGGACATCGACATCCATGTAACCTTCTTACAGAAAGATCTGTTTAGTCTCATCAAAGTAGAAATTCATAGGTAGCTAGATGTTTCTGCCTATGTGTAAGTGCACTGCTAAGCCAACCAGTACGTTTTATGTGATTGATAAAAAAGAAGCAATCCCCCCCCCCATATACATAATGGTCACCCTTGAGCTATACGAATGCGCAGGCTTTATAAACAGGGGTTTTGCCCCCCCCCCCCCCAAGCCGTGTGCCATGTACTTGATTGTTTCTATTTATATTGGAGGTGGGCAAACAGACCACTGGACTGCGACCACTAGGTAGGGTGACTCTGAATCAGCTACTTATCTAAAAATATAACTAGCCAAACATGGTAAATGAAGTATACATGGTCACATACATTTAGTATAGCATATTGTATAGTGAAATCTGTGAATCACTATAATGCAGAAATAATTAATGGGGAATCTCACTACTCACACTTAACCACATAGTAGACTAGAACAGTACTAGAATTGTGAGTGGGATACGCTTGGTGAGTATGCAACTTTAAGATAGAGATCAATTTAATGACCCTGGTGTCTGGCTATCATGGTGAGGTTACCTAACTACATGTAGGCTTTGTTTGCCCACACTGTGACGTAGCAGAACCATATATGTAACTCGACCGTAAAACCCCGCCTTTAAGACGGATTTTATTTGGGATTTAATTTTCCTACAAGATTTTTTTTCAAAAGTAGGGGGTCGTCTTAAAGTTGGGGTTTTATTATATTAGATTAAAGGGAAATCGATTTTAAAGGCTTATTCCTACAAGACAATTTTTTTTCACAAACTAGGGGGTCATCTTAAAGGCGGGGTCGTCTTAAAGGTGGGGTTTTACGGTATACCTCTCAGTCCGCTCAGGTTATAATTATAGGGGTCATTGTGGGGGGGGGGCATATATATTATACATCGTCCTAGGTCACAAAAGAGGTCACACAACTTACATATGATCTGTTTCCTTAATGTTATTTTATCTTTTCACTAGATACTTCACAAAATTCTCTATGTTAACAGATGTGTATGGCAATATTCAGTATCATATTGAGATAGGAATTAATCCCCCCCCCCAAAGCTACCTTTACTTATATTGAAGACCTGGCACATGTCAGGTGGGTCTTCAAAGTCAGGGTGGGTCTTCAAAGTCAGGTGGGTCTTCAAAGTCAGGTGGGTCTTCAAAGCAATGGACGACTGAGGGAGGTACAGGGCTTCTGTATCCGGCCTCCCCCACCCCCTAGGTGACTGTGGGAGGTGGTGAGCGAATGTGGGAGGTGCAGGGCTTCTGAGTCATTTGTGATGTAAATCACACTTTCAGTCTGTGCTGCCTACTGTTTGACAGAACAGGTAATTATGTTCGGAAAAGTCTTCATTTATGTTTAAAAAGTGCTCCTTATAAACGATTTCTCATGAGAATTGCTCCTTATAGCAGGGTTTTTATACCATAGAAATGTATGGAAAAAGAAATTGGCAGGGCAAATGTGCTCCTTATATCCGTCCTCCTTATAACAAGATCCTACTGTATATACACCCCTCACGGCTGGCTGCTTGCTCAATGGGCCATGATGTATAGGCCTCCTGCGTGGTGAAGAGGGTGGGAGGGGGTGACCCCATCAACAGTGCATAAACACTTTGATTGGATGACAATGCAGTTTTTATAATACAACCCTAAATTTGTGCAACGAAAATCATCAAGAAATAGTATATATTTTCCCCAAATAACAACTTTTCTTGAATGGCCCGATACTCAGAAATCCTACTGCGAATAAAAAAAAGTACTGTTTATGTAGGAAATGTACTAGAAACACAAAAAATAGCAACAAAACCCTAATTTTCTCAAAAACTGTTCAGTAGGAATTTTTCTAACTGAGGTTCCAGAGTTTTCTACCCTCATATTACATATTGGCATAGAGAATATATTGACACCTAGTCAGGATTTTGCGCTAGGAGCAATCTGTTAGGCAAAAAACTGCCAAAATGAGCCACTGGTCTGAAGTATAAAACTGGGCATCGATCACTATAGAGCTACAAAGAGACAGAGAATCGATGTCCAGTAATAAATAATTGCATAATTATATTCATCTTTAACCAGACAATCTTTTCATAAGATTCATAAGATTAACAAGAGCTGTCAAAGAACAATAGCATTATAACGCTTTCGTGTATTTGTATATCACCACACTATCATAAACAGTATAGAACAACGTCATAAATTGTCATCTGAAGAAGGCTTAATCGGCTGAAACTGTAGTTATGGTATATTTAGAAATAACAGTCTTGTCATCAAGAACTTCTTTGTTGTTGTTGGTTGTGTTCATTGATGAAGCCATTATTGGTATGATTGATTTTATCTCTACATAATATTATAAATTGTAAAGCCTATTTCAGAACTTACACATATATTCATGAATAAACATCCATGTTATCAAATCACAAATTTCCTCTTTGAATAAAGATCAAGCATTTCAAAACACATTCTCATTTTCAAGGGAATTTATTTTTGAACCCCAATCATCGGATGTACTAACTTTGAGCTTTTTGAATGACTCTTGTATAAGGAGCTGACAAACAATATGATATTGCAATTTAGTTCACCTAATCATGTTCAACAGTTAGGATTGAAATCTGATAATACAAAATAAAGCCATCCTGTAATCCATGAATATTCAATTAAAGGGAACCCAGACCCACCAACTCACAGCTCCTAATATGAATTATGGATGTTTGACCAGGAGCCTTCTCTTCTTGTTTCAAAAATAATAAAATTATGTTTTTTTTAATAAGAAGCCCACCAGGCGTTAGACAGTGCGGTTTTAGGATGTCACGTACCTGGGACACATTGCCGTAATCTGGCCTGTGTGGTAGGGAAGTAGCTTAGAATTGATGATGGAGTGCAGGCGGATTTCCACTGATGTGGTTTTGACATTTCACAGCATTTATATCCAGGTTGGTCAGTTTGGAGTTGATGTTGTTTGTAAGTGGCACTGCATGAACGTTTGCATTTAGATAAATTCAATATGCTTAAAGCAGCACTTTAAGCATACTTGATTTGAGTAAATGCCACTTAAAGCCACTTAAATAATTATATTCCCGGGACATGTAAGTGGCATTGTTTTACCGGAAGCTGCTTATTTATTCAAAAGTTTGCTTAAATGCAAACATTATTGCAGTGTGGTGGTTGCTGCAGTGGGGATTCTGACCTTTGAAATTAAAGTTACATCCACGTGTCATGGGAGGTGTGTCCAACGTATCATTGTATATCTGTCTTCTCTTTTTGAGTTCATAACGTATATTTATTGCACAAAGTGATTTTCTTAAGAATATGGTACATTCAAATGGGTACAAGACCTCAAAGGTATGCAGGCTGAGCAGAAAAGCAATATGATATATTCGTAACCACTAACTTCTCCTACCATTCCAAAACGTTCTCACACATTACACTATTCTAGCCATTTTATAACCATATCAAAACATCATCGATGGCATATCGAGGCTTTCTAGAAAGGTCCCATATTGGTTTTTCCTCAGCCCCTTGAGTGTGTGGATATGAGGTCAGGTTTAAACATGTAGAACACAGCAGCCAAGTGGCAGCACTCAGGGTTGGAGTGGTAGCTAAGAGGCTCCTCACAAGGTGGTAAACCACCCTGACACTCAGTCAAGGGGGCGATGTTTGTAAACTTACACATGGTACTTCCTGTTTCACTTTCTAGCACCTTAAACCAGCAGATCTTACTGCACGTCCAGTAAACAGTCAGAGTGCAGTCGGGACAGGTACTCAGCCCTATATATAGGGGCGCTGGGGTTTAAGGACTGATTACCAGTAACCCTTTAAGGATGACATGTCTCTAAAAATTACATTTGTTGACTTTGTCATGATGTGTCAATGCAGCAATGGTAAGTAACCCCGAGGCTGCTTTGGTGCATCATGCCGACCTTTTGAACATCTTTCAACCCCGTAGGGTCATCATGATGCTTGAATGCAGCACTGGCAAGTTACTCCCCAGGGCTCGAATTAGCAGCATGACGACCATGGTCATGATGGATTATTTTATCCTTAGAGGTTTAATGCTAGAATGCATCATGCCATGTTGTCTTCATGATGCATGATACCCTGGCTGCAACTGTGCATCATGCTGATTCTTTGGGACTGTATACACTACATAGAGTGAGCATGATACATGGACGCAACCCTGGCAAATAACTTGCAAGGGCTGCTTTTATGCGTGATAACAATAAATGGCACAAGGCATTTCAGCATAATCCGGCGTTCATAGAGCTAGATACAGGAAGACGTGTTTTTATCTTTAATTAATTATGCGTATTTACTGAATAAATTTTTCTCAAATGCAACATTTTTTTCAAAACGTACATGCCTTGTCCATGCATATATAATATCACATAGATCAGATATATGTATTAATAGCACACATGTGTTTATCTTGAAGGCCTTATAGGTTACTATTCTAACAGTAAATGCAATAGATTTGCGAGTAGTATTAGTCCCTTAACATAATCATACATAGACACAAGCAGTATAATAGAATCTTATAGTATTCACATACTGTGCGCTGCACATTAGAACTTACAGTTAGTTGGCTCTCCTTATGTGTTACAACAATTAGATATAGTATATCTAATTATTATATGTATTATGTGTATGCCTGATGTCTCTTAATATCTGGTATATTATGTGCAGCAAGTGGGCTTACTTATGAGGCGTTGGGCATTTAGGGATAAGAACCTAGGAGACTGTGATTATTATGAGTGCTATATCAATGCATATACTTGCCACTGAGGGTGGTTGGAGCACTCAGATCATTACTCAGAAGAGCTTGAAGTATATTACATATAATTATATATGCCAATTATGTACAATCAACGTCGGTGGGCAATTGCATGTTAATTATTTTCATAATGCTCCACTTGAAATCAATTTAAGGGGATTTTGAAATAAGTGAGGGTATCAAATCAAGTAAATCCTAAAAGGGAGGAGGATGTGGTGGAGGTGGAAACTGAGGGGTCTCATTGCGCAGGCAACGATCTTTCTGGTATCGGTGGCCAGGGAAATTGCCATTCAAAAACCATACTACAATCTGAAATATGCATCATCTTTTTCCCATGATTATTCTCATGGTTATCTAGATAATGCCGGACAGGTAATTATGAGTCTGACCAAAAGTAAGTTACCTTTTTGTGGGCTTTAACATACCACATGATATAGATGATTATTTAGATGAATTCTGCAATGCACGATAAGCTGCCATATATGCGATTATTTTGTATGACTCTCACATTCTAGAAGCTCTTGTCCAGTAAATCTGGACCTAATCTTAATTAGAGAGCCTGCTATCTACTAATATAGAGGATTTCTTATGATAATGTATCCCACTGATTAAGTTTGCTATAAGACTTAAAGTAAAGTGACATTTAAAACCATTGTTTCTGGATGAAAAACATAACATCAATGAAGTGGTTTTATACCCATTGTCCTTCTTCTGTTATGTCTCAATGTCATTCTTATTAAGTTGTTTTTTCTGAAAGAGCTTATAACTGCCTGGAAATAAAACAGTCTTGTGGCCTGCTATTACTAACCCTGACCCAAGTCAAATCCATCACAAACAATGAGTCTATACTAAACTACTTTAACCCTTTAAGAATGGATGTCCCTAAAGGATGACATTTGTCATCATGATGAACAGAAGCAGCCCCGGTGAGCAGCTCGCTAATGCTACATTGGCCCATCATACCAACCCTTCGGGAGTGTCTCAACCCCATAGGGTCGGCATGATGCTTGAATGTCGCACTGGCGAGTTACTTGCTAAGGCTGCATTCATGCATCATGACGGCCAAGGGCACGATGCAATAAGGCATTATGCCATCCTGAAAGGGTTCATGTAGTCTGGGACAGGCATGTGGGGTTTGGGGTGAGGGAGTGTCTAGGCCTGCAGCATATAAACTATTAAACTAACATATAAAAACACCCCTGGTCACCATAACTCTGTCAATATTCCCATAAAGAATAGCTCTAAGTTGGATGCCTCGGTGTGCCCTGCAGGCTAGCTGTAGGAAATCACCTCAGACACCATGACGGCAAACCAGTGCTCTATATAGCAGACATGGGTGACTACTGATCGGAAGCAGTGGCGTAAGCATAGGGGCGGAAAAGAGCATCACATTTTGGCAAATACACATGCATTTGCATCCATAACAAGGTATTATACTCATTAACATAATAGATAGTGTAGCTAGGATCCAGAAAACATTCGATTAATTGGTACACATAGGTAGGTGTCCATTTAGCTCACATGTAGCTCAGGCTACTTCAGCCAAACCAGGTACAGTGTGATCAATAAGTGGACAATTATTGTATATCATTCCCAATGCTCCCTAATAGGACTAAATTATGGACTAAATTACCTTTTAAACTCTATTTTTTTAAATACCTATAATAAGCCAATGTGGAGATCTATCCACACATGCAATAAAGTACATTCAACTGCCCCCGGCTCTTTGATTCGAGTCCCTATAAGATACCTTCCAGTCTCTACTAAGGAATCGATACTGGGCAAACTACCAGGCCCCAGCCCACTCCCCGGGGCAGGGGTCCTGACCTACGCACCCCTCCTCCTATCATGGCCACCACCCAGGAGGAATTGATCTGTCAATCCTCACAGGGAGGTAGACCTCCTCCTGTAGGTACTACAGATACTCATCTCCCTCTTTATAAAGTCTATCACAGTCACAGTCTCAAACTGATTAGCATGCTTATTTGATGGGTAGATGACTATATAACATAAAATATGGCAGAGCTAAACGCCCATCATCTTTTAAACCTAGATGGCCCTACTTACGATGTGTTTGGCCCTCTAGAGTGCTACCCTCTATGGCCAAAAACATGACACAGCAGGGCCATCCAGGGTTGAAAGATAGCTCTGTCATACCTTGTCCTACATACAGTCATCTGCTCCAATTGTAAGCGTGTTACTCAGTTTGAGCCTGTGATCACAGTGGCCACAAACTGTTGAATCAGCGTTGATTGTTTGACTAACGTTCACTACTTTGGGAATGTAGATCTCTAGTGATATATTTCCTTCAGTCTGTGGCTATTTACTTATACATACAACAGTTACAAAGAATTATTATAGGGATAATATCCAATTCTATTATCTACTGCTAATCTTGTTTTGGGATTCAGTATGTCACTATTGTCAGGCTGATTGGATGAGAATATATTGCAAATATGATTCAATAATGAACTTTAATGAATCAACATTGCATCACTAACGATTTGTAACAAGTGTGGATGTCAAAAGCTGCTGAGTCAACAAGAACACAGGAAAGGCACAAGATAATTTGAAGAAGGCGCAGGCAATTTATTTCTGGAAAATACAAATATCAAACAGATGAAAAACACTTTGTACGTTTACTGGACTATGTTGTTGGTGATTTGTAAACCCTACTTTAAAATGAATGTTACATCAATGCACTGTCAGACACATCGTTAAGTTCGGGAGTTGTCTCAGACTTTGCTCGAGATTGTTCTCTGTCCCTAAATATAATCACACACCATCTAAATGGTACGTGCAAATAACCATGGGATATGTGTTTGTTAATTGCTTTACACTTCTCAGTTTTCTAGCTAGAAATCGACCGATGCTATACGCACGCCACAGGCGTGAGAATAGCGGCCGCTATTCGCACGCCCACAGGGTGCGAATAAGAGCCCTTATTCCCACACTAGGTAGGGTCTGCATAATACTTCTTATTCCAACACCATATAGGGTGTGCAATACAGGTCTTATTGGCACCCTATCCTATACGTGTAGGCCTATGGGGTGGCAATTGGGGTGTGAATTAGGACCATTATTCACACCCTATATAGTGTGTGATTAGAATCCTTATTCCCACACTGCGTGGGGTGTAAATAAGATTACTTATTCAAACACCATACAGGTTTGGTCTGGTGTGTGAATAAGAACTCGTATTTACACCCTACACAGGGTTTGAATAAGGGTTCTTATTCACACACTGGGCAGGGTCTGAATAATAGTTTTTATTCCCACACCATATAGGGTGTGTAGTACAGGTCTTATTGGCACCCTATATTACACTTATAGGTTATAGCGATGACTGGTTTCTCCATATGGGCGGCCATGTTAGTTCTGAGCTCGCAATTTATCGTGAGACCTAGGCAGTGACCAGACACTCACACACCATAGCTTCCGGGGAACAGGCTGCAATACGAGAGCAGAATCAAGGTCTCACGAGATTGCTGGTGTCGGTGTACACAGAGTGGCCGCAGGAACAAGTCCGATCCCAGTAGAGGCCTATAGAGTGGTGATTGGGGTGTGAATTAGGGCTGCTATTCCACACTGTGTGGGTGTGAATTAAAGAGGTTATTAGCACCCTATGTAGGGAATGTGCGAATAAGAATGCTTATTTGCACACAGGGGAGGGTGTGGATTAGAACTCTTATTCCCACACTGTATGGGGTGTGTATAGAAGCTGTTGTTGCCACACTAAGTTGTAGGACTACAGGGATTCAAGGGAAAACTTTCCAATCTTAAAATCAAGTGATAATCTTAAAAATCGATAATCTTAAAATTAATTATCTTAAAATTGATAATCTTAACACCAGGCCTAGACCCCTCTACACATTAACGTTTTTAGCAGAGACAAAAAAGTGACTTGTCCTGGAACCGAACCCTGGCCTCCCACACAAGAGGCAGGCACCATACCTACTGCTCCACAGGGGCTATTTGTACTAGCCATGGGTGTTTACATGTAGTTTTTCCTGCATCCTACTGGGTGTGGGAATAAGGATCATTATTCACACACCATGGGTGTAGGAAAAACAATACCTATTTGCACCCTCTACATGATGTGAAGAAAAACTTTATTCCACACACCAATCCACACCATATAGGCCTATGTAGGGTGGCAATAAGACCTGTAATGCAACTCTATATGGTGTGGGCATAATAACTGTTATTCACACCTTACCCAGTGTGTGAATAAGAGCTCTTATTCGCTCCCTGTGAGCGTGCGAATAGTGGCCGCTATTCGCACGCCTGTGGCGTGCGGATAGCGTTTGCCCTAGAGACCTCACTTGTAGGCATTTACACTTGTCCCACACGCCATCCTGGGTCAGAATGGCACTTATAAACAATACCATGACCCCTTTGTGGTTAGCTTGGAGCCAGTGGACAGGAACCAGAAATGGAACCAGTAGGTATGATGGAAGAACTACCATCATACATTCTAGTCCCTGTTCACTGGTTCCAAGCTACCAGAAGGGATTGCTGAAACCTAGCAACATTTAAGTTCAATTTGTGGAAGGATTAGGGGATGAGAGTAGTGGGGATTCTACATTGGTGGTCTTTTCTGCCTTGATGTGTGGATATGAGGTCAGATTTAAAAGTGCAGAACACTGCAGCCAAGTGGCAGCACTCAGGGTTGGAGTGGTAGCTAAGGGGCTCCTCACAAGGTGGTAAATCACCCTGACACTCAGTCAAGGGGGCGATGTTTGTAAACTTACACATGGTACTTCCTCTATACGATAGGACAGGCGCATACTTTCAACCTTTAAATCTCCACCCACTTTATTTAAAGGCATAGAACTTGCTGCCAGGGCAGCAATAGTCGGACAGCAGGCATGACAGGCACTCAGCCCTTTATATACGGCGGTGAGGGGTTTAAAGGCCCAGCGCGCCTATATATAATGTAACATAATGCTGGGTGCCTGTCCCGACTGCACTCTGACTGTTACTAGACGTGCAGTAAGAACTGCGGGTTTAAAGACCGAGTGCTGTTCCTTGCTCAGCTCTGACTGCCGTTAAACGCCCACATGGTAGTAGTCTATAGTACAGGCAGTTATTCACTAGGTGGTGCCACACAAGCTCAGTATCAGTCTATGGGTCGGCAGACATCTTTGTGGGAGTTTACCTATCTGGAAGTGACTTCACACATACACTGGCCCTCTGTGCTAATGTCTTTGAAGACATGCAGTGATCCTGCAGAGTGCAATGCTTTCCCGACCTAAATACCTGTCAACTTGCTACTCACAGGGCTGTAGGCAACAAATGCCTTGGTTAATTGGCACTCCTAGACTAATTATACACAGTGGTGCGCCCTAGTGCTGTTCAACCTTATTGCCTAACTACCATGTTTGTAGCCAGACAGTAACAGTCACACTCAAAAAGTAAACTTGTCTCCAGACTCTTCCAAGTGACGGTCATAAAATAAACAAGTCAAAAACTCATTTGGGTGACAAGGAAGCTGGAGATAGAGGACCGACTTGGCATGTGCCAGCCCCAGATTCTATTTGTGGGATGGTAACCTGATAGGTTAGACAACTTTTGACTCGTTTATTTCATGATAGTCACTTTGACAAGTCTGGAGACAAGTTTACTTTTTCAGTGCAGAGTGGAGCCAGGGCAGGTGCCCAATACCTTTATACCCCACCTGCTCATGGTATGCTCATCTGCACATATGATCATGTTGCATTAACGCAAGATTTGCTCTCATGATGCACCAATGCAGTGGCAGTAGGTAATGGTATGATACATGAATGCAGCACTGCTTAGTCACCCACTAAAGATGCATTCATGTATCATGACAAAAAACGGCAAGGCACATTATAGCAATGTATAGTCATTAGACTTTAGGGGGCACCCAGTCAGAATGCTTTGGAAGCAAGAGAAGAATACATTATTTTGTTAATAGATCAGCATATTCTTTTGTTATTACTGATAAGCTTTGGGTTTTGAATGCTCATTTTCGAACAACATGGAGGATGGGAAACCCACTGACACATTGATGGTAATAGCATGCAGCACAATTTACATAGCTAGTTTCCGATCCAACTATCCCTGATTCAATTCGTGAATCCATTCCTTCTAAAATGATGTTGAAGAGAGGAAATGATATTAAGAAATGAACCACTTGGGCGGTCCATCTACACATGTAATAAATCATCTACCCAGACACATCCAAATACCCCTGGCTCTTTAAAATAGGTCCCTAAGATAGGTAGTGAATCAATACTGGGAAAACTACCAAGCACTGAGGGCTCCCCGGGGCAAGGGTCCTGAACTATCCAACCCCCCCTGCCATACTCTCCACCCAGGAGGAATTGATTTGCCAGCCCCCAGAGGGGTTAGGATATCCTCTCGAGGTATACACTCAAAAAGTAAACTTGTCTCCAGACTCTTCCATGTGCCAGCCCAAAACCCAACATTTGCCAGCTCCAGATTCTATATGTGGGATGGTAACCTGATAGGTTAGACAACTTTTGACTCGTTTATTTTATGATAGTCAATTCGACAAGTCTGGAGACAAGTTCACCTTTTTCAGTGTAGGTAGTACGATGTTTAATGCTACTCTGCCTCGGTATATAAAGTATAAGTTGATCTATTGGCTCATTATAGATTTGTATCTGTGAGACCATAATGCCATATATGTGTTTAATTCTAAGGATGTATTACGGACATAATGCCCAGCTAACAAAAAAACGTTATTTTACGTCAAAATAACGTTTTAAATTTTACATAACGTTATTTCATATTAAAGAGCCTTAGAAAAACGTTGACATATAACGTTGACATATAACGTTATAAAATGGTGTTTAATGTTATTTGTTTACTGGGTGTACTAATAATTATTTCACATATTTTATACTAGATGTCGAGTTTAAAAATGAAAATAAGTTAAAGTATGGATGGCTGTTGTGGAAATAAAGCAAAATCTGATTTAATGTTAAGCTACAACGAAACAATATTGCATGACAGCTGTTCAGTCGAGTTTCAAATGCTTCTGATCTTTGACATTTGTATGGGGTCATGGCTCTCATATGTATTTCATGAACTATCGGGTAACTGGAATGTTCTCTTATACAAACAGTAATTTTCTTGATGTATTGTGTTTGCCGTGCACTGCTAAGAAAGATGTTTTAAGAAGAACGGTTAATGAACTGAGACAGTGACATCGCATTTCAAGAATAGATTGAAGTCCAAGCTCAATGTCACTCTAGCAGAGCTAATAAAACACATCTCATTCTTTAAAGTCTATTGCATCCTATCTCAAGGGAACACAAACCTGGCATGCAGGGACAGTTCCATTTTCATCCCTCAATAATGCATTTCAACGGTTATGATTGAATGCGCCAAACTCCAAAACCAGGCCGTGTTGAAATCAATGGGAATTCAATTAAAGGGAAACCAGATGCAGCATCCCGCTGCTAACTCGTTGCTCCTAACCGGATTTATCGATATTTGATCAGATGCCCCGTTTTTTGACAATAATAAAATTAGTGGGCTCTTTTTAATCCGTTAACAAATTCATCAGGCCCCATTCAACAGTGTCTTGGTACTCCCCTCGAGGGGAGAGGGGTATAAAAACACAGATCTGCGTTTGTGGTTGTTGGTGTGTGGGCAGTGCTGTGGTGATGGTTGAGAAGAGATTTGAGATTATGTTGTATCATACGTCCCGTCCATTAAAATATTGGGGAGAACCCCTGATCGGTAACTTGTCAGTTGCGAAACAGCTGATTACATAGTTTCAGTCCACGGATATGGGGATTTCCTGTTCAGGGCCACCATCCACATAGGAAATGTATGGCATGTGTGGTATTTATTGTGTCATCTCTTATCAGTGCCCTGCACTGTTCCCAGCAACAGTTAAAATGACAGACCCACTGGTTGTCCAACTTGTACCTTATATGGTCATTATCTGTCATCCACGATCATTTAAATTTAATGCATCATTCATCTTATCAATAATAATTCTTTTGTTAACTTGTTTTTAACAATCCTGAAATCCATACCTTTTCAAAGCTTTTAGGGCAATTGTTTGCCCAGCGATGTTTATCCGCCTTTCCATTTAATTTCGACCCTCAGACGACAGTAACGCGAATACTCCTACAATTGACTTGCGTTAGAAGCCATCCAATTTGAATAAATGGAACCTAAAGTAGACTAATATAATTATGTATATTGGTGTCTACAGAGAAAGGCAACAATGGTATTCTGCATTACTTGGGACGTGTTCTTTCATGTCAGTACATATTCGGTTAAATAAGATCTCCCATCTATTAACTAGATACATAATATTTACTACTAGAGGTGTAAGGTTTTTGTAATGCAAGATTAAACGTGGAATGTGATCACCAGTGTGTTTTTTATGCATTTTGAGGAATAAATAGTGCAGTTGGTCATTTAGATTTTTGGAGGTACTCGTTTAAGTACCTAGTAGTAGTACGCTGTGGGTCCTGGCCTCTTTTTCAAAATCAACGTTAAATCAATTCGCTGTCAGACCGTAATGACCTCTTGCTGCTACAGAAACTGCTGCAGGGGGAGCTCTCTATAGGGCATCTCACTAGCAACCACAAGTCATTTAAATGGGCATTTTTGTCCCAGAATCTCAACGTATACACCAATAGACATGTTGTTAAATTTGCCTGCGAGTATATGAAAGTAATTTTCTCAAGAATACGTATTTTTTAAGAAAAAATAATCAATTTTTTGATATTTGCGAGAAAGGAATACTGGCTACCTTTCACATCAGCATCACTTCATCCCATGTTTCAACCTGGCAACGTTCTCAGCTGGTAGCGGACCGTATCGGCCGGTCTAGTGCCCCAATCACCAACGCAGTGCACATAGGAATGGCCGGAATGAATTACCCTTGCCGTTTATACGGGGGCTATTTCTCCCTCTCTAGGAGACCATTCCGTCACTGGAGTCCTGTAAAGTAGACTTGAATTGTGTGCTGTTTGCGCCTTAATAGTACCGCCGGGTGCATTAAAGCAGGTGCAAACCTACTTATTGCAAATGAAGTCGATAGTTTACGATGAATAAAAAGCGTAGTGTACGCTACACTAGGAGATAGTAGACAGTGAGTAACTCCCTGTTGACTTGTGTAACCACAGTGATGACAACACTCCTGTTTGTTTGTTTCCTCGTTCCCAACCTTTCTCACGAGACTGAGGAGAACAAGCAATCTAAGGTGGCGAGGTACCAAATAAACTATCCTTGTGAACATGCCTCTATAACTATGATACTCAGAGTCTTCTAAAAAGTTTCAAATAGTTTAGCATGAAATATAAAATTCCTATGAGATCTTATTGAATACAAACTTTTACATTAAATGTTGTAAACAATGGGAGAACAGAGGGCATGTCTTTAGAAACACTTATAATGTTTGGTTATAACACAGCTATAAGACCTGCAGGCCCTAATATCTCAGAAAATGATAACCTACACTGCTGGCTATAAATTAGCTGGACAGTGCACCAGCATGATTGACTGCCTAAGTTTTCGGGCCTTGAAGGTACAATAATGATAACAATTTTGCAATAGATTAATTATGCTTTTGATTG
This sequence comes from Harmothoe impar, assembly GCA_947462335.1. Taxonomy (NCBI): domain Eukaryota; kingdom Metazoa; phylum Annelida; class Polychaeta; order Phyllodocida; family Polynoidae; genus Harmothoe; species Harmothoe impar. The sequence goes on along the minus strand of OX381710.1, from coordinate 66,614,063 downwards.
TTCATTTATACAGTGCTCAGTATAAATCGGTCTGGTGCCAACCCAGTAATGAAATGACAGCATTGTTCCAGTATTGGTCCGATGCTGGCTACTACCACACTGTACTGGCCCAATACTGATTACCTGCATTGGCCCAGTACCGCTGCCAGGTCTGGGCCAGTAGCTGCCCAGTAAAGGTGTGTTTGCTTGGATGAGGGCGGATGTTTATCTGTAGTCTATATAAGACGCTGCTCCATGAGGTCTACACCTTCCCTGTCTCCTGGGTCCTGTAGCTGGGGTGGCCTATACCAAGAAGATAAGTTGTTTTTTTAATTCGCCTGGCGGACAAATTATTTTCTAAAAAATGTTCTTAAAACTAGTCATTTATTTTCGGCTGTCATCACTCATGGAATGTGATACAGAATCTAATGTAGTTTCAATCGGTGGAGGCACAACGTTTTCTGTATTCCTTGTGCTTATACAAAACAGACACGTATTCTATACAGGTTATAAAGCCACTTGTTTCAATACCCCTGTACCTTGACGCCTATTAAAGACCAGCACTTAGCTCAATACTTGCTAAAACTGACCATTATGGTAACAAGCCTGTAAGAAGCTTTAATGAAGGAAGCCCTTGTTTTTTTATTTTTGCCATTTTGTTCCTGATATATTGATACATTTTCTTTAGATCATTGTGACAGAGATGTTCCCATTTACAACATTATCAACTACTTATTAATATGCTGACTTTATTGATTTCTTCTATTTTCTCTATTTAAAACATAGATCAGAAAGTGATGAAAGAGAAGCAAATAGTAACATGTCCTTCCCCTATTTTCGAAGTACAGAAATGTAGTTGAGTTAAATCTGTGTGATATTGATGCTTCTACTAAAGCATAACCTAACTGAGATGAGGGCCTGAGGTTTACAGCACCACGGTCTATATTGCAGACATTGCCGATCTTAGACTGATTGCACAAGTTTCACCTCTCAATTGGGGTCCGGTCAACCGACATAAATAGTATAGACCTCCTACCGCTGTGATATTAGCCACGATCGAGGCCCGCAGCCAATCGGACGAGAGCTTTCAGGGGTGGGAGGTATATGGAGATGAATGACCTCTCATCTCACTTTGGCTGTATACCTTCTCCCCATCCCTCTCTCTATCTCTCTTTGCTCTTGTCTGACTGATACCTAACTACCTCTGTCTCAATCTACACTCCTTTCTGACTCCCTGTCTCTCTGTCTCCCTCTGCCTTTCTGCCTCTCTCTGTATACCTCTATACCTCCTACTCTCTATCTGCATTTCTGTCTCTCAATGTTTCTCTTGCCGTTTCTCTCCGTCTCTCCTCTCAGTCTCTCAGTCTCTCTCCCCTTATCATCTCTCCCTTTATCTATGTCTTACTTTCTATCTTTGCGCCTCTCCCTGTCTCTCTCTTTCTACATATATTTTTCTCACTTTAAATTGGTATCAAGAAATTACATTCATCAACCAACTCACCCTCCTACACACATCTAGAATATACATATATAATTATACCTTTAATAATATATGTAAAAAATAGATAAGCACACCACCTAGACAGCATAATAGATAGGTCCTACTGACATCTCACCTCAGTCCCCTCACCTCCAGCATACAACCCCCCCACCCCCATAAGCCCCCCCCCCCCCTGCCCCCGTTACCCCCCTCCCCCCACTGTGGTACCCCCTCATCCCTCACCCCTCCCACAGACCCTGCGCCACTCCAAGTGGATTGGAAAATATCCAGACACGGCGGCTACACTCGCGCACCGGCGCACTAACTCACTGCGCAACGTCCCTAATGGAATCAACTTCCGGTTGCCTTTTGGCGCCATCTGCCTGCTTGCTGATTGACTTATACGCCTGCGCGACCTGCACGATGCGCATGCGTGGCTAATACATCCCTAACTGTAGTTCAGAGTGAGGCTCGTGGAAGATGGCGGCTAGAGATGGGAGCGCTGTAGATAACCCACCTTAAGGTGCGCATAATGCTTAAATGTATCATGCCCTTTGTTGCCATGAATGCAACTCTGGAGAGTATCTTGCCACTGCTGTATTTATGAATCATGCCGACTCTAAAGGGTTAATATACTCCTGAAGAGTCGGCATGATGCATGAATACAGCGTTGGTGAGAATCATGCATCATAAAGACATATGACATAACACCATGCGGCCCTTAAGGGTTTAACTAGTTTGTTCTGGTTCCAGAGTCACTGAGTCTTAACTGCCAGCGACTGTAATCTGGGAGCTGCAGCTGGAGAAACTCGATATCAGAGATCACTTCTCAGATGCCATCTGCAAAATGTATATCAAGTCCTGCACTGTATGGTTACACTGAATCTAATGTAGAATATATATTCTGATGTATGGTATAGAGTATCACTCACTTGGTATAGGATATTTCTCTTGCAGATATATATCAGCCCTCAAGTCTTATCGGAACAATACCATCTTCAATCTTCTGCTTTACTGCGGCCATCGTAGTGTTCTCGGTGGGACCATGTCTGGTCAGTAATATACATGAAAATATTTACAATGAAGGTATCATACAACAGTGAATAAAGCCAGAGAGGCTCAAGGTCACCATGTAAATTCCATTTCTGTTTCAATAAGTATATTGATTACATGATATGAGGAATGCTATTTGTATCATTGAGAATATATATTTTTACAAAAGTTAGCTTTACTCAGAAAAGTAAAGGTGTCCATTGTGTCTCCCACATGGCTCTGGTCAAATACGGAGTCAAATAGCCAATAACTCTGCTTGTATGAAGAGTCAACTTGAGTTGACTCTCTATTATCAGTGTCGACCCAAGTTGATCAGTAGTTCCAATAGCTGTTTGACACTCCATTTTTACCGGAGCCACCTGGGAGACACAGTTGACTCCTTTACTCTTCTGTGTGTGGTGTCTAGTACTAAGAAGGTTATGCATCGAGCCTTCATTTCTGGAGATTGGCTTCCCGCAAAAGAAATATTCAGACCCAGTAGTCTTATGTGACGTGATGCACTTGTCCTGACAGGCCATGGCATAATGCCACAATATTTTCCGTCTTTTTTTGAGTATTTAAACCATCTTAATATGTGGTGATAATTATTATGTATCTGTCAAACTGAGTAAAAAGTGCAATTTAAACTAATACCCCCTCCCCATAAGTAATATCATCTGAGAAGTATTTAATTATTATTGACAAATGCCCTCATCTGTCCGACTGAGCAAGCAGGTGATAGCTTTCTTTGTAGATTGTATATGTTCAGTATAGCAAACTTTTACATTCAAATTGTATGGTATGGCGGTGAACCGTTGCATGGGAGTCCATTGGAGGTCTCTATATGCTTTATATAGAGCTGGTTGTATCACCATGTAATAAAGTGTGACTGTTAGCAGATACAATACACTGCCTGTGATACCAGCCCCTGGAGGCGGCCCTTCTTAGGCCAAACCCAAAAGAAATGTTTCTCTTTCTTTTTTTTTCTCTGGGAAAGGACGTCGGAAAGGACACTCCCAGGGAACTAAATTCAAATTGTAGTCACGGTAATCAAGAAATCAGATTTCGCCTAATATTGTGTATGTTCTCTAACTCATTGCATCTGTGACACTATGAGCTTTAATATAATACCAAATAGGCCTATGCCCATATTCTCACCATGTGGGGACAAACCTGTCACTAGACGCCGCCCATTCTGTGCATAATCTTAAAACGCCACTTCTTGTGTAATCTTAATTAGCCTATGGATGGCATCTTATGTTGATAGGAGGGGCTCTGCCCCCCAACCCCCGTTCTTCTTTTCTTTTTTTCAAATGGTGAGTACTATTAAGGCTTTTAAGACTTAGAATAACACTTTAAGATTACGCCAGAAGTGGTGATTTAAGATTACGCACAGAATGGGTGGCATCTAGTGACTCCGCATGTTTGTCCCTTGTTTCATATTCTCCCATTTTAAAACATGGTTTTCATGGCAAAAGGGAATTTTGGAGACGAGCGTGGTGATAAAAAAACAGTATCTTTTTGGAGCGGCCTTACCATGGTGTATTACTGATCAGCCTGTCAGCACCAACAGGCACCTGGCGCCACCAGGCGGTAATTGCTGTCAACACAACACAAAGGTCCCTATTATCGCCCAAAGGTCCCTGTATCCTCCCTCTTCCTGCCATAATACAAAGGTCTGAATGATTATCTATCATCGCCCACAGGCTACAGGTCTGACTGCCTTCTTCAGGGGCACCCAATTATCGACTATCTCCCCCTCTTTCCCAGAAAACTAGCCTGAGCTTTGGCTATCTACCCAGTAATCAAAAAACGTTGTACAACGTTATACTGTTTCTCTATGGTTCCTTATTGTGGCAAAACGTTTTATAACGCCAGCTCACACTAGTTTGCTAAGTTCAGATAGGTCATATTTATAACCCTTTCCGGTGAAAGACTATTATGTAGGCTCATCTGGAAAACATGTAAAATTAGAACTTTTATACTAGGGACGCTCTATATAATTATTCAATACATGTGTAGTAACTCTAGTTTACACCACGTGTTACTATATCATATTACCATTAACCCAGTTTCATACACAAAAGGCAGCTGTTGGTGGAATGTAGACTTTATTTGATAACAGCCAAACACAATGTATCGCTATGGCTTTTTACTTACGGTATGATAAAACCATGATATGATAGTACCATAACACCTCACATATATATATGAGCCTAACTCGCATATAATCCGCACCCCTACCTTTGACAGATAATATAAGCCACGGAGTGGGACTGAAAATTGTTAACTTGGAATTGTAATTTACTTACACTGTAAAAATTTGGTTGCCATTTTTTGTTGGTGTACAGTAGATTCTACTGTAGGTGTACAGTTTATTGTAGGTAAACAGCAGATTCTACTGTAAAGCCATTCTACAGTAGGTTCTTCTGTAGATCTACAGTAGATTCTACTGTGTACCTACACTATAACTATTTACAGTGTATAAAAACTCTTGTAGAAGCCGCACCCTATGTAGACATGTTTGTTATCAAAAGAAAGCTGAGTCTAGTCTGTTCGTGCCAGACTATTAACAGCAGCTATCTTATTGGGCTGTGTAATAGTCTGGCGGACTTCTGTTGACAAATGCACTGAAGAACTCTCCTATGTAGAGTGGAGGAAAGGCATCGCTAGCACCGACAGCAATACGCATGCAAGGAAGTCAAAACGGGGACAAGCCGAATCAACTTCTGAACCTCCAGCACAGAAGAGCTCTTCCCGCGCATGTTGTTAAAATGCCGGCGAGCCCTGTTAGATTTTTTGCCATTTCTGAGATGAAGAGGATTTACTTATAGTATCCAACTTGTGACTAGCACAAAACTGGTCAGTCTTAGAGAAAACATATCAGGGAATGCCAGGGAGAAAGATCAGGCCCGAATTTAAAGGCTGGAAAACAAGTAGACAAATGTGTTCACTGACTGCCGTGAACACAAGTTCAGTGCCTTCTCGGCGATAAGCTGGCTAAACTCTAGACAGGGCCCCTTCTGATTGCCCGCATTGACGAGTTTAGATTTGCTGAACTAGCTGAGTCTGACTCGCGTACAAGCCGTGGCTTATACCCGAGACTTTACGGTAAATCTCTCTCTTTCAGTCCTTCCACTGTTCTTTCTCTGCCTTCCTAACCTGCCCCTTAAGTTACCTTTCTTGCATGGAGGAAACCATTTTGGCAATATTAGGATTTATATATTGCCATGTATACACGGTTGACAAAGTGGAATGATAAAACATTGATGCTTATAAACCCTAATATAACATTAAAACAAAACAACAAAAACAAACTGTATGACATGAGGGCAGACGTGAACACCAGGGAAAGACAGGGATTTATTATTGATATTTGTCTAACACAACTATAAGTATATTCTTGTTAAGAATATCACTATTATCTACTTCCATGGGACCAGTGTGCCTAAATGTGTAAGCCATAGGTCGACTTAACAGTCCCCCTGTGGCACTTCCGGTGCGGAAATAGGGCTGAGCACGTAAGATGGAGGCTTTGGGAAAACCGGAAGTGCTAAGGACCCATGTGAGTGGCTCGTGGATCGATGTCTGGTTGGAGGGCAGTGGTTTAGTTGTCAGGTCTGCCGCTTGGTGGCAGCAGGCATCGAGCTAGTTTCTGTAGCGTGTATACTATCAGTTTCACAAGGTTCTCTGAACATTTGGTCTGGATTATATACTATGTTGCCATGCCTCCAAATAATGCACTTTCTAAAATATTTAGTACTACTTATTATTTATCAATGAACCCATATTACATATAAAAGATTTTAAAATATAGTCTATGTGTAAACGACGTTTAATAACAGTTCAGCACAAAGGCTATACAAATATAGTTACACCTTGCTGGAACAGGGTGTTCTGTCCAGCTGCACTTGATTGTTTAATTGCTGGAGCTGCATTCATGCATCACCCTGACCCTTTGGGAGTGTATCAATACAGTAGCTTCCTAGAGGAAGCTCTTATATGGTATATATGGGGCAAATGCCTAAACCTTCCGCAATACTGGTTATATACACTGAAAACCCCAGGGTCATCATTTTGACAATACCAACATTGACAACTTTAGTTGGTCAAGGTGACGACCTTAGGTCCTCATTGTGACAACCTAAGGTAGTCATATCTGATCCATATAGACCAAAGTTGTCATAATGACGACCTTAGGTAGTCACATGGATTGGGTAGTCAGAATGACTACCTTAAGGTTGTTGTTTTAGGTATTGGAAATTTGAAGACCTAAATTCATCAGTAATGACAACTCTCAGCACTATTGGGTAGTCATCGCGACAACCTAGGGTATATCTGGGTGTTGGACTTGGCACATGCCCTGTCGCGTGCTGCCACCCAGGGGAAATTGATTAAAGTAAATTTTCTGTCATGAGATAAAAACTGGTGACAGAGAGCAGAGTAGTCTCTATACCTTCAAGGCCATCCTTCTCACCCATACACAACTTATTTATAACAAGTGAAGCTACTTAGTTTAATCAAGAGTAAACCAAATAATATTATGTGAAAGGGATGCCTCTCATTATAAGGAGGTGAACTAATTAGAGACTTTATTGTTACACCATTCTCCAGAGCACTTTCCATTGGTCATTATGACAACCTAGGTCGTCATAATGACTAGGAACCTTCCTCTGGGTTATCAGTGTATACATACTGCTGGCTACCTCTGAAAATGAGTTAGTCAGAATGGATGAGGTCAGGGTCAGGGTTAGGGTCAAGGTCAGGTTGAATAGGGGTCATAGGACATGCGCAATGGGGACGAGGCATGTGGTTGCTGAGGGTAAGGCGGTCTGACACATGGTGGTGTGAGAGCTGAGGCGATACCTGAGCTACCAACTTCCTAGTCTGGTTCCCAAATCCTTCCGAAGGAAGGCTCTGGTAAGAGCCAAATGACCTTGAACTTTGGATTTTGCTGGGTCTGGGCAACCCCTGCTGGTAGGCTGGAACCAGTGGGCAGGAACCAGAATGTATGATGGTAGTTTTAGGCAGTTTCACCATCAGCCTTTCTGGTTCCATTTCCTGTTCCTGTTCGCTGGTTCCAAGCTACCAGCAGGGGTTGCCCAGACCCAGCAAAATCCCAACATTTGGCAGTTACCAGAGCCTTCCTTCGGAAGGATTTGGGAACGAGAGTACCAAGTTCCCAGCAGATTCTCTCCTTCATTTGTACCGGCATGACTTCCACTCTGCCAAAAAGCGGCAGATCATTCTGAAGACCTGCCTACAGCATGCTTCATATCCATATTCACAACAACTTGTCGATTCACTTATCTACCTTGAGAGTTCAGCCTCCCAAAGCCAGCCAGTTCATTACTTAATCACCCCTTTTGAGTATCTACTACCCCTTTGAAGTTGGATATATATTTCCAAATACACACCGAAAAGAACCAAGTGTGTATTTGGGAATGGACAGCCTAATGTCTCTTTGTAAGAATTATACTGACCGATACATATCCAACAGGTCAGCCCAATGCCAGCAGTTACCAGTTCTGAGGGAGGACAGTCCAAAGGCCTGCACTAGCACTAGTCTGAGGTTATACCACTCATGCAGAATCGGGAGTGCCATTAGATTGCCTGGAACCCTGAGGAGAATCGTCTGGCTGCCCCAGGTATCTATCTTGGAAAAGCCTCGCAGGGTCACTGCATGTCTTGGAAGGTGTATGCATAGAGGGCTAGTGTATTATGGGCGACGTCATCTCCATGTGGGTGAACACCTATGGCTGTGTCTCACGACCTTGGGCCAATGTCTTTGTCTCTGACTGGGTGCCAGCTCTGACCGGGTGCCAGCTCTGACCGGCCTGAATAAAAACGGGTTATTTAGGGCAGATGGAGATAGAATTTGGCTGAAAAGGTTAATGGATGTTATAACTCTTTAAACTAGTCATTAGTTGCCCATTTTTATCATCATTTGCCCTAAATAACCTGTTTTTATTCAGGCCGGTCAGAGCTGGCACCCGGTCAGAGCTGGCACCCGGTCAGAGCTGGCACCCGGTCAGAGCTGGCACCCAGTCAGAGACAAAAACATTGGCCCAAGGTTGTGCGACACAGCCCTATACCAAAGTGCTGTCGGCCCCTGAGCTTGTGTGGCTCCACCTTGTGTTGAGTTGAAGTTGAGCTGAATAAGTTTTATTGACAAAGTTTCTCACAAGAACTCTTTCAGACAGAGCCAATCCGGTGATAAATACAGTTTCAAATAAGGAAATCCGCATCTCCTTACACAGAAAAAGAGGGATAGATACACAAGTGGGCAGCGAAACAAGCAGTTATTGGAATTCCATTTAGCCAGCCTGCAAAATCGTCTTTTATAAGGGTCACAATTGATGGCATTTTAGGCCATAAAATATGGTGGAGGGTTATATCACTGGGTTGTGAGTCCTAAAATTTGGATATTTGAGTTCAATGGACCATGTGTCGAGGCCACAGTGTGTGAGTTTTCACCAGTATTGTCGAGTCAATTTCAGGGTAAGTACTTTTCAGGCCCAATGTTCCTGACATATAAGGGAAACACTCTGATGCATGGAAATGCGAAACAGACTTTATATGTGCCGTCATCTCACGGGAATGCTACAGTGCACATATCATTATATCTTCTAACATACATGTCCTCAATGTAAAGTTCTAACTTTCTGCTCAAAGTGACTACTGGTAATAAAAATAAATGTTTGAAAAATCCCTTAAGCACCAGTCGGTACTGAGGGAAGTCCTAGAGTGGGTTAGCCAAAACCACAGGCTTAAACTGCATGAGTAACACGCTTTTGCGTGGAATAGATGACTGTATATAGCACAGGGTATGACAGAGCAAGATGCCCATCAACTTTCAACCCTAGATAGCCCTACTGCGTCATGTGTTTGGCCATAGAGGGTAGCACCATCTAGTTAGCAATATTTAAACTGCTTGGCCCATCAGCATCTTTAGACCTCAAATGGTGCCACCTGTCTATGGCCAGACACATGGTACAGTAGGGCCATCTAGAGTTGAGAGATGATGAACGTCTAGCTCTGTCATACCTTGTGCTATATACAGCCATCCACTCCAAGCAAAAGCATGCTACACAGTTTAAGCCTGTGACCAGAACAGACTCATGTATCAGTGCAGACAGTGTGGGGAGGTAATTAAGATGGATGGTCTCTGGTGCTGGGGTGAGAACATGGGGGAAATCTCCATAATACCCATGCAGATTCCAGTGTGCTGAATAACAATGCTAAAGTGATGAATTCTACCAATGTCGCAGCTTTCCTTTCTGTGTAACATAAGCTTTTTCTCTGACTTCTGCAACATACCACTGTAGGCTAATAAAGACAGAAATCCTACAAAATGATGCCTTCTTGTCAAAGTAAAAAGACTTGTTAGATTCGTAATCCTACATAGGCAGTGTGTCTCCATTGATGCATCTACCAATACAGCTAGTCCCTTAAAACCACTAGATAATATTTATGTCGAGAAACTGAATTGGAATATCCAATGTTAAAATGATGGGTGATATGAGAAAATGGCAGCTGTAGCAAGAACAAACAAGGATGACATGCACCTCAATTTCTTTCTATCCATTCATGATTTATCAGCCCAGCATGTGGCATGAAATACTCCTTAGAATTGCTGGATGGGATGACATGAGATGTACTAATGTAGCATAGGGACTAGCAGTAACTGGCCCCCCAACAACCAGAAAGTGCTCCCAATTTTATCAATTGGAAAGTACATTACACTGTTAGAAGTTCATATAGCTGAGCAGTAGAATATACTGTAGTTTTACAGTATATACTACGGTACTGGTGTACATTGGCAGTGTTGGTTTACAGTATAAAAGTCAGTATTCTTTACTATTTACAGTATACCATTTTGAAAGCTGTATTTCTGGTTTATAGAAATATATGTTGTGTCCTCATCACTACCATATCATATAGTATATCAGTATATTAGACTAGTATACTATACTCATGGGTTAGGAAGAGTGAATCCTTTACAGCATGGACCAACATGACTTGTTATGTACAGCAGTGAGATGTTTCCCGCTATAATTGATCACTGTGTTACCAGTAGGTGTCATTACAAGATGGATGGCGGCTGCAGAGTGGCTCTCACCTTTGACGGCCTGATCTATGAGTCGTGTATTATTTACCACTAGTACTAGGGCCAACAGAGTCTGAGGAGTCTGAAGATTAGGTACCAAGAACAAAACTACAGCCTATTCTTTCTATAATATATGACAGCCCTCTTTTGATCCCTTGATTATCTCCTATTTAACTAGCTCCCTGTTATAGTGTTGCATAAACAGCTAGTGATGTTTACTACATTTAATGCTTAGCTGTTTCACTACCAAAGTTAATGCTTAGCTGTTTCACTACAAAGCTGCTATAGGGCCTGTTTCGCAGTGGGTAACCAAGCCTGAGCTGACACCCCCCCCCCCCATCCCCACCCCTTCCGGCCTGATTTGGGGGTATAAGGAAAGGTATGAGAAGAATAAAATTGAATGTTTTAATCATTTTGGCAGATGAAGTCCGCTTTCTGGAGCATCCCCCTTTAACACAACAATCAATACGAATCTGTACCAGAATCTGTTTACTCCAACACTTTAATATATTGATAGGACAGAAAATCCTGTTTTGCTTAATAGATCATTTCAGCGCCCAGTTTCCTCCAGACACTGTAGACATCATAAACACATGGCTGAACCGTAACTCATCAATCATGAATGGTAGATTAGTGTCCTACAGTAGACAACCAGGGGTATTAATGACGCCTACTTTCATTTTATAGTTAATCCCAAAACGGTTGCATGGTACACGAAGTAAATGTAGCTGAGCAGCAGAATCTACTGTTGATTTAGGGTGGATTCACCATGAGTCGGACACATACCCTGAGACGGACAGTGCAATTTGAGGTTATTCATTTAAACTACGACTTCAAGTGCTTATTAAGAGCTTAAAATGCTTAAATACCCACAAACCCAAGTGTCCGTCTCAAGGTATGTGTCCGACTCAACTATTAGGAGTGTGCTTTAATGCACCATGCCCTTTGCCGTCATGCTGTATGAATGCAGCACTGTGGAGTAACTCACCTGGGGGTTGTTACAAAGCACAGCGTAAAATCAGAGCGTAAAAAGAGGGTGTTACAGCAGAATCTTTTTTATGCTGTTGTTCAAGGGGGTGTTACAAAACAAAATTTACATTACTGTTTTTCTCTGGGGGTTTTTTACGTCAATGACGTTTTTTAACGTTATGGACTCAATTTCTCGCACCACCTTCCCAGGGTGTGTGAAAGAAATGTGTACATTTGCCTAAATTAGCCTAAATTTGAAGACAACTGCGTAAATTTGACATTTACGCCAATATTAACGTAATTTTTTTAATTAGTCATAACGTAAAAACTAATTTTACATTCCATAACGTAAATTTTGTTTTGTAACAGCCCCCACGGCTGCATTCAGCATCATTAGATGATGGATTGTTTCATGTTGCCCTAAATGAGATGTACATGACGTCATGTGGGAAGGGTACATGATGAGGTACCACTGATGTTTCATCTAATCACATATATCGGATCTGTCTTTAATTATGTTTGTATGAAAAAGGGAATTTAAGATAGGAATGGCATTAATTATAGACATGACAACGCTGAAATAATTGATGTTGTCTGTCCCTGTGTGTACTAGTGTATAGCAGGAGCTGGGATATGGGTTGCATTTACAGATCCCTTTTATCCTTGGATTCTTTATTAATTCCATGTACATCGCTTGCAGCCACATTGAAAAAAAGCCTCACAACAGTTTGGAAACTATCCCGGAAAATGTGATTATTTACTCTTGACCTCTAAATTTCTTTCAGAAATTCACGATGGCCCCGAAAAGACTGATGGCACGATATTTGAAAATGAGCATGCACCAAAAATATCTTCATGTTTACTAGTCTGTCTCTCGGAACTAATACAATGTAAAAGAAAAGAAGCTCTTCTAGTAATCTACTCTGTGTGTTCTGGTTAATCTAGGTCAGCCCCTCCTCCTGCCAAATAGCACACATTGTGGCCACATTGTGGACACATCATAATCCCCAAAGCCCAACAGAACTGCTGACATCAGCAGATTTCAACCACGGCCCGTCACACCTCCTGCACTGGGCCACGTGCTGATATGACAAATGGCATTTGGCCGTCACCAATTTCCCGTTTCCTGTCCCAAGACAATTTTCTGCTGCTGCTTGTCTGTTCAATTATTAGTCCAACTGGGGAGGGGGACACTTAATCCCAACAGGCCTTGTAACCATGGTAATGGCCTCTTCTCACCCTACTTTGGGGCATCTCGGATTTGGAACCGGAAGACTCAGGGGCGGATTTAGGGGGGGGGGCGGACCCGGCGTGCGCCCCCCCTATTTTTCTGTATATTTTAATTTGGCAATTTCCAATACCCCCAGTACATTGCCTATTTCACGCCCCCCCCCCTTTTCCAAAATCCTGGATCCGCCCCTGGAAGTGGTGGTTTGTTCATGCTGAGGAAGCAAATCCAGGGGGGGGGGGGTCCTGGGGTCAAGCCCCCCCCCCTTTTGCAAAAAAAAGGGAAATGTTTCTAATGATGTGGCGATTCTAGTAATATCGAAGTTTCAAATTTCTGGGTCTGCCTCTGGGAATAATCATGTTATTCCTAACATAAGCTGCGGATATTTTATGCATGTTGTCCTATAAGTATCACTGGATGTTTCTCTGGTTGTTGTTATGTTTCCCTAAAAGACCATATTGGTGTTTTTCATCATCAGTATCATGTCTTTTCTTCCTTAACTTATTTCCCCCAGAGAGAGTGGCCTTATACGGTGTCATCAAATAAAAGACGAGGACGTCATTACCTTCACATTTAGTTCAAGCCATGATGACCCCAGTTATTAATGTACTTTAGATTATTATGTTAAATTCAACATCCAATATTGCTTGTTAAAGTCCAGTTGGCTCGTGCAAGTGGCAATCATCAATCTCAAGTGTGTAAATACTAAATTGTGAATCTTAATTACCTACTCCATTTTAATCTGTCTTCTCAATTAAAGAGGCCTCACGCAGCACATAAACCCTGGCCAAGCCGGCTTCAGCACAGATTTGGTTCATTTGTATGCATTCCCTACCCACCACCACCCACCCCCAAGCTGGCCCCAACTCGTCCTCGGACGCGTCCGAGCAACATCGCTGGTGTTTGAGGGGCCATGACTGCGTCACTTCCCCCGTATATTGGGGGGGATTCCTACGCTGTACCCATCTGCACTTTTGATACTACAGCACCAAGCTCACCGGAACTATTTTAACCAACAAACTTTGGTGCCAGCAACGACGCTCGAGAACAGAGGTTGAGGTGGGGCCAGCTTGCACCCACCCCTAATACTGTGAACGTAAGCCATCTAGTTGTAGTAGTACACTTGGTAATAAGAGTACCACTTCCACATATATTCTGGTAAAGTTACCAGAAACACACCTTTTTTTATTCTTGCTCAAATCTATATCTCAAGATAATAAACCAACTATAATGCAAAAGTAAATTTCATAGATGCAAAGTTTATTCATAAATCTATTGACACAACGTTTCGCCGGGAATGGGGCTTCATCAGGTGATGATTTATTTTCACCTGTAGGAAAAACAGCCAACCACAATTATGGGGGAAGTGCAGCATTCACAGGCAGTGTGATAGCAGTCTCATTTAGTGGGGTAGAAAAGGGGGCCGGGGGGGGGGGGGCAGTAAACACCCTAAGTAGTTCCAACGTAGCTCAGAGGTTTCTCTAGGTAGTTTTCCAACCAAAAGGTTTGAGATTGGTAATTTTGGAAGGTCCGTAGACATCAAAACGTTGCCTTCTTTGACCGGCCACCATGAAAAAATTCTAAAAGTTCTTCTTTGTTATGTAAGGGATAAAATAAAGAAAATGGCAGTGGTTATGTCCACATATATCTGCACCTGCCCTAAATGAACATTTTTCTGTCAGGAGGTCAAAGATGGCACCTGGTCAAAGACATTCCCCAGTTCCCATTGGTCCCAAGTGGTGAGACACGGCCTCATGTAGCCTTCTCTATTTCAGGACTATCCCCGGAGTTCCAGCTTGAGGTGGATGCCACCAGCAGCCTTCAGCAGGTTGGCGCCTTTGTCAAACACCATTGGAATCTGCAGCAAAGGTTTGCAGAATGAGACACATTACTAATGCCTTCAGATGGAATGATCTACTTAGAACAGACGCACAACACTTTGATATAGGGGCTGCATTGGCTTGTAAGGGGGGTTTCTTTGAATATTCACTTCAGACAGTAAGGAACTTCTTAGACAAGCAGTATTGAATCATTTAGTAAAACCTAATATATACCTGATACTAATAGAAAATAACCTTAATCGATATCTTACTTATAAATGCTTTTTGGCAATTGTTTACTTTAATCATTACATTACTTGTGTCTTAACCCTTTCAGGATGGATGTCGCTAAAAGATGACATTTGTTATCATGATGCACCAACACAGCCCCAGTGAGTAACTCGCCGGGGCTATATTGGTGCATCATGCCGACCCACCAGGCGTGTCTCAACCTCAAGAGGTCGGCATGTTTAAATGCAGCCCTAGCGAGTTACTCGCCAGGGCTGCATTCAAGCAACATGACAACCAAGGGCATGATGCAGTAATTCATTATGTCGTTCCTAAAGGGTTAAGACACTTGTTGATGTTGACCGTTATCTTACCGGTGTCTTCTGGCACTTGCTGAACTTAAGCTTCCTCAGGACATGGACGACTGCGACCTTGATTTCCTGGAGGGCGAGCCTCATTCCAATGCAGTGTCTTGGTCCATTCCCAAACGGCATGTAATGGTACGGGTTCTGATCCTTCTTGTTCTCGGGTAAAAACCTATAGTAAGATAAAAACGTTTTAACATAACGTTTTTTTAATTAGAAACAGACTGTAAAAGTTCCGCTGTCTATCTATTTGTTTTACTTTTCTGGTAGAAATACTTACGATGTTGAACTGTGGCGATATGTATAGATTACATTTAACCATAAGGTGCTATTCTCTGACACCATGGTTATGTACACATACTGGTTACTATTGATCAGTATTTGTACCTCGGTGGGCATTTTTTTCAAATCAAAATTTATGAAAAAAATGCCGGTGTAGACAGGATAAGGTCTCTGGCTACCATTTCAAAACGGTAGGTGGTGTATCTGGTCCCATGTCCCACTTTGCAATAGAGCACTAAATGCTATCTGGTCACTGGTTGGCCAGAAATCAAGGTTTTAACCTTTCTAATTAGGCATCAAAAGAACAATGGGCTTTTAAAACCTGTGTGTGTCTAGCATAATTATATTTGGTTTGATTGGCCTAAAATAGTGCATATATAATATTGATCCATAAGCTATTTATTTACTGAAAAACCAGCAAAATGACAGGTGACTCATTCAGGCCTATAGCAAAAAACTTGAACAGAGTTTTGATCTGTTTTATCATATCAAAATGAAGAAAACATGTCCAGTAACTCGGATCTAACGGGCTTTTAACCAATATTTAGGGAGTGGTCATTTTTTAACAACAGGGGGGGGTTGGTGGATTGGGGGGGGACCAAAAAAAATTGGACCCCTTGGAGGGGGGGACCAAAAAAATTTGGACCCCTCTTGAGGGGGGGACCAAAAAAATTGCACCCCTTTTTAGTGGAAAAGCCCGCGCGTTACTATAGCTCAAAGGGGTCGACCGCGCTCAATTTCAACTTGCCTGAGGGGGGGACCCAAAAGATTTTGACCCCTCCCGTGGGGGGGACCAAAAAATTTTCGACCCACTCGCGCGAAAATCCACCGACCCCCCCCCTGTTGTTAAAAAATGACCACTCCCTTAGCTGGCTTAGATTTTATGGTTTGTTATGTTACATAAAAGTATGATGAAAATCGATTTGGTACTCAGAGACCTTAAGTGTAAACTTGTTTTGAAGATTAATAGATGGAAAAAAAGGAGTGCTTTTGTGGAAAAGGAAATCACCCCAACTGTCTTAAATCTGGGATTTTACTTTAATTGAATTCATCCAACCTGTTATAAGTGATAACTCCCAGGCTAGAAGGATAAAGGAGATGATTGAGAATAAATACAAAGGGGTGAAGATATACAAATGCACCTGTCTGGATCAAACCTATCCGGGTTCGGCCACTTCTTGGGGTCTCGGTGAATAGCAAAGATGGGGATGTTGACTATGAGGTCCTTCCTGATGTGGACCCCCTTGATATTGATGTCATGACTTGCACGCCTGTTAATTCTGCAGAGAACATATTTTAAAGTCTGTTAGTTTGCTGTATATTACTACCAGGCCATATAAGTTACATTGTATATATATATATATATATATATATATATATATATATATATATATATATATATATATATATATATATATATATATATATATATATATATATATAATTTACACTGTTAAAATTGTGTTTAGAAGTTAAACACTTATTGTGTCCGTTATTCTAAACACTTATCATAAGTGATTATATTCTAAACACATTTTAACTAAACACTTTAAAAAGAGTTTAGAATTTAAACATTTTTTACCTAAACACTTTGATATATATACCTTACTACATGTATAGAATTGTTTGGAATAACGAACACAATAAGTGTTTAGATAAGTGTTTAGGATCGAAACACCTTTTTACAGTGTATTTAACACATCAATTTCTGTCAAAAGCACTTTTCATGTAGCCATTACAATTTGATATTACAAACACTATAAGACGGGCTCAAAAATATTGCATATAATAACTTAATGTTTACCCAATGGTTCCATTATATTGTGCATGATAAACCACTCTCCAAAGGAACACTATTAATTTCCATATTTATTGAAATGTGTCTAAATCCTGAGGACGTAACAACAATGAAAACAACGATCTTCCACTACACGTACCTTGGGGCCAGAGGGTAGATTCGCAGGCTTTCATTCACACACTGGTCCAAGTAGGGCATATTGTTAATAATGGCGGCATCAATGTCTTCCTGCAGGATTAGAAGTGAGTACTGTAAACCTAGATATTTTTGCGTGCATAAAATTTCTTTTTCTTTGATGCATTTAGATCTGTTTTGTGCTGTAATAAGTTCAATGGATGTAACTGCAATCACATTTTAAATTACACAACAGTAGCAATTATTAAAGCGTTTGTCTTATTCATATCAAACGAGTATATGAGCCACCTGGGGGCCACTGGATGGTAAATTCTGAGAAATCTACGGGCCCTCACTCAGGCAAACGTCAACATTAGCCTTACACAGACTTTGTTACCAAAAGCACTCACATACCGAAGTCAAACACTTTAGTGAGGGTCAGGCTATGCTGGACCTTCATTCAGAGCCTTCACTCACCAAAAATGGCTCATGAGTGTGGCTATGCTGGGTCCTCGTGCCAGAGTCTGGCAATGCTGAACTCTGGAGAGAGTCTCTTTCAGCCTGCAAGAGTCCAGCATTGTCAGACTCCGGCATAAGGATCCAGCATGGCCAAACTATCAAGCAATGTTGTGATAGTCCAGCCTGTTATTGAAGGTACAGCATAGCGTGACCCTCACTAGAATGGCCCTTGACCCATCTATTATAGTCCAGCAGTGTCTGACCCTTGTCTGAGAGTGCTATTGGCCACATTACCTGACGCTGATATTTGCCTGGGTGCAGAACGAGAATCATGGTCCATTGGCTTCCCGGGTAGCACTACTGCCTCTCCCATTTTAAATAGGTAAATAGACTTTATACATATATAACTAAGCACAGTCCCTAAACTCAATTTACGCAATAGTTGACTGAGAGAACAAAAGAAATGGACTGACTGTATTTTACATGTATGTTGTATGTTGACGCGGTCCACTGAGCACACTCTCTCACTTGTATCATATCTACCACGTAATCAGAGACATTTTCTCAGGGGGATGGGGCCTTTGCATACCTTGTCACCTGCAACCTGTGTTATTTCCTTCATCAGTTTCTGCTGTATGTCGCGGTACAAGGCCATGTTGTACAGGAGGAAGCTGATGGTGGTGGCCGTCGTGTCATAACCCGCAGAGAAAAACACCAGCGCATTACCCAATATCTCATCTGTAGTCATGCCTTTTGGAAAGAAAGAAATTACCTTTATGAACCCTTTGTTTCCTGAATTATTCCAATCTAATAAAATACGAATTGTTTCCTTATTTACGTATTATGCAGTCAGAATATTTACATAGATCTGATTTATAAAAATGCACAATTTTTTCAATAATATAAACCTGATCCCGTTGTCTTTCCAACTTCATCCTTGGCAGTGCCCTCGTCATGGATGTTTTCTCCTTTTTGTGCCTTCAGCATGAGCTGAAGGAAGTCCGTCCTGGACTGAAAGTAATATAAGATAATATCATAAAAGTTATCCCGATATATACATTTAACTAAGGAATTCATATATTCGTCCCTCTCCATCCTTCTCTCCCTACCTCCCTCATTGTTCCATGTAGTGTTCGATCTTGATAAAAAAAAATTAGCATCTCCTGGGAACTTAATGTATCTTCAACAGTTAACCAATTCTGTGCTGAACGGAGCTTCACTAATTATATAATGTAGTATTTTTCATTTTCAAGCGTTTAATCAAGTAATGAATTACATTTACGCATTTACATTGATTCGATGCATTGTCATTCTGCCACCAAGATCTCTTTTTTGTCCCTCTCAATGTAGATAAGCATAACATGTCATGCTGGTCATACTACTAAATAGGTAAGGACTATTTGTATGCCGTCCGAGAGGACAGGTGTGGGCGACCCTGTTGCTAAAAAAAGGTTTTGCAGAAAGCCACTCCTCTCCAAAAGAGCAGCCAAATGCATAGCCTCCTCGATACTTGTGACCATATGAGGAGGTTAGACATTAGGCTTGGGAGAGTGAGAAATTCTCACCAAAAAATGATGTCCAAAGATAATGTAAAAAAGCAATCACATTCTTTCAGATTTTCAATGGGGAGATGAGATTAAATGAGTATTACCTGATCTTCATCCGACCTCCTCTTCTCCATGATTTGACGGGTTACATTTGTAAAGAATAGCATGATATCTTGTGGGATGATGCTGATATATACTCCCAGTTTAACCATGAGCTGTGCCACCTTGGGGAAGAAATCTAAAAATGATTTTTAAAAAGGGTAGACTTTAAGAATTGGGATAAGACATTCAAAGTACACCATATGTTTCTGGTTGTTGCTTATCAAACTGTGCCTTTTCAATCATTTATAATTGTATTGCTTGCAAAAGATTGAACCCATTAGAGAATTATATAAGAAAGTGTGCCTAAATATGCAGAAATCAGCTGAAACTACTGCAGGTAGTTTTCATGTTTAATGTAGGATATATTATATCACTCACTGAGAATGATGAACATAGGGCTGGCTGAGTTGACTACAAAGGCCCTCCTAGCATGGTCAACAAAGGCATTGTTCCTGTCCTTCTGGGACTCAACCCTGATGCCAAAACCTGTACTGGCTATCACATCCATGGTAAAGCCTCCTGCATACCTGAACGCAAATGTTACATGAAAGGATTATCTTTTAGTGGTTAAATAAAATCTGGCACTTTTCACTGATATCACCAAAAAACTTTTTTTTGAGAAATCGCTTGAACGGCCAAGCAAAGTGAGAAAAAAAAGAATTCATATAAAATGGTGACAATTTATTTTTGGTGACCCTTGACGGCCACCGTAGTTATCAACTCAAACACTATATTATAGCACACTTTCAAGTCATGGATGGATTAGATAATATAACTCCTTCATGCATCATGTATTTTGTATTTTTTGTAATTGTATTTTGAACATCACACAGTGAATAAATACTCTTATAAAAAAAATTAAAAAAATGTCAATTTCACATAGTATTACTCTTTAGGGACGGCACTTAGCCTATAGTGCATCATGCCCGTGGTCCTCATGATGCATGAATGCAGCCCTGGTGAGTAACTCGCCAGTGTTGCATCAAAGCATCATGCCAGCCCTACAGGTTGAGACACTACCAAAGGGTCGGCATGATGCACCAATGCAGCACCGGTGAGTTTCTTGCAAAGGCTGCATTGGTGCATCATGACGACAAATGTCATCTTTTAGCGATGTGCGTCCTTAAAGGGTGTCCCGATGGATTGTTACAATGCACTAATGCAGCATACTTACTCTCCGCAGTCTATTTCTCCTTTCTCCTTGGCACACTGAACCATGCTCTCAACCAGAGTCCTGGCACATCGGTTAATTTCTGCATTCATCTGTCAGAAAATACAACATATATGACACCATTCTGATACTTGTAAATACGTAAAATATAGAGAAAACCAGGCCAGGAGACCCCTTTTTCTAATAGAGCCGGGTCCCCTGACCTATTCTGACCATGATTGGCATACTTTTTATGGATTTATATATATATGAGAATGATTTAAAAAGCTACACACGTATTTGTATGGACATTACTTTCAACATAGTTTTTCAAAAACTGAAAAACAAAAATTGACCCCAAATTAGCTCCTAACCCATCTATATATCACTGTATATGACATCTCCTTACCTTCTTAAGTTTGCCAGTGGTGAAGGTGGGCGTCATTTCATTTCTGACGTGTTTCCAGCGGGAGCCCCCTAGGCTGAACAGTGTCCCGTTAGTAATCGGATCACCAGATGGTATATTCTGTACAAGTAGAGCAAGCATAATTTATATCACACTTGGCATGGAGAACCAAAGAAACTGTCTGTCTATATTATACGTACAAAAGGTGAAAAAAACTATCAAGGAGATTAGTAGTGGCATAAGTCAGATGTGGTTACACGAGACTATCTGCAAAAGTGTTATGGGCCGTGGTTGGTACCTTGGACAATTACCCTGTCCTTGGCATATAACACGTACACAGCAAGTCATTTCCACCATATCTATTATGTAACTTTTTAAATCACCTTTATCTAGAAACAGGACAAGGCGTCATATCCACCCATGTCTTTTCAAGACAAACAAACTAATTTTAGAGACAAAGAAATTAGTTCCAATAAAAGGCTATATTAAATTCTACTCATATATTCTGATCTTGAAAAGCAGTATATATTTGATTGACTTGCCTGTCTGTTGGTGAAGGTGGAGAACTGTTTGACCATGATGTCCGACAACATCTCCTCATCAGACACAACCAATACAGGTTCGCTGCCAAGAAACTCCCTGAGCCAGAGAAAAAAACAGAGGGAATACAAATTATGTTAGGCCACTTCTTTTTGATATATTGGATTACGGGCTTTTAAAGCAAATATTTTTGGGGGCGGGGGGCATCAAAAAAGTTTCTTGACGAGGTAAGCAGAGTGCCAAACAATTTCGGGGTGTGGGCCAAAAAAGAAAAAAGCATGAAACATATTTTTTCTGGGCTATCAAATGAAGATAAATTGAGAATTATTCCCAAATTGAAAGGCCATCTTGATATTTTAACGGTTTTCTTTGCAAAATGCTAAATTCCACCGGCGGATCTGTAATCCAAGTTATAAGAAGGATGCGTCTTGCATTTCCCGACTCTCTTTCAACGAATTTTGGCAATTGATATTACAATTATTACGGTCTCTAGAGCTATCAAAAAAAAATATTTTTACTTAAATGTAAATCATATTGTTTTTGCAATCTCAAAGGAGTGCATGTGTTACAGGCTACTGGCCCATATTGATTGGTAGATGTAGGAAGGAGGCAGGAACAGGTGTGTAGGGTTAGGTGTTTATTCCCCAACTGACTGGGTATACTCAGTGGCCACAGCCCTCCAGGCTGCGCACCACTCATGCATGACAATAGGTGTGACTAACCGTCCCACCTATATATAACACATGTATATCCCAATGTCATGTTATATCATATACAAAATATGCATATAAAGGAAAGTATTATTCATTACATTGATTATAACCTACCCATAACATGGCCTGTCCCCATATTTCTTGAAGTTCTCAAAGTCGGTATCAGCAAATGACTATAAAGTACAATGTACAAAGTATGTTAGATCAATATAAAGATTTTATTTCTCAATATTTAGTTGACAAGTTACAGTCGGTTTCATGTTATCACGACAAGTAGTAATGTTCAAGTCAAACACTTGAGATCCAAATATTGGTTGTTAAACCTTTAAGGACAGCATGATCCTGAGCATGATGCATCATGTTCATTTACACTAAAGCACTATGCATAATGCTCTTATAAAGCGCTAAGCGCATGAAGATTAAAGTACAGATTATGGACTGCTCAATGTTTCATTATCGTGTAGCAGGTCGTGTAAAAGCAGTGCCATGGTTCAAAGAAAGTTCAAGTTAATTCATATTATAATACATAGGTAGAGGGTCTACGATATGTCAATGCAGTAGAAACAGCCTCTATAGAAGCAATACATTTATGACATGAACCATGTGATTTATGTTGGAAAATGCAAATTTGAAAATCATCTACCAAACTTGTTATGTAGCCTAGGCCAAAAAAAAGGTGTGTTTCAGGTTACCCGACCCTACCTAGCAAAACAGGGCCGACCCTAGAAATTTTTATCCAATTTTGAAAAAAATATGTATATTTTAAGTAATTTTGGGGCTATTTCAGAGTCAATTTGATGGCCCACGAGTCGACGCCAGTGTTGGCGAGTCAGCGTTGAAGTCTGCGAGTCTTTATAAAACAATTTTGGGGCTATTTCAGTCAATTTCATGAGTCAGTTTTGGGTACTTTTCAGGCCAAAGTTAAAAAAAAAAAGATTTAAAAAAAAAGAAAAAAATCCGACCTACCCTACCTAGATTTTCAGACTATGTAACCTGAAACACACCTTCTCTTTTTTTTTGCCCTAAAAGATCGCTTGTGTTTCAGCATTACTGCAACGATCTGAGCTTTATTTTTCTGAGAAGTACTAGAAGGGCGGTATTCAATGCATGCCCTCCATTGAATCCAATGTGGCTGTATTCAATGGGGCAAGAAAAAGTTGTTTTCCTTCATAAAATGGCTTCAAATATAAAAATAAACTCAAATGCCAACTACATTGATACCGCTCTGATGTATTTCACTTGTTGGGGCACATCCCACTCAGCCTGCGGCTTCATTGGATACTGCCCCAGCCCCCACTCGCGAAATACATCAGAGACGGTATCAATGGGCATTGGTATTCGTCTATGTATCTCAGTACCTTGTACCCGACAATGACCCAAGATGCTCAGGCCACAGATATTCAGTGCAGTTTTAGCCAAACTCCACAGTACGATCTATGGGCCTGAAACCGCTGTGGTTTTCTACAATTGCAATGTTCTCCTGCTATGTTGCCTATTATCCAAATTGAAAACGTTTTCAGCACACCTTGGTATATTTCGAACTCCACTATTGCCTACAATTATACTGTGCTGAATCGTTGCGTTATACTAGTAGTTAAATTTGTATGTGGGAGTAGATACTTCAAATTATGATTTGGGTTGATTATATCTGGAATATGTTAAAGATATCTGTAGTGTCCCCTATTCGTTAACCATGCCTTTGAAATATTGTAAACCACAGAGCATTGCAGGGAAAAATATCTAATTCTTTTGATATTTGACACTATTCCATTTTCTAATACTTAGGCAAGGGTTCTTGGTAGATGATGCCTTGCAATACAGCAGAAAATCCTTGCATATTACCAAAATACTTTCAATTTTCATAAACACAGAGGTTTCCCCTCCTAATTCGTACTATGAAGTTGCAGACAAGAGAGGGATTTAAAGCAACCAGAATTATCGTTTGGAGAGCAAAATGTAAACTACAATTTCAATCTTAATAGTACGATAAGAATAATAGTTGCCTGATCTGGCTCCGGTGTCAAATATGCCGGTAGAGTGGTATTGAAATTGATGAACGCACATTAAACTAGTCGTGGACTTTTAATGAAAAACACACTTGTATAATTATCAAGCACAAGGGACAGAGCACACTGGAGATTAATAAGCGCTGGGGAGTGCTGAAACAGACCATTATGGTGTGGCTTGTAATCTGTATACATGCATTTGCCTCTCACCTTTGTAAACAGAGTATGTGAGGTGCCCACAATGGGGAACGGACGCGGACCGGGGATCCCCTGCTTCTTGAAATAATCAAAATCTCTGGCATCATATCTGAAAGAGTAATAAAGAGAGATATTTATAGATGGGATGTTTTTTTCGGGATCCAATTGCTACATAGGTGTCATTTCACCTTTTCATGGCACTTCACCAAACCCACATTTCTCTATGCAGTTGTGGTTTAAAGAGGCAGTCTCACCACTCGCACTTAACCAAATAATAGACTAGAACAGTACTAGAATTGTGAGTGGATACGCCTGGTGATTATGCCACTTTAATGTACCATGCCTTTTGTCATAATTCTCATGAATGCAGACCTAACCAAGGCTGCATTCCTAATGAGGTTGGTACACTCCTGGTTTACGCATAGCACGATTTATACGCCTAAAATCTATAGCACAATTTAGCTGGGGGAAACTTTGCGTTTATGGAAATTAAATCAACACTTTTGCCCTCGCATATGTACAAATCATAGCAATTCAGTCTAAAGCGCCCTTTAACTGCTACGGTGGAGTTTGAAATGGGCAAGGGTCTGCAATATGAAGTATTGGCAAAAGGGCTGCGCATTACTATTGTACCAAACCGCACAGGGATCAGGCCCATGAATGGTACTAGGGAGTTTGGCTATCGTAAATTGATATATGGCTGAATGATTATAACAGGGTTATATGGGGGTAGTACTCACATGAAGAAGACAATGAGGAGGAGGATGAGGAAGGCCCACCATGGCACGTCCACTAACCCAAGCACCAACATGGTGAAGATATGCTGAGTGTTACAGTGTCAATTACACTCTGTGAAGCTGTATGGATGCTGACTGTTCTGCTGTAATGGCACACCGTTTTGACGACCGGGGTGCCCACAGTCTGGGTCACCTGTCACACTTATATACCAGTGGATATGTGGGACAGTGCCATGTTTACAGACACATGGCACAATTCTTTTTGAAATGCTTGTCCTCGTATACTACTAAAATAAATCACAAAATCAATGATCTTGTCTCGAGACTTCTGATTACTTATCTAGATGTAAAGGAATGCTCTTGATCAAGCAAAGGCCCACCTACTGTTAAAGAGTATGTAGCTATCGATAGCTTGAGACTCCCCGATGACTGCGCCTAGTTTTTGACCCTCAACTATTTGCTTCTTCTCTCAAAGTACACTCAGAGGGCAATATCATGACGCCAACAGGGCATAGTTTAGGTTATGCGCTGCTCAAGATGTGTTTGTGTTTCCTTGATGTTGTTATCAGTGTTAGCAGGTTCATGAAAACTAGTGCCATGGTTCAGAGAAGTTCAAGGTGAAGCCCTGAGATGCATAAATACACCGGTTACCGAGAGCTTGATGCGTCATCCCGGTTCATCATGTTATGCTTATACTTATGATGCAGTCAATTCAATTTCAATTTTAAGAATTTTTTATTTTCAGTATAATTTTGTATACATGATTGTGTGAATATAAAAATAGATCCTTGGTGTAACACCTTTACCATATCGTAGAGGTTATTATAGACATGAAACTACTAAGTAAAGCTGTAACCACAGCATTGCGTCATACACAGTATCAACATCGTATGGTTGGCATGATGCATAAATTATCCTGATTAGGTTGATTATGGAGTATAAAAATACCATTGCTGCCATGACAACATGAAAGCTTGGCTGTCGCTCAAAGTTTGGTTAGTACAGGGAAAAATTGGACGACTGTAACAAATGGTTGCTATGGTTACGAAGATGCGATCTTTTTCATAAGTACTGGGTATCAAAGGATAGGAAAGGCCATTGCTACCATATGTAGCACAGACAAGGTGATTACTGTTACCATCATTATCAATCATTATGTCATCTCACATCTGCTAGAGGCAGACAATATCAACTATCAATGATTGGGCATGAGACCCTTATGTTGTGAGAGATCTGGATCTATTCCATACAATCCATTGACTATTTTTTTATTGTTGATGTATTTTGAAATATCATTATGAAATAAATACACACTGCAAAATCAAAAAAGAAAGTTATTGTTCTGGGTAGGTAAATGTCATATTGCTCTACATGATTGCAGAATAGTATGATTGAATATATCTGAATTATTTAGACTCATCAGAGCTGTATTCATTCACCTTGGACAACCAATATTTATAGCACTCTGCAGTCCAGAAAGCATCAACAATTCAACCAATTAATAAATGCGCTGAGTCATGTGTGTATATGCAATCAGAAGGTCAGATACGGTGTACAACCTCAGGAGGTTAATGGTGGCACTGCCTTTCATTCACTACAATTATTGATAAGGATTCTACTTCAGCTCACAGTGCACCTGTCCCACACTCACACAGTTGTGGTAATCTATATTAAAAAAACAATAGCCTATTGAAGTAATCTATAATAGATATCTACCATTTATCACGTTTACAGAAGTTCACAGCTATCTAGTTGAGGTCGATATGGTCAATATAGGGTAAATTCAGCCCAGGTTGGCCACATACCTGAAGTTGGCTACCTCCAGGCAGGACAAAAGTCAGTATTTGTCAACAATTATCATTTACGCCATGAAACAAACAAACCTCAAGCCCATGCAGCACTCCCATTTTGGATATAGATGTCTACATATCGGACGAACCAAAGTACTTTTAAATATGTTGTTTTTTTACCATCACATGGGTATGGAATAAACACCAATCTTTTCACTTGTGTTGTCCTTGTTGGTTTTATGTAAGACGTAACTATCCAAGCTTTTAGGTATATGTAAATTCAAATGTTTATATGACCACCAAGCAGTCTACAGATAACTGTGGGGTGTTTCACAAGGGGCATATACAATTAATTGTAGAATAAGTGTTTCTATAGGAGGACTTGATTGTATATAACCAGTAAGACCGACATTTGGTTGTATCAATTGTATACTGCTTTTAAAAAAGTGTTTCACAAAGGTCTACAACCAAGATGTTAAGTCAGGGTCTTGGCCTACAATTGAGATACAACTAATGTATAAGTGTTTCACAATGCATATTAACGTGGTGCTCATACCATGCCCGCTAATATTTTCCTAACATAGTTTTTCACGTTTTTTTCATGCAATATAAGTGTCATACTACACACAAGAATCCCTGTAAATATCTGTTTATTCAGGATGAAAATAAACTGGTTATACACATTTAAACAACACTTATGTTGATCCTATGTGGTCATTATACAAGGGGAGTGTAGTTAAGATTAATGCTTTATGGATATTAAGGTTGACTTACTTTTACCAAATGTTAGTCTTATGTTGGTGTTTTACAAGCCGCATTATTATCTTCAATTGTATCTAAGTATATATGTCCATAGATACAATTGAAACTTGTGAAACACCAAGATAAAATTAACATTGGGTGATATTGAGTTGGTCTTAGAAAACATGTAAAATTAATTGTGTCTATTTTCTCCTTGTGAAACACCCCACTGAGGTCGTTAGTAGGTTCTTTGGGATAATAGGATTGTCCAGAATTTCTGCACCTGAGAAAATACATAGACAAATGTCAACACCCATTGATACAGTCTCTGCCGTATTTCACGAGTGGGGGCTGGGGCCATATCCTACGACGCCGCAGACTGAGTGGGATATACCCCAGCCCGCACAAGTGATATACGGCAGAGAGGTATCAATGTACATAGTTGGCATTTGCATTTATTTTTTTATTTTAAACCATTTAATGAGGAAGAGATTTTTCTTAGCCCATTGAATACGGCCACATTGTATTCAATGGGGGGCATTGAATGCGACCTTTCCTATAGTTAAGCATGGCAAACATCAATCTCTTTTTTGTATGACTACCAATCAGTCTGCAGTAAACCGAGGTGGGTAGTAGGTTCTTGGGGATTGTTCAGAATTTCTGCATCTGGAAAAATATAACATGATGCTTCTGGTGATGTGTGTTAAACAGCATTTTAAAACATCTTTCAATTGTCAACCTTTCTTGCTGTATAGGCAGTCTTTACGAAAACCTGCCACACATTGCCTAGAGTGGGCAAAAAGGCTGCTGGTTCGAATGGCTGGCTGTATTCTAGAAATTCTTGGCTACATGCCATTTATATTTCCTTTTAAATAGCAAGATTGTACTCAAATATCCGGGCCTGCAAAAATAATGCCGGGCCTGCAAAGAAAAATCTGCAGGACCTAATGTCCTGCATGGTGAAAAGGTTATAATATAGACTGGTATGGGTGTCTGGTTGGTTCAGCAGTTTATCGTGGAATGAAGCACAACTTGAAGCTGTGGGGCCTTGGGACGGTAGCGGCGTATGTCTTCTCAGTGCTGGGAATTGGAGCGGTGGGATCCTGTCTCAGCTCAAACCTCTTCACCAGCCGGGCCAGGAACATGGACATCTGCTGCAGCGCATACGCATCCCCCGGACATTTACGCGGTCCTGGAAATAGATACATTTAGATATATCATGCTATGGATAAATTTATCAACATAGAATATTAATTTTCAATAAACACAACCAAAAGCAATAAAGAAGTTACCTGCTTACTTAATGACAGAATAAAATGTACATTTCTGATATAAGTACTTGTCGGCTATTGATGCATTCTGCAGGGGGTATTTCAAGATAATAATATTAAGGACATGCAAGAAAATGCACTGGGAATATCACACTAGAATAAAACTAAATTTCTAATTTTCTCACCGAGACTGAAAGCCATGATGGTGGAGCCCAGCGAGCTATTGAAGGTGCCATCATTCTTCAAAAAACGGGATGGCAGGAACTTGTCAGGGTCAGGAAACACTTGAGGATCAAAGTAAACGCTGTAGTTGTTGGCGGTAACAATGGCAGAGTGAACCCGTACAGCTGGACATCCTGATGGAGACGCCGCTGCAGGGAGAATGGCAAAAAGTTCACGATTCTGAGTACTTCATGTATCAGGGCCTGTATGGTCGGTAGCTTGGCTCTGTCGGATAGTGTCGGTACGCGGCCTGATCCACAGGCGGTGTTGATCTCATTGTAAATCTGCTGCTGAAGTTTGGGGTCGAGCATCAGGTACAGAAGGCTCCATAGTTTAACTGCAGACATGTCTTGTATGGCAGGTAGGAAGGCAAAGAAGTTACAACCCATCTGGCGGATTGCCTTGGAACTAGAGCCTCGTTCATGGAGATAGGCTTCAATCATGGTCTGGGATTCCTGCTCATTCATAGCCTCCACAACCTTGTTTATTTTAGCAACCAGGAAATCAATTACATTCTTAGTCCTCTCTGTTATCTTCTGATGCAGTCCTCTGGCCGAAAAATAATGTGCCAGTTTGGGGCGGACATAATCCTGCCATCTGTGGGTCTCGTCCCAGATGGTCATCATGGATGTTAACTTGGCAGGGTCCGGGTCCTGCCACGAGTCGCTCGTCCCGAGCAGCACCTGTAACAGAGTCCGCCTGACTATATGGCAACGTACAAAACAGTAAGCCTTATTATTTATGCAATGTATTCATCTAGTTGTGACATAGTGCTTGGGGAGGGACGCTTAGTTTGAGACAAAGGAATGAGACAGGAGAGAGCTAGACCAGAGCTGCTCACAGCATGAGAAGAGTGAGACAGGAGGAGTGACACACATGTATAGTGTAAGGAGGTTCTGGGGTAGGAGACACACTGAGTTGTACTACCAATAACCGATTAAACTTTCACCAGCCAAGAGCCTGGTTTATTATTCTGTGGGGGAATACTATCAAGTGACCGAACCACCCGCTACACACCGAGCTGATCACCGCTGCAGTGATCTGCTTGAGCTGCTCGGACACATCGGTCGGCGCCCCGTTCTGTGCCAGCAAGAACTGCTCGAAGTCCTGCAGCTGGTCATGCAGCTTGGTCTCTGACTCAGCACCGCCGAAGCCATAGGTCTTGGATGTGGCCAGCACAAATTTCTTGTTCTTCTTCCAGGTGTCATCATAGGGTGCTGCAAATATCTCTGCAATAACAAATATTAATGAATTAAGGATTATGCCCTTGGTCGTCAGAATGTATGGATGCAGCCCTAGCAAGTACCTAGCCAGTGCTGCATTCAAGCATCATGCCTACCCTAGGGGGTTGATAGACTCCTGGAGGGTCGGTATGATGCACCATTGCAGCACGGACGACTTAATCGCTTGAGCTGCATTGGTGCATCATAATCCTTTAGTGCCATGCTGTCCTTAAAGAGTTAAGAAGTAGGCGTTTAGCCACAGTGAAAAAAAACGTTTGCATTCTCATTTTGCTGGGAGATTTAAGAATGGAATTATGTATCAATAAGACCTGTGGCCTCTCAACGTCATAATGCATGAATGCAGCCTTGGTGAGTTACTCGATATTGTAAAGTGTAGACTCTTATCTTCAGCTAGATCTATTATCATAGATGTCTTCTATGTTCTGAATGAAGGATGAATAAAAAACCCTGACAAAATGCCCAAGTTGGTTTGATATCATTTTTTAAAGATGGTATCTAAACTAATACACTTCCCTCACTTTTTCCTCAAAAGAGATATCACTTCAATACCATGGGTTCCATTATCATTTTAGCTGATAAACAGTGCAAAATATTTTGTCTATTAATACATAATTTGAGATTGATAACAATGTACCTGATTTACCTCACTGACTCAGGCACTCCCCTAGGAGAGTACAGGGGGAACTAATCTGATAAGGAATGCACTGAGCCATGACGTATCAACACACAGGGTGATTTAGTGTTGACCAACAGCAAAAATGATTGCACTACAGGTGTTAATCTTATGGATTTAGACAATTCTTTTAAAATTTAGGGAGTATGTATAGGATAGGATATGCAATAGTAATATGGCATGATTAATAAGTCACCAAATTTTAGCTGACATGCCATCTTTAAATCCTAATGGAAATACGGTGCATACAAGTATTTATGCCTAAAAGAATGAGTATAGAAAGGTATCATTTATAATCTTGAACACTTTATTTTCTAACAAGTTTAAATTGGCAGTATTGCTATCACATTAGTGCAATAAAAGTCTTGATGTTCCTTACCATCCCCGAACCCCATGTCAGCCAGATCTGCCTCCTCCGCTCGGTGTGCAAACTCATCTCCCTGTTTAGAGAAGGCATCACGGATACTCCGCTCACTGTTCAGGATGACATGGAGTCTGCAACATGGTAAAGGAGTGGTCATTATTCATCAACGAGGGGTTGGTGGATTGGGGGGCCCTTGGAGGCGGACCCAGGGTTTTGGAGGCGGAACCCTAAATGATGTTCCAATTGATGAAAATGAATAAAATTGTCCCTTGATGGTTATTTGACCATTCCCCCCAAAGTGATCTATTTAGGCAGGGTTTCCCAGGGGGTTTACCTAGGCTTAACACAGTGGGTAATCATCAAGAATACTCACATTTACAGCGGTTTAACAATGTGTAATCAGTCTCGCGTCAAGGCTACCAGCGACCGGCGACCCTCGGCCAGCGGCCACTGTTTTGATATTTAGATAAGACCGGGGTGAGGCTCCCTATGTCTACCCCTCACACACTTTTACCACTAATTCATCCTCTGACCCAATTGTGTCCACCTCCCTCCATATAAGTGCCAGCTGTTAATACCAAAGAGGTGCGGTCAACCCTTCCCCTGGTGTAGAGCCCCACACCACATGTCTGGGGGTTGGATTACAACAAAGTCATGGTGACTCGATTTGGTTAGGCTTTGCGCCTAACTGTAATGGTCGAAATTACTCACATTTACAGACATTTGTGCAATGTGTAATTGTCGAAATTACTCACATTTACAGACATTTGTGCAAGGTGTAATTGTCGAAATTACTCACATTTACAGACATTTGTGCAAAGTGTAATGATCGAAATTACTCACATTTACAGACATTTGTGCAAGATGTAATGATCGAAATTACTCACATTTACACGCGCTTACACAAAATGTAAATACAGCCATTACGAACTTTGATCAGGGTAGTAAAGCCATGCAAAGATCGATTTTTATCAGCTTTGCATTTCAGGTACATTTGATTGTAAACGTCTGTAATGGACTGTAATTGTCTGTAAAATCGGCCTTTACACCAAATGTAAATTCAATGTAAAAGGCAAAGCTCGTGCAGTGGGGGGGGGGGGGGGAGCGTGGCACATCCAGACGAGTGGGCAGAAAAAGCCTACATGTTACTAAAGTTCAAAGGGTGGGCGAAAAAATTCAACATGTCTCTAGGGGGCCGGAAAGATTTTTGCGCCACTTTATCTTTGACATACATAGATAGCGTTCCCCAAGAATACAACCAGGCTGCTTTCTTCCACTATGGCATATGATAGAATCAAAGTAAAACCAACATATTTTTAATAAACAGAGTTTTTATTATACAATCATAGAGTTCTCTCTCAGGTTCCCAATTATGGAAATTCCCCCACGGAGGTCAACTGACATTTTTAAGAGATTTGTGACTGACATTTACTTACTTCCCGAGTCTGTAGAAGGATATGACACCTCCGTATTGTTCCCTCCATGCTAGTAGCTTCTCGGGTAGGTTATCGTCGTAGCAGCACACAGCTCCCACCACGGGTAGACCACAGGGACCTGAGTGAGTATAGGCATTACAGCATGAGTTTAGTTTTTTTAGGATTTATTTTCTCGGTTGAGGATTTTCTTTTCTTTTCTTTAGATTACGCAACGTCTTTCAGAAATAGCTAGTGCTATATCAAGTTCATTAGCATATTGAAAACCTTTGGCATTTTATAAACGCATCACCTCAGATGACTTAGGGTCATCATGCCAAATTGATACATGAGGTTATCAAGAAAGGATATCATCGTGTTTGAAACTTAGGTAATTTACAGTTGTGTTTTAGCCAAGAATAATTATCAAAAGCATGCATGTGTACGCATGTGTTCTAAGGTTACCCCCATCCCTGGTCAATGGGTAAACATTCCCACCAGAGGAGTACTGATACTGTAGACTCTGTATGCTATACTTGTGATATGTGAAATTAGACAAATGACCTATTCTACAGCAAATTTATTGGATCATATTATTAAGAATGTACCGCGTCCCCAAATGTGTTGTTTCTGTACAGTAAACGAGTATGCTTCGTGCTCATTGAACCTGTTGCCAGATGCCTACTCACATTCTATCTATAGGCAGTAAATGTGATGGCTTAGATGTATACAACATAGAAGATGCTAAATTGACAGGGAAAAATTAGGACCCCCATCTAGACCCTACAGCTCACAAGAATTGTCGACATATATATACATCTACAAATTATCTCATTTCAAGAAAATAAGTTTATTAAACTCGTCCGGTGGACAGGGCACTTTTTTTAAAGAAAATACGTTTTTCGACGAGTTTAATAAACCTATTTTCTTGAAATGAGATAATTATTTTTGGCTGTGTAGGTGGCACTTGTCTGAGCTATACGCAAATACGGGATAGATCTCCCAGGTGCGTGGAGAAACGTTAACAGCGCAATCTTAATCTTACATCTTAAAATGTCTTAATCTAAGGCAAAAAAATAAAGAAAAGAAATAAGGGTTGGGGGGCAGAGCCCCCCATTACTTACCAGTCGACTAGCCTACAATGGACTGTGTTTAGGATAGGATTAAGATAGGCTAAGATAAGATTAAGACTAATTTTATGATAATTAAGACGATCTTAATTTTGTGTCAAGATTGCGCTGTTAACGTTTGTCCGCGCACCTAGGAGAGCTATCCCGGGCGTGCGAACTCCACGTTGAGACCTAAATATGCCAATGGACTGAATTGGTGCAGTCACGCATACTTAGTCTGTTCGTGCCAGACCATAACAGTAGCTGGGCTGTGTTATGGTCTGGCAGACATTGGTCGGCAAAGGCACTGAAGAACTCTTCAGGGTTGAGGTAAGAAAGACCATCGCTTGTACCAACAGATACACAAATGTAGGACAGCGAAAACGGGGCCAAGCCAAATCTATTTTCGTACCTCCAGTACAGGAGAGTGGTTCCCGCGCACACAGCACTGACAGGGGTAAAAATGGGGAAGGCTACGGTAAAACTGCTCTAAAATATGACGTATTGGCCATCTGAATTAAAGATTGGGTGGTTTGTGTAGGGATAATGTCAGGCTATGCAGGGCCGTTAAAAAAATGGAGAAATTCTGATTATTAGTAGCCGAAAAAGGTGTACAAAGTATGTTCACCGGAGTTGGTGAACAAGACTTCAGTGGGTTCTTAGTGGCAAGATGGCTGAACTCTAGTCAGGGCACCATCAGATCACGGCCCGCAGCGACGAGTTCAGATTAGATGAACTACGCATACTCTGTTACCCTTACCAGGAGGCAGGTGTCTTGGGGCCTTGATGTAGCTCCACACCAGGGCTGTACCAGCTGCTATACTTAACGACGCCCACGGGTGACTTCTGACCAACTCCAGGACATGCTGACCCTTCTCCTGCAGGGTGGACAAGACGGCCGTGGGGTGTGTGACTAGAGCAGACAGCCTCTCCATGTCCCGTCCTGTGGGTGTATGGTCCCTCTATACACCTGCAAAGTTCAGTACACCAGTGTAGGTCCTACCATCTGGGGGCTGTAAAATGCAGACTCTCCAGAACGACGCCCTCCGCCTCAGCGAGGGCATCAGAGACCCTAGAGGTGTCGACATTGATGCGCTTCATACAAGGAACCATGTCCCAAAGCTGCTTCCGGTGAGGAACCGCTGCCTACTCGCGTACCTACACAAGTTGACCAGATCCCATGACAACATTATCATCCCCACTAGAGAGCTGCGTGGCAACAGCCAAGTGCGACTGAAAATCCCCAGATCAAAGAAAGGTATCTTCGACAAGAGCCCACTGTACCGTGGTGCCCCTCTGTGGGACGAGTTACCAGGGGAAACTCAACGCTTGCCATACAAAGACTTCATCAAAAAACTCAAATCTTGACATTTAATGGTGTGCTAAGGCACCCTGAACGGACTAATGTGATAAATAACTGTCGATCTGTAAATAACTGTGTCTGTTCGTATCTCCTACCAGACATATTACTCTCATCTTTGGCTATTAAATGAAAAGGTTCCCATGTAACATTTTTAATACGCCAATAAAAATATCAACAACAACAACCTCACACTTGGCCCCTACAGACTACACTGTAGGGCCCACTGGAGGCCTGTTTCACATGACTTATCTCAGTCTCCTCCCTCTCACCCTGTAGTAGCTATGGGCAGTGGGTCCTATGAGGCAGCAGGCTGGGTTGTTCACCATACAGCCACCTGCGCAAGAGTGAGGTATAGATGGACAATCCAACATGGCGCCCTCCATACAGGCTGCCGCTGCCCGAAAAGGGCCATCCGTTATAGTAGTGTCTGTAATTGGCAATCGGCAGAGAATCGGCAGGTAGAGCCACAATAATTATACTCCGTGTAGTATAACTGTTGTGGCTCTACATGCCGATTGCCTGCCGAATGTCTGCCGATTGCCTGCCGATCACCCCCAAATCGGCTAATGGGAAATGGCCCTAAATCAGCATAAGGAGATAAGCCATCATAGATAATGTAAATAAACATATTGTTTCCGATTCATTCTCGTGATAAAGGCATTGATATTTGGATGGCCATATGATAAAGGTTAGCACCGTGACATATATAGATATCTTTTGCATTTTCTATTTGGTAATATACCAAATTGATATAATCAAAAATTATTTGAAAAAATCAGCAGCACAAAACAGAACCTCCCAGCCATTATAGCAGATATACAGATGTCTTTAAGCCTGTGGGCTTTAGTGTCTGATGTTATTTACAGGGCTATAGCATCTACGTTGACACGGTACTTCAGAGCCTCTCAAATCAACAGTTTCTATTCTTTACACATAATTATCAAGTTGAATTTAGAATTTCTTGGGGCCTTTGAACACTAGCACAAATTACTAGTAACAAGTTCTGGGACCAAAGTGACCAATGCATGTCCTTGTCTTTGAGATATGTTAACGTTTTGACTGCCCTTTGACTGCGGCCAACTCTAGACTAGACATTATCCTCCCGTGGCTGATCATCTCCTCATCCATCACCGGTGATTAATGTCTTATAGTAGAGGACAAGGGGTATTAATGACCCCTATGTCTAATCAGCTGGAATCCTCCTAATAACCATAACCAAACTGTGCTGCTTTATCATTGGGGCAATGTTATGTTTCTTCACTGATTGTGAAATTATTGCGGTTTTAGTCTACACTTCAATGGCCGCAAATTATTTCAATGCAACTATTATAAGGGTTTTAAATTAAACACTCCGAAATTCTGCATCAAAGAACTGTGACCTCCTTAAATGGTTAGAGCATTTTGAAACGGCATGCATCATGACGACATAGGATAGGTTACAAGTATATAATTATACGTATATGCTCCTGGAATTGATGTCTTATAAACCAGTACGTGATAAGTCTAAGTTACGATGGACGATGAGTGTGTTGCCTCCGCTACTCCGCTTTTTTTCCTAACACTGAAAACCACACTTCAGTGAGACCTGGTCGATAGAAAAAAAATTAAATTCCCCAGAATTCTCCATGCGTTAAAATAAACAGTAACGGGAAAATATCAACCAAGTAACGGATAAGTCAATAAAGACTTTTTTGGACGTGGCACGTTGCATTAAAACAAGATTTGATGATGATGGATTTTGTAGTGCACACATGTCAATCTATACCATGTCAATTTCTCAGCTAAACCTAAACAGATACAAGAAGGCATAAATCGATATATTCCCAGTATAAATGCATGCATATCTTTCTAGCAAGAAGTGAGAGAGACCATATAATATCTTGTGACTCATTTCAGTTATCTTATAGAAGGGATCAGCTCATCTGAAGGATATTAAACTTGGGCTAGTAAGCCACATGGGAGAAATACAATCCATAAAGCAACACTACATTATTCATAATAAACCACTAATGAATGGTCTCATGTTACTCTGACCCGTTAAGGGCCGCATAGTGCTTTATCAAACAATGTCCTGTGCAGTCATGATGCATGAAGGCAGCCCTTGTGAGTCACTTGTCAGGGCTGCATCCATGAATCATGCCAACCTTGTGGGACTGAAACACCACTGCATACTCGACATGATATATGAATGCATGCAGGTCTGTTTGTCAGTAGACTCGCCAGGGCTGCATTCATTCATTATGACCACCAAGGGTTAGATGAGAAATCCATGTACAAATTAAGTCAGAGAATGTAGGAAGATTGATTTGTGAATGCCATAACGATATAATCAAGCACCTCCGATGATGCATCTAATCACATAGTGCATCTCCCTCTAATTATCATTGTATGTAAAGGAAAACTGAGATAAGAATGACATTAATTAAAGATGCGTCCATCATAATTATTGGCAATTATTGGTTTTGTTGTCTTAGATGGCGTATGTTGGTGTACGGCCAGAGTATTTCGTATTTCATAATGGATATAGCAGAGTAATTTAAATTAAATCAGTATTGCATCAAATCCTATTGAATCCTATAACCTTTATAATGGGGGAATAACTGTATTTGTGGTATTACAGGACATGTTTATTTTTATGCAATACACGCTTGATTCATTATACAATCGGTACAAATGTACTGTATTCTATAATACCATAATGCATATTCATGAGTGCCAAAATTTTTCGATATCCAATACAAGCTATATTGGTTTATATTATTATAATCACAATGCATACTTATTTCTCAGCCCTGTGCTTTGTTTGATCTGGGTCTAGCTCCAGTCATAAAGTATAGGTAAAAAGTTTTAAAGTTCATCTACATGTTTTAGTTAAATGGCATTTATTTAATGACCAAATGGCACACAAAAAACGTTTTGATACCAATTTAAAGCCAAGACATCATGGAATATGAATTTTTCATCAGAGAAAAAAGTTTTGAAAAATTGTGGATTCTGTTGCCATGGCAACGAGGTTTCTAAAATGTTGAAATTTCAAATTTTTCACTCTTTTACAAGGCAAAGTTGCCATGACAAACAGAGTGACACCTTTTAGCTAAATGTTTCAAGAAGGGTAGTTCAGAAACTAAATTATCTTTCAAATGAGACCATTTAGGGCATTGTATTCAGTCTGGTCACTGAAAAAGACTCATTCAAAGTTGGTAGTGAAATGTTGAATTTTTGCATTTTTTTGCCATTTGGCTCAAAATGGATGTTTCACCCCATTTATAATACTTGTACAGCATGATCAAACATACAAAAAACATGAATATTAATTTTACTTGTACAAAATATCAAATACTGACAGTGATGATGAAAACGGTACAGACTGGGGTCCCCTTAAGAAAATGTGTGTCTATTGTAATAATAAGAGGTCTATATGTGATAAAAGTCAGCTGTTCTATGTGAAATGTATGACAAAATCATGCTTTTTGGGGCCGAGCTTCTCAAAATCCCGATCTAAAGTATATTTCTCAATCCAAAATGGACGTCATTTGGGGGATTTATCCCGCATTATCAAGCATAATGGATCTATAACCAACAATTGATGGTTTCTAGTACAGTATGTCTAAAAGATATTACTATATTGCAAGACTGACAACAATAGTAACCACAATGAGCCCTTATGAAGCATTGCTGAGTGTTCAATTCTCCCTGATTTAATGGTATTTATAGGTATAAATGCCAAAAAATGACACTTTCCCACCAATTATTAATGAGAAAAACATAAATTCCTCAACAATTATAGATATTTTACTTTATATTTATGGTATTTATGCATGTATCAATTTCCTGGAACAAAATAAAACCCTTTACAGCCTAATCTATGTGGGTATACTAGAGAGGCAAAGCAGGTGTGTTCACTGGCCGTTTCTTGGTGACTGGAGCTTATAGTTAGTAGTTTTATGGCTCCCTATATGACCGCGGTTAGTTAATACTATCAAGCACAGTCAGTAGTGACCCACCCACCTTAATCATTCCATTCCTATGAGTATTAGGCTTATCCATATTTTATTTTGCCTTTTGCATTTTTGAATATCAGTTCGTCATTCTGACCAATATCCCTATGACTAATCTGGGATAGCCACTACAGACTGAGGCCTGGAGCATTTAGATTATTAGCAGATTCCAGCTATACACTGATATTCTTTGGCTCCCTGTACGACCAATCTCTCAGTCACTATACCGTAAAACCTCGCATATAGGCCGCATCTAGTACTCAAATCAGATCGCTGGTGCGACTTAATTATAGGATCGGCCCAAAGTCGAGATGTGGCTTGTACAAGGGTTTTTGCTACTATGGTACAGTACTAAAGTCACCATAATCAGATCTCAGGCTTATAGGATCGACACAAAGTCTAGGTGCAGCTAATACACACGTTAGGCTTATACTCGAGGTTGGTCAGTACTGAACACCTCACTTTAATCCTCTCCATTTTAGTGAGTTTTAGGCTAAGTCCTTTTGAGTAAGTCATCAGTCATGAGGTGTTTTGGCTTAGTCAGTTTTGGTCAGTACTGACCAATGGCCCTATGACTAACCTGGGATAGCCACTTCAGACTAAGGGCTGGGGAATTTAGATTATTTGTGTAGGAAGGTCCCTCATCTGGTCCCAGTAATAGTGATGCACTAATGGCTTGTTGGGAAAGGGCGAGTGAGGTATATCTGCCAATAATGCACGAGCCGAAGGCGAGTGCATTATGAGGCAGATATGCCGAACGAGTGCTTTCCCAACAAGCCTTTAATGCGTTTATACCACCATTTCTTCAACCCGACGTAGCTCATTTAACCCAGACGAATCCTATGCCTTCAGCACTGTTACGTCAGCGTTTTATAAGCTTTTATGTGGTTGCTAAAGGTTCCGAATATATGAACAGGGCGTTCTGTTTGTTTTCGCTGTAAAATGTGCTGTCTCTTCCGGGAATTGAACACGGACCGCCCGCGTTGAAGCCGCACGCGTTACCACTAGACCATCTCGACTCTCCCTACTGAGAAATGCTGACGCACTTAGGTGCCTCTATGTGCCTGGCAAGAGGGGAGTGGGGGTGTGTGCTCCCGGACAGGTCAGCAGCAGGCACAGGGTGTGCAGCGGACAACACACCATACACACAGCCTCTGCTATGTAGGTCACACAGGCAGCACATGGCCTGGTCAGACCATTCCCACTGTCTCCACTCACGCTGCCACGGCCGTTTGGTAGCGCGTCCGTCTCCTGCGTGGGGGATCTGAGTTCGAATCTTTCATTACCTTGTTAAAGTATGTTAGAACGTCTTGAGCGTGCGTATATCCTGAGATAACCGCACGGCAAATATCCACTCTCGGCACGGGAAACGCCAGAATCGTGGTATAACACACAGTAGACACAGCATGGTCCCCAAACCCCAGAAATGCTGTATCAGCAACTTCCATCTATAGTCCCTCACACTGATAATCTAAATGCCTCGGCCCTGTGTGCCTTGGCCCTGTCTCAGGTTGGTCATGGGGACATTGGTCAGGCATGACCAAGTGCTATTCAAGAATGGATGAGGCAAAACAGCAAATGACTAATGGTCTACTCAAAAGGACTTGTCCTTCACTCCCAGGAATGAGATGCCCGGTCTGCGTGGTCAGAGCATCAAAGATGGCGGATGGTAGGTTGAATGGAGGCTTGTTTTTGCTAGTTTTAAGGGTGTTATGGGGGGTGGCAGGTCGTACAACTCAGTAGGTATGGCTTAAATATCAATACAAACAATCTGGATAGTATTTGCACTGCAATAGGAGGCTAAATTTACTGTATTGGGCATCCTAGAAGTGATCAGTGATGCCCTTGCCACATATCAAAGTATTTGTTGTGATGCCCGTAACACATTCCTATGATGCCCTGTCCACGGGAGCATGAACAGATGAGTCTGGCTCATGGTTATGATTTGGAACAGCCCTTCTCTTGAATGTAATTGTCTTCTCATCAATATTTATGATGCACTTGCAGCCCATGTTGATTTTTCTCTACATATCTTTGAGGCTCACCTCCATGACAAAAATCTCAATTTTCCATGACATTCATAACATAATTTTGGAAGTCGGGGGGCTTGGTTCCCCCCCCCCCCAAAAAAAAAGTTCCCCAAAGACAATCCGAGCCCTTACGATCTACTGATTATGACAAACAAGATGTATGAATAGGTGACCACAACTTCTCATACCATACTGTTGTGTATAAGCGCCCCTGCAACTTGCGGTTATATCAGAACAGCCATTTTAAACAGGTGAATACCCAGTAAACACCCTACGTAGTTCCATCGTAGCTCAGAGGTTTCTCTAGGTAGATCTCCAACCAAAAAGTTTGAGATTGGTAATTTTGAAAGGTTTGTAGACGTCAATTATTTACGTTCAACAGATGTAGACGTCTGATTTACGTTGATCTACCTCATTCAGACGTAAAAGTTCTACGTAGATCTAAGTTAAAAGACGTAACTTTTCAACTTCAATTGGGTAGATGACTTTTCCGTGTCACACTAGGTGGCAGCACTATCAATTATGGAGAGTATATTACAGCTCCTTAACAAATCTACCACATTCAAGCAGTAAATTCTCATTAATTGTGAATTCAATATCATGCAAATAAACCGCATTCAATAACATATTTATATATAAAGGACAGGTGATTAAAGTATTGTGCATGAATAGGTGCTTTGAGGCACTTTACTGTGAGGACACCACATTGGTGGTAATGGAAGAAATACAAAGCCTCTCTGCAGCCAAAACTATTCAACAGATCTATACTGTCAGGCTGTTCAATTGAACTACAAGAATATACTATGTAGAATGAGATGAGATTGAAAATTATAGTAGTTACTTTGTATGAATATTGTTTGTAAATGTAAATTTGTCTGCAATATATTACAAGTCTTTGTCTGAGTCCCACTATGTAGAATTATATGTAATGTGTTAAACATAGATTTACGTCTTCAGGATCTACATAAATCAGACCTGCAGGTTTGAGATTGGTAAATAAACCTTAACGTTTTGACGTTGATAAACCTACTAAAATTACGTAGTTCAGACCAAAATTCAACGTAGATTTACGTCTGACCAACGTTGTTGTGTTTACTGGGTAGTGAGTTCTGAAATAATCAATTTCAGGCATACAATTATCTGCACTATACTACTAGCTACCTAGAAATTATATGAGGCTACCTTAGTTTAGTATTTTAAAGTGATTGTATAAAGGAATCTATTTGCATTTCCCTTATCTTACATAATCATTGTATACCGGGCATCTCATTCCTGGGAGTCTCCTTATACACATTGAAATGGAGAGGACTAAGGTGAGTTGGTCAGCACTGACCAACCTGAAAGTATTAAAGGGAACCAAAAAATAACTAATGAAGTTGGTCAATAC
This sequence comes from Harmothoe impar, assembly GCA_947462335.1. NCBI lineage: Eukaryota > Metazoa > Annelida > Polychaeta > Phyllodocida > Polynoidae > Harmothoe > Harmothoe impar. Next base: position 66,571,196 of record OX381710.1, on the reverse strand, counting down.
TGACTAAAGTTTCTAGCTCAAAGAACGTCAGTGTATAGCCCCTCACACCGACTACATTTGAGCAGATGTTAATATGACAAATGTCATTTGGTCGTCAACAATTTCTTGTTCCTATTCCTACACATTTTCCGCTTGTCTCCTTTATTAGGCCAACTGACCAGTGAGAAGGACTCACAACAGGCCTTGTAGCTGAACTGTGAGGTTTCTTAACTTATTTGAAGCAAAGTATATATTCTGTGGTCATTTGCGATTTTTGAGAGAGAGGCGGTGCGTGCCCCGGAATTGTGTCAATAAGATCTATGTTTAAACTCAAACTCAAAAACTGTTTTCACCTGAATGTGGAATAATTCTGGATGTAATACTGAAACTGAAGGATCATTCATGCTTAACCATGCTGGGCAATCAAAGTATAAGGTGTATTTCTGGTCATTGTTTAGTTTTATCCATCCATATTGACCGTTAAGACACTGTTAGCGGTTATAGCAATGTTGATTGCCGTTATAATTATAATACAGTGACGTAAAATGGCATAAGGTAGACCCCAAGGAATCAGATAAGACTGGCACATTATTCATATTAGTTACATCCTTGCTTAGATAGCATAAAGTCTTGGATGTTATTCACTTTATCCCCTATGTGTACTTTGATAATACATTCGATATCATTGTCTACTTGTAAAGTCTCCTAGTTCCAGACAGCACCTATTTGGTGATTTAGGGGGAATAAAATCTGATTGATCGATGATTACGATATAAGCTTAAACAAAGGGCACTCGCGTTTCAATACCAGAGTTTAAAGTTAGACTATAGATGTGTCAATAAAACTATTGCATTCTCATTGGTTTAGATTCCAACAAAATACCTAAATAATACCACTCTCTGGGCCGGAGCCTGGATCTCATATACTGGTCAGTTTGGGAGCCTGTTATATATGGCTCTCCCTTGGCGCTCCTACATTAAAAGATACCAACACTCGTAGTTGTAACTATAATAAAGACTGAGACACTCAGTTACAAGGAGAAAACAGTGTGCTTTCACAACTGCCATGGTAGGACATGTGTGTGGTACAAGTGGCAACCATTAATAATAATTGTGTAAAAACCCAGGTGTGACTCTGGGAGATGGATCTGGTGATCAATTAGACCGGCTTAATTTGTCTCACCAATTACAACCGTCCATCATAGTCCTTAAGTTTACCCTTTAAGGGCCGCATACCGCTTTAATGGGCTATACTCTTGGTTGTCCTGATGCATTAATGCATGAATTCAAGCATCATGCCGAATTGGGTTGATACATATTCAAAGGGTCAGCATGATGCACGAATGCTGCCCTGGTGGGTATGGACTCATAAGGGCTGCATTTATGCATCATGACGAGAAAGCACATAACACCTGAGAGCACTATGTGATCCTTAAAGGGTTACTTGTAACCTCACCTTATCATTCCTGATTCCTGGGGACGTTTATCTGTGTCTCTTGCCGTATGTAAAGTAACACCCTATGATTATTATTTACAAGACTTTCCACCTTTCTTTTTAAATGTGTGTTAGAGAAATATGTCTGACAACAGTGCTCTGGTGGTAAGAAGTACATGCCACATGCAGTAGGTCACAGTCAATAACGTCTAGAACTCAAGGCAAGGCTTTAAGAATCACAATGTTGGGATATGGGGAACATGGAGTACACTTAATAAAATGGTTGATAGTGCAAGAGTCAAAAACATCAGCACATTATCTGATTAATGAGGATGCATCCCGTAATAACAAGGCATCCTACAGATTGGCACGGGAGGGAATTATAACTCACTTTGTATTTTTACAAGAATTTAATTTTTTGGAAGAAGTCGATCCATGTGAGCCTTGTGTGCGGAGTTGTATCTGACTAAAACGTTGCACACACATTATCACGGGCGTATGTACCCCTCTACCCTGCCCTATGTACCACTCTACCATGTCTTATGTACTACTCTACCCTGTCTTATGTACCACCCTACCATGCTCTTGGGTTTCCGGAATGTATTCACAGTAATAATGAAAGTACATGATATGGGGGGGGGGATGGAGTTGCTTCTTTCATCAAACAGATAAGAGGCACCATTGCATTAACTAAAGTAAGTGGGCGTGGAGCAGAAGCCGTTGATGGTATAACAATTTATTTGAAACATCATTGCTTCTATCTTTCCTGGAATTGGTTCGTCTACCCCTAAGTACCTGATGACACATCTGAGTACATTTATATGCGCAAGAAATGGTAGAGATGGGAGGACTACAGAAACGGGCACTCTTTACGCTGACAATATAAGTGATGTCTCCTCTGCTGCCCACTACACAGCCAAAAATAATTTTCTTACCCCAAGAAAATACTAGAATCAAGATTAAATTTTCTCGATTCAAGGAATAAACTCATTTTGAGATTTTACGTTTATCTTGTTTTCAGAAAGGGGAAGCTAAATAAAATACTTTATATTTTTCTAGTATTCTTCTAGAAACAAGTATTCAAGATTATTTTTCTTTAGAAATTTTCTTAAAACTGGTCATTTGTGCACCCAACAAGATTATATCTTATATTCCTGAAATAAGAAAGTTCTATTTCTAGATTTAAGATTGCTAGGTCTTGAAAATCTGCTCAGTTAAGAATCAACCTGAAACCATGTGTCCAAAGTGTCTATTAGGGCGAAAACATATGCAAGTATACTCTATCATGTGATGATTATGAGCATGCTTAATGCCTTCACCAAATGCCTTGCATTATTTGGGAACCCTATAGGTGTGGAATGTGAGTGGAATGAAAATGTTTTATTGGGCTTCTTTTCATTTAGAATAATGGGAGAATTGGGATCAGTACCAGCCTTTGCATTGTCAAATACATATGTGTATCAAAATAACATTTTTTTCTGTTTTCTGTCTATATTATCATGGAGGGAGTGGAATCATTTATCACAACAGTCCCCTTTAGGTTCCATATGGATCAAGTATACAGACTACTAAATAAGAATTATTTTCTTAAATCAAGAACATTAGTTACATGTTGTGCCACAAGAGGCCACCACTATGCAATACAACAACTTTCTTATCAAACAGGTTATACATTTCTGCCACAAATTAAGACCCAAAGGAACAGAAGAGGGTAAAAACATGTGGGAAAAGGGGAAATTTTGTTAGGGATTAATTTGATGTAAGAACCCTTATTCCAGTGAATGAATTATAATAACTATAGGTAGAAATCATAAGACACACCATTTGCTTGATAATATCATTTAGATAAAGGGAATGACTACCTGTCCCATTACATGAAGTGAACTGACTTTGAATAAAGGTCTGTTTGCTTGAATTTCTGTTGTAGCTACAAAAAGCTGCATTTAATCTGATGAACCTCTTTCTGATACTCTGGCATCAATACTTTCTCTCTAAGACTAAAATTAAATATAATCATACCCCTTTCCCAGGCAAGAACATCAATCTTGTTTATTTACTCGAATAAGAAATTAAAACTTACTTAGGAAAAAGGTTTTCTAGAAAAAAGGTCCATTCCATAAGAAAGATTTTCTTATTTTGAGAAATATATCAGGAAATATCATCTTGATTCAAGTATTAAATACTTGATTTAAGAAGTTCTTTCTTGTTTGTTTTTATTACTCTAAGTATATTAAACTCAACCATGCTTTCAAGTAAAATTTTGTTATCCTACGGACAAACTTGTTTTAAGTTTATTTTACTTAAAACAAGAAATATTTTCTTAAAATGAGAAAATTATTTTTGGCTGTGTAACTACTGCAGGCGATGAAACTGGATAATGTGCAATGCATTACCGCAACGGCTATGATTAGAGTTCTAAATCCCCGTTCCATTAGGGAGAGCCCTGCCCCCCTCACCCCTCACCCTTTTTGTAACAACTTTTAGCTCTTGCTATTATTTTGAAACGTTGTGATTCATAGAGCAACACCTTTTCGGTAATTTTGGGGTTCATTGAACCCACTCATTTTTCAAACTCATAGATCCAATGCCTGATATCAGGTCATCTTTAATAAATAATAGTAGTATGGCGATGTTAGTTCAGATCTAGTGACCAATACAGGAAACCTAAAGTGGTTACTTACAGTTTAATGAACAATTCCGATAGGAAAGCTGACAAGAAACTGCAGAAGCACTGCCCCGCACACTACATGTGTAACCATAAGCTTGTTTCTCACCATGTTGGAAACTTTGACTGCCCCATATCTCTACATGGACTTTCCCAAACCCAACCCACCGCCCCAATTATTTTAAGGCTGACTGTGTCATAACCGTTGTTTGGGCAATTGCTGGCCTAAACATTTCAGAACCTAATGCAAATTTACCCTTTTCAGCGAACAAAACACTCAATTAAGATTATGACGTTGACCACCTTATTTGTCAGGGTCTTAATGACATGTTACCACCCCAACCCCCTTTTTAGGATCCGCTCATGAGAATCGTGCTTTAGGGTAGGTTCACCACTTTCAACCGGTCTGATGCATGTTTTTTCATGAGCTACCTTTCAGGTCTGATTGCTCCTAGAGTTTTTTGTGCATATCCTTCAGAATTGAACCAAACTTTAGGTATTGCTCTGGAGAATAACATTCATAGTGTATTATAATGCCATATGTCAGTTTGCAGTGTTTAATTCCATGATTTATCAGAGTATTCAGAATTGCCCCTTTTCACCCTAAGTCAGCCAAAATGAACCTTGAGTCAGCCATATTACAACTGCCATAAATATGTGGAAAATACCAGTAATTTCTTGATTGTCATCAATGGATTGGCTGACATGAATACATGCATCATATATCAATATGTTACAACTATCAATAGAGAAGAAAACAATTTATTGAACATGTAATAATCAAGACAAAGCAGTACTGTACCTCAGGTGAATACAACTGCATTATGACTTATCAATACAAGCAAATATCACTTGTATAAGCATTGAGGACTAAATATAACATTATAGACATGCAGTATGGAGTTCTATTGAATATATCGGGGGCTCTGCCCCCTCGCCCCCTCACCCCCTTTCCCCCCCTTTTTTTGCGTTTCAGCCTTGCCCTCTATACACTACACAAGTAGGTCTGATATCCTTAACCCTCTTGTAGAAGAGGATATTCTGGGAGGAGGAGGTATTCACAAGGGTAGGGGGAGAGATGTTAGACAAAAATTCAGGGTTTGAGAATTCCAGGAGGGACTCCAGAGAAGAAAATCCGATGGTTGACTTAGGGTATGAGTTGGCTGACTTAGGGTGAATTTGTGGCTGACTTAAGGTGAAATGGGTATACCTTACAAAATCAGTCCTAAATATAACTTAGGAAATTAATTTTGCTCAATAAAGTCATGATTTATGTAATTCAGATACATATCCAGCTCACAAAACCAATCGACACTGTATATGAAAGGGACAAATACTTCAAATCAACTACCAAAGAGTATGAACAGTGGGGAGATTTTCATTCTCTGTTTGTCAAAACAGGTCAAACAGGGGTACTTCTGACAGTATTCTACAGTATGAAAAGAAGTGATGGTGCAGATGCAATGTGCAGTTTATATTTGTAAGACACTTCAATTCTTAAATCAGTGGGAGTTTATAGTCACTAGATGAATGCTGAACTTGTAATTTCACCTCAAAAGTGGTTGACTCAAGGTATGAGTTTGACTTAGGGTGAACCTATCCTAGTGGTTAACCAATCCATGACAGAGTAGCCTCCCTGGTGCTCTCTGGTTCTCAGTAATTTCCTCCTGCATACTAGGGAATAGATACACACTACATATGAAAGCCTACATCCCAATGACGTGAGTGTATCATATGTCAGACTATTATATCTTACATATAAGTAGGGAGTGGGGTATGTCCAGGCAGCTCCCTCCCATATACCATAATTATAGATGGTGCCCATCCTCGTTCTTACTCACGTAATGAATGCCTTACTTCCCCTTCAATACCGACATAATTCCTTTATATGTTACGTTCATTATGATATGAGGCATAAATGCAGCCCTGGCATCCTACTTGTCAGAAGAGGATTTCTACAGATACGCCACCCATCCGCAGCGAGTTGACCCTGGTGTTAGTATGAGGCATGAATGCAGCACTGGTGAGTCAGCTCGGTAGGATGATAAAGAGCATAATGCATCCAAGGACGCCTTAAAGGGTTAACACACCCTATCTGTATCTTTGCATCTGGTCTACCATTGACTATTGCCTGTTAATTCTCCCTCCATCCCCAGGGGCCATGTAATGGACGGTGTTCCCAGATTCGACACTGTATCTTCTGACCACGATATAGAACAATAGAGACGCATATTGCCTATGCCTACATCATCTATGATATAAAGTAGGCAATTTGTCTTAGAATTGAAGTCTGAGATATGATACATATATAAGGTGAGGGGATTTATATACCACTATAATCACATGGAAGGTGATGTGTATATCTGGGAGATAAGAGACTTATTCTAACACAAAAGGCCTACTTTATCTCATAGATGATATAGGCCCATGCACTGAGGCAATATGTGACTCTGTTATTCTATATGGTGGTCACAAGATATCTCAGAGGATACGTTCAGACGGAAATCTCAGTAATATAGACTGCGCCGTTTGAATCAAAGAATCCCCGTAGCGCCATATATTTGAAAATATTGTGATTGATCAAGAATTGATTGAGGCTTTATGGGCTTCTCTCTCCTCTCTGACATGACATCTAGTTCAATAACTGTAACATCTGTCTTCAATTCTGACAGAAGAGAATGCAGTAGGGCTAAGACACCTCTCCCCATCAGAAGCTTAGCCCTTTAAGGCCAGCAAAGTCGTGAAGTATGCCCCTTTATCATCATGATACCTGAATGCAGTACTATAAGAGCCATTCCGCCGTATATAGACAGATTTGAGGAACTTTCCCCGCATGACCCCCTTAGATCCTAATAATTTTTCACCGACATGAAGATGTATGTAGTTCATGACCACATGCAAAATTGTAGCTTCCAACTGACGTAACTTTCCGAGATTTTGTCCGCTGAACATGAGGGGGTTTGGCCCTCAGTTTGCAAAATCCCAATTTGGTGTCATCTTCAAAGTGCAATATTTTCAAGATGCAATGAGCTAGAGTTCTGGTATTGCTTGAGCTGCCTCACACATTCATACACTCTTAGGAAATGCCAATATTGGGAGGTTTTAGATAAAGCCTTATACTTGAACAATGAGCATAAAAGGTGGTAAGTTTGCCTGTTTGAACTGGAATTTGAAAAGGTTTGAAAATTCATAGCATCAAAACCGTTACTTTAAATGCCCTAGAAAATTGGATTCCAAATGGCAATGAAGGTCTCAACATGAAAATCAAAGATGCAGTGTCTGCCATGATATGCAAATCCAATATGGCCGCCTCAAAAAGGGTAAAAATCGTTTTTTGCCACTTTTCAATGCCCAATTTTGGTAGGAGGGATAAACAGTACCAGCTAATGCTCTTCACCAATCAAAAGGCCATTATGTGCCTTAAGTCTGATAGCAATATGGTATTGGTCCTATGTCTCCTTCTGGTGAAAATTGGGGGACGGAAAAAGGTAAAAATGGTATTTTCCAATGATTTGTATTTTTCATAATTCTCTTAGCAATACATGTAGTTAAATATACAAAATCAAAGCATAGTTTATATCAGGTGAAAGTAACTAATGCCCCCTAAATCATGGTACCAAACTTGTTTAAATGCTTTGGTTCTTTCCATTGAAAGAAGTACTCTTTAATTGAGGAAGATACAGAAATAAGAGAAAAAAAAACCAGCAAAATCATGCTACTCCTATTTCTCAAACTTTTTTGGAGGGGTTATAAGACCTTATACCACACTTGGCAGGCAGAACAAAGGAAATAGCCTGACTGTATATAATGTACAAAAGGTGAGAAAACCACTCACCACTGGTGTGGAATAAGTTAGTTAAACAACATCCAGAGGGTGGTACGCATCATATTGGCTTGGTCACGGCTGAACACACTCACCTGCGGCTCTTGATCAGCCTTGACTGTCGCCAATATAATACGTGCAACCCTCTGGATGTAGTTAAACTACTACATAACATGTTTGTTTTGGTAGGGAACAATAAAATATACCATAAATATAATTTAGAACCTGGTTTGGTACATGAATTTGTGCATTTAGATTTGGCCAAGTCAGTTACAACATTCATCACATTAAGATGATTTGGGATTCCCTGAGATAACTATTGTATTAAAAGGAATCAAAAGCTTGGGTACATCTAACCCTGAACAATCCTTCTCTATCAAGTAAGCCCTTACAATGTGTTATAGACTATGTCAAGCAAATTTTGATTTCCATCAGGGTGGGAGCGGTTAAAGTGACATGGTCCGATAACTGGCACTCAAAAATCAACCCTGTTAAAAATAAACCAACATGTTCCATATGGCCATACTTAATGTACTACCTACTTCAATCAATCTCATGAATTCAATATGATTCAGCTTAGAATTCAACCAACCAATCAACCAGATTTAGGCTCAATTAAATACTTTTGGAGTGCACGCTATGATTGCACTCATTGAAAATACACTGTAAAGACTATACCTGCACCAACATGGAACATTCTATTTAAGGTATAATTTCCCAGAGAGGGCATTTTTAATGCACCCCATTCTTCCGATATGACAGTGTACTAACATTTGGAACACATTTTAGTAGGAATTTAAATATGGGAAAAATCGGACCATGCCACTTTAAGGTTGTCATCCACCATGGCCCATTAGGATTGAGGATTTGATTTCCATACTAAGTACTTAAAGAAGCAGATACATGTTACCCAACGCCTGAGTTCTTTCATGTTTATTCACTGGCCAAATTGAAATCGAAGGGATTTGAGTACCAAACCGGGGTTTAGAGTAGCCTATGTATGCATAGATATACCTTTCTGCTATATGTAACATGTTGTTGTCCTCTTACTTTACACAAAATAGATTTAAACTAAAGGATAAAGAGATTAGGTTTTTTTTGCTTATTCTCTGTTTTTTTCCTCATATTGACATATTTTATTTCAATGGAAAAAACCAAAGCACTGAAACAAGTTTAGTACCATGATTTAGGGGGCATCAGTTACTTTCACCAGATATAAATTATGCTTTAATCTTGTATATTTGACTATTGCTAAGAGAATTATGAAAAATACAAATCATTGGAAAATACCATTTTTACCTTTTTCCGTCCCCCAATTTTCACCAGAAGGAGACATAGGACCAATACCATATTGCTATCAGACTTAAGGCACATAATGGCCTTTTGATTGGTGAAGAGCATCAGCTGGTACTATTTATCGATTTTTACCCTTTTTGAGGCGGCCATATTGGATTTGCATATCATGGCAGACACTGCATCTTTGATTTTCATGTTGAGACCTTCATTGCCATTTGGAATCCAATTTTCTAGGGCATTTAAAGTAACGGTTTTTAAGGCTTTATCAAAACCTCCCAACATTGGCATTTCCCGAGAGTGTATGAATGTGTGAGACAACTGAAGCAATACCAGACCCCTATAACTCATTGCATCTTGAAAATATTGCACTTTGAAGATGACACCAAATTGGAATTTTGCAAACTGAGGGCCAACCCCCCTCATGTTCAGTGGCCAAAATCTCGGAAAGTTATGGGAGTAAGATGCTATAATTTTGCATGTGGTTATGAACTATATACATCTTCATGTAGGTGGAAAATGATTAGGATCTGAGGGGGTCATGCGGGGACCACTTGTTGAAATACTGTGGAATGGCCCATAAAGATGAACTAACCATTGCGACATTTATCCATGCATTATGCCGGGCCTGCAGTATGTATTCCCTCCCGAAGGTTGAGCAATACAATACAGTGCCTACGAACCATTCACTGGCACTGAGGCATCAGAACATCATGACAACACATGGACTTCGAGGTGGAGTTATACTTCGAGGCACGATGTCATTCGTAAAGGGTAACTTATTAAGGATGTGTTCTTGTACAAGATGTCAGAGGCAGTGCTTTAGTTGTCAGTGGCAGAGACATGGGGATTTGTCTACTGTCAGCCGAGACAATTGGAAACTGAATCTTCCGTCAGTCTGTAGATATATACTGTTCCACCACGTTGTGTTATGATACTATTTAACTCTTCAAGTGCATATAGTGCTTTAACGCCTTTGTCATCATGATCCCTACCCTTTGATGGTGTATCAATTGGGTCGAAATGATTGTTGGCGTGTAGACTACGGCATTCATGCATGACGACAGGCGGCAAAACACATTAGATAAAGCAACACAGAGAAGGTTTAAAGGTGGAGGTGGACAGAGTCCCATTCACTTGGATTTTGAAAATCTGGAATGTTTTTCACAATGAAATTTGAATCAACTTCTGATTACAGCATTGGTTAACGTTTAAACCTGTAGGGGTTCTGAGATTTGGGCCGTTAAAGACTCCCTTTGTCGGCGTTGACCGCTGGTCTGGTATAAGATACCCCCCCCCGAACCCATGTCCACAGTAGTAACAGTTATATGGACACAGTGTTAGACACGTCCGCTCGTATATGATGACCTGTCAGTGCCCTATAACAATGTACTATAGTACTTTAGTAGAAGAAGCCCTCAGACCCACCCCTACCTGTCTGCCCTGGGTCACCCCCTCCATTACACATGTCGGTAACCATGGCAATGGCCGGCCAAGGAGCTCCACTCTGCTGCTTGTCTGTGTAGAGGGTCACTCTCAGTGTGAGGGCGGCGTCCGGTCCAGGTATTAGAGAGGTATTTTTAGTAACAGAGGGAGTAAGAGTTGGTGGATTTGGGTGGACTGACAAAATTTGATACCTTGAATTGGGGGACCAAAAAGATGTTACTCCTTTTTTAACAAAAAGGGTCGACGGATTAGTATATTACAGGTTATTAAAGGCGACATGGGACGTGAGGATTCAAGTGACAAGTGACAGGGTTATTTCTTAAATTCAACATGTAACATAGGGGCACCACCATCTAGACCACACAAGAGATGCAGCCATGGTATCAGCCAATCTATAAACCCCTCACATGCCTGTTTACTGTGAAGACACACTTGAATATTGAGTTCGGCACTTCCCAACACTGTATGAATGTTTATATTTAAGTAAATTTAATATCCTTCACTTCAAGCACATTTAATACCTGATGATGGTGTGCCTAGATCCGACACTGTATCTTCTTACCACCATATAAAATAGTATAGACGCATATTGCCTATGCCTACATCATCCATGAGATAAAGTGGACCATTTGTCTTAGAATTAAAGAGATACATACATATAGGATAAGGAGGATGAGACACCTCTAGATAATGACATGGTCGGTGGTATGTATATTTGGGAGATAAGAGACTTACTCAATTTCGTTCAAATGGAAATATCAGCTATCATATAGACTGCACCGTTTGAATCAAAGAATAACACTTTGGGGCATGTTTCTTTTTGAAAATATTGTTATTGATCAAGAATTGATTGAGGCTTTATGGGCTTCTCTCCCTTCTCTGACCTGACATCTAGTTCAATAGTTGTAACATTTGTCTTCAATTTTGACAGAGTAGAACGTAGTAGGGCTGATACCTCTCCCAATCAGGAGCTTAACCCTTTAAGGCCAGTAAAGTCTTTTAATGAGCTATACCCCTTGTCATTGTGATGCCTGAGTGTAGCACTATAAAGATGAACTAACCATTGTGGCATTCATGCATCATGCCATGCCTGCAGTATGTATCTCCTTCCCAAGGTTTAGCAATGCAATACAGTGCCTGCGAGCCATTCACTGGCACTGTGTTACCAGAACATCATGACAACACATTGACTTATACCCAGACTTTCAGGCACCATGCCATTCATAAAGGGTCAATTTATAAAAGATGTATTCTTGTACAAGATGTCAGAGACAGTGCTTTAGTTGTCAGTGGCAGGGACATGGGGTTTTATCAAATGTCAGCCGACACAATTGGAAACTAAATCTTCTGTCAGTGTGTAGATCTATTATTGACTGTGATTTCACCAAATCGATATAAGTTGAAAGTCTATAACAGGGTGCAATCTATGACTGGCTTGAAAGAAAATGGTTTATTTAGGGAAGATGTATAAAAGAATCTTAATAGAATTAGTAATATACAGTCTTAAAACATCTATTAACTTTTTCCACCCATTTACATCTGCCCTAAATAAATGGTTTTCTTTCAAGCTAAATTGAACACGGTCATAGATTGCACCTAGTTATAGATTGCACCCTGACATAAAATAAACCCCCTACATATTCTCAGTGGTAGCAGTTATATGGACACAGTGTTAGACACGTCCGCTCGTATAATGCTGACCTGTCAGTGCCCTATAACAATGTACTTTAGTACTTTAGTAGAAGAAGCCCTCAGACCCACCCACCTGTCAGCCCTGGGTCACCCCCTCCATTACACAGGTCGTAACCATGGCAATGGCCAGCCAAGGAGCTCCACTCGGCGGCGGCGTCCGGTCCAGGTATTAGAGAGGTATTTTTAGTAACAGAGGGAGTAAGAGTTGGATTTGGGTGGACTGACAAAATTTGATACCTTGAATTGGGGGACCAAAAAGATGTTACTCCTTTTTTAACAAAAAGGGTCGACGGATTAGTATATTACAGGTTATTTAAGGCGACATGGGACGTGAGGATTCAAGTGACAAGTGACAGGGTTATTTCTTAAATTCAACATGTAACATAGGGGCACCACCATCTAGACCACACAAGAGATGCAGCCATGGTATCAGCCAATCTATAAACCCCTCACATGCCTGTTTATTGTAAAGACACACTTGAATATTGAGTTTGGCACTTCCCAACACTGTATGAATGTTTATATTTAAGTAAATTTAATATCCTTCACTTCAAGCACATTTAATACCTGATGATGGTGTGCCTAGATCCGACACTGTATCCTCTTACCACCATATAAAATAGTAGAGACGCATATTGCTTATGCCTACATCATCCATAAGATAAAGTGGACCATTTGTCTTAGAATTGAAGAGATACATACATATAGGATAAGGAGGATGAGACACAGGTAATGACATGGTCGGTGGTATGTATGTTTGGGAGATAAGAGACTTTGGGGCATGTTTCTTTTTGAAAATATTGTGATTGATCAACTGATTGAGGCTTTATGGGCTTCTCTCCCCTCTCTGATGTGACATCTAGTTCAATAACTGTAACATCTGTCTTCAATTCTGATAGAGGAGAATGTAGCAGGGCTAATACCTCTACTCATTAGGAGCTTAGTCCTTTAAGGCCAGCAAAGTCTTTTAATGAAGTATGCCCTTTTTTCATAATGATGCCTGAATGTAGAACTGAATGTAGCACTATAAAGATGAACTAACCATTCATGCATTATGCCAGGCCTTGTCGCATGTAGGCGAAGCAATGCCATGCAGTGCATGCGAGCCATTCACTGGCACTGCATTACAAGAACATCATGACAACACATGGACTTATACCCATGCTTTCAGGCCCCATGCCATACGTAAAGGGTCAATTCATGAAGGATGTATTCTTGTACAAGATGTCAGAGGCATTGCTTTAGTTGTCAGTTGCAGAGACATGGGGATTTGTCTGCTGTGATGTGAGACACGATTGGAAACTGAATCTAGACTGTGTCTCACGACCTTGGGCCAATGTTTTTTTCTCTGACTGGGTGCCGTCTCTGACCGGGTGCCGTCTCTGGCCAGGTGCCGTCTCTGACCTTGTGTCAGTGAAAAGTGTTTTTTAATTGTTAACCTATACTCACATATATAAGGATTTGTAAAAACGGTACGGCAGTTGTTATGTAATTATAATTAGCCTCCTGCTCTTGGTAGAATGTAACTAAACTCCCAAAGTGATGTCCTGTCAGAGACGACACCCGGTCAGAGACGGCACCCGGTCAGAGACGGCACCCGATCAGAGACAAAAACATTGGCCCAAGGTCATGAGACACAGCCTCTTCCATCAGTCTGTAGCTCTACTATTACGCCACGTCATTGGTCTCACATGGGGAGGAATTATCCTACTCCACTCATACAGGGACAGGTACCGCTCTACCAATAAGCTATGACACTATTGAACCCTTATAATGTTGTCTTGATAATGTTGCTGTAGGTGTATCGAGATTTGGGCCAGGCCATTAAGGATTTCCTTTGTCAGCCTTGCCCGGTGGTCTGATATAAAATAAACTCCCTTTATGTTCCCAGTGGTAGCAGTTATATGGACACCCTGTTAGACACGTCCACTCGTATAATGCTGACCTGTCAGTGCCCTATAACAATGTACTATAGTACTTTAGTAGAAGAAGCCCTCAGACCCACCCCATCTGCCTGCCCTGGGTCACCCCCTCCATTAAACAGGTCGGTAACCATGGCAATGGCCGGCCAAGGAGCTCCCCTCTGCTGCTTGTCTGTGTGGAGGGTCAGTCTCAGTGTGAGGGCTGCGTCCGGTCCAGGTATAAGGGAGTTGTCATATATTTTAGTAACAGAGAGGGGGGGTCCAAAAAGATTTGGACGCCTCAAGTTGATGGGGACCCAAAAATGTCATCATCTTTTGGCAATAACCTCGGTTCCTTAGCACATGGCGGTATTGTACAGATAGCTTATGGGGGTGGGGCGGCCATAATAAATCTCACCACTCCCTAACCCAGTGGTCACAAAATCCAAAATCAACCAATTATCAATGTTCAATCAATGTGCAAATTGGAACGGTCGTGATGGTCCCTAGGTGGTATCTCACAGCTATATCTCCGTGGCTGTTGCAGGGTTGCATCTATGATAACACCACAGTTGACTGAGAGAACAAAAGAAATGGCCTGACTGTATTTTACTCACATAGCTGTACATTGATGCAGTCCACTGAGCACACTCTCCTGCTGTGGGTGTATTAAAGTCAGATATGATGTGCGTGACTAGCTGCATGAGTGTTTTCAGCCTTGGACAATGGTGATCATCCGCGGCTGGCCCCTTGGACAATTACCCTGTCCTTGGCTTATAACACTCAGACAGCAAAGTCACTTGTATCATATCTACCACATATCTGGATCTGTATTATGCATGGGTTCTGGGGGTTGAGGCTATCTGCTTTATTGTAGATCTCTATATCATGAGTCTAATAGCAAATGCAGCACATTTATGGAACCTATGACGCCTCCCCCCCCCACGCATTGGCATGTTTTGTGTTGTTATTGTTTCAATATAACTTGCCTATCGATATTAATCTCTTTTATTTCCCGTGTGTGCACAAACTGTAATCGCTACTTCGGGAGAGCTGTCCTAATTTTTCATTAAATTCTCTAAAAGGATGAGTTTGCATTTAAAATCCATGCTCAAATGGCTTCAGTATTTTCAACCAAATACTAAATCTAAACTTTGTTCCATCAGATACCAAGTTTTCTGAAATTGGTTCCAATGCATTCAGTTCACCAAAATATTTCAAATAGATGGCAAAATGCCAACCGTGGAATTGCCTTACACGTGGTTGGTGCCTCCAAATATTGGCCAACTTAAAAGGCTGAATTAACATCTGGGTCAGATTTGTGAGATTAGGGAAATTGGTTTCTGCAGAGTATGGTGTATTTACAGTTATAATCCTGTCTGCATTATTTGGTATCCTGTACTATGGGATATGGGAATTAACCCTTTGTGCCTTAAACCTGCAGGTCTCTGTACCCCTCCAGCGGCAGTCGGAGTGGAGTCGGGACAGGTACTCAGCGCTATATATAGGGGCACTGGGCCCAGCTTCCCTATATATAGAGCTGAGTACCTGTCCGACTGCACTCTGACTGTTACTGGACGTGCAGTAAGATCTGCGGGTTTAAGTTTCATCTTCATTTGTCATCATGGAACATTAATGCAACACCGGTGAGTACACTTACCAGTGCTGCATTGGTGCATCATGACCATACCAAATTGTATCAACCTCGTTGGATCTGAATGATGCATGAATGTAGCGTCCGTCAGCAACCAGCTACTTCGATATAACAACAGAACAGTGACAGTAGGCATCATCTAGTAAAGGCAATATAACTGTCACACACATACACAGATATCATGGCCTCCTCCACTCACCAGGTTAACCCTTTAATGTCAGAACAGTGATTTGATGATGCACTTTGTCTTTTTGGTTCATGGCATGATGCATGAATGCAGCCCTTGTACGAGTAGTAACACACCAGAGCTGTATGTGTACAGGGGCAGACCAGGAATCTGAGAAAATGGAGCTGTTTTTGTCCATCGTGATGGATGAAGAGGAGACGTTGAAGCCGTAAGTGGCACATGGAGGGTTAGGAGGCACTTGTGTATGGAGTGGTCCTCCACAGCCACATGACAGCTACATGTGGGGCATCTAGCCCGCCCACATATAGATGCAGCAATATTTAAAGTGACTATGTCCGAAGGTTTGGACTCAAAATTCAATCTTGGAATTGGTTCAGGATGTTGCCCAAGATCATACTGCCCTTCCTGTAATTATTTCAATCATACCTATCACCTATTATTTTCCTCAAAATTGATCATATTGGCCAATCAGGTGGTATAAAGGCCATCAGGCTTTTGTTCTCTTCATTGAAAATACAGGTTAGAGGTCCATGGATGGGCCCCATGACACCCTCTTTCAAGTTGCCATGGATAACATTTGAATGTCCCCCATCTCCTTATTCCTATACTTTTAAATCTATGCAATCTCTTTAGGTAGGATTTAGTATTTGGTAAACATCGAATATAGCAAATTTAACTGCATAGTGCATTCATAAATGCATTATCCCCATGATGCCTAAATGCAGCACTGTCGGCCTTATACTATGGGGTGCCGTTGGTTCCTAAAATCCAGAATTGGACTTAAGTCTAATTAATTGTACATATGTAAAATTCAATTTCACTTATGTCTAATTCCCCACTACATAATGAGAATTCAATTTAACTTATGTGAATTAGAATTATACATATGTACAAAACAGCAGCACACAAGTTAAATAGTACATATGTGTAATTAAATTTCACATATCAAGAACTCAATTGTACATATCATCATTTCTACTCACATATTGCCAATACTCCAATTTACATAAGTGAAAATAAATTGTAGATATCTGTAATTCTATTCCCATTATGTAGTCTCAAATTGTACATATGTGGAATTGAATTTTACATATGTACAATTTGAATTAGACTTATGTACAACTTCAATTAGACTTATGTACAATTAGAACTAAACATATGTACAATTCGAATTACACTTATGTTCAATTCCACATATGTACAAATAGAATTACACTTATGTACAATTGGAATTAGACTTATGTACAATTAGAATTAGACATATCATCAATTAGAATTAAACATATCACTAATTTGAATTCTTATTATGTACCGGTACATAATGCTAATTCAAATTTGGACTTATGTACAATTCATTTGGACATATCATTAATTCATTTGGACTTATGTACAATTAGAATTAGACATATCATCAATTCGAATTAAACATATCACTAATTTGAATTCTTGTTATGTACCGGTACATAATGCTAATTCAAATTTGGACTTATGTACAATTCATTTGGACATATCATTAATTCATTTGGACTTATGTACAATTAGAATTAGACATATCATCAATTCGAATTAAACATATCACTAATTTGAATTCTTATTATGTACCGGTACATAATGCTAATTCAAATTTGGACTTATGTACAATTCATTTGGACATATCATTAATTCATTTGGACTTACGTACAATTAGAATTAGACATATCATCAATTCGAATTAAACATATCACTAATTTGAATTCTTATTATGTACCGGTACATAATGCCAATTCGAATTACACTTAAGTACAATTAATTTCGACATATCATTAATTCAATTGGACTTATGTACAATTAGAATTAGACATATCATCAATTCGAATTAAACATGTCACTAATTCGAATTCTTATTATGTACCGGTACATAATGCTAATTCAAATTTCACTTAAGTACAATTCATTTGGACATATCATTAATTCATTTGGACTTATGTACAATTAGAATTAGACATATCATCAATTCGAATTAAACATATCACTAATTCGAATTCTTATTATGTACCGGTACATAATAAGAATTCGAATTTCACTTAAGTACAATTAATTTGGACATATCATTAATTCATTTGGACTTATGTACAATTAGAATTAGACATATCATCAATTCGAATTAAACATATCACTAATTCAAATTCTTATTACTTAGTACATAAGTGAAATTTGAATAAGCATTATGTGCAGGTACATAATGAAGATAAGAATTAATGATATGTGTAATTTGAATCAATGATATGTGTAATTAGAATTAATGATATGTGTAATTTGAATTAATGATATGTTTAAATAGAATTACACATAAGTCTAATTCGAATTGTACATAAGTCTAATTCAAATTGTACATATGTAGAATTGTACATAAGTCTAATTCCAATTGTACTTAAGTCTAATTCAAATTGTACATATGTGAAATTCAAATTAAACATATCTATAATTCAAATTTTACATATGTAGAATTGAATTATACATGTGTACAAATGAATTCCCGATATGTGAGGCTGAATTGCACATATGTACAATTATATTTGTGATATGTAAAATTCTTCTATTAGTATTATGTTCAAAATTGTTCATTATGTATGGCCGAATAAAACATATGTGCAATTGATTTGTTGATATGTAAAATTATACATAATGCTTTTTTAATTTTACATATGTTCAATTGAATTCTACATATGTGTAATTGAATTCTACATATGTGTAATTCAATTAGACATATGTGTAAATGCAAAAGTCATATTGCTAATTGAATTGTACTTAAGTAAAATTAATTGGACTTAAGTGTAATTAATTAGACATATGTCTAATTTAATTAAACATATGTCTAATTCGAATTAGACATATGTCTAATTAATTGGACTTAAGTCCAATTCTGGATTTTAGGAACCAACGGCACCCCATATTATGCTAGGGCTGATACACTCCCAAAAGGCCAGCATCATGCCCCAGGGGAGTGTTAGTGAGTTACTTGCCAGCGCTGCATTCTTTATTAACCTACATTTCCGGCCCATATTACATTGATATATTGCTTGGTCACTTTTATAAGCCATCTTAATGGGAGACCTTCCCGGGTGATCATCTCAGATTTACTCCTACGTTGGTAAAAAGAGAGATCAACAAGCATCATCTGTTAATATGACCTGCGAATTCTGAGCGGTTCTCTAGATCTGGCTCACGATGTGCATAGTTTGTTGGTGGGAGGCGGGGGGAGGATGAGACTGTCGATGGGAGTCATTAGAGCTGGTTCATTTTCAGAAGTCTATTATAGAATATGAAAACGTTGGCAAGTGGATACCCACAACCGTACCAACTAATGCCTCTCCATAATTATGGACATTGTCATTGGTTGACTAGAGAGACTGACCCAGATGTAACACTTGCAATACGATGATATTCAGAACAAAAAAAAACGACTGTCTTTGTTAAGTGCAATGGGTGAAACATGCCATCCTAAGGAGCTGGTACACTCCCGGAGGGTCGGCATGATGCACCAACCCTGCTAACAGAGATATAATCAGAACGAGGCTAGGGGCGGCAGGCGCCATCTTAATGCAACTCTCCTGTACCGGAGGTGTGTAATCTGGGTCACGTGACGCCAAGCAAATATCACCCAGATAAAAGGTACACACCGTGGGAGGTTGGGGAAAATAGGGGGGGGGGGGGGGGTCTGGGAGGTGAGTGAGGAGGGGCAGTTTAGGTGGCTACGGTAGATTTTTTCTAATTCGAAATCCTACTTAAATGTGTTCTAAGTAGTGTAAGAGTCCCAATATAAGAGCCCTGAAAGGAGGTCTCGTGGGGAACAGCCACTACATGGTCTTTTATGGTGGATCTTCAATTGGTAGAATAAAATCGTTCATTATTCAATTCTTAAACTGCCAATACAATGGGCAATAATTAACACCACCTTTTAGCAAAATGATAGGGAATCAGAGTGAATGGGATAGGTAGGAAGGAAAGTGTGATCTTGGTTCAAACCATGGATCACCTTTAAGGAGATTGCATTTAGAGAAGAGAAAGAAGGGGGCTGGATGTGCACTGTTTTAAATGTAACTACACAGATAATCTAAATTCCCTGTAGTTGCTATCCCAGGTTGGTCATATATCACCAAGGCTAAGTCACTAAGGTGAGTTGGGCAGTACTAACAAATCTGACAGTAGTAACTACCCCAGTTATGACTAACTTGGTTAGGCACTATAGTGACATAAATTGGTCGTATAGAGAGCCAAGGAAAAAAGTGTATGCACTATGGAAGCATCTTCTACCCGGAATGGCCAGGAGAGTGGCCTACTTGTTAGGTAAGACCTTGAATGTCAATTGCTTGAAATGAGTGAGATGAACTTGAGTCACCCCAAAAAAAAAACCTTCAAGAACTCTTTTTTATCATTTTTTATCAAATTTCTCAAAATGAATATTTTTGTTGTTGTCAACATCCAAAATCGGTGCTGTCAGTGTCATCTGTTGCTGCTAACAGCTATGTTTTTTGATAAAGTTGGTAGTTGACAGCACCAATTATCGATGTTGACAGCAAAAGATTTGTGTTTTTGAGAAATTGCTTAAACAATGCAAAATGTAAAAAAGAAACATTTTATGTGGGTCGATTTCTTTTTGTTGACCCTTGTCGGCTTCCGTAGGTGTGGATCCCAACTTTATCTATACCATGCTTTCCTTATGATTGGGTAGCAGTGAAAGGCACACTTGGAAGGCTGTACAGAACTTCTGAGGAAAAGAAGCAAGGCAAGCAGATTGTGAAAAAAACTAGAGGACATTAAAGGGAACCATAATACCATATAACTCGGTAGATGGCACCATTTACTTCCACGTGACCTCCTCCACTTCCAGTCAGCCAGGGTTAGGGCTCACGGCGTACCACCTATTTCCTGGAAGTCTACATTTAGTGAGTGTCTGTCTCTAACTGGCCCTCTACAGCATGATATATACGAGAAGGAGCTATCATATTAGTTGAGTAGGAAACAGGGGTTCCCATGCACCCGAACAGTTCATTTTTTTAACCAACTTTTTTTCAATCCTGAATATGTCTATTTTAACTTTTTTGATGTTCCCAGCTGGAAATATTGTCCCATCACATTTTTCTGGCGGCCATCTTGGATTTCTGATGACATTTTTGAGATCAGGAGAAAAATCACATTTTCCTCCATAATTTCCAAACCATTGGAGCTACATTCATGATTTTTTGCACAGAAGACTAAAAAATGAGGATTCTTTCTACCAAATAAAGGAAAATGACCTTGACCAAGGTCAAGGTCACTAAATTTGACCTTGAATATGAAAAAATCACCAAATTACAGGATATGACTATTTTTCAACTCCTATTAAGAAGCCAAAAAAGGTAATTTTCTGCATATTAGGAGTTGTCATCTTAGAACACATCAGTATCATACAACTTAGTTGATAGGAGGTGAAATTAAAATATTCGTTGCCATGGTAACCAGGTATTTCCAAATTTGACCTGGAATTTTTGAGATCAAGAAAAAATCACATTTTCCTCCATAATTTCCAAACCATTGGAGCTACATTCATGATTTTCACACAGATAACTACTAAATGAGGCCTCATTCTACCAAATAAAGGAATATGACCTTGGCCAAGGTCAAGGTCACTAAATTTGACCTTGAATATGAAAAAATCATCAAATTACAGGATATGACTATTTTTCAACTCCTCCTAAGAAGCCAAAAAAGGTAATTTTGTGCAGATTAGGAGTTGTGATCCTAGAACACATCAGTATTATGCAACTAAGTTGATGGGAGGTGAAATTGGAATTTCCGTTGCCATGGTAACCAAGTATTTCCAAATTTGACCTGATTTTACAGATTAGCCTTAGTGATAAAGCTTTTGGGCCCTGGCATGCTAGCCCTTCATGTTATATGGAACCTTTTAAGCATAGATGTTCAGATCATTTGTATCCATGAAAACGCCAAATGCATATGACCTTGAGGTCAAGGTCAAGGTCACTGATTTGACCTTGAAATTTCAAAAAGTCACCAAATTAAAGCATTTTACCATATTGTCATGCCTCTCAACAAGCAAAAACAGTAATCATGTGCATTTTAAGGGCTTAATACTTAAATCACATCAGTACCATACAACTTAGTCCATAAGAGGTAGATGGCCTGTTGCCATGGTAACCATCCAGTTCCTATTTTCATTTACTGTACAAATTAGCCTAAGTGAGATGGATTTTAGGTTCTGACATGCCAGCACTTCATGTTATAATTATGAAACGTTTTGATCATAGACGCTCATCTAATTAGTATCCATGAAAATGTCATATGCATATGACCCTGAGATCAAGGTCAAGCTCACTGATTTGACCTTGAGAATTCAAAATGACACGAAATTTCAGCATATGGCCCTTATTCTCATGGTTTATCTTGTAAAAGAAGAGACATATAACTATCTCAGAGACCGTATAAAGGTGAAGACCAGCATTCCACAAGGTCATCCAGAGTAAAATGACTAATGCCAGACCAGATGTTCCACAGTCCAGGATTTCCAAAACTGAAAGACTCTTTCAAATATCCAACTAGTCCTAAAGTACACATATTATTATTTTTTCAACTTACAACATCGTGTGTTGGTATGTTTGTAGGCTAGGAGACATAAATAAATGGCCTTTTCTTGCTTCCATAAAGCATGTACGCACCCAGGGGGGGTGGGCGGGGGTTATGGTAAATGAATACAAAAGCGTACATGAAAACAGGGGTGGGGGGGCTTCCTGAGCCATTTTAGCATACTCTTTATGTACGCATTTTAACTTTTTTTGTGAAAGAAATCAGGGCAAACTAAAAGAATTTGTGGATATAATTCTATTATCTGTTCTTATGTCCAATACAGGTAACCTCCTCCCTTCCATAACCATTTTCTACCAATTGTCAACTACCTCCTTAACCATCCATTTCATTTTTTGATCTATTTTACCAATCAGCCTAAGTGACAAAGTTTATGTGATCTGCATGCTGGCACTTTATGTTACATGTATATGGACCTTCTTCAGCAGAGATATTAATCCAATCAGTATCTATGAAAATGCCATAAGCATATGACCTTGAGACCAGGTCAAGGTCAATGTAAACAGATTCAAAAAGTCGTCGAATTACAGCAAATCCCACCATAGTCTCCCCATGTCCATTACATGTCACCTTGTCATGTCCACCACCACCACCTCCTCACATCCATTACCACCTCCTCACATCCACTACCATCTCTTCAAGTGCACTACTATATCCTCAGGTCCACCATCTATCATACCTTCAAATGTACAGCAGGGGAGAAAGTGCCTGTTCTCAAAAATTCTTTCATTAAAGAAATGCAATTTAGAGTCTGCCCCACCTAAGTCCTAAGATGCTGGATGTAGGTTTGGACGTATAACACGTAGCGACATATGACATATGACAGGCAAAAACTGACAGGCTGGTGGATGTATTGCAGGCTTGTGGGTGTTTGCAAAAACTTTTTGGATGCAAAACGACACAAGTTCCAAAATGCATAAACAGGAACAGATTATTTATAGCCATAGGCTAGGGCAAACTAAAACAGTTTAAAAATATTATTCAAACTGTCTTCATCTAGTACATAGGGCCTGCCTAAAATACAGGGTTTTTTTGCAAAACGACATAAACCCACCTCACCAGACAATGTGTTTGTGTATGGCTCTTAGTTCCTGCATGTATAATATCTAAAATGCCATTATCATATATGGCTCTAAGTAGTTTTTCCCTGTTTTTTATTTTGGCCCTTATGTCGTTTTACATCCAAACTCTTCAGATGTTAATAAAAACCCATATACAGTAAAACTTCATCATTACAAACTCTGTTATAGAGAATTTTGTTTATAACGAACATATTTGCAAGGATCTGATTTCCTCCTGTACATCTCTATAGTAAGAAACCTTCTTTAGAACAAAGGACTGCTGTTATAAATTTGTTTATAATGAAGTATAATTCAGGTTACTGAGGGGACTTCTGCCATTTGAAGTCCGACTACCGTACAGCTGAGTGAGGGGATATCTGCCACTCTCACCTCTGACCACTGGACAGGTGTGTGAGGGCGCCTCTGCCACTCTCACCTCCAACCACTGGACAGATGAGTGAGGGGACCTCTGTCCCTCCCCACCCTGATCACTGGATAGGGGTGTGAGGGGCCCTTTGCCACTCCCAACCACTAGACAGGTGTGTGAGGGGACCTCTGTCCCTCCCCACTCCGACCACTGGACAGGTGTGTGAGGGGGTCTCTGTTCTTTGAACTCCAACCACTGGACAAGTGAGTGAGGGGACCTCTGTCCCTCCCCACCCCGGCCACTTGGCAGGTGTGTGAGGGGACCTCTTTCCCTCCCACCCTGACCACTAGACAGGTGAGTGAGGGGTCTCTGTTCTTTGAACTCTGACCACTGGGCAGGGAAGCGGCCCTTGATGGGGGATGTCCACAATGTCAATAGTTTTACTAAAGGATGTTGATGATTAGGCCCCCAGCAACAAAACTTTGAAATATTTAGAACTGAAATGGTGCATTCCAATGCATTTTTAAAGCCTGAGCTCTAGGCACTGCCTGCAAAGAACACAAGGGGGCTTAGGGAGCACACTGCAAGAAAATGTTGAATGTCTAGACTTGAAATAGTGCATACTAATACAATAACCAATAATATTTGTCATGCCCCTAAAGGCCATGTCACCATGTCGGCTTCAGAAATGGCCATGTCATATTAAGGGGTCTATGACAGTAGGTTAGTGAGGGCACTTCTGCCACCCACCTCCGACCACTGTGCAACCTTTCCTGCATCCTCCCAACCCCCACCACCTTACTGTATATACAGAGATAAACAGGTTATTACAAGGACAGTTATAGGAAGCCGGGACTTCCCTCTTAACAAGGGATTTTGTTTGACAATGCGATGATTTCATGATTGACACCCTCCTATGAGGTGTGCCTAGTGTGAGGGCTTCTCTATGAGGTGTGCCTAGTGTGAGGGCCTCCCTATGACCTATTCTTAGTCTGAGGGCATCCCTCTGGAATGTGGAGGCACCTCTCTAGTCTGAGGTTTTTCTCTCTCTGTAAGAGCTAGTATCCCCCTATGCCCACCAACAGTACTCTTTCTACATGGGGTTGGCATTAATTATCGATACATAGACAAATGTTCACGATTTTTAGTCTGTTGACTGGGTTATTTCACGAGTTGAAGTTGGGGCCGTATTTCACGAGGCCATAGGCCGAGTGAAATGCGGCACCAACTTCAACAAGTGAAATAACCCAGTCAACAGACCTAAATGAGTGAACCTATGTGTTTATTTTTTACCCTTTTTCGATTCAAATTAAATTACCATAGTAATTTAGTGCCTAAATCAGCTTAAATAGCTTTTTTTCCACGCCGTTCAAATGTAAACAAATTGCCATTTTGATGACGTCACAGGGTTGTGAAATACGGCCATGGGTTATTTCACGGGGGGTGTTAAATACAACTGTATTCCATAAAAAATAAAGTTTCGTGTTAGTTTTATGGAGTAGAATAACATTAATTTCCCTTAAAAATGTGTGGATTTAATTTCTAAATGTAAGATTTACTTTGTTATAACCAATTTCAGACCAACAGTACTTTCTTATAACCAATTTTCTTTACGATAGAAAAGAATGGGTAAAAATTGGGAACAAGCAAATTAGTTTGTTGTAACTAAAACTTGTTATAATAGGGAGTTCCCTGTAACCAAGTTTACTGTATTACCCGCACCTAGAATTTGAGGATATTGCATATTACCTGCACTGGAGGTTTTACTCACTTATAAATGCCTAGTCACCATGGCAACGGATATTTTAATTTCACCTCATATAAACTTAGTATGATACTGATATGCACGAAATTAACTTTTTTGGCTTCTTAATAGGAGTTGAAACACAGTCATATCCTGTAATTTGGTGAATTTTTCATATTCAAGGTCAAATTTAGTGACCTTGACCTTGGCCAGGGTCATTTTCCTTTATTTGATAGAAAGAAGCCTCATTTATTAGTTATCTGTGCGGAAATCATGAATGTAGCTTCAAGGGTTTGGCAATTATTTAGGAAAATGTGATTTTTCTCTTGATCTCAAAAATTTCATCAGAAATCCAAGATGGCCGCCAGAAAAATGTGATGGGACAATATTTCACACTGGGAACATCGAAAAAATTTAAATAGACATATTCAGCATTGAAAAAAAGTTGGTTAAAAAAATGTACCGTTCTGGTGCACGGGAACCCCCGTCTCCTACTAGACTATATCGCATGATTTATTGTAACGGATTCTTTAATTCAATTAAAATGCAGAAACCCTCCACAGACATGTAAATTATACTCATTCACCACACAGCCAGTTTAGATAAGACAAATAAATGACACAAACGGTGACTATACACTGGGCAATATGTGAACCTACACTGGCACTCTGTGCTGTAGGTGTAATGGGAGACAAGTGGCTTCCCAAGTGGCTTCCACAAGGACGGTCTTACTGGTCTGTCAGCTGCAATGGTCCTTATAACCCTTTAAGGGCGGCAGTGTGCTTTAATGGGATGCACCCGTTGTCAGCATGATACATGGAGGCACTCCTGGTGCATGACTCGCCATGTAGCGCTGCATTGGAACATCATGCCGACCCTATAGAGTTGATACACTCCTGACGGTCGGCATGATGGATGAATGCAGCCATGGAAGCCTGTGGTGGATACAAAACAAGTCATCCAAACTGACATTTCATGAGACGCTACTACTGATAATTATCGAAATAGGACCTAGTCTCGGACTATAGGACCAAGCCCTCAACAATAGGATGTGGACTGTCAGCCCTTGGTGAATCCGACCCATTATGAAGGCAGCCTCATCGGCCTCAAGTCAGCGGCTGCACGTGTCTAAAAATGGTGCAAGAGTGGCTTCAAGGTGGCTTCAGGAGTGGTTTTAGGAGTGGCTTCCGGAGTAGCTTTAGGGTTCGGCTTCATGAGGGGCTTCAGGAGTGGCTTCAAGAGTGGCTTCAAGAGTGGCCTCAGGAGTGGCTTCAGGAGTCGCTTCAGGAGTGGTTTTAGGAGTGGCTTTCGGGGTGGCTTTCAGGGCTGCTTCAGGCGTGGCTTCAGAGGTGGCTTCAGGAACGGCTTTATGAGAGGTTTCAGGAGTTGTTTCAGGGGTGGTTTCACGAGTAGTTTTAGGAGTGGCTTCAGGGCCATGCTTCAAGAGTTGCTTCAGGAGGAGTTGATTCTCCTACAGTGAGTGGAATGAGTGTAGTATTTGGAGTACCACACACACGGAACTACTGCCCGACTCTCAGGTGAGGGTGGTTTTAGCGACGATGACGCTGACTTTTCTGAGGGTGCACCGCCTCAGGGGACGGCTTTATTCACTACGGATGCTACGATGCAAGGCAGTAGTGTAGGAACCCAGGCCTTAACCTATATATTAATTTATTTTTAAATAATTTCTACATTGGTTATTTAGCATGCAGTCATCGATACAAGTAGGGGTTGTTGAAATTGACAGGTCATTCAAGGGAATCTTTCTGAAAGGATTTCCCACCTTTTCTAATTTCTTTTTACTGTGTTCCTCTGTGTTTAGGGCAACATCTTGAGATTACACAGTTGAGTATGATGAGTCA
Source organism: Harmothoe impar (assembly GCA_947462335.1). Taxonomy (NCBI): domain Eukaryota; kingdom Metazoa; phylum Annelida; class Polychaeta; order Phyllodocida; family Polynoidae; genus Harmothoe; species Harmothoe impar. The sequence continues at coordinate 66,543,467 of OX381710.1, read as the reverse complement.
GACATCAATACCTTTTCATTGGATCAACATAGTGTCGGAAATCAAAACAAGACAGATGTTGGGGAAACACCGCTGATGGACCAGCCACCTGGTGGTACTGATGTGAACTAAGACTCACCAGCTGCTAGGCCTCCAGACAGGTGATGGAGAACTACACGTTATTCAATGTCAGCACAGTGCTTCAATCATGAATGTGATGTGTTCTTTGTCGCCATGAATATATGCAGCCCAGGCAAATAAACTAGCCGGAGCCGCATACATGCATCATGACGACCCGTGAGCTTGAAACACTCCCGGAATGTCAGCACCATGATGCTTGAATGCAGCCCTCGCGAAAATCATTATAGTAGACTCACATGTAGACTCACATGGAATGTAAATGTACATTCATACACCATGCTGACCGCGGGCATATGAGACTAAAGTAATGTATATTTGGGATATTTTATTTAAAAAAGTTTCAGTTATCATAATCCTCATTTAGGTATGCCAAGTTATATGATAGGTCCAAGGAAATGCATGGCATTTATGCTGTCTGTCTGTCTGTATCTCCCCTAGTTCCAACTCTCGTACTCTCCCTCTTCCATCACTCCTTTCTCCCTCTCCATATCTGCTATATGTTATACTTATATTGTAGGCCCCTATTCGTTTTCTCAGCTCTTCCTCCTCTTAATCCAACATATGTCTTTATTTCTCCGACATCCCCACCTAGGTTCCTGCCCGTCCCTTGGTGTTTGTAAACCCCACACAGACACGCACGTGCTGCCTCTGCCGGGCGTGAAATGACGTCACGTCGTGGCACGTGTCTCTAAGCACGTGCTGTCTGGTTACCATGGCAACTATAATAACAACAAGGCCCCTTCCACCTGAACGGGTCCACCTGTGTGGGGGCTGTGCAGTACAATGTATATGGGTGTGTCTTATTGCATTATGCGCAGTATAGGCCTATGGGTGTTTTTTTAACTACATGGGGGGGGGGGGGTGGACTTTTGGGGGGTCAACATTATTGACCCTCTCCAGGGGGATGAGGGCAGAAAATGTCCCTCCTTTTCAGCAAAAACAATCCAGCGCAAAACAGAACAGGGAGGGGCGGGGGGGGGGGGGCATGTCGATTTTGACCAACACTTAAAAGGTGAAACCTAAAAGATACCTAAAAGGTAAAGCCGAAAAAATGCCCATTCTTTCAGTTTCCAGAACTATGAGAGAGAACGTATCCCTCTTCTTTCTAAATGTACTTCTGTATTGTTATGTCTTGTAAGATGGCAGTGTGGCAGGATGTTACCCGGATGTTGGTGTAGTGTGCTGCGTGAGTCAGCAGTATAACGTCTGCCACTGGTCATCTACCCTGCCATCACTACAGCACCGTTAGACCGACGCCACCACACTTCTCAACGGATCATCCACATGTTTTCTCTCGGGGATCCGCCATTTGCGCAGTGAAAATATTGTTTTGTGCATCAGTGGGATCAGTGTACTCCTTGTACAAAAGAAAACACAAACAAGTCCCCCTGCATCTGCTGAAGAAACTCCACAGTTTGGCATGCATGGTGCAGCTAAATATGGGGGTGCAGAGGGGTCCCCCCTCAGGTCGGAAAGTCGCCGAAATTAAAGGCCCAAAGTCGCAAAGTCGCTTTTTTAGACCAATTTTACTATAGCCGAATTTGTCCAAAAGTCGCCAGGTCGCTTAAAGTATTGCACCAGGTCGAAAAGTCGCCTGGAAAACAGGCCAAGTCGCCAGGTCGCGGAAAACCCCTCTGCAGTCACAAATATGTTTACATATAATTAGCCTTATGGGGTGTAGGCTGTATAGATATACCAAAGGTTCCATCAATCACCCCTATTATCGCCACACTAACTTCCGTAACCTTTACTACCTCCACCTAAACAAACCTGCGTCCTTCCCAAGGTCACGGTCAAGGTCAGGGCACTCGGGTCATCCAAGGGTGATGGGCGGAAGTGGAATGTTTACAGACAGGAAGTGCACAACAGTGTGCATTCTGGGAATATTCCAGACAGCATTACCTAGCATTCTGTAGTGTTTAGGGCGGAGCCGGATATGATTTATGTCCAGACTTATGACAGCTTCTTTACCATATATCAATATCATATCTCACAAAGGGGCATTTGTATATTGTCTGTTTGGAGAGGGCTGGTCGGAGGTGAGCTCGTTTGAGGCAAAGATTCTGAGTTGTAGTTGGGGAGCAATTGCGTTTTTAGTGTTTCAGTCACTAAGTTCTATTATGTATGTGTTTTTTTGTGGGTCTTTTTGGGGTTGTTGTTTTTTTTTTGGGGGGGGGGGGGGGGGTTGGGGGGGGAAGGGGGTGGGGGTGGGGAGGGGGGAGATGGCGTTGGATCTTTAGTACAAATGACTGTGTACATCCCCTCCCCTAGAGAGGTTAGTGAGTATCCATTGCAGATTACGAATTCCGATGATATAGATAAGTAGTTCATCCACATCCAAATGATTGTAGTGGAGTTTTTCTTGAAAGGAAAGTTTTAAAATCTTTTTGAGGATGTGAGGGGGATGATGTTCTAGGGACATAAGCATTGTCATCTTCATTATTCCTCACCAGTGACATTCTTTTGTGATGAAGCCCTTCCAGTAAATATTAACGTATCTTTAGACCTCTTTCTTACTTGCTTACTTTCTCGTTGAATTCAGTATACCCGCATGATCCATGATCAGTAAATAGTCAACACTATTAAAAACAATCACGAAGGGCTGTGCACCGAAATGACTTCTACGCACATCCTGAGATGCCCCATTTATGTACCTTATCAGTACAGCAGAGTGCAGATAGTGCTACTTGACTTTTTATATAACATTAGCTGTTGCTGTTAGCCCTTTAAAGCCCACATACTCATTTAATGCACCATGCCCCCTTGTCATCATTACGCTTGAGTGTAGAACCGGTGAGTAGGCCTACATGTAACTGACCAGTGGTGGACATTCATACGTCATACCAACACCACAGGGTGATATACTCTGTATTGCTGCATTATGACACCAAACTAGCATGACGATTTGTGGCATTATGCTGTCACTACATGGTTAGAGCTACAGTTACTGGGACATGTACACACTTACAGGGTGCTGTAGTGTCTACGTACGTCATATCAGACTCGACCATGGACAGGTGCACAGCCCTCCTCCTCCTCACAGTAATAGCAGCCTGCGTGGGGCATTCCTTAGTAAGTACTCAACAATATCCTACCCAGGCCATTTCTTTTGTTCTCTCAGACTTTGGTATATATATATATATATATATATATATATATATATATATATATATATATATATATATATATATATATATAAATGGCCTAATATCCACACACTCAAAGGCCTGAAGAAACATCAATATGGGAGCTTTGTAGAATGCATTCGTGTGTAATCAATGATGTTACGATATGGTAATTGATATTGGAAATGGTTAGAACAGTGGCATGTGTAAAAAAAAGTTTATAATAATGTAATCATATGACAGACATACTATCTGACTGTACGATAGCTATGCATAGAAACATACTGATAGATTAACAGGATAAAGTAGGAGTGAGATGGACATCCGTGGGGAATCAGCAGACAAAGAGAGAGCTATAGACATATATATAGAGAGAGATAGAGAGAGGAGGATAGGGAAAGAGTAAGAAAGACAGGGGGAGGGAGAGAGAGAGGGAGAGAAATAGAAAAAGAGGCAGTGAGAGAGAGAGGGAGAGAGATAGATAGAGAGAGAGAGAGAGAGAGAGAGAGAGAGAGAGAGGCCTACTATTGTATAAGGATCTGTTTTATACATTCTTTTGTGATGAATCCCTTTATTAAACTGTTACCGTATATTCTTAATATGTGCATTTTCTCTGACATTAGTATCTGAATCCTAACAAACATAATGCTCCATGTACCTTCGTGTGTGGCACATCACGGGGGGTACTCAGATCTGAAATGACTACCCACCTGAAAACGCCTAACGGAAGCGGTAGCAGTGCACCTCAAAATTAGGGGGCGGTGACTCCGAACCCTAAAAGGTGGGGGTGGTTACTCTATAGGAGGGGGCAGTAATTGGGTGTCAGTATAGGTTTAAATGTTAACATATTAAGGAAAAACTATTATTCATATCTACAGAGAGAAACGGTAAAGGATACTGTTCTCGTTCAAGCGCTACCACAAAGTGAGCAAATTTGCTCTGTGCATCCACTGAGGTAAACTATAGCAACAGGGCATTAGCCAATCAGATGGCAGGGCCTCGTTCTGGATGCTGGCTCTCAACCAATCACAGTGAAGCATGTTGAATCATGTCTGGAGAGTGATAGTTGATAGTGATAGTGTCTCATAAGGCACGAGTCTGAGTACAATTATTTCATGATATAATGATTAATGATTGTACTGTGTAGGTTAGTGGCAGGAAAAATAGATAAATAACCCTTAAAAAGAAAGGATTAAGAATATTAATATTATCTGTGATTATTTATCCCTGGGGGAGTATCTGTTGTATTTAATTGTAGAAAAATGCTAGTTTACATGGCAAAGGATTAGGTGTTGTTTGTATATCTCGGATTACCGTTGTTTAATTTTCGTGGGTAAAAAAAAAACCCAAACACATGATTGTTTTGGGGTGATGGTCACCCTGGGGGTGGAGTGCCCTGAGGGGGGGCTTATTGTTGACCTTTAAGGGGTTGGCCTTACTGATATACATTGGCAGTGGTGTAATGGTGGTAGGACATTGTCCGCACAGACATAGGTCTGTGTAATTCCCAAGATGCATTGACGGGCAGGGCTTATATGACTGGTTTGTGTCTAGGGGACGGTTTCTTTAGCCCAGATGGTCATGCAATAGCTTAATCTATGAGATTAAGTCCCTTTGGAGTGATGGAGCAAAGTCTGTGCATCCATCTTTTCTCCTCTTGGTTCCTTTCGGCCTGCCCCTCGGGTGAGTGGGGGGAGTGCTTAATGAAGCTTAAAATGCTTATTATAGGGCCTTTTGACCAGCGAGAGTCTGGTTCGATTTCACTTAGACAGGACTTATAATGGCGGGACACCGTGGTGTCTGTTCCCAAAGGGGAATTTATATCAAAACGATGCCCCTTCATCCTTTCTATGAGTGCACGCTCCGTTTGGCCTACATACTGCTGATTGCATTTGCTGCAAGTCAAGGCATATATGAGGTTGGCTGTTTGGCAGTTCACATTTAACAAAGTGCGATATTTCTTGCCAGTTACGTGGGAGGTGATGTGACCACTGTGGTCGATCTTGGGGCAGTAATTGCACCCTAATCGATTATTTTGCATTTTGCATGGGAAACGTAAAGTGTGTGGTTGTGTGGCCTTTTTAGGTTGAGTGCTAGTAGAGGCTCTAACTAGCTCATCGTTTAATGATTTATTCTTACGTTTCCCGAAAATTAGTTTTGCATCATGATATACCCGGGTAAGTTTGGATTTTAGCAGCTGATCCCAGTTTAGTTTTATAATTGATTGTATTGGGGGATTGGCTGGGTTGTGTGTGATGATGCAATAGAAAGCCTTTTCTTTATCGGTTGGTTTTTCTTTGACCTTTAGCAGGTCGGATCTATGTCGTGTTTCAGCTTTTATTATAGCTTTGAATACTAAGTCTTTTGGGTACCCCCTGCGTAGGAAGTGTGTGCATAGCATTCGGGCATTGCGTCTAAATTCAGAGACACTGGAGCATGTACGTCGTACACGTAGGAATTGAGAATAGGGGATTCCCTTTAGTACATGCCTTGGGTGTTCTGAGGAGTAGAGTAGATAGTTGTGGCTATCAGTTGGTTTACAATATAGGGTGGTGCTCAGTGCACCATTTGGACAAGTTAGGACCTTCACATCCAGAAAGTTGGATTCAGTGTAGGAACACTCTAGAGTGAACTTTATGGTCTCGTGACATGCATTCAGATGTCTTACAAATTTGTGCAACTCTTCAGGGCCACGGGGCCAGACTATAAAGATATCACCGATATACCTGCGCCATCTTAGTGGTTTTAGATGGTATGTATATACATGCAAGTTTTCAAAGTAGCCCATATAAATATTGGCATAAGAAGGGGCATCTTTGGTTCCCATGGCGGTGCCACTGATTTGTAGGAAGTGTTTGTCATCAAAGGTGAAATTGTTGCAGGTTAGAACTAGCTTAAGCAGTTCACAAAGGGAATAATTAGTGGGGTTTTCATTTGGATGTCTATTAATTGACAGTGTTCTCGCTACGGCTTTTATGCCTTCCTTGGTTGGGATGTTAGTGTTTAGACTGGTGACATCCAGAGTGGCTAGGATGGCACCTTCGGGGACCTCTATATCTTTTAGTTGATTTAAGAAGTCAGTGCTGTCTCTTAAGTAGGAAGGTAGTTTAGAGACTAGGGGTTGTAGAAAGTAATCGACCAGTTGGGAAATTCTTTCAGTGGGGCAGCCGTTTGCGGAGACTATGGGTCTGCCTGGAGGTGGGATTATGTTTTTGTGGATTTTAGGAAGAAGATAGAGATTGGCTGTACGTGGGTCAGGTACTATTAGGTAGTCTGCTACACGGTGGTCAATCTCTCCTGAGGTTAACATGTTCGAGACTTTGTTTTTAACGAGGGTGTGATGGAATTTTGTTAAGTCAAAATCTTGCATCCTATAGAACTTTCTGTCATTAAGTTGTCTTAAACCTTCTTTAATGTAATCAGATCTGTCTTGTATGACTACCGCGGAGCCTTTGTCGGCCTTTTTGATAACAATGTCAGTATTCTTTGCTAGGGACAGTTTAGCCTCTTTTTCCGCGGGTGTGATATTAGAACGATGATAGGTGGTGATAATTTCATTGTCTAATTGTGACTGGTTAAGTAGGCACATGTGTTCCAAAACAGCAGGGCCGGGAGGTTTCCAACTAGAGGGATTCTTGAATTTACGATCAAAGAAAGGAGGTTGGATTCGATGGATGTCAGGGGCTAACTGCTCCTCTCCATCTTTGTCAAATTTAGCCATGGCTATTTCTCTTTTAATACTGAGATGGAATTTGGCGAGGTCCTCAAATAAAACGCCCGGGTCGGGAGGGCCAGGGGTGCATACAAAAGTTAACCCTTTTTGTAGGAGGCTAAATTCTCCATCAGATAACACATGATCAGACAAATTCACAACACCTGAGTGGCAGTTCATAATGTTATTATTCTCTGAATCAGTTGTAGAGTTATTGGTACAATTCTGGTGTAGCTGTAGAGGAGGCAGATATTCAACACAATAAATAGCAAACACATAGAGGAAATCTAAGTCATTGAACAGTTCATCAGTGTAGTCTGCTGAAATGTTGGTCGAAGATAGGTTGGGCCCATTATTGTTTTGAGAGTTAGTTACTGACGGCGCTGTAGTAGGCGTCGTAGCTGATCCAATTCGTCCAGGCTTAGTGCCGGGCTGTTGTTGGGCCCGCTGTTCCTGCCTGACTGGCTGTTGCGACTGCGGGGGTTGTTGTTGTTGTTCTGCGGGGATTGGCCTTGGTTCTGATTCTGGTTCTGGCGCGCCTGCTGTGGACGACGTCGGCCTTGATTGGCTGGTTGTCGGTCTTGGCGTTGGCGTTGGCGGTTTGCTCTCTGGCCGGCTGGGCGAGACCAGCTGGTCGCAAAAACCTGTCCAGTGGGGGCCATTAGTGGACTTCCTTGGTTTCTAGGGCCAGAGGGGGTGCTCGGGTTGGCATTGGGAGAGGCCGGAGTGTTGGTAGCCATTAGGGGGGAGATTTGACTCAAACTGCGGGGGTCTCGGTTAGACAGATTCATCTGTATAATGCCACTGTAACTCTGTTGCTGGGCCGTGGGCTGAGGGACGGAGGGGCTGGCATTGGTGTTAGGGGGGACTGAACCGTATCCAGGTCTCAGTTCTGAAGGAATGCCCGACCAGAGGGCATCTTCAGGATTCTCCTTCAGAGCACTAGCCTCCCCGGCTAGTTTACTGTTTAGCTCGGCGCTTTCGCGTTCTACTAGTTGGCGTGCTAGGGTGTTGGCAGATGCTAGGTCATAGTGACCTGGTTGGCCTTGGGCGATCCTTTGGCGACCATAGGTGTCGCTGACAGCCCTGAAGTAGGAATCACTAGAGATCCGTAATGTGGCGGCGTGGTCATCTAAGATGGATGCCAACGTGTTCAAAGAAGCTGTGGCTTGTATCTTTCTCAAAGAGACCAGCCTTAGGGCAGCCTCTGTGGTGGTAACTATCCCGGTGGGTGGGAGGACACCGGTGGTCCAGCTGGGGAACCTGCCGGCTCTGGCCATATGGCGAAAGAAATCTGCACGGATTCTGGCATTTGCTGAACGTTGATAAATGTTTCTGTAGTGGCGCCAACTATCTAGGGCTTCTGGTAGAATGCGAGTGAAGTAGGCCTGGCGGGCACCAACTGATCCCGTATTAATCGGTGTGTGGTGGGCTGGGATTACTTCAGTGGGAATGGTGGGGATGGTGGGAGTGGCAGTGGGGGTGGTGATGGGCTGGGGGACAGTGACTGGGCGACGTAGGTCGGCTAGGACTGTCGGGTCTAAGTCCTCTGTAGAGAGAGCTCTTGCTAGACCATTTAGGTTGAGAGAGCCTAGGTCTTCATTTGGAGAATCCCTGAGGGATTCTGTGATTGCCTTATGAAGTAGGCTAGCTTGTTGATCCGGGGTCAGGTCCCGGAATTTAGTACCAGGGGTCCCTGTGTTTTCCACCTGTGGCACAAAGGTGGGGTTAGAAAAAGTGGGGGCAACATTGAGTGTGCCGGGGTTGGCCGTCGACGTACTTGGGATCGCCAGCTGATCCTTGTTGGTCGGGGCTGTCACCAAAATGGTGGGATTAGGTGTGGGGGGGTACGTGATGTTCCGGGCTGGCAAGGATTCGTCCAGCACCATTTCCTCCTGGAAAGTAACAGAACGAGCAGTGGTTAGTTCATACTCATCATCCATAGTAAAAGATATATGTAATGGGATCTTTTCTGACGCCGTGGGTGAGTTAAAGTGGGTGATCACAATAGAGGGGCGTCTTTTGGGGGTGGAGGGGGTGGTGAGGACATTGTTAGTTGCAGGGGTTGGGGTTGGGGTGGCTGTCTGTGAGGTAGGCCCCACGGTAGTGGTGGGGGTGGGTCTCAGAAAGCTAGTGATGGTCCTCTGCTGGGTCGGTATTGTGGAGTAATTAGTGGTAAAGGTGCAAATTCCCGCAGTATTGGGTGTTTTGGTTGTAGTAGGGACCACCAGGGTTGATTGTATAGTGGTGTGTGCCTGCCCTGGAGTGGGAGTTGCGGGCGGGAAGAGACCGGGCGTCTTGTTATCCGGTTAGTATTGGCGGGAAGGGCGCGGGACGCTGGCTCGGTGGGCGGGGGAATCCCCTGTGACGTCATTATGCGTAGGGGCGCCTGGTTGAGCGGGTCAGCGTCTGTTCGGTTACACATAGAGGGTTCTACGAGTAATTCGGGGATAGGATCGGTGCCTACAGACTGGAAAGTCGGCTTAGGGGACTGTCCTGTTGTAGAAGGTAAGTTATTATTGCTATTTGTGAGGATATTCGGGTTACTTGCCTCAGTGCGTTCAGTTCCCCACCACTGCGGGTCCTCCGCGCGGCTTGCCACTCCGTGTTGGTATTCGGTGGAAGATGCATCTCTCCAGAATGTTCTTTCTAAGTTCGCTGTAGGCGCCTGAAAGGAGGATTCGGTATTGTGCATTAATCTGGTGTTAGTGCCGGGGATTAAGGTAGGAGTGGGGGGAATGGAGATCAAATCATCGTCAAACAAGCTGTTGTTAGATACAGCGGTCATTGAAGTTGCGGTTGCTAGGTTACGCGCAACGTTGTTGTCAACATCCGGGTAGTCGGGATTGTTTTGATTTTGGTCTTCGCTCGTCGGCGAAGGGCCATTTGGTGTAAAATAATCGTAGAGAGAGCTTTGTTTAGTTAAACCTACCTCAGTATTGGGGTGTTCTCTCGTCGAGTCATTAGTGATATCGATCCCTGCTTGTATGCAGAGTTGTGTGAGCTCACTGCCGCCGGGAGGGGAGGTAGTGTCGCTATTTGTGTCCGTGTCAGGCGGCTGTGATAGTTCAGCGGCAGCGGATTGGGTGGGTGTGGCATTAAAAGTGGCCAAACTCTGATTTAAATCACCTTCAGAGGCAGTATGTCTGTTAGTGGACATAGTGCTTGTAGGGGTATTTAAATTGAAAGGAATAAACTTAAATGGGAATGTCAAAACGAGATGGAACTTTGTGTAAAACAGAGAGAAACGGTAAAGGATACTGTTCTCGTTCAAGCGCTACCACAAAGTGAGCAAATTTGCTCTGTGCATCCACTGAGGTAAACTATAGCAACAGGGCATTAGCCAATCAGATGGCAGGGCCTCGTTCTGGATGCTGGCTCTCAACCAATCACAGTGAAGCATGTTGAATCATGTCTGGAGAGTGATAGTCTTGGGTTGTAGTTAATCTCCAAGCATATATATTGAGGCCAAAGTTACAGATACTTTTGATGACTATTTTAAAGAAATCACAGTGTGTGGTTTCAAGCTTAGTGTCTCATCAGGCGCGAGTCTGAGTACAATTATTTCATGATATAATGATTAATGATTGTACTGTGTAGGTTAGTGGCAGGAAAAATAGATAAATAACCCTTAAAAGGAAAGGATCAAGAATATTAACTTTATCTGTGATTATTTATCCCTAGGGGAGTATCTGTTGTATTTAATTGTAGAAAAATGCTAGTTTACATGCCAAAGGATTAGGTGTTGTTTGTATATCTCGGATTACCGTTGTTTAATTTTCGTGGGTACTGTACTATTTGCATCATATCTACTGTACTATTTGCATCAGGAAATGGTATTGGAGTGGTCCTTGAAATTAAAGGGGCGGTGGCTTATCTGTAAGGAATCAGGGGGCGGTCCACTGCATTTAGAATGGGCGGTGATTTGGCGGCTCCTGTTTTTAGGCACACAATAGTTTGGCAGATGGCAAGTGCCATCATAGAGTGAGTACCACCCCCCCCCTCCCACGAGAACTACAATCCACAGTGTTATCCTTATCTTCAGATGCCCCACTTATCTGTATCATATCAGCAGAGGAGAGGAGGGACTTGACCATTTGTATAAGCTGTAGTAAACATATCAAGTCCTGCATGGATGTTTACTGCCCCTTTGTTGCCATAATGCATGAATGCAGTACCAGTGAGTAATCCTTGTATTATTGCACCATGTCTACTCATGGGACGTGGTAATGCTGTGTTGGATCTACAAATTAACATAACATAAAAACTGTTTAATATAGAGACGCCCCCTTTTGCTATAGATCATTCCGAAAATATGGACGCCCATTTTAGAATTCTGGTACGAATCTACTATACCATTTCATCAGATGTCGCCTTTCAAATTTACAATCATAACGGTCGGCTGGCATGTTAAGCCAGGTTAATTTGAAAAGTATATGTGTCGGATACTGCTTCCTAAAGTCTCTAATGGTTCTACCTTATACACTTCCTTCATGCATTTATGTGATGATAAAGGGCATAATGCATTATAGCACTATGCGGCCCATAAAAGATTACATAGACAGAGCTCCACGATGATCTGTCTGAACAACAGGTTTCTCCACCAGTGGTGGCTTAATGGATCACATCACATGAGGTTGAATCGCATCACATAATCCGCCTCATGTGATGCGATCCAAGGCACAACAAGAGGAGAAACCAGGAGTTCAGACTGATTAGAGTGGGTCTCTTTGTTTGTTTCATGTGATCTATTAATTATTCTTCTTTGTTTGTTTCATGTGATCTATTAATTATTCTTCTTTGTTTGTTTCATGTGATCTATTAATTATTCTTTCAAAATATGCATTAACGATTCGGTTCATGGCTAATTTGATGACGTCACAGAGGGGAAAAAAGCTGTAGAGATAGAGATCCTCTTCTCCATTGGGGTGTCCCTTCCAATACAAAACTATTGTAATATTGTTTCTCCACATGAAATAAAGAAGACAAATGCTAGCACCCATTGATACCGTCTCCGTATTTCATAAGTGAGTTCTGGGGCCAAAGCGGCAGGCTTCGTGGGATATGGCCCCAGCCCCCATGAGTGAAATATGTCAGGCATTTATGTTTATTCTTTTGATTCAAAGTCATTTAATGAAGGAAAGACAACCTTTACTTATCCCATTGCCGTTTAATATGGCCACAATGTATTCAATAGGGGCATTGAATACGGCGGTCCCTATACTAAAGCATAGGAAATCTTGTATTTCAAAAGAGTAAATAGACAAATGCCAATGGCCATTGATACTGTCTCTGATGTATTTCACTTGTGGGGGCTGGGGCAGTATCCCACGAAGCTGAGTGGGATGCACCCGAGCCCCTTCAGGTGAAATACATCAGAGCAGTATCAATGTATTTAGCATTTGTGTTAATAATTTTTTTAAGCCATCTAATGGGGGAAAGACAACCTTTTCTTACCACATTGAATACAGATACATTGTATTCAACAGGGGCATTAAATACGATGGTCCCTATACTAAGAAACTACCAGCAGTGCTCCCGTTTCTCGCCAGACGGCGGGCTATGCATTACATCATATTATCGCCTATTGTCGTTGGGCAGTCGAAGTGCTAAGTCAATGGGGAGTCTCAGTATTTTGGCTCTGAAACATTTAATAATTATTGTACCAACTAACTAGACACATGTACATGATCGGGGAGGTGATTACCATCGAGTGAAGCACATAAAAGTAAAGGAATGGCACTCTAAAAACAGTGTGTTACATTTACACACTTTTCAACACACTTTTCTGAAGCCACTTTTAACACACTTTTTTCTGGTAACACACCACACACTTTTGGCAAAAGTGTGTTGAATCTAAAAAGTGTGTTGGTGTACAAAGCCATGGTATTGAGGAGGTGGGGGTTAAAATAGCTGATCTACACCTTATAGAGTATGTCAGGTGCCGTGGCTGAGTTGTCCAGGTGCTGGCACATGAGTCCTATCCATGCAGGTTCGAATCCCTTGACAATTATTGTTTTTTCAATATTAAGTAATGATTACTTTCTATATGGGTTGAGAGTTAAATAAGTATAGATTTATTTAATTTCTTGTCAGGGCTATTCATGTTCATACTGTGCATATACTGTGTGTATAACTTTTAAAAGCTTCTTATATCTAGGAAAAGTGTTTTTGGAACCGCTCACAATATACAGAAAAGTGGGAATAGAAGTATTGTATCAAAACTGAGTTTGTATTGACAGTCAACAAATCATAGTCAACCACTGTGAACACATCCTAGCTCCTGACCCCGGCGAAACTGACACACCTGATAACCAACTGGTGACTGTGGCGCAATGTGCCATGACCGTACCACTGTCAGATAGCGTGGGATGGCTGCTCTCACAACCTTTTCTCAGAGTCTCCAGTTGTCCATTGTAGCCTTTTCCCCTCCCGGCTAGGACCACCTTCGTCAACACTGATATCTGCTATCTCTTTACCAGTCGCAAGTGTATTATGCTTCTACGGGTTGAAGCGGATCAGTGCAAGTCTCATGGGAGACCAGGACACTGAAGGTTCACTGCAGTCTGTCTACCGACACTTACAGACGCGACTCCTGTCAGGACAACTTGTTTCACTTGGGAAGATTTGGTGCCAGGTTTTCTCTGGGGATCGAACCCTGGACCTCTCACACACTTGTCCAGCAACTTGCTCACTAGGCCACCAAATCTCCTTGTACAATCATGGCGTATTCCCCCCACAAATAGGTACCAGAACACACAAAAGTATTCTCAGACACAAAGTATTGTCAAAGATCACACAACTTTTTACCAGTTACCAGTAAGCTGTATAACTAATTTGTTATGACATGAAGTGGTTGTTAGACAATACAAAGACTGCCCTTATTGAGGGATGCCAATGCCCTGACTAATAATGACATAATTTTCAGAGTTTGATGTCTATTATAAAGACAATAGTTAATCAGCTATTAATAAGCCCTGCTTTTACAGCCTTGCAGAACCTCTAATAAGGTCTTACATGTGATGGTTATTTGGTTTATGCAACGAACATGTGTGTATAGTTGAAGAGAAAAAACTTATTTCCAATATGGATTGAGTGAGTTTGCTCATACAATGAGATTCAAGTAATACAGTTTTGTATGTATCTCATTGCAAATTAACCCCTATTAAATAGGTGTTGTATCTTTCATTGTAGTAGAGGGGATTGGTTGGGGAGGGGATTGTAAAACAGTTCAACCCCTCCTCAGGGGGAAAATAGATTTGACCCAACTTGAGGGGAGGAGGGTTAAAATATTATGGTCCGTCTTAGAAAAAAGAATTTCCAGTCAGCCCCATTGGGAATCGAGCCAGGGATCTTTAAGTTCTCAGTCCAAAGACTTGCCTACTGAGCCACTGCAACAGCTACTATATGGCTGTAAGAATGTAGCATAGGTGCATGATAGACCTTTACTGCTGCTGCCCCCTTTTGTATCTGATACACGACTATCTGACCACAAGTGTGTAAGCAGGTATGTGAGTTGACAAAAAGTGTGTTACAATTCATAAGTGTGTAAAATCTCAAAGTGTGTTGCAAATTCATGTGTGTTACTCTTTAAGCATGTTCCCACAACACACTGTTCTTAGAGTGGGGGAGTTACCCAGCGGGAGACCCGTAGGTTAGGGTTGGTGCACGATTTCTTCATGTGTTCAGATGCTGTTAGATGAGTAGTATACTAAAGTATGGGGAACCTTGTATTTCAAAAAAGAAAAAACCCGTATTGTCCCGTGTTGCAGGCGTCCAGCCCGCTGTCCACGCACATCCTGGACACCACGGTGGGTAAACCCGCCCCCAACGTCACCATCCGGGTCTACAAGGCCAACAGCGACAAGTGGGACCTCTACGGCGCATGGTGAGGTTTTTTTTAAACAAATTTGAACTTTAATTGGTCAAGAAAACGCACACTGTAAATAGTTACTGTTAGTTTACAGCACAATATACTGTAAATTTACAGAACATTTTGCTGTAGTCGGAAAAACAGAAATATTTGCTGTATATTTACCAATTTCTGTGCTGTAAATCAGATTTACAGCAATGTTGCTGTAAATTTACAGCACATGATCTGTAGATTTCTGCCACATGGTGGCAGCGCTATATCATTTTGTGTAACAATTCTTGTACACACTGTATTTTTGGGGGTAAATAAAGCCTCCTGTGTGTCAAAACATAGCAATATATGAATGTGTGAGAGAAACTTCAGCAAGTTATTGTATAAAGTATTTCAACTTGCAGAAATGTCTCAAATAAAGCAAATATCCGCAAAAGTATATAATAGATACTACATGTGTGGGAAAATTAAATCCTCAACTGTCTAAACTGTGTAGTGCTGGTATCACATACAGTTTAGCTGGATAATAATTAAAACCATTACATTGTGTAGTGTATATTATCCATAATGCCACTGAAGTAATGCAGGAAGGTTCTCTCCATGCATATCAATTTAGATCAATTGATAGTAACAATAATTAATGATAAAAAAAACTCAAATTATGGCATTTACAGTACTTTCTGTTGTTAAATTACACAGAGAGAAGTAAAGGTGTCAACTGTGTCTCCCACGTGGCTCTGATGAAATAGAGAGTCAAACAGCTAATGACTCTGCTTATATGAAGGGTCAATTCGAGTTGACTCTCTACTATCAGTGTCAACTTGAGTTGACTCTCTACTATCAGTGTCAACAGCAGAGTCAATAGCTGTTTAATACTCCATTTTTGCCAGAGCCATGTGGGAGACACAGTTGAAACCTTTACTTTTCTGTGTGTACAGCATACAAAATACTGTAAATTTACAGCAAAACGTGCTGGCAGTTTTGGTTCCAGTATATTTTGCTGTAATTGAACAGAAGAATATATTGTTAAATTACCGCACATTCTTCTGTTTAATTACAGCAACTGAGTTGCTGTAAATTTACAGCAAAATGTGCTGGAACCAAAACTGCCAGCACATTTTGCTATAAATTTACAGTGGTTTCTTCTAACAGTGAAGTACATAGACAAATGTCCATTGATACCGTCTCTGTCATATTTCACGAGTGGGGGCTGGGGCCACAGGCTGAGTGGGATATGCCCCAGCCCCCATGAGTGAAATACATCAGAGAGGGTATCAATGTGGTTGGCATTTGTGTTTACTTTTGATTTTAAGCCATTTGATAAAGGAAAGACAACTTTTTCTCAGCCCATTGAAAACGGCCACATCGTATTCAAGGAGGGGGGGGGGGCATTTAATAGGCTTTTCAGTGCTTAAGGCATGGGGAATCTTGTATTTCAAAAGATAAATGAGAGTATCCATTGCTGACGCAATCGATTTAAAGGGATGACCAAATACGTTCATGGACAGCTCATCTGCAAGCAGTTGTTATAAGCTGTCCATGTCTAATGATTTATATTTTTATAACAAGTAGCTGTGGAAAACTGCTGCGGCATCTACGAAAATATTAAATGTTTCTATATAAAAAATTTAAAGCCCCCTGTGTTAAAATAATAATTCTTAGAAAATCTTTAGAAAAGTTGATATTACTCGACTAGTACAGGGACAGTCTTGCTTAAATCTGTTACTGTTGTATGTGTAGGTAGTTCTTATATTTATCCTGCGATAACTCTCACGGCCCAGGCTGTGTTTGATATCATATCCAAGCGGGTTCAGCAGTAGTTTTATGTATATAACATGGGTTTAGCTTCTTCAGAATAAACAGACAAAGGCCCATGGCAACAGGCAAGGGGTCTTTTTGGGTCGTTCCTGCTGAGGTGAGACTGGGGCCTGGATGCAGGCCCAGTTTCACCGAGGGAGAATCAACCCAAAAATACCCTCTTCATGGGCCTTTGCCTTTATTTCATATCATTTTCAATCGAAACTTTAATTATTTAGGCTATAAAGAACAGAACAAATTGCTGATCTCATGACGTCACAGGCCATGTAATTAATGTTACATTGTACTCAATGGGGCCATGAGATATGGGATTTCTAGTACTTGAGAAGCGAAACTGTCATGCAGAGATGATAATCAGGTACATGATGGGCCCCCCAAGATGTGCATGCGGGTGTCACGTCCCGCACTAAGGGGTGCTATATAGTATGAGTAACAGCTGCACGACGCAATCTGTGGACAGGTGTCATGGATCCACATTAAAACCTAAATGATGTTTTCAGAATAATTGTTTTTTCTTAATCAGTCTCAAAATCTCCAGACGTTCAGTGACCTTTTACTTTCTAGTGTGAAGAGTTCAATACAATACCTCCCTGTTATTTGGATGTGACATGCGACAGAGACAAATGCCAACACACATTGATACCGTCCTTGATGTATTTTACGAGTAGGTGCTGGGGGCACAGGCTGAATGGGATATATAGACAAAGGCCCATGGCCAGAGGATATTTTGGTATCGTTCCCCCCAAGGTGGGGCTGGGGCAGTATCCCACGAAGCCGCAGGCTGAGTGGGATGCGCCCCAGCCCCACCGAGGGGGGAACGGTACCAAAAATCCTCTGGCCATGGGCCTTTGCCTTTATTTCATGGTTTTTATTCTTCAAAATATGTTTAATTGCATATAAATGGCCATAAGAATTTGAACAAATGATGATGTCATAGGCCATGTGATACAGGAGGACCGTATCCCATGGGGGGCATGGGATACGGGATTTCTAGTACTTAAGCATAGTGGTCATCGTATCCACCATGAAATAAGCCCTAGTCCCCACGAGTGAAAATACGTTAGAGATGGTATCAATATAGTTGGCATTTGTGTTTAATCGTTATTTGAAGCCAGTTAATGGAGTTGAGTTGAGAGAGTTGACAGACCAGGTAGAGTATTCTTTTATTTATCCTGAAGTTACAGTTTAGCCCAGGGCATGCCTTACAGGAACTCCAGCCAAAGTGTTTAACAAACATATAGTGAATATAAGTACAATGTAAGTCCTTGTGGACGAGTTATGTTACTTTTAATAAAATGCCTAATAGCTAGGGTGTGCCTGATGTTGTGGCACATGCCTGATGTAATTGGAAAGACACCTTTTTCTTCGCCCATTGAACACAGCTACATTGTATTCAATGGGGTGCATTGAATACCGTGCTTCCTACACTTAAGCATATTACATCTTGTATTTCAAAAAAATTTAAGGTCAAAGTATTTACTGATGGTTATATTTCCATGTACAGTACGACCAATGATGACGGCCGGTGTTCAGACCTGATGACACAGGAAGACTTCACCCGTACTACGTATAAACTGTTCTTCGACACCGGCTGCTACTATGCCAAGACCAAAACCGAGACATTCTTCCCCTACGTTGAGGTATACTTATTACAATCTGCACTGCTCGAGACTCTATCAAGAGTTTATAAATGCCTTTTGATAATTTAAACATTTTTCTTGTGAGAATTATAATGTGCAGGGGCCAGATTACTGGCGCCTTGGTGGTAAACCACAAGGGGGTACCACTCGGGAGTCTCACCTCCCTCTAAACCATACCAATCCAGTAACGTGATACAGAGTCAGGGGAAGATAGGACAGGGGAAGTAGCTCAGTGAAAGGCCCCAGTTCGAGTCTCGGTGTCTGAGAAACATATTTTCTGATAATATGTGTCCCTTAGACATGTAGTTATACATTAGGTTCAATAAGAATAGCTATAAGTGATCAGAGAATTGAGCAATTATCATCTTGAACTTTGAGTTAGGCTATAGTATTTCTAGTTTCTGCTGATATGTACTTTATGGTTTCAAATTTTTGTTTTCAGATTGTGTTTCAAGTAGAAGATCCAACACAGCATTACCACGTCCCACTGCTACTGACTCCCTTCAGTTACTCCACCTACAGGGGAAGCTAGACACTACTCACCCCTACAACAACACCACCTACAGGGGCAGTTAGACACTACTCACCCCTACACCAACACCGCCTACAGTTTTATTGACTTGTACATAGGTTTAACAGGATGTCTGTGTAAATATAGTATGTGTATATTTTTTTGTATTGCGACCTTATGAAATTAAATAAATTTAAATACAAGTATATATTTGTTTTGTTTCTGCCAAAATGTCTCTATTTGTAAAGAATGAAATATGAACTGTGATATCAGAGACATTCACTCTATGATTAGCAAAATATATAGAAACCACCGGTCTACTTCAAGAATTAGTATAGTTACAAATACTGATTAGTCTTGCTTATGCTGCAATTTGTTTGAATTAAACTGATAACCCTGCAGCTTGGGTTAATTTAACTAGAGGGGTGTCTTGTCAGTGTCACCTTGATGGGTGTAGTGTAAAACCTCCCCTATAGCTCTCAGTTGAAGACCACATCCGAAGGTTTTCAAGTGGTTGTTTCGCTATTATAAACGGGTACCTTGATATATTTACTGATTGTTTCATATAGAGAATAAACTCCTGGGGGGTATATTTCTTTCTTAATTATTTAATTAAGCTAAGACCACTGTCAGTGACTCTCATGCACGAAATGCCAGTAATTGTGCTGTCCCCAGTGAGAACCACATGAACTACAGTACCAAATACCCAATGTGACATCACATTAGGTGACAGCCAACCCAATGGGAGGGCACTCTCCATATTTCCTACAGTCATTGCATGTATGTACAAACATCATCCCAAATGTGGTACCCCTAATACCAGAGGTTACTCAACAAACTAGACAGAAAATTCCCCATGAGCCCTTGCCCATAAATGGCCCCAGAATGGAGCCCTTCCATTGGGATCATGTTCACACATGGCAACAAATATGATAGAGTGCCCCCTACAGGTTTTACGTGGACTGACCCTACCGACTGCACCCAGTGCAGGGCACTGTGTTTGTTTGATCCCCAATTGCCCATAAATAGCACTGACTGGTAACTCCTTATGACCATCCGGTCCACCAGTACCTACACCAACGAGGGTCATTAAAATATGTTCTGGCTGAGTGGGCCTCCCCCCCCCCTGCCCCGCATACACAACACACATGGACTCACAGATTACTATATACCTGAGTGCCCCCTTGTGTATAGTAGGGAAAGCACACATTGATCAATTCAATATTTGGAGAGATTCACAACTTTTCCTAGAAATACCACTGTATACACATATTAATGCAATGCCTATTAAAGGATTATTTAAAACATCATGTTTGCAGTGGCATATTCTGTTTTTCTCATATTATTTAAAACCTCCGGATGTGGTCTTCAAGAATCCCCTGGCCACAAGCCTATCGAAACGACAACCTCCTAAGTGAATACTGGAAGGGTTCTGAATGGTCAAAAAAGTTTGGAAAATTTTCTGTTAAAAAAACACAAGTGCCCCTCAACATATCTTAAGTCAGATTCTAATGCTTTAGATATGGTCTGAAATGACTTTATTCACTGTGAATATGGCCTATATAACTATCATAATGCAAACTTGTGTGTTTACATTTTTAAGTCACAATTCAGACTTTGGTGGTTAGATTATCTCTATTCTTTTGAAGAGATTGAGTATTTATAAAGGTTAGTCCAATAAATTCAGGATCCGATACTCCTTGGGGATCTTTTATTGCATGTTATGCTACATTAAAATACAGTGGAAGTTTAATTCCCTGTCTGAGACCTGCACGTGGTGTATCTGTCGGGGGTAGGTAGTACCTAACTTCCCCTGTAGGTGGAGTAGCTGTAGGGGTTGAGTAGCAGCGGCACATGGTAATGCTGACTCGGATCCATGATCTCAAACACCACCTGGAAAACAATCAGAGTTTATTTGGCATGATTTTGAATTTTGAATGACTGCTTTGCCTACATCTACAGGTCATATGGATATTGTATACCATAATTAGTTAAACAAAATATTTCCTCATTCTACTGTACCGTCATGTTTAAGTGCCCCGGCTGTTTACCCCCGGCGCTTATACAAGACAGGCGCTTATTCAATATCGATTTTTAGTGTTTAATGGTTATTATTTCAAGACCCTCATCCCCCCGCTCTTATTCAAAACCGGCGCTTATTCAATACCCGGCGCTTAAATGTGACAGTATGGTATATCAAAGGCTCTGGAAGGAGATCTGGATGGAGGTGTTACTAACCTTGACATAAGGGAAGAAGGTGTCGGTGTTGGTCCTACTGAAATAGTAGCCCGTCTCGAAGTACAGCATGTATAAGCCACGTTTAAAGCAGTCCTGGTTCATCAAGTCACCACACCGCCCGTCCGCATCCGTTATACACTGTAATGCATTTGTACTATTAGGGAGTGGTGTTTAACAACCCGGGGATTGGTGGATTTTCGCAGAAAGTGCCCCCCTCCCCCACTTGACACGTATTAAATGTTTCCTGCCCCCTCCTTGACATGTGTCTAAATTCTATATATCAAAGTGACATGGTCCGATTTTTTTTCATATTTTGAATTCTATAATGTGTTCCAATTGTTATTCCAGTATCTTATTTTTAAATGGTTTGAGTAAATATCAAGTCGGGTAGGCTTCAGCACTGAGCCTCGTATTTCGCAAAAGCTGAATAACCAGCCCCCGTATTTCCTCAAAGCTCCGTATTTCGCGAAAACTTCACATCTGGTTGCGCGTAATGATACCTGAGGTCAGGGGTTCAAAGTCGTCAACTGATGCTTCCAGAGTAGCTGTGGCCGAGACGGCCGAGTGGTTAGCGCTCTCGCCTTCCACCGCCGCGGCCGGGATTCGATTCCCGGACGAATCTCGTGCGCCGTAGGTTCGTTTTTGAGACGATATCTTTTTTTTTTCATTGACTTCATTTGAGGGTTAAATTCATTATTTCTGATTGAACCAAAGCCTAAGAACTATAAAACATGCTATATCTACATGTACGATAGATGAATTAGGCCTTAACCCCCCAGAAAATTTGGTTGAGGGTCTCAAAGTGGACAGATCGGCGAAAAATTGAGACGATAAAAATGTGGCCGCCCGGCTTGCGCTTGACATTGGCAGGCCGCGAGTGGTTTCTTCACATTCCCTGAAAAATAAAATGGCTGTTTTTGGGTTTAAAACAGAGTTATGTTGAAAGAAACATAGCGCAGGGAAGAGAAAAGATCCCATATTTCAACGTACAATGGTCAAATTAGGCCTTAACCCCCTAGAAAATTTGATTGAGACTTCTTAACTTGATGGATCGGCCAAAAAATCTATCGTAAAAATTTCCACGATCAACTTGCCAGCGGTTGAGGCCGCTGGTCTTGAACTTAAACTTGACCTAGATTTTTCGGGCGACGATATATATTTTTCGGCGATAAAGGACGATTTATACTTTTATTGTCTTCTTTTTTTAAGAAATTAACCTTTTAAAATTAAAAAGAAGGCCTAATTTATACAAATAAAGACGATGTAGGTGATCGAAGGAGGGGGGACTATTTTTTCGCGCAGGCTTACAGACCGGAAGTGTGTATCGAGCAAGGTGTCATGGCGGATCTGGATGTGTTTCGAGATCATGCAGGTTAATAAATCGTCTTTTTCTCCTTTATTACTTAACAGAGTCATTTAAAAATAAATACAGGATCAGTTTAAGTTTTGTATTTCCCCGACAGATTGAAATCGAAAGGCCCCGTATTTCGTTTCAACTCTTTTAAAAAGGGTTTCAACGAAATACGGGGCCTTTCGATTTCAATCTGTCGGGGAAATACAAAACTTAAACAAATCCTGTATACATATTTGCCGGATAGGGCCTAAAATATCCTAGATGGGCAATAAAAGCCAATATAGAGGGTCCCATTGGCACAGGTTTAGTCTTTACCATGTATTTTCAATGGGTGGACTTATAGCGTGCACTCCAAAAGTCTTAAATTGAGCTTAAATCTGATGATTGCCTGAAGTTCTGGGGAATAATGTTTAATTAAATAGGTAAGACATGAAGTATGGCCATATGGTACATTTTTATCTCATTTTTAATTATTTTGATTTTTTAAGCCCTAATCGTTGGACCATGTCATTTTAACTGAATGAGTACTTACCACTTGTCCTGCATGCTCCACTCTCCATAGGCGTTGAGGCGGTGTACACTGATGGTGACATTGGCTGCTGGGCGGCCGGCCGTGGTGTCCAGGATGTGGGTGGACAACGGGCTGCAGCTCTAAATAGGTACCACATACACTGAAAAACTCTGGAGTCCCCAGGGTTGTATTACAGGACGATCATAGGGTCTTCTAAGTGAACAGCATAAAATTAACAAGTTAAAACTAACTCCTCAAATTCATGACCTGCCAGGTCCCCATCCCACAAGAAAAAACTAGGGTCTTCAGGGTTGTCAAACCTACAAGGTTGATGCAGGCCTATATTGACACCAGATATGGCCCAGCATTGTATAATAGGTGGCAAGTCTAAGGCTGCCAAAAGAATGAGTTTGGTTTGGTTTCAGAGGAAAGATTATTTTGTTAACTTGTTGCCTAGCCGTAGAGGTGAGGAGGTAGCCTAGTTCAATACAGTAGTACCAACAGGGGTTGACATATTGTATTACCAAGTCTCTACTACTCAGTATTATATCAACATGGGAATTAATCAATTTTTCTCCAGGGCACATTTTTTCAGGCAGAATGGTGAATCACTTCTGGACACGTTTAGGGCTGGCATATGCCAGGCGGGTCTTCTAACTGACAAGTCTTGTGTGCCAGCCCCCGAAGTCTTCAACTTGACTCTGAGGTGTCAGAGTTGAAGAGTCTATAGCTTTTCTGTGTATAGGGTAGGTTCACCCTAAGTCAAATGCATACCCTGAGTCAACTACTTTTGACATGTAATAACCAGTTTACATATTGTAAATCAGACCTTAGAGGAAGCTCAAGAAAAATCCTGAATCAGACAGGTTGAAAGTGGTGAACCTACCCTAGTTTAGAGATACCCTTCCCTGAAAAAAATTGATATATTGCTTAGGAAACTGATAAGGAATGATGAAGAATATTGGTAATTATGTTAAGACCAGTTCAGTAGTTCATTTATATATTAATTTTCCAAAAATCTAAATTTCAGATTCAATGCACATCTTATATATTCGAGCACCAAGGCAAGGAAAACTGGTAATTTTGATAGCAAGAAAGACTAGAAAATACTTTTGACTTTTGCAAACTTCATGTTGCGCCCTCTGATTCTCCCTAGAATTCAGACTCTTTATATCTTGGCAACCAAGATATGTTTAATGCCATTTACGACCTCATTAATTATCAAGGATTCCGGATCATTTTCTTTAGAAAGGAATATGTCCAGGCTGCTGGACCCAGCACAAGCACACATAACTTTGGCTCGTACAGATGGGAGAACCGCATGAAGCATGCTTTCTGCCTAGCTGGTCACATCGTAAGCATGGTGTCATCCAAGGCTCATAGATACTAGTTATCCTAGCCATGTTCTTTCTTACAGTGTCCCTCTTATCATGACCTCTCTGCTCTATAAATTTCTAATTACTATCATCCACAGAGCATAAATCTTCCACGTACGGCCCTTCTATACGCAATTTACTTAGGAAATGTATGACCATTTTAGTTCTATACGGCCAATTGCTCTGGATAGTTGCCATAAGCAATAAAAGGTAAATCCAGCATTGGTATAGAATTGGCAGAGACAGTTATACTGACACCGTAAGCATCCACCCGTGGGGACGCAAAGGAAAGTGAACGCCTTGTCGGTGTTGTTACATATACACCCTCAGAAAAGTGAGAGTCATTGTCGCTAAAACTACCCTCACCTGAGAGTCAGGCAGTGTCTGACCCTCAGGTGAGGGTAGTTTTAGCGACAATGACTCTCACTTTTCTGTGTATGTACCTAAATAACTGTTGGTCTGTGATTGAACACCCTTTCCTATTCAGGAAAACATAACTATTTTGTATGGGATTTATTTTTACAGATGTCAGGGAGGTAATATAAATATTTAAAAAGATCATTCCCCAATGCAAATAAGTAACTAGCCTTACTGTACAGAAGAGATTCCAGCTATGCCTGACTTTCATTGAGGCCAAAGTCCAGCATTGCTAGACTCACATCCAAATGTGAGTCTAGCTTGGCTTGACTCTCGATACCCAGAATCTAGCATCGCTGGACTCTTGCTCTAGGTACAGTCCAGCATTGCCAGACTACCCTCGTGTATGAAATTCAGGCAGTGCTGAACTTTCGTACATGAGAGTCCAGCATTGCCTGACTTTGAGTGCAGCGAAAGTCCAGCACTGCCTGATTTTCATCACAACGAGAGTCCTGCACTGTCTGACTTTCATCATAATGAGAGTCAGGCAGTGCTGGACCGTGGAAAGGCAAAAGTCGGGCAATGCTGGACCGTGGAAAGGCAAAAGTCGGGCAATGCTGGACTCTATAGCTACTGCTACAGTCAAAGTCAGCTAGACTCTCACATGAGGGTGGTTTTGGCGACATCGGTCTGACTATGGCATCTGAGTCCATGATTTCCAGATTGTGGATTACAGTAAGTGAATCTGTAGCTAAATAATATGTCATACTGAAAACCCAAAATATGGCTGTGTCTCTTGTGTCGGACACTTTGACTGGGTGCAATCTTTGACCGGCTAGCAAGGAAAAGGCAAATATAGGGCGGACAAACGTCATGCCAATTATATAAGGACCCCTAATATATCACAGAATGAAAAAAAAATTCACTTTTTCTGATACCCGGTCAAAGATGGCACCCGGTCAAAGATTGCACCTGGTCAAAGACGACAACAATGGCTCGGTCTCATGAGACACAGCCATATGTCATTTTATACTGTAAATCTACGGCATATCCTATTGTGCAGCTACACTAACTGCTGATGGTGTATATATACGCATTTATTTGTTTATTTGAATGCTTGTTTTATGATACCTTCTCAGATTGACCTACAAGTTCACTGAACCAGAGGTATATTATATTACATGTATGGGCAGTGAGGACTAAATATAATATTATATTCAGGCAATATGGAGGAATAGTAGAAAGTCGTATCGAATGTATTGGGGGCTGTGCCTCCTACATCCCCCTTTTCCCCATTTCTTTTTTTTCTTTTTACCCTTGCCCTGTATACACTGGACATTTAAGCCTTAAAGCTGGGCCATCAGGGAATAAGTTCAGCATTTTCCGTACATGGACTAAAATAACAGTTCCACCAGAGGGCAGCAGTGTTTGGACAGGGCACCATGAGCATTGTCCAGCTACAACATATTCACCCTATCTTGTGCCAGTAAGAGCTGAGCTCCCAGCCCTTAACCCTTTGTGGGCGAGCATCAACTATAGTTCATGCCATGGCAGGGCGAGCATCGACTATAGTCATCCTAACTCTATGGGATTTAGCAATGCCTCATCCTTAGGAAAAATTCCTGCAAAATTCCTCGTCCTCACAGCTGGCCATAACAAATTTTGGTCGTCCTCAAAGGGTTAAGGGCCCTCTTGTGAATGAAAACTGAACTATATCCAAAAGTGCTTTTGGCCTCACTTCAATCATGACGGCCAAGCTTTAAACATTATTTATGGCAGGGTCAGTAGGGAGTGTTCTATCTTTAGCAACAGGACGTGTCGGTGGATTGGGGGGGGGGGGGGGGGGGGGGAGAATATGACCCCTTGAAAGGGGGCAAAAGCATTTGAACCCCTCTTATGACCCTGCTTGAATCTGGATGGTAAAGATTCATTCAAAGTAGAACCTAAAGATTAAAGAAGCATGAAAATTGGGGATTGCTTCAGGGAGCAAACAATAAACTGGAATTGTAACCATAAAAGTTACCACACACAGCAATCTTTAAGAACCATTGCAAATAACAATTTAGCTTTATTTACCAGACTTGAATCAAGTGATGTACATTGATGGATCATTTTCGTATCAAAAGATTGTACAGAAATGTCATACATGTACTTATTGTAGTGGCAGTTTGTTGATATGGATATGGTTTACATTTTATATGGTAACAGATGATAATTTGTAAATGTTCCATGAGTTTTGTATATGTTCACAACGTTCACTTAGTCATACCTAGTATAAATACTGGTACCTATAACCTGAGCTAGTATGAGATTTGCCTTGAACATAAAAACTGCGCGGCCCTAACTCCAGCCAGGTGAGACTCCTGTATTCCCTGTTATAAAGAAGACTATTGGAGGCTGAATCTTCCTGTACATCGGATTTCTTTAGTTTAGGAATAGCTCTGACTGTGTAGTGTTCAGGCATTATTAAGGAATAGCTCTGACAGTGTACTGTTCAGCAGTTATTTAGGAATAGCTCTGACAGTGTTCACTCGTTATTTAGGAACAGCTGTGACAGTATAATGTTCAGCAGTCGGTCGATTCCCACGAAAATGGATCACAGGGTTGAAACAGAACTATATTCCTAAATATTGCTTAGCTTTTCTAATACCTTATAAATAGCATACAAGGGAGTACACTCATGAAATTGGGAACATTAATTCTAATTATTACCATATTTATATCCATTCAAAGTGGGACCTACGCATGGTGATGGGACCTACACATGGTGATAAGAGTATTGCCCCCATTAGAATAAAGATATAGCTATAAAAATGGATATTTCTTTATATTCTTTCATAAATACTATTCAAGGGAGTACACTTATGAAATTGGAAACGTTAATTCTAATTATTACCATATTTATATCCATTCAATGGTGGCCCTACGCACGGTGATGGGACCTACGCACGGTGATGGGACCTACGCACGGTGATGGGACCTATACATAGTGCTTTTATGTATTATTGGGAGTTTTCCACCAGATGTAAAAGTCCCTAAGTATGGGTCGCCCATTTATTGAAGTAAATATTGAAAGGTATTGGTAATATTTGCTATCATTTACCTGTTTCTCAACAGATCTTTATGATGTACCTACGCACGGTGATGTACCTACGCACGGTCACTATTTGACTGTAATAGCTCACATCTTAATGAACATTAGTCCAATCCTTAATATTTTCTGTACACAGTATCTTTAAGGTATGGGTAATGTGAGATATAAATATTTTACACTAATCACCTGGGGTATTTCTGTAATTCATTTTAGTATGGACCTACGCACGGTGATGCCCAAACTACCCCACTTTATATTCAGTGTAGTAGTAGAATTACATAAACCTGTGAAGAATCTTCTCCACTACTATAGGAAACACCCTAATTGCCCCTTCATATTGATAGGTTCACCAGTACTAATATTATATTTTTTCTTGGTTTAAACTCCATCACTGTGTACCTACGCACGGTGATGCCAAAAGCTACCCCACTTTATTAATATTGTATATTTAATAACATCCTTATAAAGAAACAACATAACCCACCCTAATTAACCTAGATTATCTTCTATTGCCCTGTGGTCCTGCATGTATATACAGTTTATACTTTTCAGACATATCTTTTATAAATAATTTATATTTCAATGTGCATATTTCAATTTTCTCTTTTATAAAATGTGCCAAAAAACGTATTAAACGCACCTTTTTACTCCTAAACACTCTAGAAAATGCAGGTAGGTAGGCAAAAGTAGGTACCCATCGGTAGCTATGGCCAATATGTATACAAATAGTCCTTAATGAATGGTCTATATCCATCAATTAAGATTATATCAGACTACAAGCTATTTCGACCTTGTGCTCCATTTTCGTGGGAATTGACCAGTTATTTAGGAACAGCTCTGACAGTGTACTGTTCAGGACTGAGAGTGAAGCCGGACAGTCCCAGTAGTGGAGGCAGGTTGTTCTCGTCGGTCGGTCTGAAGGTGAACTTCTGTATGAGGCAGGCCAGGATGAGGAACAGCTGACTGCGGGCCAGCGACTCTCCTATACACTGACGGGTGCCTGGTAAACACAACAAAGGTCCGTAAGTTTTAATCTGTTGACTGGGTTATTTGCGTGTTGACCTTGGGCCATATTTCATGAGGCGGTTAACCTTTGAGTTTATTTTCTTTAAAGTACCAAAATTATGATAGGGGGAGCATTAAGTAACTTATTTGTTGGCAGTTCATAAGTAAACAAGCCGCCATTTCGATGATGTCACAGGGCCGTGAAATACGGCCATGGTATATTTAACAGGGGGGGTGAAATACAGCACTCCTTGATTAAGTCAATTGTACTGCCGTATTCCACAAAAAATAAACAGACATATTTAAGTAGGATTTTAATTCTTTATGGACCACATAGTGCTTTAATGATGTCATGATGTGTGGATGCAGCCCCAATGAGTTGAAAGAATTTCAGTTACAAGCATTTATAAAGTTTTATGCTTTTGACATCTTACCTGCACCAAAGGCTATGAAGCCATCCTTGATGTTGAGTAGTTTCCCCTCGGTGTCCAGGAACCTGTCGGGGTTGAACTGGGTCGGGTTCTCCCAGTACCTCTCAGACATGTGGACGTGGTAGACGTTACCCAGCACCACGGCCCCCTTAGGTATGGTGTAGCCCCCAATCTGTCTGTCTGCCGTGCACACATGTGGCAGCATCGTATGGGCTGCACAATATAGGATGATTTCACACCAATGATTAGATGCTTTCACATTCACTGCATGAACTTTGGCATTTAAGCATACTTTGTATTGCTTGAAGTCACCCTTTAAGCAGTTCAGTAATTGCCATGACTATGTCTTGGAAATGTCATAATGACTTTTAAGCGGCTTTAAGTGGCATTTGCTGGACTTGAGTATGCTTAGAATGTGACTTTAAGCAGTCACATCTTTGCTTAAATGCCAACATTCATGCAGTAGTTGCTATTAAACACACAGTAAATCAGCTTTTATTTGTTTTGATTAGAATACAGCTGTCTTTGTTAATCTCGGTGAAGGATGATAATTTAACTAGTAAAGAGTTTATCCATGGTTCATTTTTAGCAAGGCCTAAAGTTTGGGGCTGTTTTTTTAAACCCATTTAGTTTTAAGGTGTCACAACGCAAATTTATAACATTAATATTAATCAACCTTTGATAGTTCCTGAGGTTGACTACAATCATGCCTTTCCCCCCTAACTTGGACCCAAGGAATTCAATGGTTCTATTGGTTTGTTGATAAGACAGCTGGTTGCCTAGCAACAGCTATTCTAATTGCCTTGCAACACACATTTCCATGGTCCTGATGTTGATTAAAATTATATCTACTTCCCCTAACATGGACCCAAGGAACTACCATATTTGAAGTAATATTATCCTTCCCCCTGATGACCCCCCCCCTCCTTATTTGATGTCTTGATGTCCACTTCTAATATACCAACCATGTAGACATTATGTTCCATCGAATGCAAGAATTGCAGTTGTTGCCGCGTATAAAAATGCCTGAGGCATTTTTATACGCGTCAACAACCGCAATTCTTGTTAAAGTTAACTGAACACAGGTAGAGCTAATCTTTAGCAGACTCTATCTAAGAGGTAAGGCCACTGGTTTCTCATCACTGTACGCATCATGAAAATCGTGATTTGGGTAAAAAGAATTGTAGATTGTTCGATTATCAAAGTTTGAAATCTGTTTGCATTTTCCTAAACATATTGGCCCCTGAGTAAAAAAATATATATATCTATATACATAATTTTAAAAAACGCCCTCCTTGTATTTTTCGTTCGGTGCTTGGTGATGAGAAACCCTTTTTTTAATGGTATAAGGACACTACGAGCTGACTGATAAGTAATCTAACTCAGTACCATACAGATGATATCTTGATACAATCACAAGCTGGACTCACCCACGGCGGCGTGACGCAGGATCTCCATGACAAAGGCCTGCAGGTAGGTGAGGCTAACTCTGTCTGTTAGAGACGGCTGCCTCTCATTACCCACCACCTGGGGTAGAAGGACGAACAACTATATCAACCTGGTGCAGTACAACAACTATATCAACCTGGTGCAGTACAAAAACAATATCAACCTGGTGCAGTACAACAACTATATCAACCTGGTGCAGTACAACAACAATATCAACCTGGTGCAGTACAACAACAATATCAACCTGGTGCAGTACAACAACTATATCAACCTGGTGCAGAACAACAACACAACAATATCAACCTGGTGCAGTACAACAACTATATCAACCTGGTGCAGTACAAAAACAATATCAACCTGGTGCAGTACAAAAACTATATCGACCTGGTGCAGTACAACAACAATATCAACCTGGTGCAGTACAACAACAATATCAACCTGGTGCAGAACAACAACACAACAATATCAACCTGGTGCAGTACAACAACTATATCAACCTGGTGCAGAACAACAACAATATCAACCTGGTGCAGTACAACAACTATATCAACCTGGTGCAGTACAACAACTATATCGACCTGGTGCAGTACAACAACAATATCAACCTGGTGCAGTACAACAACAATATCAACCTGGTGCAGTACAACAACAATATCAACCTGGTGCAGAACAACAACACAACAATATCAACCTGGTGCAGTACAACAACACAACAATATCAACCTGGTGCAGTACAACAACACAACAATATCAACCTGGTGCAGTACAACAACACAACAATATCAACCTGGTGCAGTACAACAACACAACAATATCAACCTGGTGCAGTACAACAACACAACAATATCAACCTGGTGCAGTACAACAACACAACTATATCAACCTGGTGCAGTACAACAACACAACTACATCAACCTGGTGCAGTACAACAACAATATCAACCTGGTGCAGTACAACAACAATATCAACCTGGTGCAGTACAACAACAATATCAACCTGGTGCAGAACAACAACAATATCAACCTGGTGCAGTACAACAACAATATCAACCTGGTGCAGAACAACAACAATATCAACCTGGTGCAGTACAACAACTGTATCAACCTGGTGCAGTACAACAACTGTATCAACCTGGTGCAGTACAAAAACAATATCAACCTGGTGCAGTACAAAAACAATATCAACCTGGTGCAGTACAACAACAAGCAATATCATATAGGTGCAACAAAACAACACTGTTATCATGTGTAATGAGCATGACATTTTCAAGACTGCACAGTTCTTTAATTAACCAATTAAACAATTGTGCAGTCTTGAAGGTTTTTGTTTAATCGTCACATTGTTATCTGGACGATTAAATGTGATGATTAAGGTGAAAAAAGATTATTTATTGGGGAAAAATCAATAATGCTCAAAAACGTGCTGGGGCTGCATTGTGCATCAGGACGACAAACGGCATACCCAGTAATACTGCATTTTATAACGTTATATAACGTCATATAACGTTTCTCTAAGCCTCCTTACTATGACATAACGGTATATAAAGTTTTAGAACGTTATTTTGACGTAAAATAACGTTTTTTTGTTAGCTGGGATAGCAAAATGTACAGGCTTATATAAGGCTAATCACTATGCATCCTATTTAAAGAAGGCATGTCGCTAAAAGATTAAATTTGTCATCATGATGCAGCAATGCAGCCCCGGCGAGTAACGCACCGTTGCTGCATTGTTACATCATGCCGACCCTTCGGGAGTGTCTCAACCCCCTACTAGGGCCGGTCGGCATGATGCTTGAATGCAGCCCTGGCGAGTTACTCGCCAGGGCTGCATTCATGCATCATGCCAACCAAGGCCATGATGCATTAAGGCACTTAAGAGTCTCCCTCACCTCCTCCATCTCCCTCCCTAGCCGTGTCTGTATGTGGGGGTAGTGCAGCAGGTAGAGCAGCGCCCAGCGGGTGGAGGTGGCTGTGGTGTCCGTGCCAGCAAAGAACAGGTCCCGGATCACCATACGGATATTGGCCTCTGTTTATATAAAAAGATAGTATAATTATCAAGGAAATATCAGGTCACTTGAGTGAACTGTTTTTGTATTCTTTTGGGTGCTACCAGCAGCTCCGCTGCCGGAAATATTGGCGCGGGAAAATCGTGGAGACAGCGTTCGTCTGCCCTACTATACTGCATGGCGGGAATGCCTTAGCATATCGCAAATAGGGTCGGAGTGGCGTAATAGTTTCAATCTCCAACTGTGAGTCCAAGGTAGAACTTATGATGGGGCCAGCTTGGGGCGCGGTGCATCGCTGGGTAGCGACCTGTTTTACTGGTCTGTGTAACAAAACAAGCTGAATTCAAAAATGTATAAATTTATTTGTCTAGTAGTTTCAATCGACATTTAAAAAGTATCTAAGACTTAAAAATAAAATTAGTTTCCTGAACTTACAGCTCTTCATTTTTCATGCTTAATTGATTTTTTTATGCTAATAATGGAGAAAATCACGTTTACAATATAAAAGGACATGTTTTTGCGCTTACTGTGTACACAGATAAGAGTGTGGTGTAGGAAGTATGCTTAGATTCTAGCTCAGGATAACAATGAACAGAAATTCAAATCCAACATCATCTGTATACCTGTGAAGAGTGCATTCTCTGCTTGGTCCTCCCCCTCTGTGTTTAGGTACAGGTCTATGAAGTCCCTCAGGTTGTTGGCATCAAATGTCGCCCGATGCTCATTGATTTGACTCTTGATGAAGTTGCCAATGTCGTCATTATTACTCAGCTGCTTTTGTATCTAGAAATAACCAGAATTATAGATAATTTAAAACGATAGCTAATTAAGGCACTTCTGAGCGGGACGAAGTAATTGCTCGGGGAAACACTGACACCATTAGGAATAGCATGAGACCCCTCCATGTAGTTTCTGACCTAGGTACTATACTGTCGTCCTTTTACAACTGGGCGGGTTTAGGATGTTGTGATTTTGGGCACAAAATAAATCGATTAACTTTTTGACTGAATATCTAAGTCAGTTGATTGATAGCATAGGTCCTATATGTTCTTTATCGTATGGCAGGTTATGTAGCGTTATGGAGAAGAACGCTTTGCCTCTGAGAAACATAGCGTAAGAAGTGCTTACGTGACCAGGTAGGGGGAGCCACCGCAGCAGCGGGATGTGGTCCACGGGTTCTAGGGACCTGCCCAGTGCCATACTCTCTACTATCTTATCTATCAGGGTAATAAACTGCTGGTCGTCGTACTCAAACCTGGAAATATAGAGCGGTAAATACGATTAAATGTCCAAGAAAAAATATGTTATCCAGGTAGCATGGCCAAAGGATATAGGGCAGGTAGGTCGATTCTCCTATCCTGTCTTCTCTTATTAATATTGTATTATTTTATAGATGGTTCACCAATTTCCGTCCCTAAAACATTTTTCAAAAAGGCCCAACATAATGTTAGAATAGGACATGACACATGGATGCAGTTCCTGTGTGTTCTTATTAAAGGTTAAAATGCCTCCAATATATTACTCCTCCCCATTATACCTTGCACCAAAGCAGACAGAACAGATGATGTTGCTGATGGCTCGTGTCACGACAGGAGTCGGGTCGAATGGCTTCCCATCCAGACCAGCCAGCACCTGGGTACAACAAGACAACAACATTAATAGATGAGTCTATATTCTTAAACCATGGACGAAACATACTGGTGACTATGCAAGTATGGCCTGGCATTAATTTAATTATCATAATATATCCCATATGAAATCAATGTATCTATAGCCTAGTCTTACAGGCTCCTCGGTTAGGTTTTGTAACAAAGAAATCTTTTCAAATTACAAAGGAGCCTCTGTTTCAACCCCCAGGAGTCCAGCATTGTCAGACTCTCCAGCCATGTTGGGTGAGTCTAGCGTCTAAATTTGCCTACATTT
Source organism: Harmothoe impar (assembly GCA_947462335.1). NCBI lineage: Eukaryota > Metazoa > Annelida > Polychaeta > Phyllodocida > Polynoidae > Harmothoe > Harmothoe impar. The sequence continues at coordinate 66,508,934 of OX381710.1, read as the reverse complement.
TTCTACAGAGTTGATTCACTCCCAAAGGGTCGGCAAGAGTGTATCCCCTTGAGTAGACACATGGTTGCATTAATGCATCATGACGACAAAGGACATAGTATACACTGTGATCCATAATGGGCTAAATGGTAGAAATTCGTCCTATACTTGCGTCAGTGAGGGCTGAGGTCTCCTCCAGTATCTTCCCCTCCATGGACCTCTTACCGACACCAAAGTCCCGCAGTGAGGACAGCGTTATCCGCCGTATTCCCTTCCACCTGTCTCCCCCCTGCCAGATGATACCTGTAACGGAGGTCTATACATGTATGTATTAAATTATGTTAAGTCACCAAGTATCTGCATTACTGTATACATTATGGCGTCTTTATGACATAAAGTAAATGCTCTGATTCACACAGGAACCACGTTTAAACCTGCATGGTGGACTGAGGCTGAAGGACGGGTTTCTATCATGGCCAATACAATAACATTAATTACCGTAAATTCCCGCGTATAACCCGCGGGTTATACGCGAACCAAACCTCTAGTGTGGGTTATAGAATATTCTCAAAGACTAGGTGCGGGTAATACGAGAGGTTTTGAAAGTATAGAACAGTACTAAAACCGCAATTTTCAGACCCCATTTGCGGGTTATAGGCTTCTCCCAAAGTCGGGGTGCGGGTTATACGTGAGGTGCGGGTTATACGCGGGAATTTACGATAGTACTTATGGCGATATAGGGGGGTGCATCTTTGGCCGAACACACTGAAACATCTGCCCCCCCCCCCCCCTTTGAGCTAGCTTTTTATTTCAGTTTAAGGAGGTATAGAGGTACAATGTATGGTGCACTGATAATCTTTGAACTCCAGAACTTAGTCAGTACTGACTAATAAATCAGTCAATAGTACCTAACCTAGTTAGTCATTTTCTGGCTCCCTATACGACCAAAATAGGCTAGTTAATACTGTCAGGCTGACCAACTCACCTTAGTCTTCTCCATTTCAATGAGTAAGTCTTTTTGAGTAAGGCATTAGCCATATGTTATTTTGCCATTTGTAAATAACAATTGGTCATGCCTGACTAATGTCCCTGTAACCTGGGATAGCTACTACAGACTATAAGGGCCGGATTTTCTGTGTAGCGAGTGGGCCTTTATAAATTGCTGAATTATAATGACCATTCCCTTACCTTTGCCGTTCTCCGACACCAGGCCGATGAGGAAGGTCATGGGACGTTCAGAGAAGGCGTCCGCGTTCTTCACAAACACCTCCTTGATGACCTCGTACGAGTTGACGATAACAAACTTGGTACTGAACACTCTCACTGTCATAATGTCGCCGTACCTGGGGGTGGGGAAATATTATTTTTAAAAACTTGACCCATTGACTCTTTAAGGATGTATGTCGCTAAAAGATGACATTTGTCGTCATGATGCACCAATGCAGTCCCGGCGAGTAACTCGCTAGTGCTATATTGATGCAGCATGCTGACCCTTCGGGAGTTTCTGATCCCTGTAGTATCAGCATGATGCTTGAATGCAGCACTGGCGAATTACTCGCCAGGGCTGCATTCATGGTATTGCTATTGGTTCAACAATGAGATTTTATGGGCATAGTGAATAAGAATATGGGGATAATGTCAAAATAGGGTATCGCAATTTATGGACAGACTGGTATGGATATGAATTAAGTCAAATTGGAGCATCAAGCAATTCAGAATTTTGAAACCAGGACGCCTAAAATTGTGTACCCAGCGCATTTGTATTCAAATATATTATTTATAAGTGCCTTGAAACAAACCTGAACCAAATCACAGTGAATTTATGATGTCCTTATCAATTTTTCCATGTCTTACGGCTTAGTAAATCGATCCAAGTTGATAGTCTATGACCGGGAGCAATCTAAGACCGGGTGCAATCTATGACCAGGTGCAATCTATGACTGGCATGAAAGAAAACAGATTTTAAAGGCGCACTGAGTTGAGGACCTAGCCCTGCCGAGTTTTGTACGCAAATGACGTCGTGGGTTCAGTGCGCCTTTAAGGCAAATTTCAATCAGTAAGAGTGTAAAACTTGATACGTTCCTTAACTTTTCCGGTCATTTCCATGTACGTCTGCTCTAAATAAGTAGTTTTCTTCCATGCCATTCATACATTGCACCTGGTCATGAATTAAGACCGGTCATACATTGCACCGGCTATAGAATTTCAACTTGGATCGATTTGTTAAGACTAACCCTTTTATTTCATGTGGAGAAACAAAGTTACTATGCTTAAGTGCTAGAATGGTCGTTCTCCGCACCCCTGTGGAGAAACTGATGGTCATTCTTCATGGCCTGTTTCTCCATGATAACATCATCAAAATAGCTATGAAACCAATATTTAAATGTATATTTTGATGGAATTAGTCAAGAATTACATAAAATAAATACAGACATCCACTCTAATCAGTCTGAACTCCTGGTTTCTTCACTCGTGGTGCATTGGATTGCATCACACTCAGCTCCGCCTTGTGTGATACGATCCAATGCACCACTCGTGGAGAAACCTGTCATTCAGACATATTATCGTGGACGTCTGTCTATATACTCACTTGTTGGCTAGTTCATTGAAGGTGATGTGCGGGTGGTGTGGCCGTGCCCCCAGCTGGTGTATGTTACCTATGAAGGGGAGCGGCGTGGGGCCGGGGGGTAGGGTGGGTCCCGTTAACATGGTCAGCAGCTTCTTAACGAGCAGGATGCCCACCAGGGTCGCCACTAGTACCAGCAAGGTGCCAGAGTCCAGCACCGCCATCTTGTTTCTGCTATAGGTCACGAGGAAGCAATTATTATTCCTCTATGTTTCTATATAGCATAATACACAAAATCAGCCATCTACAAAATTTGTTGGCCATAGTCTTAGCCCTAGTCTAGTTAAACAATCTCTCACACACAATGTTTCAGCCTCAATAAACGGGTTGACCATGAAAACCTCAAGAAAGTCACTATTCTATCTAAAGGGTACTTCGGAACACTTGTGATTTTTTTCACAATTTTAGCCATTTTTGTTTCATCTGAAATATAACCCAATCAGCAGCCAGAACACCCTTAAATGCAGACCAGAATACCATATGACTCGCTAGATGGCGCCATTTACTTCCACGTGACCTGTACCTGTCGTGTATAATCACAGGAGTTTACAATATTATCACATGTAGTAAGATATCCAAGATTGAATTTGGCAGTGCACAGCCTAAAATAACATTGTGATTTACAGAAAAATTACTCTCTTATCTTTAGAAAATATGCGGAGAATTAACACTTTTTAGAAAGATTTCTGTTGAAGGAATATCTCAATTTATTTTAGCTGGGTGTGGACAAGCTTTATTTTGTGGACAGTTTGTGATGCTGAGTGTGGGCAAACTGTCTTTGTTGACACTTTGCAATGGGAGGCCATGGACACTTTGTGATGGTAGGGTACTGTCCGTGTTGCATGATATGGACCACTTTGTATGTAAGTGGTGCATGGTAACTACCCGTTGTGGACGTCAGTAAGCCTGTGGAGTAAGGCCAAACAAGGGTGTTTTTCAGGTAACATGGTCCTGAAGATATGGGTAGGCAGGTCGGATCTTTTTTTTCTCTTTTTTCTTTTTGCTGCTAACATCTAGGAAAACATGAATCTCAAAAGATATACATTTCCCAAAAAATGGAGAAACGCTAGGGTCGGTCCTATTTTGTGGAAACTAGTTTTGGGTTGCTTTCCTTTTTTGGCCTAATAGTGTATATGTACTGGGACTGTTCATTTTTATGAACAGGCGGGTTGGTGGTATTTCCCACAAGAACAGTGATATTTTGTCGGTCCCACTGGCTGTGAGAAGTGTCCATTTCTGTTCCGCTTCCCCTCCCCCACCCACCAACAGCGGGATTCCCCCTCTCATCCTTGCCCTACCCTCAAAAGCACACTCTATTGATGTAAAATAGGTCGCTAGTGTATCCATATATCTATACCACTGCTGCTGAAGGCCGGGGGGATGGGTGTCCTGATTGCATAAATGAGGAGTCCAGTTCCATCCTCTGTAGACTACCCTTGTAATATAGCATGTCCCCACTCTTTCAATTTTGGCACCCTATTCATCTTCAAGAGCTAGGTCATGGTGGAGGTGGGCGGGGGGGGGGGGGGGGCTACAGTCAGCTATATACAACTCTACATGGCTATATAATGTAACATGGTATAGATGCATAAACTGTACTTACAGCTACATGGGGGTGGAGTGTAGGACCACTAAATTCGACCCGGTGACACAGGCAGTTTTGGGTTTAGTGACATCCCAGTGGGCACAGAAGATTGAATTAACATTGACCAATGGTTGACAATATTGATTCAATGTTAATTCAATGTTGAATCAACGTTGAACTGAATTTTGTGCCCACTGGGATGCGACATGATTAATATCAAAGATAGTGATATGGGACATGGGCATTCTTTTTGCATGGACAGGGTAACATAGCCATTACCCGAGCCATTACTTAAAATGGACAGGGCGACATGGCCATTTCTTCAAATCGACATGGGGAAAGGGGACCCCCTCCCCATCCAGTCTCCCAGCTGTATCATGCATGATGAGCCATCATGACAATGTTCAAGGATCAAGGTATGGTGTAATTAACTTTGTAAGTCTGTGATATCTTACCTCAAAGCCTACCTTGTCCTTCTCCAGAGGCCAACACTACAGCCCTCTACCAGCCTTACCACACGGGGACTGGAGTGGTGATGTAGGCGTGGTTGTTCTACTGCCCTCCATAAAAACATACATATTATGGTTGGGTTACGCTTTGAGGGCGGCATAGTGCTTTGATGAATGATGCCTAAATTCAGCCCTGGCTAGTAACTCGTCCATGTTGTAATGAAGCATCATATGTACTCTGTAGGATTGATACACTCCCGACGGGTGGAGAGGAACACTGGCGAGTTACTCACCATGCAGGGTTGCATTCATGTAACATAGCGATAAAGGGCCTGATGATTAAAGCACTGTGTTATTCAACTGGTTGTAACGCAGATGATATTTCCTATCCTACCTTAAAATCCTCCTTTTGGACGTCAATCACCAATACTTTGCCCTGTCCCAGCTAACAAAAAAACTTTATTTTACGTCAAAATAACGTTCTAAAACTTTGTATAACGTTATGCCATAGTAAGGAGCCTTAGGGAAACGTTATATAACGTTATTTAACGTTATAAAGTGTTGTATAACGTTTTTTTGTTTGCTGGGGTACCAGTCAATGATGACCTGGGTCGTGTCGGAAATGAGAATACCCTCCCCTTTATTTATCAACAAAAGGGTCACGTACTAACCTACAAAGCATGCCTACCAGGTACAGTGGGGATTACTATATCATGATAGCCAACTACACAGTACTGTTGATGGACTTAAGTGGAGATATCTGTATGTATATGACGGACTTGACTGGTTATATGTATGATGGTGTAACTGCATGCGATCTATGGATGCCTTGATTGTCAAACACGATTCATAATGATGGGTGCTCTGCATTTTGACGTAGACATTTTTGAGTTGGATAAGGGTAGTTTTGATTTTTATTGTTCAAAGCTGCCAGGTGCCAATACATTGTATTACTATACAAACCCAAAACCCAAGATCCAGTATGCAGCTGATCGGAATTCAGCACTCAAGTCATCCTAGTTTAACTGTAAAGCAATTTTAACTCACAAATGATGCTTAAATATGACTTGTTCACTATGCTCTGAATAACAGTAGCCAGGATTAATGCCACTTATAATGTTCTAAGGCCCTGTGAATATGGATATAGCCACTTCAAATGAATGTCTATAATCCTTATCTGCAAGCTTTGGTGAAAATGGTAGATCTTTGTAATGGCCACCATCAAGAGACCTATAATATAAAAGTTATTCATTGGAGAGGTTATGTGATGTCGTTATTATGTTGCTAAACCCTGAAAATGTAGATGTAAGTACTTTAAAAGTCTATCACCCTTATTTGCAGAGGTATGGCGAAATTGGTGAATCTCTGCAATGGCTACAATATTATTTCAATACCTGCTGTTGGTAAGTTGTGCACTGGAGAAGTCATGTGATGTCTTTATTATGATGCTAGACCCTGAAAATAAGGATGTAGACACTCTATATGAATCGGGCCCTATTTAAAAGAAAAACGATAATTTCAGCTGGCATCCACCCTGAACTTGTTCAATATAGGTAAAACTTCAAGTCTGGCATGGAACATATAACCCTAATAGTATAGTAGTAACAAACTGTCTGATAGGGGACCTGTAACCAAATCATATGGAAAAAAACCAATGGCTGACATATAGCTTCTCCCTGTCAAACCAAGCATCTAGGTTATAATATAACAGTGTTCATGTTTTGATTGTATTTTCAGTACATTGAATATCAAAGAAATTGAAATAATATATCGAGGGATGAATGGTTTATTGTACACTATACATTTTCAAATAGTTTAGAGCAGTAGGCTATGCAGCCCTTACAGAGTCACTACAATGTAGATTATCCCTTTGAGGACGGCATAATGCATTCATGCATCATGCCCTTTGTTGTCATAATGCATGAATGCAGCCCTGGCGAGTAACTCACCAGGGCTGCATTCAAGCATCATACCGACACTACAGGGTTGAGACATTCCCATAGGGTCGGCATGATGCACCATTGCAGCACTGGCGAGTCACACACCGGGTGGATTGGCGCATCATGACGACAACTGTCATCTTTTAGCGACATCTGTCCTTCAAAGGTTAAACGGTATTCTGGTTGATCCAATCGATGTAGCTGGGAACGTTGGTGAACAGTGAAGGTCCAGTGTTGATGCATGTAGCGGGTCTGTATATGTTGATACCACCCAAGACAAAGCCACCATTGACTGGGCATGACAAGGGACCACCGGAATCAAGCTTGAAATAGAGAAATATAACAAAGATGGTATTTAGAAATTAGTATATAAAGGAAGCCTACTCTGTCAGAAGTAAGTGTAGCTGCACAGAGTGTTTCAAAATAAAAAATATGTCCTTTTGTAGCTACGAGACAACAAAACTGTGCAGCGACACTTACTTTTGACAGTTTACAACGGTTGACATTTCAAAAATGATGAATCTGTGCTTTTTTTAATGACTGCCACCAACCCAGGTAATAATACATGACATGAAACTTATGTTGGGGACTATCTGGCCAATATTTTTTGGAAGTCAATCTTTTCATGCCAGCTGTAATCCTGAAAATGTTGATGAATAAAAATGGCCAATTTGCTCACATGTTTACAGAAGTTATATTGGCCCAATTGTCTCTAGTGAGGTGCATCTGGACTATTCCATTGTCTGGTATCGAAAGCCTATATGAAGTAAAATATAAACAGTCAGAATAGAGTATACACACCTGGCAAAGACCTGTAGCTATTCGATCATCGACCTCAGATGATGCGCACCGGATCGAGGCATCTACGTCCTGCCACTCACGTTTACACAGGTTAGCCGGCCAGCCTACCAGCTGCCTCTGATGCAGCTCATTGGTCAAAGATGTTTCATCAAGGTCTATGTGAAGAACATAGGTATTTAAAAAAACAATCATTTAAGACACTTGAGAAAAATAGTTTCTCATCACAGCAGGCATCATATATATCATGGATGACGTCACAGGGCCGTGAAATACGGCCATGGGTTCTTCCAAGAGGGGGGGGGGGGGTGCAATACAGGATTCCTTGGTTAAAGCAATGGTCCAGCCTTATCTGGTAAAGCATATATATTGGTATAATAGTATTGGTATTGATTTATTTTGGTATATCACATTCACATGTGATATTCAATGACAAAGATTATATCAGACAACATACAATATAGCTATAATATCTCATTTCTTCTTAAGAGCTGGCTTTTTGGCGTTTTGTGTTGGGTTTTTTCTGTGCTTATATATGTGCTTGTGTACATAATCTTATATGATATATAATGACACAATGTGCCTGAGAACTTTCTGTCGGTTGGAACAGGTCAGCCTTTTTGACCCTGAATTACTTACCTGTACTTCCCCACCCTGTGAACGTGCACGCCTTGTTGCTATAATCGAAGTTCTTACTAGGCAGGGCTATAGGCTCGATGAAAGAGTTGTTACTAGCCGGACGAGCCAGTTTCAGAATTGCAATATCACCTTTGACTATCTCTGGATCAAACTCTGGATGCTGAAGATAAAAACAGCATTAGATCCATTCATGTATAGACTATAAGGGTTTATTCCAATTGAAAAATTCATATCTGCATGAAATATTATGATGAATATTTGGGCTTCAAAATGGAATTGTGTGATGAATTCCTTGTTGTTGCGTACATACCCTGACAAAGCCATTCACAGCAATTACTTCTGGTTTGCCAACCTTTCCATCATTCTGTTTATGCATACCAAGTACAACTGACAGATCATTTCTGAAATATGATACAAGGGAGGAGGGATACACAGATATTCAGTGTTAATGGCAATTGATATGCTCACCCCTGATTCAGAGTTGCCAAAATTGTCATTCAACCGCCCCCTGATATCAGGGGTTCTGGAAACAATATTGGATTTTCTAATATCATTTATTCAATCCAGTGGCAAGCCACCTTTGTTATCTAAGTCTTGAAATAATTGGGTTACACTATTCCATATATTGCATTATTAGATATTAACACAATGGTATGTTTCATTGCCTTTCTCATACCACTGGCTGTTATAGAAGATGTTTTCTGACACAAGTATTCTGTATATTGGTAAAAATACACATCATAGAGTAAGGAAAAACAGTTCTGATTGGTCTAGACCAGGAAATATCACTCACATTAATTAGTACCACTCACCGAGGGTATGCATGTTTCATTCTTTATACATAAGCCTATATATATATATAGGATTAGATGTCAGTTGTGAAATATCATTCTGCTACTTACGAAGTTGCAAGAGTAAAACAGGCAGCAGATGTGAGGACCACAGACGGCTTGATGAGTACCCCACCACACACATGTTTCTTGTTCATCTGTATTGACAAAGTGATAATGTCCCTAACCATTTCAGGCCTGCATACTTCATTAAACTATTATGTCATTTGTTGTCGTTATCTTGGATGCAGCCCTGATGGGTTACTCACCAGGGCTGCATACAAGCATCATGCCAACCCTCTGAGGTTACACGTCCAAATGAAGATTGTGAGCCTAGACTTACTAGGGCTGCATTCACATATCATTACAAAAAAAAAGGCTAAAGCACATTTAAAAATTTGAGTGTTGATATATTAAACATTAATGCAAAACGACTTTTGTAGGCATTATTATACCAATACTGTCTCTTTATGTAAGGTGATGATTGGAGTTAAGATTCTTCTGAAAAACATGTTGCATTGAAAATAAAACTGAAAAGAATTTAATTGAATATGGATATTTGTATGTGGTATTATGTTTGATTGGGTGCCAACATAGAACAACTAAATAGCACTTACCCTGATGCTGGCCATCCATGGCCATGCCCCTACTTTGGCAGCCCTCCCTCCTACAATATAAGGTGTGTAGGACTTGGCACAAGTTAACACCCCCAGGCTGAATAAAGTCAACACCACAGTCCACAACGCTAGTTTCGCCATGGTGATGCAGTAGCAAATATGACGAAATGATGTTCCTCCAAACAGTTTTGTTTTGCTGATTCAAACTGTACACGATATATTATATACTTGTGGGGACTACCAGCTGCATGTTGCAATAGCTACTGTTTATCAGTGGGATGGTATATCTAGATGATAACAGTATCCTCACAGTTGCATGACCTTCATTATGACCTTTATTACATAACACTGTACAACAACCCATAACAGAACGGGGGCAGACCTGCCAAACTAGACTACTCTGATGTCACTGAATCCGAAAAATAAGTATACAGGATTTGTTTAAGTTCTGTATTTGCCCGACAGATTGACCTCGAAAGTCCTTGTATTACGTTGAAACCCTTTATATAAGCACTAGCCAGTCAGACAAAATTAGAGCATCTAAAATCTTACCACACAAATTTAAGTGCTGTATTTGAATTCCCCAGGTCAAAATATGTAAGAAAATGTATATATTGTCCCGTATTTTTTTTCCAATTTTTGAAAGTTCTTCTCTTTACATTCTTGGCATTCATATATTCTTTATGTCTGTTCACTACTAACACTTGAATTCGTAAATTCGTAAATTCTCAGTTACAAATATAAAGGTACTTCTGCACGGAACAAGCTCTCAAATGACATCCTCCATTGTGCCTGGGAAGCTCAGATGGTTTTTACCCCACTATAATAGCCAGCATGTACAGAATACATTGCGTCTGATTGTATAACCTTCTGGCTGTGTCTCATGAAACTGGGAATGTGAACATCTTTGAATAGGTGACATCTTTGACTGGGTGCCACCCTTGACCTCCTGACAGAAAACTGTTTATTTAAGACAGGTAAAGTTATATATGAAGATATAACCACCACGATTTTCTTTTTTCTATGCCTTACAAGAAGATATTGATTTTTCTTTTATCTTTTTTTTTTATGGTGGCCGGTCGAAAGATGGCACCCGTTCAAAGATGGCACCTGGTCAAAGAATTCACATTGGCCCGATCTAATGAGACACAGCCTTCTGTGCTTCAAACCATGCAGAGAGTGACTGTGAGCAGGCAAGCAGAAAGGATAGTCCCCGCGGGATTAGTTCCGATTTTAGCCACTAGGGTGGCGCCACTATGGCCTTTTATGTAAGAAACATGCTAAAATTTGCTCGAGGGAACTTTTTTCTGAAGAATTCAATAAGATTACACAAAATATTCCATTTTTGTTTAAAAGCTTCCATATTTGGAATGTAAAAAGAACGTTTTGAAGCCTAAATTGGTGCCTTTGTTGATATGTGTTGCCATGGAAACAAGATTTTTATTCCAAATAGAAGAAAAAAAGATCCCCATTGATAGGATGATTCATGAGGATTGCTATGGTCAAACAAGAATAAAATTATCATTCCTAGATCAAATTTTATGACCTAAAGAACGGAAATGTATCATAAATTTCTAATCATCATAATTATGCTAATTAGATAGGGATAACTTGAAAAGTATAATACTTGGAGCTTATTGGGATTTTCGATGGGGCAATGCCCACACATATTCAGGAGGCCATTTCTCAAAAACTAGAATAGATATCTCATAGTGTAATGTATCATTGGAAAGCTTATGACATCAATTTTAAAGTTGGTTTTTTCCTTGGAGTACCCTTTTCCCTTGCCTGTACACAATTTTTACTGTGTGTGCATGCAGCCAATGACAACAATATAACATGTTGGCTAGTTGTTACTTCAAATTGTTTTAGCAATCTGGTAAAGGAGACAACAACAATATTAATTAAGGCATGATAGGCAGTGACTTTATTTTTGTGTAGGAAAGTTGCAAGTACTGATAGCCTTGATGAGGCATTGGATAACAAACATATTAACATAACATATGAAGGATTGAGAAGTTTACGATGTATCAGAGATATTTCCAACTATGATAATCTTTCAGACTCGTCCTGGATACGTGGTATGACCGATATGCACCAGGGACAGCATCCATGAAAAAATATTAATTTTGTTGCCCTGGTAGAGATACATTTGACATGTATGAAACATTAAACATAATTATTATGTGTCATCTATTGGGAAAAGGGGACTTAATGCACCCTGCACTAAGGTCCTTGTTGCAGATCATGCCACATATTCTAAATATGATCTTGAATGACATTCAGTGGTAAGAAGTCATTACAAAATTAATTCTACAGTACACTTTTATTGATCTAAATCTGTCATATTTTACCAATATCACTGGGGGGGGGGGAAACATAAATATATATCTCCTTAATGGATAAGACATTTGTTAAATCTTTTGAGATAAGAATTGTGACCTGCTCTGCCAAAGGAACCTTCAGGTTTTTCAAGTACCGTTTTAGCCACCACGGAGCACCCGAATGGCAAAAACAGTAAAAAAAAAAGGTATAGAGCGCAAATGTCTTCAAAGTACCTTTTTATGGTCTTCCATCTTTGGGGCTAGAATTTCTTATGTGGAATGTAAAGCGAATGAATGTTTTCTGGGTAGAAATGGCGGAAATGCCCCTCTCATGTTCCATGGCAGCCCTTTCCATATTCTGAATATGGGATATTTGTTTTAGTTTTATTAGGATATTCATCAATGAAATCTAGTATTACATGGAACTTTTACTAAGTATATTGCAGGAACCTGGTCAGTGTTCAAAAAGATGTATGTGCTAATACAAAAATGTAATCTAAATCTAATGTCAGAATGACGCTTGAATGCAACCCTGGCGAGTTACTCAAAGGGGTGCATCAGTAAATAATCATGATGACAAAGAACTTAGTGTATTAAAGCATTATATGTCCTGCTGACAGAGCCTGTCATCAAGCACTGTTCTTGTTGATCCAATCGATGTAGCTGGGGACGTTTGTGAAAAGTGCTGGTCCATTAAGGAAACATGTAGGTGCCCTGTATGTATTGATACCACCTAAGACGTAGCCACCATCCTCTGGGCATGCCAAGGGACCACCGGCATCAAACTTAAATTGGAGAAATGCATTAATGAGTGGTCAAGGAGTTTCTGGAATTTTGTATATGGTTTATGAACACAACCTTTTACATAACATGTAAGGCTTTTTACTGAAAACATGCTTCCCAACCCAGGAGGGGTTTAGCCCCCTCCTTCCCCCAAATCAACGACCCTCCTTCCCCTGTCGCTAGAAAATAATGCCATTTCTAAGGATGAATCGGTGCTTTTATTCATAACCCCAATTATCCCCATGAAATGGCAAAAGTGGCAAGATTGCCTACACTTTGGAGCTGTAAACAGAACTAGATCGAATGAGTGATCAATTTCATTTCCTTTTTGATCAAAAGTGATTTTGGTCAGATTGATGAGGTACATCGCTACCAGTGGACTATACATTTTCCTTTTCAGATAAAAAAGCCTTAATAAGGCCACACCAAAAGAAGAAGTTGATCCATGGATTTTTTTTTGTCTGTAGACTTCAAAGAAGAAGCCACCAAAAAAAACAATTCTACAGGAAGTGGTCCAGGTGCAGTCCATAGACTAAAAGAACATTTAAAAAATAAAAATTAGAATTTTCGAAATTATGGTGCAGGAAATCTGTAGACCAACTTTCATTTTTGGTGTGGCCCAATGTGAAAAAGCTGAGACTCCACTAACCGATTTCTCTCTCAAATCGGGGCTATTCTCACGAATCTGACTCAGTTATATACCATAACAATGATATGCAGTAGACAGAAGGTACCGTAGATCCTGCCTATGTTTACAAATAATGTTTTTGTTTATAAACAATGTGGAAAATAGAATTGCCAAGGCTATTTACCACGATTTAGGTCCCGATTTTTGCATCTCAGGTCGATTTTGACTCCCGATCTGATATCAAACTTATTCAGTTTCTGTTTGTCTGGTGCCCCACTATACATCTGGCTCTAATCGGCCGATCTAAGCACAATTTATATAGAACATATGCCTTTGTTTATCCCTCATCAAGCTGTATAGAACAGTATGATTGGATCGTGAGAATGACTCAAAAAGCGGGTAGTGGAGCCCCAGCTATAGCTTGGACTCCACTACCCAATTTTTTGGGTCATTCTCACGAACCGATCATACAGGTCTTTACAGTCTGATTAAGCCAAAACAAACACATATTTCCTATCTGTTATTGTGCATGAATCGGATTATACCACTTTAAATGGGGAAGCATCAGATAAATGAAAATCAAACCTGTTTGATATTAGATTTGGGTGCCCAGATCGGCCTGAGATGCAAAATCGGGGCTTAAATCGGGACCTAAATTGTGTTACATAGCCTTGGCAATTCTATTTTCCACATTGTTTATAAACAAATACATTATTTGTAAACATAGTTCCGGTCTACTGTATATCATTGTCATGGTATATAACTGAGCCAGATTTGTGAGAATAGCCCCGATCTGAGAATAAAATCGGTTAGTGGAGCCCCACCTTCAAGTTAGATAAGGGGATACACACCAGGCAGACACCTGCAGGGATATTGACATCAGCTACAAGTGATGCACAGCGGATGGTTTCATCTGCATCCTCCCACCAACGGCGGCACAGGTTAGACGGCCACCCCACCAGCTGCTTCTGATGCAGCTCATTTGCAATTGCTGCTTCATCGTCTAGGTGGGGAAACACAGCGATTGTAAGATATATAATATATAGACAAAGGTGCACGAGTTTTAGTCTGTCGTCAGGGTTATTTCATGAGTTGAAGGAGTGCTATATTTCACGAGGCCGTAGGCCGAGTGAAATGCGGCACCCCTTTCAACAAGGCGGTATTCCATAAAAAAAAATAAAGTCTAATCTACAATAACAAATGTGGAATATAATATCATTCCAAGCTATATATCTGATCTTCATGGGAACTTTGTCTTTAACCTGTAAACACATTGTTTACAAGTTTACAATGATGTATTATTAACGTCAAATCCCACAGGGCGATGTATGGCTAGTAACCCTCTGCATTCTATGCCTATTGCGTTCTAGGAGCCTTGCTTATACTCCAAATCGCAAGGGTTCCCACATCTTATTGCAACTAGCAAATCCCACTGTACACATGTACATGGTACAGAATCTCTGCATAATGGATTGCATACACTTTATATGTAAGGATCAAGTGTTGCATTTGGGGGGGAGTTACTTCATGATAATTGTGCTTACAGTTGCTTTACTATAGAGGGGATATCCATTAACTTATCCTTTGAAATAATAATATCATGTAGGTCTAGTGGTGGGTAGGTTATATACATTATTCATGAAAAATTATTGTAAAATGTTGTGTGTGTATCATCAGAAATAGGGAGTGGCCCCCCTGACTTTCCAGATGATTGATATGTATCATGTCCATAATGAATTCGCAGAGATTTCCCTGTTAAGCAAGGAAAAATATCTAATTATTTAGATCTTATTTTGTACCCAATTCCCAACAGATCCTTTGCAGTTTTATCTCTCTGTTCTAGTTACATCTATTGCGAAGTGGAGGGAGTTCCCCAATTCGCAACAGATTGCCAATTCGCAGAGATATTCCAGCATAAATCGCCCTGTGAGATTCGACCTTTATCAAGTTATATTCACAAAGTCCGACATAATTTTCTCATTTCAAGAAACTAGGATACTATAGCTAGAACCATGATGCTGTAGTAGGTACCTGTACTGCCCCAGCCTGTGACTGTACAGATCTTGTTGCTAACATCGTACTTCTTACTAGGCAGAGCTATAGGTTTGATGAAAGAGTTGTTGCTAGCCGGGCGAGTCAGTTTCAGAACCGCAATGTCAGCTTTTGCCTGGGTTGGATCAAACGCTTCATGCTGAAAATATAATGGCATTAGGGCCACTCCTGTATAATATAGGGTGGTTTTGATACATATAAATGAATATTATCAGTGGCATGAAATATCATTGTGAGTAATATGAAAAATGCATTGAAAACATTATGTGATCTTCAAAATGTGATAATGTGATGCTTATCTTTTAGTTCAGTACATACCCTTTTGAAATCCTTCACTTCAATTACTTCTGGTTTCCCAACACTTCCATTGTCCTGTGCATGCAGACCAAGTATAACTGACAGGTCAGTTCTGAAATGTATACAAATCGTATAGTAATGGAGTAGATGGGGGTGGTATAATCACTCCTGCAATAACTAACTTAGAACTAGGACTGATCCCCCTCCCCCCATGGTGAAAGAAACTAGACTCACTAACTATGTTAGTGCCTACACTACTTTCCCCGCTACCATGAGTTGGTATATCAAAGATTCTGAAAATTGCATATATATATATATATATATATATATATATATATATATATATATATATATATATATGTAACATATACCATCGTTAGGGTATAGGTATATATTGGGCGGGAACTGGAGCTATTACCCGGTCTCCTAGTCCCACAACTCGCCACCAGGGCAACCAACCCCGGTGCTCAGGTTAGGACATAGCCACAGACGGCAGGCAGAACTTGTACAGGACAGTTGTTTTTTTTGTCATGATGGCTAAGCACTGTGATGTGTGTGGTCAGGACTATGATGGCCGTAGGAAATCATGCCCTTTTTGTCAGGATGACAGTGATTATGAGTTACGGCGACAGGAGAGGAGAGAGTCCAGGAGTTCCAGGAGTACACCTCACGAAACTCAAAGGACCGGCACTTTGGGCGCAAGCTCCAGTGTGGCGGAGGATTTGAACAAGAGCATTGGTGAGCTATCTGACGTGAGTGCTATTGTTGCTGAATTTAAAAAGATGTCTGTCAGTCTGAACCGCCGTATGGATACTATAGAGGATTTAATAGTGGACATTAATCGTCGCCTCCCTCAGGGTGACGAAGAGCAAGATGGCCGCAGTCGTGGGCAAGATGGCGGGAAATCTGCAGCATCCATGGCTGCCGGCGCAAACCCAGCTTCTACTACGAAGAAGTTCAACTTCACGGGATATAACCCGCCTACTCCCCCAGTGGTCAATATATATATATATATATATAGTATTCAGACCACATATACTTTGTAAAGACCTGCAATAACAAATAATAATAGGTGGAGAGGTGTTTCCTTTTTGCATGCTTTAGTGCTAAGAAAACCACTCAAATCAGTAGCTCTCCCCCAGAGCATACATGATACATTTACTTATACAGCGAATCAAAATGATCTATGTTGGTTGTGTAAAACACTATAGCTCGGACTCCACCATGGCGACACAGGTACCTGCAAAACGTGGCGATCTTTTTAATTCTTTGTTCTCCAAAACATCGCTGCATTTCGCTTCATTTCGACGCAGTGTCGTTCAGAATGTCACCCTGTTACTAGTGACACTCAGGGGAACACTGCTGCAACACTGCTGCAGGTTTTGCAGCGATCAGTGCCGCTGCGATGGACTCCGGCCTTGTGGTACTTACAGATCTGCCTCAGCAACACAGGCAGCAGATGTGAGGACGACTGATGACTTGATGAGCACCCCACCACACACATGGCGCTTGTTCATCTGTAGCAATAAATGGTTTCCATAATGTACTAACTAAAGGCCACATAGTGCTTTAATACATGATGCCATTTGTCCTCATAATGCAAGATACATGCTTGCAGCACAGAGCACAGTAATAAATACATCTTTAGAGTATGTGGCCTTTAATGGGTTAATTGATATACTCAACAGTAATTGGTAGGTATCATTACAACAAAGCTGCTTAAGTAAGATGATGCTTGGGAGGTAAACTTACTAACCCAGAGAAATCTGCAAAATCATGCTCCATTGAAAAAACTTATAAAGGTAATTGAGTATGAATATATTTATGTATTATTAAAGGGACTTGCTACTTGTCGCAGGATTACTGATGTTCTATTGACTTTTGCATATAACTCAGGATTATGTTAGTTTGATGTATTAATCAAAAGAAATTGCCATGTCATGGTACTAACTTTCATGATACAGCCATTTGACCAAAAGAGTACCTTAACTATAGAAATGAATAGGAAAACAGCATTTTCACATTATCGGTCAAGGATGATCCCCTCCCAGTGGCCACAAATTTCAGTTCAACGCTGAATCAACATTAAATCAACATTGAATCAACATTGTCAACCAGTGTTCAATGTTGATTCAATGTTCTGTGCCCACTGGGCTTCTTCTTTTGATATTGCAAGCAAACCATGGGAATGTATAATGGACATCTATACAATCATTTTAAGGCTAATAAAACAGGGGGTCACGGATGAAATGAGAAAGGCATGAATTTAGGAAAAATATTTCTTTTGCCTTAACTATAGGATCCTATGGGTGTCCTAGAAGTTAATATATGTGAACAATGGAGGTATACAGTCAAAATAGCTAATACAAATAATTGATTTAGGGAAAGTGGTCTATGTAGGACAATGAATACAGCTTAAAGAATGCTTTTTATGAGCTTCGATTTTTGCCGCCAGGTGGCTTCTGTGTAGGGACTAGCGATTCCCTTTAAATTGTGATACATGTAATAAGCGCCCACCCTCTAGTAATATGTCCCTCTCCTAGCTGTATTGGGTTGTTTTCTAGATTATCATTCTCACCAATTTTGAGTCCCCTTGTTGCTTATCATGTCAATAGCAGTAAAAATGTACCTACCCTGACACTGGCCATCCATGGCCATGCTCCTACTTTCGCCGTCTCTCCTCCTACAATATAAGGTGTGTAGGACATGGCACACGTTAACACCCCCAGGCTGAATAACGTTAACACCACAGTCCACAACGCTAGTTTCGCCATGATGATGCAGTAGCAACTATGCCTAAATTATGTTGCTTTAAAAAGTTTGCTTTCCTAGGACATGGACAGCTGCATGCTCTACCATCCAAACTAGCTGTCTAGTATATGTCCATGGCTTCCACCAGCTGTTCGCTGCCATATCTAATCAGTGGGATGATATGGCTATAGAGGATAGTCATAACTTCAATGCGTCATGACCTGCACGACATAATCAGTTTCCGCATAACTTCAGTGTGTCACGACCTCTATGCTGTCAATCTATCTTATTACCTAAATGGCAATCTTATTCAGTTTGTGCATGGTCACTACCCAGGTAACAAGAATCATATTGGACCATGGTCAATAATTAGCATATGATAAGCATTATTTATCTCAGTCATGGGATGATCCATAAGGATAAGTAAAATATGTATGCAAGACATCACTGTGAAATATCATCAGTTTAGAAAAAGGCATTCCTGTCTTTGCAATCAATCTCAATCTCAGTCCCAAAAGGGCTAGAAATCATACATTTTGCAATACTATGTCATTCATTACCCAAAAATAAGGTGTCTTCATGTTACTATTGACAAAATAGTTGTTGTTTCATGTAGTAAATGACACTTTTAGAAACTGTATTTCTTCCATGAGCTCTCTCTCTGACTTTTAAAACTGCAAAGCACACTGAGGATCAAATTTGTAACCGAATTTGATGGCAACGCCTGAGTCTGCCTGTCCAAAACTCTTCAGACAAGATTGTGTCCTCCTGGTAGATATTGAATAGCAAACATTGGATCAATGTAGTTATAATTTATGTTGGTCCTGCATTAGAAATAATATTATAATAATCTTGAGTTATTCCACCATAAATGCTCACAAATATGGCAATATACAGCATTTAGCTTGTAAATGATGGATTGTAAGGCGAAGACCCTATTCCATGGATGGTAAAGAGAAAGTTCATAGCTCATAGCTCTCAGGAAAACTCCTAAGGGTGACAGTAATACCTCCTAAGGAACTCTAGTCGTTAATTGGATCTGTGTTACCTTGATCAGGCCAAAAAGAGAAAAAGGTGTGTTTCAGGTTACCCGACCCTACCTAGCAAAACAGGGCCGACCCTAGAAATTTTTATCCAATTTTGAAAAAAGAAAATTAGAGTAATATTTGGGGCTATTTCAGAGTCAATTTGATGGTCCACGAGTCGACCCCAGTGTTGGCGAGTCAGCGCTGAAGTTTGCGAGTCAATTTTAAGGTAGTTTTCAGGCCATGGGATCAATCTGTCTTTATAAAACAATTTTGGGGCAATTTCAGAGTCAATTCGATAGTATACGAGTCAACGCCGTTGTCGACAAGTCAGCGCTGAAGTTTGCGAGTCAGTTTTGGGTACTTTTCAGGCCAAAGAAAAAAAAAAAGTTTAAATCCGACCTTCCCTACCTAGATTTTCAGACTATGTAACCTGAAATACACCTTTCTTTTTTTTGGCCTCAGAGAATATAGTTAAGCCATGAGCTATATATATCTTTGTTCAATAGTATATATATATATATAAAGAGTGAAATATAGTAACTTAGGCAAAAAAAAAGGTTTGTTTCAGGTAACATGGCAAGAAAATGTAGGGTCGTTAGGTCGGATCTTTTTTCTTTTTTTAAACTTTTTTTTTAAAACATGGAAGTACTGGCCAGCCTCTCCGAAGACTCTAAAATTGACTCAAAAAGGGTAAAATTACGAAAATATCTTCACAATTGTATAAAAAACGTAAGGTCGGCCCTGTTTTGATAGGGTCGGTCGGGTGACCTGAAACAAACCTCTTTTTTTGGTCTTACATGAATTACGTGCATGGATGGTTTGATAAGGACAATACACTCGGCAACAGATGTTCAGTATAGCAGAAAGTAACGCACAAAGTACACTGTGAATTCGGCCCCTGTCAAACGTCTCATGAACCATTTTCTGCTTTATTATGTATAATTGATTAATGCAGTTCCTTAATAAACCTTACTTAACTTATCAAACTTCCTATCAACGTACAAGTAACGAAGTAACCATGCACGATAGTATGAAATCCAAATGATATCAAATAAATTGAACAAAGCTTTAGTTGTTTATTGAATCAATATAATTAATTGTATTATTTCTTACAATCATAGAGATTCCAAGTGATTGGATTGTATGTCGCCTCAAGGCAAGATTTGTCGCCATGATGCACGTCTACTTGCATCAGCAAGTACCTCACATGCACTACAATGGTGCATCATGGTGTTTAAATGGAGCCCTGGCCATAAAGGGCACAACGCATATATATCACTATTAAACGTGATATATCTCTAAACGATGGCCTTTGTCGTCATGATGCACCAATGCAGCCCCAGGGACTAACTCGCTGGTGCTGCATTGGTGAATTATACCGACCCTTCAAGAATGCCTCAGCCTCATTGGGTCGGCATGATGCTTAAATACAACACTGGCGAGTTACTCGCCAGGGCTGAGTTCGTGCACCATAATGAGAATGATGCATTAATGCATTAAGCCGCCCTCACAATGTAAATGGGTGGTCCTCAGGCACTGTTCTTGCTGATCCAGTCTGCGAAGGTGGGTACGTTGGTGAAGAGTGCCGGGGCTCCCCCGGTACAGCTGCCCTGTGAGGGTATCATGATACCTCCCAGCACGTAGCCGCCGTCCACGGGGCACGACAGGGGGCCCCCACCGTCCAGCTGTACAGGGGGAATACAGAGGGGGTTAGTCTGTGAACATGGGGAGTCAGCTACATAGAGAATAGAAACAGCATCAAAAGGGAGTCCAGGTTTCCACCAGAATGACTCCCCTCTTCAGGGGAGCCCATGCTAGCCGACCTAAGGCAGTCACCTGGGGGAGTCACATACTCAGACTCAGCTACTTAAGGGAGTCACATAAGGGCCTAGGCTCCCCTAAAGAGGGGAGTCATTCTGGAGGTAACCTGGACCCCCTTTTGACGCTGTTTCATCTCTCTGTGTCGTATATATCTATGACTGGATTTTTTGTTCTCGGCCGGTTATAAAGAAATGGAAAAGCTGTTGACAAGTATGCAATGGCAATCAATTATTCATTGTAAGTATCAACCTTATCTGTAATTCGATTGAAACAAATATGATTGGACACACATGTTTTTTTTCAAGATTGCACAATAAAAACCTAGTATATTGAAATTGAAATTGATAAGGGCCGTGTCATTTATTACTAGCAGTCGTGAGGAGGAAGGGGCCTGGTAGAAATATATTTATGGTATATTGAACAGAAACTTGGTCGGAATGATGCATCCATGCAGCCCTGGCGAGTAACTCCCCAGTGCCGCATTGATGCAGCATGTAGACCAAGGGCATGATGCATGAATGTATTTAGCCATCATTAAATCAGTCTGGGATGAATTCATACAGGATGGAAACAAAGGACATATAGCACAATAAAACACAAGCCGGCCCTTAAAGGGTTAGAACCCCTAGTTGTCTGTGGATGTTTCTCGAGATATCTGGCCAATATGAACGTCTTTGACTGGGTGCCAGCTTTGACCGGCTTGATATTAAATAGTTTATTTAGGGCAGTTGAAAATATCAATGGGCTGAAAAGGTTAATGCATGTTATAACACTTTAAATTTGTAATTATAGTAGCCCATTTATATCTCCATCTCCCCTAAATAAACCGTTTTCTATCAAGCCGGTCAAAGATGACACCCCATCAAAGACGTTCACATTGGCCAGATTTGGTGAGACACAGCCCTGTGCATACCTTACAGACGCCGGGTGCATTCTCCACGTCGGGTTCTTTACCGTCGGGTTTGGCGGCACAGACGCGGCGTGCGTCCATGTCGGCCCACCAGTGGCGGCACGTCTCCAGCCGCCACACACGCAGCGCCTTCTGCTGCAGCTCATCCGCCAAGGCGTCATCATCGAGCAAGTCTGCCACAGTTTTCTCTATATTTTATGCATTTACAAGTATCAGAATGATTTAAAAAGCTACACACATGTCTATAGGGACATTAGGGAGTGATCATATTTTAACAACAGGGGGGGTGGTGGGTTTCCGCGCGGAGCGTGCGAAATTTTTTACACCCCCCCGGTCAAGGGGTCAAAATTTTTTACCCCCCCTTAGGGTCGAAAATTGGCTTTTTGGCTCAAAACAGGTTACATTTTTTTGCCCCCCCCCCCAAGAGGGGTCCAAATTTTTTTGCCCCCCCCCCCCCAAACCCACCACCCCCCCCTGTTGATATTAAATGATCACTCCGTTATAAACACAAATAATGTTGAAAAACTGAAAAATAAAAATTGACTCCAAATTAGCTCCTAACCCATCTTTAAGTCCAAACAGCATTTTTACATTTTCAAATGGATGGCAAATCCAAACCGCTGGACCGATTTGTATGATATTTAAACTATTTTCATCATTGAACATGGTTTATTCATCTAACCGATTTTGACATATGTAATAATAATAATAATAATAATAATATCTAAAAATGACCTGGGATACCTGATCGAGTCCAGACTCACATTTGGGAGTCACCATCATTCTACTTCTTTTCTCTGTGTGGAACACACGCAAAATTGAGGGAAATATCTCTCAAAGCAGCAACTTTAGCTCAGACCAGCGATTTTTTTTATCAAGTCAGCAATCTCAGGCTGTATGAGGTAAAGGCATCACCTCGGAGTTGTCTGTCCTTTATTAGTACACTCGGATTAAATAAAATACACATGTACCTAGGATTTGTCCAGAGCATGAACAGGATTTTTTCTTAAATTTTTCTCAAATGTAGATAAATGGAAGTTAAGTGTTCAATATTATGTTGATAACTGCGGAACATAACAGAGGCTTATAAGTACACTTCTGTATTATAATCAGGTGTTGTCAGTGATTGGATTGTTAGTATGAAGCTAGTTCACTCCTATATGAGCCTATTAATTTAGTCATAGACTGATACATTAAATACATGGCGACTTGCGTAGACATTTTCAGTGAGTAATCCTTTTCCAAACTATAATTTACCCAACCTACAAATATAACCATTATCTCCAGGCTAATCCATCGTAGGAAATTTATGTTGATTCTCATTGATTTTGGCATTACCTGAACTTCCCCATCCAGTGATTGTGCACACTTGTCTGATCATGTTGTAGTCCTTCCCAGCCAGGGCTATCGGTTTGACAAAAGAGTTATTGCTAGCCGAGCGGGTCAGTTTCAGGATTGCAATGTCGGCCTTGGACTTTGGGAGATTCCATTCTTCATGCTGAAATCATACAGTGCCTAGACATTGAAATGGATTCAAATTGAAGATGGTATTTTATTAATCTATCTCAGATTATCGCAATAGTTACAGACCATGACACATCTAGAACTCGATAATACGGCACCTTATAACCCTTTAACGGGGCTGGAGTCTCTTTCAGAATAGACTCGTCAGCCGTCATAATGCGATTTTCGTCAATATTGCAATATTGGCAATTGACGAGAGTATTTGTACCCAGCAAAATGTGGTATTTACTATAGATTTCAACAGAAACTATCGTGAAATACTTTTTACTAGTGGTCGCCAAACAGGTTTCGTCACGTCACCAGTTCCCTACGACCACGTCAGTTGTTCTGAATGAGCCTCCTGGACAGATTATCGAGGCATAGAATAGCATATATATACAAGTTGCCACCGTACAATATTCTAACTCAGATTCAAAATGTAGACACTCGTTTTAGAGTCCAACCAAAGATGCTTACGATTAAATCATAACTATGAGCAATATAATATACATAATACATACTATTATGATACTCTGAAGCTTTATCACTTCTGGATGCCCGACAGATCCATCATATTGGTCGTGGAGGCCAAGAACAACAGCACCCTTAAGTCTGGAGGAAATAAAGAAAAAGGTTGATTTAGCTCTTAAAGTGCCATAATCACCAAGCGTATCCGACTCACAAATCTAGTACTGTTTTAGTCTACTATGTGGTTAAGTGCGAGTGGTGAGAATGCCCCTTTAAAGGACCGCATACTGCTTTTTTGCAGTATGGCCTCTATCGCCATGATGCATGACTGTCTGAGGGACACGGTTTCTCCGAAAATGACGTTTTCGGAGACACCGGGACTCGAATCCGGGGCCTTCCTCTTGCCAAGCGATTGCTCTACCACTGAGCTACATCCCCTTGTCCTATCAGATAGACCGTGTCTCACGTTACTGGATCGGTATGGTACAGAGGGGGAGGATTACCCAGGTGTTTCATCCCTTTGGGCTCTACACCAGGGTACAGGGAATCCGACCCCTACAACTGCATCATGCCAACCTTATCGGGAATACAACCCGAACAGTGGGCAGGAATACAGTGCTGACAAGCTAATTTACTCACTAGGACTGCATTCATGAGCATTCATTCATTCTATGTTATGTCCAGGGTATGTTTGGAGGTTTTGAAAAAGTCATGAAAAATATTACATGAAATTAGCTGACAAATTTTGCCAAATTTGATATGAAGTTAAAGCTGATAATGTCAGTAATAGATTGAGTTGGTAGTAACTCGCGGATTTCCCCATATATGTTTATTTAACAAAAACGCCCTGGTTATATCTGTCAGTGCTTGGTGATGAGAAACCTTTTTTGAGTGGCCTTATCATTGTAACATTTGTGACTGGGATTAACATGTCGTCTATGGAGTACAGGCTTACATGATGAGCTAGTCAAAATATTTCAATTGGCCGGGCACTTGTATTAGTGATACAATTGAATAAATGATTTTCTTTTTAAAGTTCAAATAAAAAGAGCTAGTCAAAAACTTTCAATTTGCTGAGCACTTGTAATAATGATACGATTGAATAAAGTAAGAAAGATTAGAATAGATAGGATTTTAAAAATTACTTACACATTCATTCTGACTGCGCAACTGGCTGATGTGAGCACTACTAAGGGCGCTATGAGAGCTCCACCACAGAAGTGCGTGTCGTCCAGCTGTGGGTACAAGCACTTATCTGAATCACATCCCAGACTAGACTAAAACATGGACACAACTTCACCCTTACAATGTACAATGATGGATCAACATCACTCTTACTAATTGGGGGGCCAGGCTAACAATGTGAAGGGGGTTGGTGTGGAGACCAATACTTTGTCCGAGTGTTGTACTAAAGTATTTGGAGGGTGCTGATTCCGAATCTGCCATTGAAGTGATATTGATAAGTAAAAGGAGGCAGTTTAGTTTGGTTTAAGATGACTTGTATTCATGAACCATGTGCGCCATCCCGCTCACCGCCCAAGTGCCCCCAAAGTAGTGACGTCACTGTGGATTATCGGTAGATTGGATCGAATCGAACCAGAGATAGATAAGAACACGTCTTCTGACATATTGGGACACCAACTTGTAGCTTCTTTAATTGCGCATGCGCAAACATGATTTATACGCCAGATGGCAGGTCGGTGGTTTGCCGCCTTAACAATATGCAGGATCGCACATATTTCAATACTCCTTCTCGAGACTTACATATTGACGATAATGTTACTCTAACATGAAGGCTCCTTCTCAAACATATATTTAGTTTCAGTACTCCTTCTGAATGTTCAATGTTTACTTTTTGAGAAATAATGTTCAGTATCTCTTCAGATTTTTGAAGTCCTTATCTTGACTTATAAATGTTGTCCAGTAAACTGGTGTTAGATGTTAGTTCTTAGTTCCTCCAGTAAACTGGTCCTTTGTATGACTCAATAGTCAAGTATTGTTTCTCAGATAAACACACAAATGAGTAAACAGTATTCCTTCTGTTAGATGCTAAAATAAACCAGTTACTTTAAAATATTTAGTCACACAAACTAGATCCTTTTAGATTTAGAAGTTAAACAACAATCATTTCTTAAGTTGTTACATAATACACTAAATAGCATATATCTTAGCTATTAAAAGGTGATCATATACAATAGGTCTTTCATATGTTTTCACAAACTAAACAAATAGCAATCACCTGCTATTATTATTTAATTAAAACATAATACCTAAAACTTGGAAAGAGAGGTCACCAGTACTTCATTTCCATGTGAGGCTTCAGCCCTCACCTCCCTACTCTAACAGCAAAATAACACATTGCCCTCAGTCCCTGCAGTCTCATACAGTACTGGCTCCTCCTGGCCTTGCTGGTACTCATTCAGGCTCCTTCTCACACTGTAACTCTCAGATGACATCTTAAAAATCTCCAGACCTTCAGTTTGCCAAACTGTCCACATTTTCATGCATCAAGGTCCACTAATAACATGGAATTGTACAAGTCTATTGTACAGGTCCATGCTAATAAGAATCAGAAGTTTTCAAGCTTTCAGCATACTGTCCACAAACACTTCTCCACAAGTGATGCCTCAAAGTCTACTTCCTGGAGTCTCCAGACTACCTGCATGCACAGTTCCCATAGTCTACTCCTACAAGCTCCCAGACTTTCAGAATACTGTCCCAAAGCAAACTTCATTCCACATCCTATTGAGTCAGTTCAAAACTGTAACACAATGCTATCATACAGTACCACACCTGTAACACAATGCTATCATACAGAAACACACCTGTAACACATTGCTATCATACAGAAACACACCTGTAACACAATGCTATCATACAGAACCACACCTGTAACACATTGCTATCATACAGAACCATAACTGTAACACATTGCTATCACACAGTTCACTTGAGCCTTCAACACAGCAACTCCAATTCTACAGCCAATTGTACTTGCTCCCTGCAGTCCTGACATCACCTGCAGCCTCCTGACGTCACCTGCAGTCTCCTGACGTCACCTGCAGTCACACAGACACAGCACAGACCTTCCTGGCTACTTACACTTCCTCTGTAACTCCTGCCACTGTCTGTAACTCCCTGTAACTGTCCCACAATGTATCTCCGTGTGTATCATCTCGATGGCACCACTACAATTCCACTTGTAAATCCACAGCCATCTCTCCACCACACCTCATGTCGTCCTGGTGTTCACAATACACAACACAGACCCTCCTGGCTACTTACACGACCTGTAATTCCCAGCCACTGTCTGTAAACACCTGTAACACCCCACGACGTCCTACGTGTTTACAGCATCCACTAACACAGCTGATATACACGTACCTCTCACACCCCACGTCGACTTCGTGTCCACACAACTCACTGACACACCCCACGACGATATCTCCATGCCGGCTCCATGCCGACATGCCTCCTGTCCCGGCACCTGGCGCCCTGCATGCCGCCTCTACCCCACGTCAACCTCACGTGGATCTATGTCCATAAACACGTACCAAACTGGCTCCGATCGCCGTACAAACGTGTTCCCTTGCTGATCACTTACTACACATAAGCCATCTCGATCCCTGCAGTCCACAACAGCTCCAAAAACGTAATTCCAATCTCATTGATCACCCACGCTGACATGCCACGGCACCTTGTGAGGCTTGTCCGATGGCGTTTTCGTGCGTTCTCAGGGCTTCACTTCTAGCGACCATCCGACCATCCAACTTTCTCTGGATCCACTTCAATCCTTCGACCGTGTATCGAAGCGTTTCTAGGCCCATTACCTGTGGATTATCGGTAGATTGGATCGGATCTAACCAGAGATAGATAAGAACACGTCTTCTGACATATTGGGACGCCAACTTGTAGCTTCTTTAATTGCGCATGCGCGAACATGATTTATACGCCAGATGGCAGGTCGGTGGTTTGCCGCCTTAACAATATGTAGGATCGCACATATTTCAATAGTCACAACATGTGTACGTCGGTATCACAACATCCCCCTTGTTACAAGAAGAACATTACATGGTGACAGTTTGAGTTTGTGTCCGTGGGGTATCGAGAGCAGCGCTCTTACAATGAACTCTTACATCTCAATTGAATAAGTCCTTAATGTTTGTTATATATGAGTATGAACAAGTCTTTTACTATAGATGAACTTAATTTGTTAACTGTTACATAATAACTACTTAACTAGAAAACATAGGGTAGACTGCCCTTGTTTTCATCCACCTGGAGGCTTTATTCTGTCCTCTGGCTGGCAGGTGGTCCCTAACTGTTTGGGTTTATTCCTGATAACGTGCTGGTGGTTTGATGGCACGGCCCGTCCTAGTAGTGCGAACTACAGGCATAGCTAGGGGCTGTCTCAGGAGCCTTCTGGGGTGAAGCGGTAGCTGCCACTTCTGTGTTGTCGGTCACAGGCTGAGTTTCTTGCCTCATGATGACCTTTTCCCCCCTTCTGTCTTCGCTGCCGAGGTCCAAGAGCTGTGGAATCGGGGCTCGGGGCGTCTGGAGGGTTTCCCGGAGGTGATGCCTGTTGCGGCGCAGCTTGCTGCCCTTTTGGGTCTCTACGATGTAAGATCTTGGCTCCAGGCATTTTTCTACCACTGTCCCTGGTGCCCAAGTCTTTGTCACTTGATCTTGGATACGGACACCTTGCCCTGGGTACAGTGGTGCTAATTGTTGGTCTCTCGCAGTGTGATCATAATGCTCTTTTGCCCTTTCCCCTCTACCTTCCAGCTGATCCTTGACTTCCTGATCAATGTTTGTCTGCCTTGTAGGCAATATGGAGGCTACTTGCCTCCCCAGTAGCATCTCCGCTGGTGACGGCAATCGGTTGTCAACTGGAATAGCTCTCAGGTTCAGGAGGGCCATCTGGACATTCTCTTTTGTCTTGATGCATTTTTTTATCACTGACTTGACCCATCGTATCTGGCGTTCTATGAAGCCATTTGACTGGGCATAGTGTGGCGAGGACGTTGTATGATTGATTCCCCAGTGACAGCAGAATTTCTTGAATGTCTCACTGGCATATTGTGGCCCATTGTCGGACCTAATCTCGTCTGGTCGGCCAAAGTACCGCAGGCCTCCTCCACTATGTCCTTAACTACCTCAGCTGTGACGGGTGCTTGTATTTCTTTGACAATTGGGAATTTTGAGTAGTAGTCGGATATAATTATGTATTGGCGCCCCTTTATCTCAAACAAATCTGTCCCTATGATTTGCCAAGCACGGGCTGGAACCTTGCTAGTTAACATCGGCTCCCTTCTGTTATCATCTTGGTCCTCCTGGCATACATTGCAGCCTTTTACCAACCTCTCTATATCATTGTTTATCCTTGGCCAGTAGACTGTATCATGTGCCAGCAGCCGTGTCTTCTCTATGCCTAGATGACCACGGTGCAGTTGGGATACGATATCCCCTTGCATGCTCTCCGGGCTAAAGCTGATGAGGTCAAATGAGGTTCCGTCAACACGTAGATCCAGTTTGACTTCCGATTTATTGTTCGGGTTTGGAAGTCGTGATAGAGTGTCTGATAGGACCATCTCCTCTCCTGGCCGGTATACCACACTGTAATCATACCCGAGTATCCTCAGCAACATCCGTTGGAGTCGAGGGGGTGCTGATATAATAGGCTTCCTACAGATCATTTCTAGGGGTTTGTGGTCAGATACAATTGTGAAAGATCTGCCATACAGGTATGTATGGAACCTTTTTACCCCATGCACAAGAGCTAGTGTCTCGCGCTCGATGTTGCTATAGTTTGATTGTGTCTTGGTGAGCGATTTGGAGGCAAAGGCTATAGGCTTGCCCTCCTGTATCAATGCTGCACCAAGGCCCTTTTGTGATGCATCCAACTCCAACGCTATTGGTTTGGTGGAGTCATAGAAGGCCACTTTCGCTTGGCCAGATATGGCTCCTTTGAGCTTCTCAAATGCATGCTGATGGTCGTCTGACCACTCGAATGGGACATCTTTTTTGAGCAGATCCCGAAGTATGGCTGCTTGTGTACTGAGATTTGCAATAAAGGATCCCAGATATGTTAGTAGGCCTAGGAAGCGTTGTAGGTCCTCTCGGTCTTGTGGGACTGACATCTCATGGATATCCTTCACCTTGGCCGGATCTGGTGATATGCCATCTTTGCTGTACACGTTTCCAAAAAAGGAAATTGACTGCTTCTTTATAGCACACTTTGCCGAGTTAAAAACAAGACCATGCATCTTGGCAGCTTCCATTAGCTTCAGGAGTCTAGCATCATGCTCATCTTCTGTGGAACCGAAGACACAGATATCGTCAGCGATGCCAACACATCCATCGAGATCCTCCAAAATCTCATCCATTCGTTGCTGGAATATGTCTTGGCTAGTGTTCAGGCCAAATGGCAACCTCTGAAAGCAATATCGACCAATAGGTGTGCGGAAAGTCGTAAGTAACTGACTGCTCTCCTCCAGAGGAACACTCCAATACCCAGCCTTTGCGTCCAGTTTGCTGAAGTATTTCGCGCCTGTAAAGAATGGGTTGATTTCCTCTAATGTGGGAGTCTTATGAGGACACCTTTTAACCGCATTGTTGAGATGTTTCGGATCAAGACATACCCTCAAGCTACCATCACCCTTCGTGCTATAGACAATGCTTGAGCACCAGTCGGTATGTTCCCTGACTCTTCTGATTATGCCATTCTTCTCCATATTCCCTAACTCGGCCTTGATTTTGGGAAGAAGGTTCACATTACACTTCCTGGGACGGTCAATGTACGGCTCTGCATCAGGTTTGAGCAATATCTTCGCTGGGTCTTTGAACCTTCCAATCTGGTCAAATTGGCAAGGGTATGACTTTTTAAGGTCCTGCAGGGAGTTGACCCTCCGGCTTGGCTGAGCCAATATGGTCTCAACATGACAGTTTATAGTTACTAAGTTGAGTGCCTCACACATAGGAAGACCGAGCACAACCGGTCCTGGCACATCAACAACATAGAACGTTGTGCGTACCCAGTCTCCTCTGCCGTACTTGCAGTCGCATGTGAGCTTGCCGATACATTTAATGTCTTCACCGGAATAGGCTGTTAGCTTAGTTTTGCCCACAGGTGACAACACGTCATCAGGGTCGATGTCCCCAAACATCTGCTTAAAAGTGCGTACTGGTAATGTGTTACCTTGGGCACCGATGTCAAGCTTCAGCCTGAGACCCTTTGTGCCGTCTAACCCTGGACACTTAATGCCGATTGTAGTATACGCTTCATCGCGCGTAGATCTGGATATGGCATCGAAACACTTATCAGACATCTTAATGCAGTAGAAACTTTCTGAATAGTTACCAGGGTCACTTGCGTCCGAGCTACCAGGTGTCTCATTCTCCTGTGTAGCTACTGCATGTACATTCTTCCTCTGCTTCCCTGCGTTCGGATAGTGTTTCTGGGGCTTGGAACTGGATTTGCTTTGAGTGTTCTGGCCTCTGTTGCCAGTGTCTTCAGTCTTTGACTTGCAACATTCTACCCAGTGTCCTTGTTTCCCGCATCCTGAACACTCATCCCTGAATGCCGGACATCTTCGGTATGCGTGGTAGCGACCACAGTTCCAACAGGGCTTCTTTTTGGAGACGTGATCTATAGAAGTCTGGTCAGTCGTGCCCTCGCGAAGAGTTCGGATCTGTTCATTGCCTTTCTCCGTTGCTTCATGCCGTCGGCCAGTGTTGAGAGTTTCTTGCAGTGTCAGTGTTTTGTCTTTATCCAGGAGTTCCCGCCGGAACTCTGCAATGGGAGTGCTTGCAATGACAAGCTGGATAATGCGCTCTTGCAACTCTGCGTCTGTAAACTCACAGCGCAAGCCCTGCATTCGTGCACGTGTGACAAAAGCATCAAGTGACTCACTGCTCTTCTGTCGGTACTGCATCAAATTTAGTCGCTCAATACGAAAATTTACCGCAACTCTCAGCTGTTTCTCAAACAGATCCCATAATTTCTCCGGTTTCTTTTGATCTACTTCGCTAAGGCCAGATGCATTAATACGGCGTAAACCCTCTTCTCCTACACTTATCTTGATTTTTCTGGCTATCTTGGAGGCATCAGTGACTTCGTTATCTTCACATACCAAGAGTAGCCTCTGCTTAAAAAGTGTAAATGTCTCTGCTACATCAGAAGCATCCCAATTCATAGAAGGGTATTTGGCAGCCATTTTGATAACACTAGTTTTGGTATGGTGCACTGGAGCTATTTGTGTCAGTGGCACTAACTAGCACTTAACAATCACAGTTTTGGTATAGGCCTAAGTTGCATTGGACACTACACAACTTGTGTATATGACTGGCTCCACACTTAATTGGGTTAACTTGGCAGACTTGGGTGATATGAAGGCTTGGCTTTATGTGGTTGTAAACACACAAGGATAGCCTAGGACATGGACACACAAAGATAGCACATGGTCTGATGTGGGGAAAAGAAAAGGTGCTCTACTCACAATTCTTGGTGTCCCACAACATCAAATATGTGGCACACAGTCTCTTCAAACATCCTTTTACCGCTAGCCACCATGAAGTGATATTGATAAGTAAAAGGAGGCAGTTTAGTTTGGTTTAAGATGACTTGTATTCATGAACCATGTGCGCCATCCCGCTCGTCGCCCAAGTGCCCCCAAAGTAGTGACGTCACAACATGTGTACGTCGGTATCACAACAGCCATGTGTAAAGTGATATCTGTGTCGCAACAAGGTCAAATTCAAGGTCAAAGGTCACGATTTGGTATAAGAATGAGATTCAAATTTTAAGCAGGGTAATAGAAATAAAAGCAAATAGCTCATTCTATTCTATGTTGTAATCACTTGTTCTGGTACTTCATCAACAGTATGACTAAGAGAGATGTGAGTCAGATACATGAGATGAATAAGCTTCACCCTTGATATCTTTATATTTGTTTCAAAATGTGTGTACTCATTTCAGTCTAATTTTTACATCAAATTTTGACATTTGACCTTGAATTTGACCTTGATGTGACACAGTTATCACTTTACACATGGCAAATTCAGAATCAGCAACCTCAAAATACCCTAGTACAACACTCAGACAAAGACACACCAACCTAAAGTTAAATATCAACATTAAAATTTTTGTCTTTCTGGCCACCCAAGTATACAGTGTTGGATCAACATCACTCTTGCAGTGTTGGGCAATAAAGTGAATGCATTGTAGTTGTCCCTGTTCTTTGGTTTCCCTCATGAATCATATATGTCCTTTCCTTTTTTTAGAGATCCGTAGTCGATATTATCTTGCCCATTGCTGTTAAACTTAGGTATAAGTAGTATTAGGAGGGTCTATCTCAACATGGACATAGAGCCTCATCATTATAACTCTATGTACATAGAGGGACTACCTACCCT
Source organism: Harmothoe impar (assembly GCA_947462335.1). Classification (NCBI taxonomy): domain Eukaryota; kingdom Metazoa; phylum Annelida; class Polychaeta; order Phyllodocida; family Polynoidae; genus Harmothoe; species Harmothoe impar. Next base: position 66,475,492 of record OX381710.1, on the reverse strand, counting down.
GATGCTGGCCATCCATGGCCATGCCCCTACAGCCGCCGTCTTCCCTTCTATTACATAGGGGCTGTATGGTTTAGCACCACTTAATAGCCCCAGGCTAAACCACGTTGTCACCACGAACCACAAGGTAGGATTCAACATCATGAGGAACTTTCTTAGAAGTTAGTTGCAGCCAGATTATTTCCCTCCGAGCAGTTTTGTTGATCCTTCAAACCATGTCCCCGCACCTATGGTCTAAACCTTGTTCTAAGGGAGTGATCATATTTAACAACGGGGGAGGGGGCAGAATGAATTTGACCCCTTGACCAGGGGGGTGTAAAAAAACTTCGACCCCTCTTGACCTGTTTTGAGCGAAAAAGCCCACGTATTCCTATGCTTCAAATGGCCTGAGCACACGCCGATTTTCGACCCATGGAGGAGGGAATTACGAAGTGGGTCATTTAGAAAATTTTGCATGGAGCGAAAACCCACCACCCCCATCCCCTCGTTGTCAAAAAATGACTGTTCACTGTCCACCTTCTATGATTAGGGTGACAGTCTGTCTGTATCAATGTTAGTGAGACGTCCGTTACCACGAGTAAATAAGGTCTCCTTCTCTATGATACAATATGCATCTTGGACAACAATTTCTCATATCAAAATAATATTTAATTGATGAAATACGCAGCCTCTTTATATAAAAAAAGGTTTGAATGCATTTATCAACTGAAATTTTTATAGAAATATATTCCTAGATCATGTTTCTATGATATATTTTGAAATATGTGTACATTGTGGAGCTTAGAAAATATAGGCTATATTCTCTTATTTTAAGGCCACTCCAAAAAATATTTGTTTCTAATAACCACGCCCATTATGAAGATTGTCTCCTGGGATTTAGTAAATTTTAATGAAAAATATGTATGAAACTACAAATATTGACATATTTGGCATCAAATAAAAACGTATATATATAGCGACGGTAATGCAATGGGCTACAGAAACATGCATATTTATCAGATTATTAAAACATTCAATTACCAAAATATATACTGAAAATATAGAGTGAAAAATGCGAATTAATCTCGCAGACAACCTCTGCATTTCCCTAACCATTGGCTGATCACTAACCGTAATTTTTTTCATGCACAGCTTGGTGGTGAGAAAACAAATTCGTCTTTTAGAGTGGCCTAAATATATACCTGATGGTATCTAAGATATGGGCACAGTGACCATACTTTGACCCATTACCTGCTTTATCAGTGTGGGGAGGTTACTAAAGGATAAACACATGGACACAACACACACCAGCTTGCAGTATACATAATGTGCCTTAATAGTTGACATGTACCTTAATAGTTGACATGTACTTTAATAGTTGACATGTGCCTTAATAGTTGACATGTGCCTTGATAGTTGACATGTGCCTTAATAGTTGACATGTGCCTTAATAGTTGACATGTGCCTTGATAGTTGACATGTGCCTTAATAGTTGACATGTGCCTTAATAGTTGACATTTGCCTTGATAGTTGACATGTGCCTTGATAGTTGACATGTGCCTTAATAGTTGACATGTGCCTTAATAGTTGACATGTGCCTTGATAGTTGACATGTGCCTTAATAGTTGACATGTGCCTTAATAATTGACATGTGCCTTGATAGTTGACATGTGCCTTAATAGTTGACATGTGCCTTAATAATTGACATGTGCCTTGATAGTTGACATGTACCTTGATAGTTGACATGTGCCTTAATAGTTGACATGTGCCTTAATAGTTGACATGTACCGTAATAGTTGACATGTGCCTTAATAGTTGACATGTGCCTTAATGGTTGACATGTACCTTAATGGTTGACATGTACCTTAATGGTTGACATGTGCTTTAAAAGTATCATCTTTCAAAAAGTATTTGTATAGCTGATAATCGTTTATATGCAGCCTATAGAATAGTATAAAGTGGAAGGACAAAGAGGAGACTGACTACTAGGGTGAACTGGTGAAATGATGCTGAAATTACATTAAACAGTAAGACACAGCGAAAAGGGTAAATTGTGAAGAAATGAAGGCATTATTTAACGAACATTTTAAAATGAAAGGACAACAGGTGTTCTAGATTTTACATTCATTTATTTCATATCACATTACATATTTACATGTGGTAGACAGATCGGCCGATCTTCATAATTAAATTGACTTTGTACAAATGGGCATCCCCTATGGACACGATTTCTCTATATACAGATAAATGTACAAATTATGTTTGCCAGATCGTTATCACAGTATGAATATTAAAATTGCATGAAACATTTGATTAAAGCCTAATATGGGCTGCTCCTAGAAATCGCTAGTAATGTAGTTCTCTGCAATGAGGGTACTAGTCTCACGTTATATGTAGCACCGATCGACGATCTCTGACATAATGGTCACTTAGCTATTGATAACATCAAAATACTTTACATCAACATGTACTTGACCCTTTAATGGCCGTATACGGTTTTAATTTGCCATGCTCTCAGTCGTTATAATACATGAAATTCGGTGTAGCCAAGGGCTGCATCCATGCATGTGCTGACCATGCAGATGTATATATATCAACCCTATACTATAGGCTATACGGGACTAGCGCATCCTGGTACCTCAGGTAGTCGGGGGCTAGACCCCCATCTCCTTATCAGGCTAATCCCCTCACCTCACACCTAGAACAAAGGTGCTGATAAGAAATTCACCCATGATGCACTGCTCTGGAGTCGGGGGCCTAACCACAATGCATTGCTCTGAGCCAAGATGGCGGCCCCCATAGTCTAATGCACTAGTCCCGTATAGGGTAGGTGTGACGCATGGATGCTGGATGATGAGGTAGGAGGTGAGTTGCTCGTCAGGGCTGCATTCATGATGTTTAGTTCATCACAATCGGCAGGTGTCTATGAAATATATACACCTGTATCTCCTTGGAATGTCCCCCCATCGGTATAAATAATGATAAGTACTTTCACCTCTTCCATTCATTATGAGCATCTTCAGTGGGTAAAAATGATAAATGTTTGCAGTAGGGCCACTGCCCTTTTCAAAAACTGATCATTTAGCTTTCATCATTATATTCGCAGTTAGCGAAGCCAATGTTTGCATTGAAAGTTAAAACCAATACGGTGTTGAAGGAAAGCAGAGACATGCTTAACAAGAATTGCGGTTGTTGCCGCGTAAAAAAATGCCTCAGGCATTTTTATACGCGGCAACAACCGCAATTCTTGCATTTGAAGGAACATAATGTCTACATATTTGTTGGGGACCCATTCAAGACACCATATAAACAGGGCGGGAGGATGATATAACTGACAGATGTGACACAACAGGGGAAAACGTGCCATTACAGGGATTTAGTGTGATATACAGCCACTAGGTGGCCACCAGTGCAGCAGCACTAATAGAACCATTGAATTCCTTTGGTCCATGTTAGGGGGTGTAGATACCATTATAATCAACCTAAGGAGCTCCATAATGGGTGTTGCAAGGCGGATAAACAATTAGAATAGCTGTTGCTAGGCAACCAGCTGTCTTAGCAACAAACTAATAGAACTAATGAATTCCTTTGGTCCATGTTAGGGGGGGGGGGGGGTAGGTACCATTATAATCAACCTCAGGAGCATGGAAATGGGTGTTGCTAGGCAGATAAACAATTAGAATAGCTGTTGCTAGGCAACCAGCTGTCTTAGCAACAAACTAATAGAACTAATGAATTCCTTTGGTCCATGTTAGGGGGGGGGGGGGTAGGTACCATTATAATCAACCTCAGGAGCATGGAAATGGGTGTTGCTAGGCAGATAAACAATTAGAATAGCTGTTGCTAGGTAACCAACTGTCTTAGCAACAAACTAATAGAACCATTGAATTCCTTTGGTCCATGTTAGGGGGGGGTAGGTACCATTATAATCAACCGAATAAGGGAATTTACACAGTTATTACTTCATGTAATATCTATTGCAATGACCGTTATCCGCTGAAGGAGAAGTGAGCTCACATGTATGTCATACATTGTACTCGTCATTTAAATCTGGTCAATAAAGTTTAAATCTTGTTAAAAAAAAAAAAAAAAAAAACCTCAGGCGCATGGAAATGGGTGTTGCTAGGCAGATAAACAATTAGAATAGCTGTTGCTAGCCAACCAGCTGTCTTAGCAACAAACTAATAGAACCATTGAATTCCTTGGGTCCATGTTAGGGGGTATAGGTATGCTTATGATCAACCTCAGGATCGAAGGTTGATTAATATTAATTTTATCATTATATGCATAAATTTGTGTTGTGACACCTTAAAACAAAATGGCGGCACCCCTTAAAACAAAATGGCGTCACCCGTACTGACTTCCTGTCAAATGAAAACAATATAATGCCTCAACCTGGTGGTTCGCAAGCTCACCACCAGGGCCCCTCCGGGGCCTTTCGGCCTTAAAAAACATACTACTATCATGATCAGTATAAAATATTCTTGTCAGTGGCGGTCGCATATCCTTTAAAGGTATACGGGAGGGTTCGGTCAATTCTATTCTACCAATAATATCTCTTAATCACTTGGGAATAAATTAGTTTGATGTATCATGATGTGATAGAAGCAAAAATAACAATACCTCATAGTGCTAGATTTTGATATATTGACATATGAAGATAGGACCCCCTTAACCATGGCCATGTATGGTGCAAACCCAATTTTTCCAACATTTTTGAACTTTATGAAAAATTGACCAATAATATCCTAACCAAACTTCTCAGATGTTTAGAACAGATAGTCTGGGACATAATCAATCCATAAAAATTAGTGGTCATAGGTGAAACCAATGAGTCATGACGGATTTAGGGGAAAAACACAAATAGATTAATTGTATTTTTTCTATATTTTGTGACACAGAAGAGAAAGTTGTCAACAATTTGTAACCAAAACCTTAGCCATATGTACATAGGATCATAGGATACACTTTACATCCAAAAAAAATGGTGATTCATTGATAAATTAATCCAGTTGGGGACATACTCAAATATTTTCCAGTCGGCCAGACAGGCCATCATCGAGTAGCGCATAGCTTTTGGCATCAGCAAAACACAGTGATTAGATGTATAGTGAGTGAGTGAGTAATGGATGTTTAACGCCATTTCGACAATGTATAAAATGCAATAGTCTGACATTTAAATGGTTAATAAAGGTGAGTTAAAACATGTACAACAGGGAGACATGTTTCTATCATGGTTTTAGGTAGTTTCATTTTTTGCCACCAGGTGCCGTATGCATAGACCCTGGCATACCCCTTTAAACATCTGAAAACACTACTCAACATACTGGCATGCATTCTTCTGTCATCATTATGTGACATGATCCACAAAACAGGGGCTCCTAGGTCCTACACATACTTCCTTCACTACAACTCATACATTCTCGTCAATGTTTACCTATCAAATTCTGCATCTATTTTCTGAAATTTGTTTAAAATCCATACCTTCCACATTCCGAAAGCACCATAACTTTGTTATCATTTTAAATAGCGACAGTTGTCTAGTTTTCAAAATTGTCAAAAATCAAAGAAATATCTCTACTTATTATTTCTTTACAGATATTCAGGGCACTATCATAGTTCTCATAAAAACATTTTCATGATGGGCTAGCATAAGTTCTTTTTTTTAATAGTTCGGAAATAAAGATCTCCAATAAATATTTAAAATATCGCAGATTCATGACGAGAAGTTTTAAAGTTTCCCAATGATCAGCAAATGAGGCTTAACCTCATATATCATAACTGTCGATAGGCGGCCCCGCAACATCCTGACAACGATGACATGATCTAACCGCAGGTACAGAATTCAGCAAGTGGTCACAGTGAAACTAGTTAACAACAGGAGGAGGTGGCTTTTTCTCTCCCCCCGCCCTCCCCCCACGCTGCTGATGGGAGCAATGCCCTATGGGACAAGTCTAACCGTAATACAGCCTAGTGTTTGCCTCTTCAATATAATTCACAATAATTAATGATATCTCAACTTTGAGTAAATTATCGTCCTGATATCTGCTATTAATACTGAGAGTGAGTTAGAAGGTGAGTAGGAGGTGGGGTTGCGGAGGGACCGACTGCGTCTGTGGCGGCTGTGGTGGGGGCGTAGACTCCACGGGGTCCTCCGGCTGGGCTGCCTCTGGCCGCTCCAGCTCAGGAAACAACTCGTACAGGAACAACTCCAGTAACTCCTGTTAAATGTAAGGAGGAAAGTCAGTAAAAGGTGATGAAGATTTATTTTGGGGGAGAGCTTATAAAACGAATTGTACTTTAATAGCTAGGTAAGGAAAAGCCCTACATCAGCAGCACTTAGCAAAAGTGACTGAATTTTTGTAATGTTTATGATGAGCATGGAAACCAATTTAACAGTATTTTTATCACCTCCTTGCTACTAAGTTTGTGAGGTGACATCTATTTTTCTATCTTTAGGAGATGAAGTAAATAATTTTTACGTTAATGGGGATGTGGTTTATTGTAATGAATGCTGAAACAAAATAGTTTTCGGCCTATGTCAGTTGTTACTCACATAAAACAGGTGTTTGTTGAGGCGGATATCCTGTAATGCTTCAAACATCTTGATCGTCCCTTGCCGCGTGTTGCGCTCCCCGAACAGGTTTTTCAAAGCATCTGTGAAAAGAATAACACAACATAGTAAGCAAAATACATGAATGTTCTGGGCTGCTTTTTTAAAGCTAAATTTTGCTAAATGTCCATGCCGGCCATTTACACCTGGCGCATATGCAATGCACGTGCTTATTCAAGATCCTATTTTAGTACTTCAGAGCAAGAGCCCTCTACCCCTGTACCTCTAGCTCTTATACAAGAGCAGCATTTGATAACCTGCCCTATATCGTGGTGGTATGATATGCCCATAGAGTTCATCCGAGTGGGTTCGCCATTTAAAATTTCGCTGGTTGCGGTTACAATCACTGATAAGACACACCTTGACTGGCACCTTGTACCTGCGTAACTATCACTCTCAGGGACAAGCTTGTACCCAGCCTATCAGGCCCGACAAGTCCCTATACTAACCTCTGCCCATGAGGGCTCCCAGGAACTTCTCCTTAGCGAGCATGCGGGTGCGTAGTTTCTGCTCGTCAGTTCGTGGGGAGGCGAGGGGCGCCTGCTCCCCGTTGGGCCAGTAAGCCTCCTTAAACTGGTCCAGGTAGTAGATGAGCATGGGCTCCGAGATGATCCACTCTACCGTGTCACGCACCTGTCTGTGAAGTAAGGACGACAGGCCATCAGTATTTAAGGGCCACATACCGTGAAGTCTTGTACGCGAGTCAGACTCAGCTTCTTTTGACACCAAACATACCTACCGTATTCGACGTAGTAAGCGCACACCCCCTAATAAGCGCACACCCCCTGCTTTGGGCCAATTTCTATACTACAAATGACCCAAAAATGTCTCAATTTTTGACCCCAATTAAAGTTTTAACTACTAAAAAGTGTCCATAATCATTTTTTTAGCGCACTGTGCACTTATTACGTTGAATACGGAATATAGCGTGCGGCTTATTCAAGAGGGTTTATAAGTATACTAAGTACCAAATTAGCAATTTTCAGCAGCCCTCTATGGCTTCTATAATTTGTCAAAGTTAGGGGTGCGGTTAATGCGTGAGTCAGGCTTACACGCAAGATTTTACCATAATTGTATCTATTTAATCTAATAACCAGCAGCTTTGCTGCTGCAAATACTGTGCACATTTGGTCTCTTGGGGGGTGCGTGAGAAGAAACTTGCAGTAACAACATGGCGCCGGGCGCGAACGGAAGTACAGACCAGGACCCAACAAAATCGCCTCGGGTGAAATGCATTGTGGGAGCAACATCGAATTTAATATGGTCCTAATAAAACATTTTTAAACCCACCTGTTGATGGAGCGTCCGTAGCTGACCTTGACAAAGACCATGAGCGTCCTCCGCAGCCACTTAAACATGCCCCGCAGCTCAAACACCTCGTTCAGCAGCATGTAGAGCGGCTTAGCCACCGAGTCCTTCACCTTCTCCTCCTTCATCCTACAATACAACAATACAACAACAATACAACAATCAATAGGCGTGTGATTTACATCACAGGAGACTCAGGGTGTCAGGCTACTTTATGTCTTTACCCGATCCCCAATCACAAAATGGATGACAATAATGACTTGACCGCACCCGCACTCAATGGCAATGCACCCAATTCAATCAATTTTCAAACGAGTCTTATAATCAAGCCTGATGATCGCGCCTGATGATCAACCATGATGGCCATGAACCATGATGGTCATGAACCATGATGGCCGTGAACCATGATGGCCGTGAACCATGATGGCAGTGAACCATGATGGTTGTGAACCATGATGGCCGTGAACCATGATGGCCGTGAACCATGATGACCATGAACCATGATGGCCATGAACCATGGAGACCATGAACCATGAACCATGGTGGCCATGAACCATGATGGCAAGGAACCATGATGACCATGAACCATGATGACCATGGACCATGATGACCATGAACCATGATGACCATGAACCACGATGACCATGAACCACAATGACCATGAACCATGATGACAATGAACCATGATGGTTGTGAACCATGATGGCCGTGAACCATGATGGCCGTGAACCATGATGGCCGTGAACCATGATGGCCGTGAACCATGATGACCAATAACCATGATGACCAATAACCATGATGACCAATAACCATGACTGTGAACCATGATGACCATGATGACCATGAACCATGATGACCATGAACCACAATGACCATGAACCATGATGACCATGAACCATGATGACCATGAACCATGATGACCATGAACCATGATGACCGTGAACCATGATGATCATGAACCATGATGACCATGAACCATGATGACAATGAACCATGATGGTGACAGACCATGATGGTGGTGACTGACCATGATGATCATCCCAAGTGGCAACATGGGCAACATCCCCCCCCACCTCCCAAGAACATGTGGCAACATTGGCAACATCCCAAGTGGCAACATGGGCAACATCTCCCTCATGATTATAGGCCATTTCCTGAATGGGTTGTCTAGTCTATAACACTTTCTTGTGCACTAAGCCTATAGAAAGACAAGCACATATTGGTATATATAATTTTTATTGAATTCAGAACATAGCACGGCGCAGGGTTGTCTAGAATGGTGCACACGGCTTCAGCATAGAGTTCAATGGGAGGGCAGTATCTGTGTTTTGTTGATTCAAGAAAGTGCAAATATTTTGGCATGATTTTTTTGCAACAAAAAATGCAAAATTGTGTATGCACTTTATTGCATAACATAGATTAGGTCTGAAAGCAACAGTGCAGCCAAAAATTATATCATTGACATGGATAATTTATGATATATGATAGATTGAACTTGAAATTGGGAAAATCTCTTAACCAACGTTTTAGGTCGTCTACCTAGACTCAGGGGTGCACCCTGAGTCAACAATACAACATAAGTCTGTGTCTCACCAGATCAAGACAAGTCGATAGTCTTTGACCGGGTGACGTCTTTAACCCGCAAGCTACAAAACAGCTGATGTGGGGGCTATGTACACAGAAATGCTGGGAAATTTGTGATACATAGTGTTAAAATATCTATTAACCTTTTCCCGGCTTGTGTACACAGCTCCCATTTCAGCTGTTTTGAAGCTTGCCGGTGAAAGACGTCACCCGGTCAAAGACTATCAACTCGTACTGATCTGGTGAGACACAGCCATAAGTTTCCGAAAAATGAGATTTGTCATCATGATACACCAATGCAGTCCCAGTGAGTAACTCACCGGTACTCCACTGGTGCATCATGCCAACCCTTTGTGAGTAGCAACTCCATAGGGTCGGCATGACGAGTGAATGCAGCACTGGTGATTTACTCACCAGGGCTGCATTAATGCATCATGACTACCAAGGGCATGATGCATTAACGAATGAGTACAACAATACAAGTTACAACAATACAACAACACAACATGGTCGTTCAGTGTTTGCTAAACCTTCCCAGATATTTGAAAAGGCGGGAGGGATATGGAGAACCCTACACTGTATCGTCTGACAAAGTACTCACCCGTCTGGGTCGACAAAGATGAAGTCGTCGTCACTGTCACTGTCCTGGTTTTGGGCTGTTTTACTGAAAACAAAAACACAATTATGTATAAAACTCAGAAATGTAACAATTTACACTCAAACTTAAACTGGCCGCATATATATAATGGTTTAATGCACTATGCCCTTTGGTCATCATGATGCAGGAATGCGGCCCAGGCGAGTAACGCGCCAAAGCTGGATGACTGTACGCATCATGACGACCAGGACTTAGCACATTAAAGCACTCTGCTGCCCTCCAGTCCCCATGTATATGTCCTAGATCAGTAAGTGAGAGTGTAGAGATATTCTGCCTACCCTTTGAGGAGGTTGCCGATGGAGAACTTGTTCTTCTTGAGTGGTGTGGGGGCAAACTTGAGGTGCTCGGGGCTGGGGCTGAAGAAGGCAAAGGCCGCCTCACTCTGAGCTGCCCGCTCGTCCTCCAACAGCGCCTGCAGGTAGCAAGGTCAGTTTACAGGGTTTAATGAAAATATCTTGCTTTTTTTTCTTTTTTACTCATAACAGTTTATTGGTCTCAGTTCTTTCGCACAAACTTTGATAACCTACTTGCATATTTGTACAGGTGAAGTTTGAGGAGTGCAGATTTTTTTCTATATTGTTTGAAAAAATATTTTATGATATACTCGGGTTTATCAAACTTGTAAACCTTGATGAGGAATGTTCAGAGATGTAAGTGGGGTATGGATAGATTCCCTGAAAAGGGGAATGTGGCCATGGACGGTTTTGTCTCCTACTGCCAGCAGCATTTGTCACGTCCATGCATCCACAGACAGTTATCTCCTGGCAGCAGGATTTATCACGTCCATGTGTCCACAGACTGGTGGCGCCATCTGAGGATTTAAGGCTGCAGCATGAATATTAACCAATCAGGAGCCAGTATTCCTTCATTTCCCCCTGGATTTGTAGTCCCTGAAATCCCCTGGGCCTGGGAGCCCCATAGACACAGTGCTAAACCCCTGAAAGATGCAAGCTGGCCCCACATCAGTGTGAGCTTGCATGTATGTATGGTAGAGGATGTTGTACTGTCATTGGCTCTAAGTATATGAGAAGGGCAAAGGGATGTAACACAGAATTGTTTACAGAATTTTGACAGAAGCTAATTGATTTTTCTATTTAAAATATATTTCTGGATGTCCTCCAAATCCCTATATTCAGGGAAATCCCTGACCACTTACATCTCTGAATGTTTTTGGCGATCTGTGTATTGAAGCACTTTCCAGAAGATCACGGTGTAATGTAATGAAGATTAAACAATGTTTTAAGGTGGTTGCCTACTTTGTATCAAGAGTATCTAGATTTACCCCAAAATTTTGTTCTAGGTACCTTACATCATCCTCAACCCAAAGGCCAAAAGAGATATAGTTGATCCCGACCAACTTTTTTAACTATTGAATTTTGAAAATTAAAAGTCATTAGGTAAGGCCAAAGAGGGAAACCAATGTTAGTTGATGAGAAATAGTAGTAAAAGTAACTAGATTCTGTTTAAACTGCCCCATAACATCCGTCAGATTAGTTGTCAATTATCAAAAGTAATTTTAACATAGAGTCCCATGCATTATTTAAGAGTTTTGGATCATTTTCCATTAGCCCTATACCTACAACATTACACTGAATGAGCCCTATGCTGTGAGAGTGACCATTAGTTCATCAGTTTGACCCCAGGGAAAGCCTGGGCAGTTGCAGTATCAAGGGTAAGCAAGGTGGCCTCTGCTAGGAGACTGAATCAACCCTGGCACTGTACTGCCCTCTGGATTTTTGAACGTAGACCTCAAGGTAGGCAAACACCTTAAGAAAATATTTTAATCTAAGAAACTATAGCCTCAAGTGAGTTAGAGATGACTGCCCCCAACTTACCCTCAGGTACTCCTCCAGTTGGGTCTTGGCCTTATTCAGAAACTCGGTGTCTATCGAGCGGAACAACCGCAGCTTTTTAGAACTGGGCAGTTTTCTCTTCTTGTACTCCGGAAAGATCTACAAATGAAGATAAAGAACATAGAGCTGTGAGTCTATGGGATTTTCCAAAGCTTTAGATGGAAAATCTTCCACATACGTTGATAGTTATTAACTCTTTAAGGGCTGCATAATACTTTAATGTGCTATGCCCTTTGTCCTAGCGGTGCATGTATTCAGCCCTTGTGAGTAACTCAACAGTGCAATATTCACGCATCGTGCCGACCCTACAGGGTTGATACACTCACAACAGGTCATCAGGCATCATCACGACAAAAGGTATAGCACATTGTAACTTTTCAAGTGTTAACCCTTTAAGGACAGCATGTCGCTAAAAGGTGTGGTCATGATGCACCAATGCAGCCTCGGCAAGTAACTCGCTAGCACTGGATTGGTGCATCATGCCGACCCTTCGAAAGTGTCTCAATCCCTGAAGGGTTAACATGATGCTTGAATGCAGCCCTGGTGAGTTACTCATCAGGGCTGCATTCATGCATCATTACGACCAAGGGCATAATGCATTAATGCATCATGCCGTCCGAAAAGTATTAATAGCCTTACCTGTACGAGTTGCTCGTGGAGGGCGTCAAAGTCGGTGAGTTTGCGGGAGACGACCCATCCCTGGGTGTGTTCCTTGGGGTCGGAGATGCCCGCGATGTGAACCAGGATGACGAAGTACGGCACCATGCCCTGCTCCTCCTGAACAACCTGCAGTAAAACAACAAGCTACAGTCAAACAACAACCTGCAGTCAAACAACAACTTGCAGTCAAACAACAACCTGCAGTCAAACAACAACCTGCAGTAAAACAACAACCTGCAGTCAAACAACAACCTGCAGTCAAACAACAACCTGCAGTCAAACAACAACCTGCAGTAAAACAACAACCTGCAGTCAAACAACAACCTGCAGTCAAACAATACCAGGATGACGAAGTACGGTACCATGCCCTGCTCCTCCTGTACCACCTGCAGTAAAACAACAACCTGCAGTCAAACAAGAACCTGCAGTCAAACAACAACCTGCAGTCAAACAACAACCTGCAGTCAAACAACAACCTGCCGTAAAACAACAACCTGCAGTAAAACAACAACCTGCTGTCAAACAACAACCTGCAGTCAAACAACAACCTGCAGTCAAACAACAACCTGCAGTCAAACAACAACCTGCAGTCAAACAACAACCTGCAGTCAAACAACAACCTGCAGTCAAACAACAACCTGCAGTCAAACAACAACCTGCAGTCAAACAACAACCTGCCGTAAAACAACAACCTGCCGCAAAACAACAACCTGCAGTAAACAACAACCTGCAGTCAAACAACAACCTGCAGTCAAACAACAACCTTCAGTCAAACAACAACCTGCAGTCAAACAACAACCTGCAGTAAAACAACAACCTGCAGTAAACAACAACCTGCAGTAAAACAACAGCATGCAGTTAAACAACAACCTGCAGTCAAACAACAACCTGCAGTCAAACAACAACCTGCAGTAAACAACAACCTGCAGTAAAACAACAACCTACAGTCAAACAACAACCTGCAGTCAAACAACAACCTGCAGTCAAACAACACCAGGATGACGAAGTACGGTACCATGCCCTGCTCCTCCTGTACCACCTACAGTAAAACAACAACCTGCAGTCAAACAACAACCTGCAGTCAAACAACAACCTGCCGTAAAACAACAACCTGCAGTAAAACAACAACCTGCAGTCAAACAACAACCTGCAGTCAAACAACAACCTGCAGTAAAACAACAACCTGCAGTCAAACAACAACCTGCAGTCAAACAACACCAGGATGACCAAGTACGGTACCATGCCCTGCTCCTCCTGAACCACCTGCAGAATGGGGACCTAGTGGAAGTAAGGCAATGCGCCTAAGCTAGGATGATGCATCTACATGTACTTTTGTATTTGTTATCTTTTACCCAATAAAACACTTTTTTTTTTAATGGGAAGGGTTTAGAGTCAGTCTAACCAAATCGATACAGGTTCACAATCTATGATAGGCTGACGTCTATGACCACGTCTACCAAAACGGCAAAAGACACCGTTTGTGGCAGCATACGCCTCTAAAGCTGGAAGAAATCACGCCCCCTTTATACAAAATGTAGTGGCACAGCAACCTTGATTGTAGAGCGTGTAAAGAAAATTGGGCATCTGAGCTACCCATAGATGTCAGACAGTCATTGACGTCAGCCAGCCATAAGCGTTAGCTGGTCATATATTTTGATCCTGTATCGATTTGGTGAGACTTTGTCTTAAAACATAATTTAGGTATGCTAAAAGTACAAGGTCATTTTTAAAGTGGTCCAGATTTATATCTTTATCATGTGAAAAAAAACCATCTAAATTATGATGCTAAAATCGGGTAATATCCATGAACTCACATATGATAATACCGACTATGGGGCCGCCTGATGTAAGTAGTATACTTAGCACAGTGGGCTTAGTGCCAGGTGACGTCTATTCCCCTGATTAAATGCTAGGCCGGGTGCGTTACTGGACATGTCAAAGCTAAAATAAAGTCTAAGTTAACTCTAACTCAATTCTTTAAGGGCTGCATGATGCCTCAATGGTTCATATTCATTTGTCGCCGACATTGTGTAGATCATAGCGACCTTTTGGCAGGTCAGTGGCGTAGGAGAAGTGGACCAAAGAGGAAGTGGGAAGAGCTGAATGTTTCGCCCCCCCCCCCAAAAAAAAAGAAATTGACCCAAAAAGTGTAAATATGTGAATATTTCTTCAGAATCGCATAAATCTTCATGTACCATGCCACCTTTGTATTTCACATCACTTTTTAAACATGAAAATAGTAGTCAGCTCTGTGAAAACCCTAAAATTGACCCAAGGCAAAAAAGTGTAAAAATATATAAACTTCTTCAAAATTGAATAAAAAAGACGTAGGGTCGGCCCTGTTTTGATAGGGTCGGTCAAGTGACCTGAAACAAACCCTTTTTTTTAAATTTGGCCTAAGAGTACATTACACAGGGGCGCTTTAACAAGACTTGCACTTATCCAAGACCTCTGCACTTATACAGGCCATTACAGTAGTGTGTCTAACCTCAGAGTTGTAGATGGTGGCGTACCAGCGCCCCAGGTTCTCCACCCACACGTCCGTCCTGTCAATATGGAACTCGATCTGACGCCGCTCCGACTGCAGCGTCTCGATCTCACGCTCAATGCCCTCCGCCAGGTGCACGATCTACAAGAACAACGACAATGGAGTGTAGGGGCTCGGATTACTCGCGCCTTGGTGGTAAACCCGCAAGGGGGTGCTACTTGGGTAATCCTGCTCCCCTCTGTACCATATCGATCCAGTAACGTGAGACACGATCTATCTGATAGGACATGGGAATGTAGCTCAGTGGTAGAGCAATCGCTTGGCAAGCGGAAGGCCCCGGGTTCGAGTCCCGGTGTCTCTAAAAACGTCATTTTCGGAGAAACCGAGTCCCTAACAGGAGTGTACCAGTAGCAAAGTGCGTGGTCACTATTTAACAAGACTCTCCCGCCCTACATAGTTCACACGGCCCTCCAAACTGGCGAGCGCTGTATTCAAGTATATGGGTTGAGATACTACCAAGAAAGCTAAATTGGTGCATTATGAATATCATGATTTAGCGACATGCTGTCCTTAAAGCGTTAAAGGATTTATGTGGAGGGTGCTTTGCGGGGAGAGGAGACTTCCAAGCAGCTTTGCTACAACAGTTTACCTTTTTATCTGCCTTCTGTGACAGTTTGAGGGCGTGCAGAGCTTGTGTCTTGTTGGCGATCTTCTCGTCCAGCCCCTGCAGCTTCTGTTGCGCGTACGTCGAGTGTTTGGATATGGCGTGTGCCGACTCCTCCTTCTCCGGGGTTCGAGGAGACCGTTTGGGGTCCGGTGTCTCTACAGTAGGCAGGGAACAGAAATAGCTATATAGTCTTACAACGCGTCATAACGAAAGGACATTGATAGTGCATTACTGAAAAACTGAAAATTCTGTCACAGATATACGGTCACATAATCTACTGATGATGATGTCAGCCACGACTGGCCGTTCTTGGAGAAATCTCTTGTAAGCCAAGAGTTGCTGCCAATAAAAACAATTAAACTCAAAACAGCAGCTTGTACATGTATGCGAATCAGAACCAGCTTTAATTTGATACCAAATATGCCCATATGGGGGGTGGCCTATACACAGGTTTGTATAAATAATTGCCCCTACATGGGTAAAATTCGACACGTGCGACACGGCGACACGGGGGTTTTAAAATCCGACACGTGCGACACGGGGGTTTTAAAATTCGACGGACACAGAAAAATGAGGGTTAAAAATCGACCTACAGGCATTTTTCTCTAAGTTCTTACATACATAAAAATCGACACAATGACGCAGCACTTTTGCTAAAAATCGACACGGCGACACGGTCAAAATTATGGGTACCCATGTACAGGCACACTAGAGTCACCATATTCAGACCCACTGTGCGTCTTATCAGATTCTCCCAAGTGCGGCTTATGAGCTGGTTCTTACCCTTGTTCTCTATGCAGGTCCTGGGTGATGTAGGGGGGGGGGGGTGTATAGTGTAGACTTACCCTTGTTCTCTATGCCTGTCTGCATGTCCTGTGTGATATACCTGTGGTACAGGTCACTCACGATGTAGGACGGGTAGAACTGCTCCTCCAGGATCTGTGCCATCTGGGTCTGCGCCTCGTAAAACGCCTCCGGACCCTGTGGGAAGGACAACATGTCTCATGTTCTGCTGTATGAAGATGGCAGTGCTTAGGCCAAATAGGCCTAATATTCAACACCGCATCTACATTCGCTTTACACCAATGTATAGTTATGTATCTTAGCTACTATCTCTGGCACTGTTTTTCTATTAGGCCTAAAATAATAGTCGTGTTCAGGTAACATAGCCCCCTAAAAAATAGGATGGGTAGGTCGATTATTTTCTTTTTCTATTTACCAATTTTTTTTTAAAGGATTAGGAGAGAAATTTTCTCCCATTTCTCATCTTTTCTGTAAAGAAAATCTTTTAGTAGTAAAATCCCAATCCCAACTCTGACTTGAGCCCAAGGTGGGGACAAATTCAACCACTCTCAAGTGAGGTTTTCCGCAAAAATACAAACTCTTTCTACATACTGTATTTCCAATCATGAATGCCTCCATGCCCTTGATGGTAGAGCGCTCCAGTTTGAGGCGCACGAGGGATGTGGGGTGAGCGATGAACATCTGGTATGCGTCACTGCCCAGCTCGTGCCAGTGCCGCCGGTGGGAGTTACGCAGCTTCTCCACAATAACCCAGAACCTGACGTGCAACAAAAGGATGTAGAGAACTTAATAGGATTAACCTACAGTGCTTTAATGCATTATGTTAATTGTAGTTTGTTTGTTTGTTTGTTTGTTTAGGAAGCTTAATACCCATCGACTAATGCAAAGAAGATTTTCTCAAGTTTAGGTTTTTCTCAAGTTATTTTCGACCAAAGTCCTGTCAAGATGATCGAATCTATGAAATGAGCTGAAAACCGAAAACCTGGAACTACACATACATTGAAGCAAGGCTTCTTTAATCTCTGATAGCACATAGACATGGTGTGAGAGGGATAGGCCTTTGGTATGCTATAAGTCTACCACAACATGGGAGAAGGCAGCTTTCTGCAGTCATAATGCATAAATGCAGCCTTGGCGAGTCTACTTGCCCTGGGCTGCATTTATCCATCGTAATTACTGGGAGCGAACTGTGTAGCAACAGTTGTTGAGTTAAGGTAGCTTCGGGTGCCAAGGTTTTGCGACGAGGCATAGACCTTCATAAGTTGTTCTCATTATTAAATAAACACACTGCTCACCCGAGAAGAGAGTCATTATCGTCACGATGTAGGTATTTCATGAAGTGTTTCCGCGCCGTCTCATTTTCCATTATTACTGGGAAGGATAATATCTGCAAGAGGACAATACATTGAATTGCACGTCATGATGCAATTAAATCATGATAATATCTGCAAGAGGGGGAAATGAAATTGTACGTCGTGATTGCAATTTTTTATTAGTTGTCAGTTAGATAGCAATAGTAGTAATCCATCATGCACATTAACTAAATTTAAAACTCAATTGTATAACAATCCCCCAAACTAACGTAGCTTTGGCACCTAGTTCTGAGAGAGACGGCCCTGCTTTACTCTGTGATCATCAGCCTAAAAATAGTTTGAAGAATTGTCCTACTTTTCGTCCTGGTAGTAGTTCCTGCTCCTCCCGCCGCGAGTCGCTGGTGTAGGACTTGTAGTCGGGTCCCCCCAGCAGACAGATCCGCTTCTCACAGTGAGACTTGGTCACCGTCAGCTGCAACATACAAGGTATAGCTTCTAGTGTACTATTCATAGCCTTTAGTGTACCGTGGATTCTCACATAGAAGCCACGGCTAATATGTAGACAGAGGCTTAGAGGATCAGGCCAAAGCCGGTCTGCGGCTTTTATATGCGAGTTTTTATAAGTAAAAAACTGCACTATGAAAGGGAGTGCTCATTTTTTAACAACAAATTTTTTACCCCCCCCCCCCCCCGGCAGGCCGAAAATCACGCGCGTTCGCGCCCCTTTGTAGCATAGTAATGCGCGGGCTTTTCCCCTCAAAACAGGTTGAATTTTTTTACCCCCCCCCCAAGAGGGGTCCACATTTTTTAACCCCCCCCCCCGGTCAAGGGGTCCAAATTCCCCCCCCCCCCCCCAAATCCACCACCCCCCCTGTTGGGGGCACTCCCTAAATTAACAATTTTCAGACCTCCTGTTAGGTTTATACGATTGGTCAAAGTTGGAGGTGCAGCTAATACACAGGTTCAGCTTTAATATACGCGATAATTTACCGTGGACACTTTTTTGATATATTTTCTCATCTTCGTCTCTTTAGTTTATACCTGCAGCAGCCATTATCATGCACCCGATTTATTACTTGATAAATGATGAAAAGAAATTACAGAACATTGTGGGGCGCAATATGTTATTTGATATGTTAATTATCTGTGGTTTTATCGTTTCTCATACACACCTGGTTTATATAACGTGTCAGATTGCGGGCCCTCAGCAGGTCGCCTTTAGTCGTCCCCTTGGGTGAGAACTCCTTATCTGTAACGGGAACAGGCACTCAGTATCTCATTTTGATGCGGGCGCGCAGATTTCTGATGCAGATATTTCTTCTAATTGCAACTCCTTCATACCATATTGATATTTATTAATTTATTCATTGGGATAAGAAACACAAATATGATTAGAACCATCAAGTGTCACAATTCTGACACCAGCTTATGATATATAGGGTTTTCTCACCTGTGTCCTCGCCGCGAGCCCTCTTTAAATTCTGAATTGTTGTTGCTTGCATGATTTCCGATATTATGTTAAACCTGCAAATGTTTTATGTAAGATATCATCTGATGCCAGACAAGACAAAAATAGATCACAAGTTGTTAAGTTTATTACTGGCATAGGAAGGGGTTATAAGAGGTTCCTCTATACAGTATAAGTCTATACAAAATCCTTATTGTTTTATATAGGCTTTGTTTAGAAAATTGTTTTTGCCCCCTTTAGTTCTGATTGCGTACGCAGGCCCCACAGCCCCCACTTTCCCCTATGTGGGAGAGGATTGGTTTGTGAATTGCGTGTATTATATCATAGAGCCTTGGCAAATTTTCTTCGCCACTGATTTGTTAATCGCAAAATTCAGACAAAAAATACGTTTTTTCAAATTTTAATATGTGTTCACTATGTTGAATTCATTACCTCATTTCGCGGAGGTGCTCTATGTTGGTACACTCGTTGATCATGCGCATGAAGTCCTCGTAAGTCGCGGCGTAGGTGTAGGTGCGCTTGTGTTCCAGACTGAGCTGCTCCCGGTACACGAACCACCCCACCAGCTTCTGGTTGAAGTAGTCGGGGTCGCAGATAAAGTCTATAGCCACCTTGAACACTGGGGGAATAGGGAGAGGGAGATAGTTGTATTATTAACCCTTTTAGGGAGTGTTCATTTATTAATTACAGGGGGGGGGTGGTGAGATTTCGCGCGGAGGGGCAAAAAATTTTTACGCCCCCCCCTCGAGAGCGCGTGTGACGTTTCGCGCCCCCCTCGCCGAAGGCGCCGAAAATTTTTCGCCCCCCCCCCCCCTTTGAACTATAGTAACGCGCGGGCTTTTTGGCTAAAAAGGGGCTTAAATTTTTACGCCCCCCCCTCAAGAGGGGTCAGAATTTTTTACGCCCCCCCCTCAGAAGGGGTCGGAAATTTTTACGCCCCCCCCCCCCAAACCCACCACCCCCCCCCTGTAAATAATAAATGAACACTCCCTTAACCCTTTAAGGACAGCATGTCGATAAAAGATGATATTTGTCGTCATGATGCACCAATGCAGCCCGGGCTCATCCTACATCCTACATTTTGTCCAATGTAATGTCAAATATATATGATGAAAGTTATACATTTTTCAAGTTTTAACCTTTGAAATCTACGGTATACGGGTTAATATGAAAAGAGTAAGCATTTAGGCAAAAACGCCCCGTCACTCATTAAGCACGGGTCAACATCTGCCAATATCAAAAGATGATATAGCTGGAAACCCCTGAACATCGTAATTTGCCAACAGAAATCGCAATGGTCGTAATGATGTAGAAAATCCTAACTTGGCACCCCTGTGACATTGGGGAGTGATCTTTTTCTTTAGCAATGGTTGGGGGGTGAAATTTGAGGGGCTGAAATTTTTTGCCCCCAGCTGGTCGAAAATTGGCGTGCATTCGGGCCCTTTGAAGCTCTCCGCTCCCAAGAAGGGGTAATAAAATGTTATTCCCTTACCCCGTCAAGGGACCGGAACCCCCCCCCCCCCCTCACCATTGAACTATCAAAAAATGATCACTCTCTCGGTGAGTGGATGATGTACTGCCATACCTGCGTTGGTGAGTATCTCTGTGAGCAGGTGGTGAGCGGGTGAGCAGCTCGCGTAGTGCGGGGGGAGGAGGTGCAGACAGAAGACAGCCGCCACCTTACGGAGGTACTCCACCTCCCGACTCTCACTCACCAACCACGGCGGCAGTACGAACTTAGCACGCGCCTCCCCCTCCACCGGCCTGTACGACACATAATGTGGGAAGGGTTAGTGGATGGACCAGCAGACAGTGTATAATTTGCATACCGTAAAACCTCGCGTATAAGCCGCGGCTAGTACGCGAATCAGATCGCTGGTGCGGCTTATAGGATCGGCTTATACGCGAGTTTTTGCTCCTATTATACAGTACTAAAGTTACCATAACGAGATCGCTGGTGCGGCTATAGGATCGGCCCAAAGTCGGGTGCGGCTTATACACGAGTTTTACGGTAGTTAGTTTTTGGAAGAAATAATATGATGACAACTGATATTTGACAGTTCTCTTTTTCTGATGTTTTTTTTTGCGAAAAAAAAAGTTATTTATCTATAATTTTATTACATATTTAAATATTAAAGGTATAATGATTCTAGAACCATAGCTTGCTTACATCAGACATATTTGATCAAAAAAGGTAAGCTAGGCTGTGTGATCAAAAAACATTTTTTCAAAACGCCTCTTTTGGTAAAATGTGTAGGAGGGAGGTGTGTATACTTACTTGGTGTTGGCGATGCGTATGTTCTGGAAGTGTTTGTAGACGGCAGTGGTGACGTCCTGAGACATGAAGCGCACATGTTCGATCCCCCGGAGGCGGTTAGAGAACTGCTCCAGTACGTACCACAGATCGGCACTGTAAGCAGAAGGTCACCATTTAATAAAGTATAGGAACTTAGGAAGACAGAAATATGAACGACTATGACCTTAAAATCTTTGTGTCTCATATATGTAAATATACAGCAGTCCAACATTATAGCACTCCAATGCACTATATGGATATATATCTAAAACTGGACATCGACATCCATGTAACAGAATCCTTCCAACAGAAATCTATATTTAGTAGAAGTAGAAATCCATGAATATCTATATGAAGGAGAACACCATGTTCATGCCTATGAATATGTCTGTGTGTATGTTCATTTAAAGATTCAAGATTGCAACCATTCATTGAATGCCACCATGCTTTCAATGTAATCTCAAATTGCAGTTGCAGTAATTTGATACTAATAAAAAAAAAATCTATTCCATTTTTCTTTCATGAACAGTTGGCATCCCATAGATTCAAGATGGCTATCACTCATTGAATGTCCCGATGCTTGAAATGCAATCTTGACTTGTAGTTGTATCAATAAAACAAATCCTATTTGATTTTTCCTTCATTCAACCCATTCAAGATGGCTACCATTTACTAAATGCCACAATGCTTTCAGTGCAATGAAGAATTAAAGTTGCATTAATTTGTATAATTCATATAAGAAAATTTCTATTTGATACCTTTTTCAAACACAGTTGGCACCCCATAGGTTTAGGATGGCCACCATTCATTGAATGCCACAATGCTTTAAATGCAATCTTGAAATGTAGTTGCATAAATTTTATACTGTTAAAAAATTCCAATTTAGTTGTTCTTTTCATGAAGAGTTGGCACTCCATAGGTTCAAGATGGCCACCAGTCATTGAATGCCATAATGCTTAAATGCAATCTTGAATTGCAGTTGCATTAATTTGATTCTTAAAAAAATTACTTTCTTTTCTTTCTTTCATGAACAGTTGGCACCCCATACATTCAAGGTGGCTACCAGTCATTGCATGCCACAATGCTTTAAGTGCAATCACAAATTGTAGTTGCATAAATCTGATACTAATAAAAAAAAACTAATTCTATTCTTTTTTTTAAATTCATGAACAGTTGGCACCCCATATATTTAAGATGACTACCATTGATTTAAGATGCTTAAAATGCAATCTCGAATTGTAGTTGCATCAATTTAATGCTAATAAAAAACAAATTCTTATAGATTTTTCTTTCATGAATAGTTGGCACCCCATAAGGTGGCTACTATTCATATTAATGCAAATACAATGCTTTAAGTGCTAAATTACGAATTGTAGTTGCATTAATCTGATACTAAAAAAAATAAAATATTCTATTTGATTTTTCTTTCATGAACAGTTGGCACCCCATAAATTAAAAATGCACCCAGCACCCAGGTCAACAGCTATATACGGACACATGAACCTCCCCTGCCTGTTCTCCTTCAATGCAGAGTGAAGTGGGTGGGAGGGGGTGACCATCAACAGTGCATATAAACACTTTGATTGGATGACAATGCAGTTTTCATATTACAACCCTAAATTTGTGCAACGAAAATCATCAAGAAATACTAAGTATTTTTTCCAAAGAATAGCTTTTCTAGAATGGCTCGGTACTCAGAAATCCTACTGCGAATGAAAAAAAGTCAAATTCTGATTCTAAACACCTGAAAAGTGAGAAATGCTGGCGTTCACGGTTTATGTAGGAAATGTACTAAAAACACCAAAAATATGCAACAAAACCCTAATTTTCTCAAAAACTGTTCAGTAGGATTTTTTCTAACTGAGGTTCCAGTGTTTTCTACCCTCATATTACACATTGGCATAGAGAATATATTGGCACCTAGTCAGGATTTTGCCCTAGAAGCAATCTGTGAGGCAAAAAACAGCCAAAATGAGCCACTGGTCTGAAGTATAAAACTGGGCATCAATCACTATAGAGCTACAAAGAGAGAGAATCGATGTCCAGTAATGATCATTGATACTAAAGGATAATGTTTTCCAGTCTCCAATGGACCCTTCCTGTGTTGATATTTATTTATTCAGAGATTTAAGTCAGGTATTGACAGAATCCCTGAAAAGCTACACAGTTACCTAGTCATCTCCCGATTTTAAGTGTTTACTTAAATACAGAGGGTAATCCTTGAACACTTTCATCGGTTTATTTATCTATTTTTGGGTTTTGTATTTAAATGCAGCACTGGTGAAGAATAGTCACAGCACATTAAAGCATGGTATGCACATTTAATCTTTTAAGGACGGCATGTTGCTAAAACTAGTAAAAGCTGACATTTGTCGTCATGGTCATTGGTGCATCATGACAACAAATGACATCTTTTAGCGATATGCCATCCTTAAAGGGTAATTAGTCAAGTATCTGGAAGTAGAGGAGGTACACCTACTGGAGAACGTCTGTGAACCTGTCGGCGTCCTTGCCCAGGGTGGTGTACCAGTTCATGACGTAGTCACGTGTGACGTAGTCCATGATCTCCTGTATAGCCAGGTCCAGGTTCTTAGAGAAGACAACCTTCTTCTGTCCCGGGCTGGACGACGCACGAGCCTCCTGCGATTAACAACATGGATATATAGTATCATTATGTTTGCATTATTCATGGCGTTTACTTTTTTTCCCTCATAGTTTTTTGGTTCTTAAACTTAACAAACTCGATCTATTACCTTATAATCATGTATGTCTATGTTAACAGAAAAACAGCCAAATAATTGTTTTGGTAAAACAGCTTTATATCCTTGAAATCATTTCCCAATAACTAAAATGAATATATTTAATACCGGTAAAGACATTTTTTCAACAAAATGCACAAATTAATACCCCGGTATTACCGGCGGTAACAGTCACATGTGTCCAATAATTGGTAAAGGGAAAATATCAATTAAAATGAATATATTTAATAACTTTGCTTTGAATTCAATTAGTTTCCCCCCAGTAAATCTAAAGCATTAACCAGAATCTATATATCCCACTGACCATCATTTTGACGAGGAGGGTGTTGACGAGGCTGGGTTCCCTGCTCGGGGTCGGCGGTGTGTACCTCTTGCCGGAACACAGCATCATGGAGAGACCCAGGAGGAACCCGGTGACGCCCACCGCGATGACGACGACCCATTTCAGTAGCGGCCAGAGGAGGTCCGTGCTCAGCAGGACAGCCAGGAGCCCGATCGCAGCGCTCACCGGGACCACGTGACGACTGTCGAGCAGCCGCGTGAACAACTGCATCGTCCTCACTAAGCCTAAGGGGTGCAGTCTACTGCTGTCGTCTCTAGTTAGAAGTGAAACGGAAATCTATTAATTAATGGATAAATCTAGCTCTCAGGATTCAACGATTTCTTTTGATAGGTGTTAACAGGGTGTAGCATTTTTGGTGTAACCACAGTGTACGTAGAGGCATTTAATAAAGGTCTCCTCACAGCTAATCATTTAGGCTAATGGCCGAGAATTAGCAGGACTGGGCCGGGAACCCCAATAATGGTTGAACATCACTTAACAGGGTTACATGGTGATTTACCATATCGGTAGGTCTACTCAGGGGCTAGAAGGGCTCCATGTCTCTGGTCTACTGCAGAATAGGACAGCCTCTACTAATATCTACCTCTAAGTCTGAAGATCATGGCTGGCTGTGTTGTTAGGTTGCTACTTGGGTTACCATAACTAGTATATTTAGGAGAACGCCTGGAGTAGAGTTGATGATGAGGTTTATTGTACACAAGTGCCGTTGAGGGTGGTACACCGAAGAACCCTCAAGCAGGCACATCCAGTGGATATTGTATGTAGGAAAGAGTGAAGTTCTCACTGGTCAGCAGGTGGTGATATACCTGCCTCACAGTGATGTCGTCATACCCTGCTTGGATGGCGACAGGTGTCTCGGGGCGCGTAATCAGCTTTTAGGGGGCGCGCACGAGTCGCCCAGACACCAGCACCCTCCAGGTGTGTGGCAATCCCCACACCTAGGGGTGAAACTCCAGATGTGTGAGGACCGCGTCACCAGGGGTCATTGAGTGCATTGTGAGATTCTCACAATGCAGATTGTAAATGTTAGGGTTTCAGTTCGTCCACCAGCACTCTGACAGTGTTGCTTTTATCAGCTTTTAGGGAGTGTTCATCTATTAGTTACAGGGGGGTGGGGGCGTAACAAATTTCCGACCCCTCCTAATGGGGGGGGGGGTAGAAAATTCTGACCCCTCTTGAGGGGGGGGCGTAAAAAATTAAGCCCCTTTTTTAGCAAAAAAGGCAGCACGTTTCTATAGTTCAAAGGTGGGGGTAAACATTTTTCAGCTCCTTCGTCGAGGGGGGGGGGGGGGGTACAAAACGTTCCACGTGCTCTCGAGGGGAGGGTGAAAAAATGTTAGCACTTCTGCGCGAAATCTCATCACCCCCCCCCCCTCCCCATAAATTAATAAATGAACACTCCTTCACTCAGTCTTCTGACTCTTCACAATCACATTCACATTCAATGAATCCCGTTTTGGTAAGTTGTGCCTTGATTCATCTATGAATATTGTCATACGTACCATTTCTAGGTCCTACATTAACAAGAATCCAAACGCGATGACAATCCTAATTTTAGCTGTCCATGATCATGATTTTGCAGGGAATTCTTTGAAATATCCCCAGCAGAAACTCCTCTGTCTGCTTGTTTTCCTGGGCGATAATGCGGGTCACAGAGACGCCCCTCGTGATTCTCGCCGAACCACGCCGCCCACGTTGTTTTGAACACTCTCCAAGCAGACGCTTTCATCCTTTTTTTCCAATGCATTAAAGATGGACCAGTTCAGTCCTCTGGTCGGAGAGTGAAGAATTTATTGTCCGGGAAAACACGCCGTTTTGCCGGGTCGCTTCAGCGTCCTCGTATTTCTTCTTTTTACGGCTAGCATAAACACAACAAGACGCTGAAATAACTGTATTAAGGACTATAAACATGGAGGAACAGTACCGTTTTGGTCATTGGGGACAGACAAGCGAGGAAATACTGTCTAAACAGTTCCCTCTTCACCGGGCTTGCCGCGATGGCGATCTGGAAGCGTTATCCTTGTTACTTGTCGAAGCGCAACATGGCATCTACGAGGAAGATAATTTTTATGGCTGGACGCCAGCCCATTGGGCGTCATATTTTGGCAAGGTACGTTGTTATTGTTCCCGGTTTCGTGTCGTGATTGAGCTAGTATATAAGTAAGTTGCGGGCCCGAGAAGGGGAACGGTCAGCTGTCAAAAACGTGCGGCATGTTTTGGTCAAGAGTCAAGTCAAAATTTCAAAGATGGCGGGAAGTATAAGTTACTATAACCCAGACTGGCCAGAGAGAAAGAAATACCCATAAATCACTGCTTAAGAAGCCCAGCGCTTCATTGTTTCATGGTATATGTGATATCACTATCATGTCTGACGTTTGAAGTATGTGACGATGTAGAACCAATGTGTGTATTGACATTTTGTGTTGCGTTGTGTGTGTATTCAAATTGACATGTCTGTGACGTCACAAGTGGCGTCTGCACGTGGGTGGGAGGGGGTATGTTGTTGATGTTTGTCCCCAGCAGGGGACACCTTGCACACAATGGTGAATAAGCCTACTTCTCGACATATAATAGAACTTAACCAGCGTGGGTGTAGTTTCTCCCACCCTGACTTAAAAAAGTCAAAGCCTGCCAGGCTACGTCCATTTGTAGATATAGCATGTCATGTCATGTATTACAAATGGATTGTTAATACAGATCCAGTCCAGGCTCAGTGATTCCACAGTCCAGTGTTGTATTTTCAGTGTATAAAAGTGATTAGATCTAGAATAGATGTAGGTTTACATCTATATAGGCTACTGGTATGGAATTGTTTGTCATTCAAGGTATATTCAATGACGATTTACTAGTATTGTACAGTATTACTACAGAGTATGATACTAGAATCTAGATCTAGCAGTAAACTTTTCCAGTCAGTGTAAAGGTAGATGGTAGGTGTACCTCTCATTAGTAGTGATTAGCAACTTCCCTTAGCCTTCGCTTTGGGCTTGGCCCTGCAAAGTAAAATATATTACCAACATAAGCAATATTCATGAATAGTAAATTCCAGGTGTGTCTATTTTATTGCATGACCCTTGAAATAGAATATAGATCTACCATTGTATGATAGATTATATATTTGTCACGATTGTGTGATAGATGATGTAATTGTCTCATCAGGGCTGGGCAACTGTCGCAATGTCGCAAGAAATGTGCGACAGGGGCCTTGGAAAATGCGACAGGGACATTAGGGATAGTCTGGGCTTTCTAAATCTGAAAGAATTCTGTAAATATTCCCATTAGAACTAAAGTTAAAAGTATTTCAATAGCCTTCCTCTCCAAGTGATCTCGCACCAATGTTATTATCATCATATATAATATAGGTGAATATATGCTCCTACTTTATGTATACACTCTATCGACTAACAACAGCAATCTACTCATAAATGTTAAACCCACTAGAATAAACCAATCTAGAGTAAGAATTCTAAAGTTATCCTGGAGCAAGATGCCTACAGAATGCACCTATCTGAAAGTAAAATTCCTATCTCCTTTTGATCAGCATGCCCAGTAGGCTTTGAATTTTTTCTAGGTTTTCTTGGAGCAATATACTATGTCCCTGAACCCTCAAAATGTACCAATCTAGAGATAGAATAAATTTTCTTAGAGATCTAGAGAATCTCTTTTTTAATGCATATTTCCACAATACCATCAAAATATACCAATCTAGAGATGGAATTCTAACGTTTTCCTGGAACTGAAGGGAGAAAACATCAGAGAGCACGCTTATAAATTTAAATTGGCATTTCTAAATTTTCCTGGAGCAATTTGTTCTGATACCCATCAAAAGACGTTAATTTAAAAATAGTATTTCTAAATTCTACCCAGAATAATTCGTATATAGAATTAGTAAATTTACCGTATTCGACGTAATAAGCGCACAGGGCGCTTAAAAAAATGAGTGTGGACACCTCTTAGTAGTTTAGAGTTTAATTGGAGTAAAAAATTGAGGGATTTTTGGTTATTTATAGTATAGAAATCGGCCAAAAACAGGGGGTGTGCGCTTATTAGGGGGTGTGCGCTTATTACGTCAAATACGGTAAGTCTTTTTGCAACATACTCAGAGACCCATCAGAATACATCAAGCTAGACGGTAGATTTTCTAAATGTCTCTATAGACCAATGTGCCCAAAAGTCCTCAGAATACACCAATCTAACATTAAATATACTAAATATTCTTGGATTAACATGTATACAAACCCCTCAAAAATATACTAATCTAGAGATGTAATCCTAAAGTTTTCCTGTATCAATATGTCCCCAAAACTCCACAGAACACACTTATCTAAAGGTAGAATTTCAAAATTTTCTTGGACCAAATATATCATGTTCTGAACCCATCAGAAGACACCAAATTAACAATAGAATTCCTAATTTTTTGGAGCAATATGCCCTCCTCTACCCCCCAGAATATACCAATTCTAAAGGAACAATCTAAAGGGTAGTATTTCAAAACAATTTCTAGAGCAAATCCTCAGACTACCAATCAAACAGTTTTCTTAGAGCAGCATGTCTCTATTAAAACTCCTCAAAATGAAACCGTCTAAATATAAAACATTTTCTGAACAAACCTCCACAGAACCTTTCACTTAAAAAGATAGAATTTCAAAGATATTCAATCACAATGTGCCCCCAAATCCTCAGAATGTGCCATTCTAGAGGTGATTTCTCTATGACTTTTTTTCTAGTAGTACTTAATATGTCTAAAGACGCCAAAGTCTGATGAAAGTCTTATAATTCTTTAGGATTTCACACAAAATCTTCTTTGGGGAGACATGGGAGGGGTGTGGGGGAGGGGGGGGGGCTTGTTAATGTTTGCCCTCCTGAAATACTTTGCTCCAGAGAATTCTAGGTTTGCTCCAGCATATGGCTACATGCCCAGCCCTGGGGAGGGGTGTGGGGGAGGGGGGGGGGCTTGTTAATGTTTGCCCTCCTGAAATACTTTGCTCCAGAGAATTCTAGGTTTGCTCCAGCATATGGCTACATGCCCAGCCCTGAATTCATGTAAATATTATGTAGTAAGATGCATGCTTAGTTAACTGTGGCCCTTTCCTTTTAGTTGAATTGCCTCATGCGGCTATTGGAGGGTAATCTAGATGTTGACGTGTCATCGGTTCGGTTAAACCAAACATCCATGCACATAGCTGCCTTCGCTGGTCGAGGTCACAATGTGAAATGGCTGTTACACTGTGGCGCCAAGATAGACCGACAGGTAAACCTATCACCAATAGGCGCAGAAAGGGATAACATTGACCACCAAACCTGTCATGATCATAAGTCTTCAATCTTTCTTAAAATGTATATCTTCCATTTCTTTGGCCTAAAAAAAAAATAGATGCTTCCAGTCACTCGACCCTATCTACCAAAACAGGACCGAGCCAAAAAATTTCTTGGGCTTTTTCGGAAATGTTATTAATCTTTTGTGTGATTTTGGTAAAAATCGTAAAAAAATAAATAAAAATTTAAAAAATGCTAAAAAGTGAGATGCTAAAAGATTGATAGACTCAATGATCATGACAGACTTATTGGTGAATGAGCTCCCTTTCTGTGCCCCCACACATGTACTAAACCACCAGTTGATTCTCTTGTAGTACCGTCCTTGTTTATCTCGCCCTTACAGTTGGCGTGTCTGAGGAAACTCATGACCACCACGCGGGTGGGTGTGAACTGTAACATCCGCACCTCCCGGTTCCGGCAGACCCCCGTGCACCTGGCCGCCTTCGGGGGCCACCCCCAGTGCCTGCTCTGGCTGGTCTCAGCCAGCGCAGACCTGCACGCTCAGGTAAGCCCCTGCACCGTCTCCAGTAACTCGCCCCTCAAACACCCGCCTATTATAATGGACGTCATCCAGAGCTCGACACACTGCTGTGTCCAGTGCCTGTGACACAAAATAATTTCATTGGGCTCAGATAAAAATTGAATATTGTACACACTATTCAAAAGAATTTCCTCTGATGGACACAACTTTCTCAGCCTCTGTGCTCAGTAGACACATTGTTTTAATCGATTTCTCGAGCTCGTTTGTCATCTGCGACAGAAATAATGAGATTCAGATGCAGTTAAAATCAAACTATAACATAGGATGCCCCAGGGACTTTCAAATTAAGTCATGGAAAAAAGATTTTCTGAAGAAGTCTTTCGGTGATATAACCCTGAATAGAACCACTTTCTTCCAGAGGAAATTCCCTTCAGCGATGTCCAATATCAACAACAGTATTTAAATTCATTATGAGACAAATTCTGATTTAAATAAAAGGCTTTAGGGAAATGTTTACTCTGTAGAGGTGAATCAAGCTCTGGGTCATCTAAAAGTATGCTGCCCATCGTGGTGTAAAATACCTGGTGACAAAAGTATGACACAAAATCAGGTCAGTAGATTTAGTCTAAAGAAGGACCTCCTTTGAAAGTATACATCTAAAAAGAAATTTCTAAAATAGAACGAGGAAGGTTTCGTTTCGTTCGTGACCCTAACGGCATTCTACTACTTGACCTAAACGGTTGGCCTAGAAAGGAGACATACAAGTGGGATCTACCACAAAGTAACTAATCGTGCTTTTATGTTTATGGAGTGGGGGGCCCAAGATATGGTGGATATACCCCCCGGAAGTTACGTACGACCATGTCAGTCTTTGCCGATCCTGTAATGTGGTACTTGATAGGGACTCCTATCAGAACAATATTTTTTGTAAAGTTTCATTTTTGCAATGAAAAGGCCGGTATATACTAAAGTTGTTAGATTAAATTAAAGCATATGCTCAACATAATATATCTGTCTGTTGGAATATCCTAGGAGATTCATTACGAGTGACAAGTATTCATTCCCAACCTGTCCGAGCAGTAACCATGGAGTTCGGACCTGTTAACCTGAGATGACATATTCCCCGACACCCATGATATATACAGACATGGACGATTTTCGGTTTTCATAAGGAGGGGTCGAATGTCGATGGCAAAGATGCGATTTATGGTTGGCCTACTCTCAGATAATGAAGAACAAATTTTTAATTCAAATTAAATTATTTATCTCCTGTGCCTAAAAGATAACATAGGTCATCAGGACAATGTCATCATGATGCACCAATGCAGCCCCAGCGAGTAACTCGCTGGGGCTGCATTCAGATTGATGCATTATGCCGACCCTTTGGCTTAGAGAGTGTCTCAATCCCCTAGGCTAGGGTCGGCATGATGCATGAATGCAACTCGCCAGTGCTGCATTCATGCATCATGTCGACTGCATTAATGTATTGTGTCGTCGGTAAAGGGTTAATATTGGTTAAATGTATGTCTATGATATTGAGTGGGAGGGAGGCGGGAGATTAGATAACAGAGGAGACATGGCACAGACGTGGGTGTTTGGGGACCATACACATCCTGTATGAACAATGAGCAGCTCACACCGCCAACACTTAGTGCTATTTATAGCCTCCCATTACTGGGGGTCCAGGTCCTCTTTGTCAGTTACTATTGACCTGTTATACATAGGCTCCGATATGTTGATAATACCGGATTCGACGTAATTCGCTCTACAAATTTACAATGCGGTTTTTATGGTACTAGGAAGAATACTGCAATACTGTCACACCATTGCACATGTATTCTTAAAGAACTTTAATTATCAGGTAATATTCCCAATTGAAATATCTGAATTATCATATTTTACTATTGCTAGATTTTAAACTGTCACGTAGTCTGCCAGTTCACCTGTAACATTGGGCACTGAAAGTTTGTGTATTTTCCTTGCCCTTTCCTGAAAATGGTAGATAACTGTTTGCATACTGATAATAGAAATATTTGGTTTTGTATAATATATACTTGTTGGTGCTGGTGTGTCTGACGTTGTGCTGGTTGGTTGTAGGACTACCTGGGTGAGACGGCGCTCCACAAGGCGTCACGGACAGGCAGCATGGAGTGTATCAGTCTACTCGTCTCTCACGGTGCACGCTTATAGTAAGTACTCCGCTTGTTACAGACACTTATAGTAAGTACTCCCAACTACTGCCCTTTCATTCGTTAACCCTTTAAGGACGGCATGATACCTCAAATCATGCCTTTGTCGTCATGATGCATGATATGAATCATGCCTTTGTCATCATGATGCATGAATGCAGCCCTGTCGCCAGTGCTGCATTCTACCACCATGACGACAAAGCACAGTAAAAGGAATTGCTGGTTCCTACACAGAAGCCACGTGGCGGCAAAAATCGAAGCTCATGAAAAGTATGCTTTAAGCTGTATTCATATTCCTACATATTTGCTACTTTGACAGTATACTTCCATTGTGCACATATATTCACTGCCAGGACACCCATAGGATCCTATAGCTAAGGCAAAAGAAATATTTTTCCAAAATTCATGCCTTTCTCCTTTTATCCGTGACCCCCTGTTTTAGTGGTCCTAAAATGTTTGTATAGATGTTCATTATACATTCCCAAGGTTTGGTTGCAATATCAATAGAAGAAGGAGATTATCCATGACAGATAATGTGAAAATGCTGTTTTCCTATGCATTTCTATGGTTAAGGTACTCCTTTGCTCAAATGGCTGTATCATTAAAGTTAGTACCTTGACATGGCAATTTCTTTTGATTTTCTATTAGATAATACATCAAACTAACATAATCCTGTGCTATATGCAAAAGTCAATAGAACATCAGTAATCCTGCGACAAGTAGCGAGTCCCTTTAAAGTACTATACCGTATGCGGCTAGGGATAACACAGTAAAGTGTTGAACATAGACTTTAAAGATGAATTAGACAGTAAGAACTTTGAATTGGGTATCAGTCTACCAGTAGGACTACCGTACTACAAATTTACAAAGTTAACTCGCCGGGGCTACATTGGTGCATCATGACAACAAATGTCATCTTTTAGCGAAATCCGTTCTTAAAGGGCTAATATCTTGAATTTGGCATAGGACATGATAGGTTGTTTAAGGCGACATGGGGATTTAAGTGACATCATGGAGCTGCAGAGTTTACTAGACACTCCATGGTGACATGCAACATAGACATTTCTTAAATTATAGAGAAAAGATTAAAAACAACATACCCAAAACCCTCCTTGAGTTTTTCATCAGTACAACATTTATTTCAACAAGAAAAGTTTCTTAAATTAAACCTGTGATATGATAAATTAACCCGCTCCACTAGGGCCCCGACATAGGCACAAAGGTTATAATAGGGAGTTTTAGCAGTGTGAACGTAGACGTGGACGTGGACGTAGTGAGAGCTACGTGCCCTCCTACGTATGGGACTAAAATGAGTTTTAGCATGCAAAGTCTCCCGTGGACGAGAGTGAAGTGGCGAAAATATTGAGTTGTTTGACCATAATTTAAAGTATGTTCTGCTTCATCAATCTTTACCATTTTCACGGAGCATAACCATCAATACCCATAGATGACTGGGTCTTACTTTCATTATGATCATTTGAGTCAATTTTGTGCTATATAGATACGTAGTGGTCAACGTAGCAAACAGCTTTGCTACGTCTTTGACGTACGTAGCACTCACTGGACGTAGCAAAGAGCACGCACTTTGATGACGTCACTAGAACTGTTGCTAAGATACGCACGGCCTACGTCCATGTTTACGTCCACGTTAGGCCTGCTAAAACTCCCTAATGTGTGTTGTAGACGCACGTCTAGACCCTGCAGTCACTGTCTGGACACCCTCCTCTTGTGTCGGGGACGGTCTCACTGAAGCAGAGAGTACTTTGGAGTCGACCATTATCAAACAACCATTTATCTTGTTGGCACAGATTTAACTTGCCTCCAAGAGCTGGACTGTATACTGATACTTATAATGAACTGGATACTGTACTCTTTTTATACTATGTGGATTGTGGATATTCAATACACAGATATTTGAAACATAGTCAGCGAGGAGGTGAACCATTATTGTGTGTCTATGATATCATTTCCTATGTAAGTATAACTGAAAAGTATGCATGTTGAATGATGTCTTGTATGATACAATTACAGTGAAAACTGACGTAGAAGACCTGATTAATTGCGTAGGATAAGTGTTATGTTATGTTCTGACAAAACTCACGTTTGTAAAGCGCAACATAAACAACCTAAATGTAGGCCTCGAATAGTAAGAGACATATACTGTTAAGAAAGTAGCGCTACTAATTAACTGTCAAATGATCGCCTATAGTCATTTACCGGGGAGAGGACACGGGGAGACCAACTGTAAAGATGACTTTGTAACTCTTCCTGGAAATAAAAACCTTGAAAAACTTGAACTTGAAACTTGACTTGAACTTATTTGAATGTTACAAGTAGACAGTGCCTGTGGTTTGCATGGAGACCTAAACACTTAACCCTTTAAAGACGGCAGGTTGTCGTAAAGCAATATTAATCAAATGATGCACCGATTTAGTCTTGTATAATGCCTTGGCTGCGTGGGTACATCATGAGGACCCTGAGGATTCAAATGACCCCATAGGCTGGCCATGATGCATACATGTATCATGACGACAAAGGATATAGCGGACAATTTAAATGACTACCGGGTATGCCTCCATAAATGTTTAATGTGATATGGTTTGGATCTAATGTGAATTTAAGTAACTTGGATGGAGTCAAATACTGAGAAATTGAAGGGAGTACTAAACTTGTGGTGCCCCTAGAGAAATTAACTCTGCTATACTACGACTCAATATGGCTCTATGTAGACCATTTGAGGGTTTGTCGTGATATCCTTAATGGACCAGTTCTTCACACATCATGCCCTGGGGCAACCCTCCTCCCCCCCCCCCCCCCCCCCCCCACCCCACAACCTGCCTCAAATCCCATTAAAACTACCACAGTGAATGTATTGTAGAACGTGTTAACCCTTTACGGGCCACTGTAAAGGTTGGTATACACGGCGCGTTTTCAGCAGATTAGACAAGA
Organism: Harmothoe impar; assembly: GCA_947462335.1. NCBI lineage: Eukaryota > Metazoa > Annelida > Polychaeta > Phyllodocida > Polynoidae > Harmothoe > Harmothoe impar. The sequence continues at coordinate 66,439,767 of OX381710.1, read as the reverse complement.
CAAAACATCAGGAGACAAATGTCTGCTGAGGTTTTGTATTGTCCTGTCTTGTCTGGAGCACATGATACACGGCTCCTGCTCCAGACCTGTCTGCTAAAGTCTTTAGTAGAATCCTGGTTGAAATCTGTATTACTAAAAAATGTAGGTCAGTGGGCTCCTCTGAGCTATAGTTGTCACATGAGTCTGAGGGCCTCCCTGATTGGCTGAGTTACACACAACATGTGAGTAGTCTGGAGTCAGGTATATACACACATTTTGTGCAGACTAGAGCAGACTTGAGCAGACAGCAGACAAAAGTTTTCAAACATGTTTGATATCAGCAGACGAGTGCAGACAGCACAAGATAAGTTGTCTGGAACAGGTATACACAAGCCTTTTTGAGGAGACAAAACATACCCAGACATGTCTGGGGATGTTTTGTCTTGTCCAGTCTGCTGAAAACGCGCCGTGTATACCGACCTTAATGTGCTATGCCCTTTTCCTACAAGCATGATGCATGAATGAAGCCCTGCCAGCAAAGTCTCCTGGCAGAGCTGTATTCATGCATCAATCATGATGACCTGTCGGCATGATGCATGAATGAAGCACTGGCGAGTTACTCGCCAGGGATGCAGTTATGGGGAAACCAGGTATAATGCATTAAAACACAGCGCGATCCTTAAAGGGTTAACGATTGAAACAATATACTGGTACATTGATAGCATGCTGGGGCTTGTTATTTCGATCCCGGCTACACAAAAACACGCAAGGTTTAGTACAAAGGCTGAGAAGTGTGTGTAATCCGTGCTAATAGCCACCTGAGACGTGAGGATTGGTGAATGGAGGTGGATACAGAAAGTACAATCACCACAAAGTGTCACGCCATTCATTTAATCACATACACGTGTAAGAGGACTATTATAAACGTCTACAGTCTATAAATTTGAATAACTTCAGTCCTGTGAATTAATATTTTACACAAGGGAGAAGGGTGACTGGCGAAAAAATCCATTTCTTTAGTTTACACCCAGCTAAACAATCGTTTATGATTTGTTAAGGAATAGATTGAAATTTGCTCTTTTACCAAGAAAAGTAGCATAGTACGGTAGTGGCTCTAGCCCTGTGTCCTATGTAATAACGTAGAGACAAACAGAGGTTGGTGGTATCTAAGAGAGCTAGTGACGTGCTGGTTCCTCAGGTAGAGGTACCCCCTACCACCACCATGCCCCCTCCGGGGAGGTGATGGGGAAGGGGGGTTAGATTACCTGACTCCACTCCTTCTCCCCACTACCACCACGATATCTGCTGCCACTTGTAACCAGCCTCGGTCAGCGGCTATCCTACCAGGGGGATAGCCTGGGAGCAGCCACTATACACGTTGCACTACACACTGAGTTACACACTGAGTAGCACCACCAAACTGGCGCAAAAGTGAGATGCAGCCCTGCTCCCAGCCCATCCATTTGTATCGGGCTGGTAGTCAGAGACTTGCTGGTAACACCGCGACCTGGCGCTGACTTGTTGTTGTGATGCGGAGCTGTGTGGCCTCTCACCCATCTAGTCCTAGACACTGTTTCCATAGTAACGGTTGTTTGCAGCCTCCACTCACCCCCCCCCCCCCCCCCACACACACACACAGATACACACACACCTGCACCCCTCCAGGCTGCAGCTACTGAGTAATGCAGCCGCTGGAGGCGAGCAGCGGGGGGGGGGGGGGGGGGGGGGGGCGCCACGTGTTTAATATAAATCAGAGATTACAATTTTCCTACTTCTATAGGAATTCCCACTCTTTGGCTGGAATTTCTGTATTAAATGATTTTAATTTCTTACAGAAATTTGACCAAAATTGTAAGATTACCTCCTTTTTGTTGACATCTGGGTGGCATCTCTGATAATCTAATTGGACTGTGTACCTGGTAAAGTAATACTTGCCCCAGGAGTAAACTGTAGATAGATGTCATGTACATTGTGAAGGTGATTTATGTCATCTTCAGCTAGGGTAATAGGGATCACTACTCACTATTCTCTAACAGCTTGCGATCGACTAGTACTGTTAAGTAATTACTGGACATCGATTCTCTGTCTCTTTGTAGCTCTATAGTGATCGATGCCCAGTTTTATACTTCAGACCAGTGGCTCATTTTGGCTGTTTTTCGCCTCACAGATTGCTCCTAGCGCAAAATCCTGACTAGGTGTCAATATATTCTCTATGCCAATGTGTAATATGAGGGTAGAAAACAGTGGAACCTCAGTTAGAAAAAATCCTACTGAACAGTTTTTGAGAAAATTAGGGTTTTGTTGCCCTTTTTTGCTGTTTTTAGTACATTTCCTACATAACCCGTGAACGTCAGCATTTCTCAATTTTCAGGTATTTAGAATTAGAATTTGACATTTTTTTATTCGCAGTAGGATTCCTGAATACCGAGCCATTCTAGAAAAGCTATTCTTTGGAAAAAATACTTAGTATTTCTTGATGATTTTCGTTGCACAAATTTAGGTTGTAATATAAAAACTGCATTGTCATCCAATCAAAGTGTTTATGCACTGTTGATGGTCACCCCCTCCCACCCTCTTCACTGTGCATTGAAGGAGAACAGGCAGGGGAGGTACACGTGTCTGTATATAGCTGTTGACCTGGGTGCTGGGTGCATTTTTAATTTATGGGGTGCCAACTGTTCATGAAAGAAAATTCAAATAGATTTTTTTTTTCTTAGTATCAGATTAAAGCAACTACAAGTCGGGATAGCACTTAAAGCATTCTATTTGCATTAATATGAATGGTGGGCACCTTATGGGGTGCCAAATATTCATGAAAGAAAAATTGATAAGAATTTGTTTTTTATTAGCATTAAATTGATGCAACTACAATTCGAGATTGCATTTCAAGCATCGGGGCATTCAATGAATGGTAGTCATCTTAAATATATGGGGTGCCAACTGTTCATAAATAAAAAAAAGAATAGAATTAGTTTTTTTATTAGTATCAGATTAATGCAACTACAATTTGTGATTGCACTTAAAGCATTGTGGCATGCAATGACTGGTAGCCACCTTGAATGTATGGGGTGCCAACTGTTCATGAAAGAGAAAAAAGAAAGTTTTTTTTTTAAGAATCAAATTAATGCAACAGCAACTCAAGATTGCATTTAAGCATTATGGCATTCAATGATTGGTGGCCATCTTGAACCTATGGGGTGCCAACTCTTCATGAAAAAAACAACTAAATTGGATGTTTTTAACAGTTTAAAATTAATGCAACTACATTTCAAGATTGCATTTAAAGCATTGTGGCATTCAATGAATGGTGGCCATCCTAAACCTATGGGGTGCCAACTGTGTTTGAAAAAGGTATCAAATAGAAATGTTCTTATATAGATATCAAATTAATGCAACTACAATTCTTCATTGCACTGAAAGCATTGTGGCATTTAGTAAATGGTAGCCATCTTGAATGGGTTGAATGAAGGAAAAATCAAATAGGATTTGTTTTTTTGATAGTATCAAATTAATGCAACTACAAGTCAAGATTGCATTTCAAGCATCGGGACATTCAATAAGTGATAGCCATCTTGAATCTATGGGATGCCAACTGTTCATGAAAGAAAAATAGAATAGATTTTTTTTTATTAGTATCAAACTACTGCAACTGCAATTCGAGATTACATTGAAAGCATGGTGGCATTCAATCAATGGTTGCAATCTTGAATTTCGAAATGAACATACACACAGACATATAGGCATGAACATGGTGTTCTCCTTCATATAGATATTCATGGATTTCTACTTCTAATAAATATAGCTTTCTGTTACATGGATGTCGATGTCCAGTTTTAGATATATATCCATATAGTGCATTGGAGTGCTATAATGTTGGACTGCTGTATATTTAAGCCTGACTCATGTATGAGCCGCGGCGGATTATACGCGCGATTTAAAGTATCATTCATTTAACGCTTTAATGGTGCATTAAAGCAGTGGCCCTGAAAGCGATAACTTGCCGGTGTATAACACACTGCACCCCCTACCTGGGTCGCGCCTCCTACTGGTGTTAGTGGAGCGGGGGGATGGGGGGGGGGGGGGGGTGGGATCTACCACCAGCAGGGTGTGAGCCGCTGTCAGTGAGGGTGTAGGAGGCAGGGTGACACGTGCGGTACTGTACTTAGAGACAGACGGGGAGATAGTAGCAGAGATGTAAGTGGTCAGGGAGATCTGACTGTGGATGCATGGACGTGACAAATCATACTGTCAGCAGGAGACAAACCAGCCACGGCCACATGTACCGTCAGGGATGATTTCAGAAAATTGATGAGTGTCAGAATTTTTTCCTCAAAAACTATTACAACACCTACATCTCATTTCTGAAGCACAGTTTGATGATAGATATATTCTACTTATGTTTCTCATTCCCTTATTCCTTACTAGAGTGCATATAATCACTTTATAGCTATGTTCACAGGGTGATTCAGACAAGGTTCAGGCAAGATTTCAGAAAATAGAAAATCTGAAAGCTAGATTCAAGAAGTAAATGGATCTCTGGGCTCTGATTGGTTAATAATCAGGCAATGCTGGTGGTGGACGAGGGAACTACTGTTCTCCTTCTACTGAGAAGGAGATATCTTGTCTATGGACACGATAAATTGTTCCACTCAGAAGGGGATATCTGTCCCTGGACACTTAGTCATGATACCATTCTGGAAGGAAATACATGTCTACTGTATTTAAAGACACAAAAGACATGATAAATCATTATGAATTTGTAACTATAGTAAAGCATATTAAGTTGCCAGGTTTCAGATTTTTCACATAACTCCGACTTACATTCCTGTTTACCTGTTCAGGGAATCTATCAATACCCCACTTACATCTCTGTAGTAAAGTAGTCTAAATGTCTGAAGAAAGACCGAGAGGTCAGAAACGTGTTACAGTGTGGGATAATCAGAAGTCTTAACCAACCACCAACACTGCATTTCTAGGGACAACATTACCAGTGCTTTAGATCTGATACTAGATTACTAGTGCTGGCGTTCTCTATGTTTGCTTGTTACAACCTCAGCTATTTGGTCGCCAAAGCAGGTACCAGGTAGAACTGATGATTGGCAATACTATAATGAACTCTTGTATGTACATTTCCGTATTAAATTATGAAGGTTCCCGATATAGAAATCTGACCAAAAAGTAGAAACAGAATGTATAAAATGTCCTACTTTTTGTCAACCATACAATTGCATGTACTAACACTGCCTTGCCTCCCTGTGTTTCAGTATCCGTAACAACAGTGGCCAGACGGCGGTGGAGTTGTCTCGTAGCTGTGGTCACGGGGAAGTGACGCGTTACCTGGAGCAGGCAGCGCAGTGTCCAGCCGCAGAGTCAGGGGGCGTGTACAACCAGCTACCCGGTCAGCACGCCGTCACCACCCCCTCCCCACACGACGTCACCGCCACACCACGGGTAAGACACATACATGGGACGACTACTTGTTTTTTCGTAGGAATTTCTGCAAAAGAGCGAATCAAAATTACCGTAAAATTTCCTGCATTTTGTCTCATCATACAATCTCATCTTACCAACATATTGCTTTTGAATTTACAGTATCCTTCTTTTTTTTCTGTGTGGTTAGATTGTAGGGACTTGCATTTTTATGTAAAATTGAGCAAAAGTAAAATTTCATGAATTATAGTAACTCCTCTTGAGTGTATCATTATGATGGATGAATGCAGCACTGCGGCAGGGCTGCACTCATGCATCATGACCATAAGGAGTGTCTCAATCCCATAGGGTCGTCATGATTCATGAATGCAGCGCTGGCAAGTTACTCTCCAGGGCTGCATTCATGCATCATTATCTATTATGCATTATACGACCCTTAACAGGTAACGGGTTCACTCCACCCCCTGGTCTCCACCTGCTGCTAACACAGTGTTTACATCCAGGTCCACCCGTGTGTCATCACACAGGGCCTTAACGGTGGCCGGCTGCCCCCGGTCGGTCCTCACGGCGACGCACCGCTCGGTGCCGGCGAGACCAACATGGAGGAGGGGGACCCCGCCCCCTGCCCCGCCGCCGCCGACGGACCCGTCACAGACGTCACCACACACACCGGCGTCACCGCCAACGTCGTGTCTGTCGGCGGCAGGAAGAGGTGTCTGGAGGATAACGACGACGTGGATCACAAACGGCGCCGAAGTGGTGAGTCAGCGTTATTGGGTTTAACGTGCCCCTCACCTCGTGGAGGTAGAGGTGGGCGTGTGGCGGTCCGGTCACCAGGCCGCATTGTTACTGCTTACTCCACTACGACTATAAGACTCTGTTACTGCGCCACACACTGTCTGCCCACTGGTCCACAATCACCAGCAGTATCACCTGAATCTGTAACTGTTGTATTTAAAATTATAATACGCGACTTCATTATTGCGATTCAAAATATATATATACCTTTATATTTAGTGCTTTTAGTATACTTTATGAACAAATAATCTTTTCGACCGGGCTAGAGAGATACGCCTTCACAGAACGAGGCTAAAAAATAATTGTGGTATTACGGGGGCTAAGTGGCCCGATGTGTGTGGCGCACTGCCTATATGCTGCTTTGCCTGATGGGCCGGGGCCGAGTTCTCACCACGGGTCCCACACGGGTCTATCAGGGGGTCTGTATTCTGAGAGGTCACATATCTACACTGCAAGGTCATCTCACCAACGTGTAGCCTGGTTGGTTGGTCTCTGTAACATGGGTTAGTTTGAACTTAGCTTAATAAATGTTTTCTTACTGAAAATTACAGATTTAGCAGTGCATTGGTTTAGTCAATTCATGGGCTGTAATTCAGGGTATCTATAGTCAACGAAAATCATTATGAAGACATTGACCGCCAGAGTAAGCAGGGAGGTACTGTACACTCCATGGAGTAAGTAATGAAAACTCAGGAAGTGAATGGTTGTGAAAAATGGTAGAAGGGATGTCGAAATCAAATTATCATGGAAATGGCCATCGAATTGAATGCTGGTCTCTTGACGGATTTGTAGCTGAATTCTAGCCCAATCCATTCTGGGGGACGTTACCTTGGCCATGGAAATAGTTTTTATGGTCAGGGAATGTGATGTAATTTTAACCTGTATAGAATACGTGTGGAGCCCATAGTCTATTACTCTCAGGAGAGTCATTCTATTCTATTTGAGTGTAGGCTGACAGTGAACCACTTTGTAAAGAGAAGGATTTCTCTCTAGATTTAGGTTTTTATAGATTAGCCCTCTGATATAAGGCCAAACACATGTCAAGCTTTTAAATGCTATTCCTACCACTGGAATTCTGACAAGTATTCTAGAAACTATGGTTTAGATTAATCTTTTGTCTTTAAAAAAAAATTGAATTATTAGATGAAGAGCTCTTTCAGGGTCTTATATCGGCTAGAAAAGAAATTACTTGAAGGCTGACAATTGAAGATATCTTGGGGGGGGGGGGGATAATGAAACGGATAATGTATTTTCAAAGTGTTTAATCATAGTGTAGGGAGCAGGTTAGTTTTATACTCAGTGTGGTAGTTGGTACACTTGGTAAGATGACCTTCCAGTTGACTTCTGTGACCTCTGGACATTAAAACTGTAGTAGATATGGGAGGGAGGCGTGTCTTACGTTCATAGAACCCTGACGTCTCAACAAATATAGTTACACCACTCTAATTCTTTGCACTGTTTATCTCTTCCTTTTTTTTCAAAATACAAAAACACGTACACTTTTGGCGTCATAATGCTATCAAATTTCTTGTACTCTTGTTTTATTGGATCATTTAGAATTTAAGATGTCGTATCAGATCTGAAAAAATATCTGGAATTACATGTACTAAAACATTTAAAAAATCATTTTCACTTGTGCTTTGAAACTTAATTGTACAGTTTATAGAAATAAATAAGTCAAAATTCTAAATTCCGTCAGTAACTCCCAATATAGACTTTGATTTTATTTTGTATCTCTATTCACTGTTGCCATTTCTGCTGATGAAACGCCTCTCACCAGTAAAGGGGCATCTGACCACACCATGCACCGTTACTTCATGAAATATGACACAGCTATTTTGATTCAGGAATATATCTGAAGTAAAAGTTCAGTACAGAACCAAAACAGAGTAGGGGAGATTGACCATGAGTCGGATACATACCTTGAGTCAGACACTTGAAAAAAGTATCCAAGTTAAGGTGGCATTAAGGTCCGATTTTCTTCCATATTTTAAATACTACTGAAATACTACTGTTCCAAATGCTAGTATATATATTTGAAAGATGAAAATCATGCATGGCAATTAGGGAAATAGGGGGTCCCATATGGCCCAAGTAGAGTTTTTACAGTGTATTTTAAACAAGTAGAATTATAGTGTGCCCTCCAAAACTTGTAAATTGAGGCTCAATCTGGTAATTAGTTGAATTATAGGCTAAATTCTATGGGATGAGATTAAATGAAGTAGGTAGCCCTTGAACATTTTTGGCAATTTTAAACAAGATTTATATTGAGCCGTAATCATCAAACCAGGTCACTTTAAAGATTAGTGTCTGACTCATGGTCTACCCTAGAAGAAAAAAAAGGTTGAAATATATAAACTATAAGCTCATATAATGTCCAAACTAAGAGTATAGCGTGAAGTATCGGTGTATGTGGTGTGTCAGATGGCCGCGGCGGGTTAGGGGTGCAGGAGGCAAGCCTCCAACTGTGCGGACTGTGGGTGTCTGTTTTGTAGATACGGAGTCGGAGGCAAATCGGTCCCGCTCCGTCTCAGAGTCACCGGAATCTGTAATCTCCACCACGGTCAGTAGCGTGTCCGACCGGTCGCCTCCCGCCATGGGGCCGCCAGTAAACGGGCCGTCTCCCGCCCCGACCCCGGGGGGAGGCGGCGCCCCCGAGGTGTATGAGGCTTATAAGGACGTGCTAGCCCTGTCCACAGAGCCCATGAGGCGGCTCTGCCCCCCGCCGGCACCGGGCACTCATAACTCAAACTACGCCTTCGTCTTTATTTAAAGGTACTTTGTACTGTATCTGCTGCTGCTGCTGCTGTCACCTCGAGTCATTCTTATAAAATCAAAATTATTATAGTCAATATCAGAATTATAAAGCCAATTTATGATATCTTGAACTTGATGAGTATTTCTGTATTATAAATTGTTAGCTAACTTTGGATACTAGGATTAGAAATTATATATCATATACTTGCTGCAAGTTCTCTTTTGAATTAAGAAATTCTTACATAAAAGTAAGGATAGGGGGTAAGATTTGATAGTGAGAAAAACTTGGTTTTTATGACAAGTTTACCATAATAAATACACATCCCTCGTTCTTTGCCCTCGTGCTACCCGACCACACCGCACCACGCCTGGGCACCACAAGAGACCAGTCTGGGAAACCAGATATTGATGTCGCAATTTGTACAAGTGAACTATTTTCAAATCGAAATGAATAGTCTCAATTTAAGCCACTATTTGTAGATTTCCTGTAGAGATGCCCTCATAACATCAGAAACATCCAAAAAGTTCTTACCCAGTAGTCAATATCATAACTCTATGACAAAGTATACCTAACACAAGCCACTTTCCTATACTTGTCCTATACTGTGATAGGCCGCTATTCCTTTAGCACTATGGTGGCCAGGCGGTGGTGTGTAATGTTACAATATGCAGACCAAACAAGTAGAATTCACATCCTCATGTGATATGTCTAACTACATATGCGGTCAACTAGAACTAGTTTTAGAAATGCTCTTTACCTTTAGCCTGTAACCTTTTAAGGATGGCACCATGCCTTGATGCATCATGCCCCTGGTTGTCATGATACATGAATGCAGCCCTGATGAGTAACTCGCCATTGCTGCATTCAAGCACCATGCCGACCCTTGGGGGTTGAGACATTCCCAAAGGGTCGGCATGTATGCATTAATGCGAGTAAATCGCGACGATGAATCGTGAAAATATGTCATCTTTTAGAGGCATACCGTATTTAAAGGGTTAAAAAAAAAGTCCACTCGACTCTAGTTGACAGTGTATGTCGTTACCATTGCGGTGTGGGATGTGTATTCTGCATACTAAAGGGTTCGTCCACACTGACTTGTCGTTACACGGTGACTGGTGCTAGAACTCTGGTGTCGCGTGCACACACCGTACCCAACACCCCCTCTGTCCTGCATCTATGGGGTCACTACCAGCCAATTCACACTGCCAGGGGAGTACACGCCACACAAAACCAGTTACACTTGATTTGCTGCAACCAAATTTTAATGTTTCCGCCATACTTACTTAGCATTAACATCAGGAATTTTTTTCCTTTAAATTAAAAGTCATCCCGTCTTGTTATTTTGCGAGAGGCAGTAAAGAGTTGAACTGGAGGTTGTAGCGTGTGCTTAACTTACAGTGAGAGTGTGGCAACGGTGGTGGGGAAGAAGGGTATAAGTTTGGTTTGATTGGAAATTAAGTAAATATATTTCCTTTGATGTGTGAGGTACATGACCAACATTGAAGCCATTTTCTCCAAAAATAGATATTATAAATATATATGTTTTAAATGTTTACTATCTATCAAAGCTATTAACTTGTTTGCGAAAAAAAAACTCTTTTGGTGACACGCTTTCAATGTATTGTAATCTTAAGGTAATTTAACAACATTTTGTGAAAAAGAAAAAAGTTTTGTCTTCTCTGTTAGTTGTACCTCAAGCGTCCTGGTATAAAAATGGTAATATAAAGCCAAGTCAGGTTGGATATTCACAGCACACCAACTTATCACAGGGGCCTTGTATACAGTTTGGGGACGGTACACTCACTGCAGAACCTGGCTTGATCTTAGAGATCATCCCCAGGCACGTTTACATCCCCCCCCCCCCCCCCCCCCCAAAAAGAAAAAAAAAAAAAAAAACAGGGGGGAAAAAATCAAAAAGTTTTTTTTTAAATCCTACCATTAGTGTGAAACCAATGACCGCATGGCAGTCAGAACTCCCCGCACTCCACCAAGTGGTTTTAATATTTATTCAAGTCAAACCAAAAGTTCCCACTTTGGTTAGATAATGAATCGTGTGTATGCTGTTAAGATTAGTCTGATAACATTACACATAGGAAATACAAGATCATTCTAATAATCAACCCATCATACTGATATATATTGACGAGCCGTACCGCAACCAAACTGTATACACCGGCTACTGTGAGAGGGTGTGCTAACGTGGAGAGGTAACATAGTATTTTGGAGTATGTTACTGTTCGAGCAGTATTGATTAATCTTTATATTTTTTCAGCTAAAATTAAGAGAACAGGTTTATCACACTACTCTTGTTTCCCACCTATCAAAATGATAAGATATAGACCGTAAATCATATTAAAGATATAATCCAACGATGAAATAGTAAAAGATTTTTAGGTAAGAAAGAAGACAATTGGAGCCAACAGCAATATCTATCCTCTATCACCTTCAATCAAAACCCCAATTTAGTAAATGAAAGGATGTGCCAGAATCACTAGTATTTTCATGTAGAAGAAGTTAGGAGAGAGAGAAAAACATACTGCTGTACTGGAGTATGACTAGAATCACAAGTAAAGCTAGCTCAGTATCCAAGTCTTGTAAACCTACTCCATAGAGATAGCCATCCTTATATACATCCAAATATAGCTTTTGTTGGTTGTTGTTAAACAAGCAACAAAAGCTTAGCAGCTAGAACTCACACTAATTGAGCCCCTTTACTTTCAGATTTCTCCATGGGATACAACGGTGTTATGACGAATGGCGAGACGAACGGCTTCCACCAAGGTACGTACCGCGGGGCGTGGCAGGTGCTGCCGCCTGGTGAGGAGGGTATGGAGGACGGTGAGGTATCGGTGCCCGCGGGGGGAGGCGGTATAGGTGTGGGGCCGGCCGCCACCCCGGGGATAGCCACCCAGGTGGTGCATGGGGCCACCGTGCCTGCCTCAGAGGGCTTCTGGATGAATTACTGGTGATGGGGTAGGACCAAACCAAACCCCCCTGTTTGTATTAACAGTGGAATCCAACCTGGATGTATTCTTTTACAACCCCTCCTTGGAACTTCATTGATTTGACACCAAAAAAAATTCCACTATTTATAGTAGTTGATGTGTGCTAGAAACCCAACACTTATACTTTACTGTCTGTGACACCAGTAGTTAAACTGAGGTACATTTCTTTCTGGCTTCCAAACTGAGAAAGAAGTGTCTCCACTTTTGCCATACATTTCTTAAAAACTCTTATACGCTGAAACTAAGGGTATCTCACTGGCAACTACCGCAGTTACCCAAGTTCTTAAATAATGCAGTCATTCAGAACATCTATACACCTCTTCAGCAGATCACAACATCACAACTTTCATAAGGAACGTATTTTGTGTTAAAATTCGTTTAATTTGTAGTATGGTAGTCTTACTGGTAGAGTGATAACCAATTCAAAGTTGTTACTGCCTTATACATCTTAAGTCTGTGTTCAATAAGTTACTGTGTTATCCCTAGCCGCTTCGTGCTAAAATGTGCTATGCCCTTTGTCATCGTAATGCATGAATGCAGCCCTGGCGAGGGCTACATTCAGCCGTCACGCCGACCCTTCAGGAGTGTATCGCCATGGCTGCACTCATGCATCATGATGGTAAATGGCATATCGTACCGTCATGTATAAGTGCCCGGCGCTTATTCAGGATCCCCTTTTAGTGCTTAAGAATTACTTCAAGACCTCTATACTCTAGGCGCTTATTCAAAACCCGGCGCTTAAACACCACGGTACGGTTATACATTAAAACATGATGTGGCCCTGAAGGGCTAGCACCAGTCGGTAACCCTGTGTAACTCTAGTGGTTAAGCCTGTCCTCATGGTAGGGTGGCTGCCGGTCGGGTGGTGGTGGTTAGTGTGTGTCGCCCTCACCAGGTGGAGACTGAGTGAGTCCCTGTACGGTGTGTTGTAGGTATGGCCGGGTGGTGGGAGCAGCGCAGTCACAACGGACACTCACAGCCTACAGAACCCGCCAACACGCACAGCGTCACTCCCCCTCAGCGCCTCTCCACCGAGTCAATAGACTACTCTGTAGGCTACGATTACAGTGGGATCCCGCAGGAGGAGATCTCAGCGACAAACGGGCACGGTCAGGGTATGGAGAGCGAGCCCAGCCCCATGTGTAGTCTGAGCAGTATGCGTGCTCACATGATCTGAATGAACTTACTCAAGTTGCTCAAAAAAGGGTGAAGTGACCGAGGATGTTGGAGATTTGTATGAATAGATGCAGAGCCTCGCACTGCAATGTGCATCCTTCACACGCGTCTAGAATGGACCAGATTGACCGATTGCCAAACGATCAAACAAGCTTGAATTTCAAAGCTCTGAAAAGCTTCGCAACATATCGCGCTATGATTTGTATTCTTGTGTCATGTAACCATTGTTATATCAAACAGTGCAAGAGTTCTTAAGATCTGGGAGTTCTGGATCACACCAGTGACTGAAGCATGGGAAGTGCCTTTTGCACTAATTATCGCAGTATAGAACCATTCACCCAAAATCAAAGATGCTTCAGACTTAGCTGTGAAATGTTTTTTCGGGTGAGGATTTTTTTTTGTATGTTTATACATTGACCATGTATGGGACTTGATTTTACAATTCTATCTAAATTATAATATTGTATGAGATCTACTTGTACATGTATCGGACCCTATTATCGGACAGAAGCTGGAAGGGCTCTATTCATATGTGGCCAGTAAATAACATCAAAGTTTATACAAAAATGTATTCTACACTTGTATTCCAGTTTCACAATAGTATATAAGTAAATGTACATGAGTAATGTAAGGTATAACGAAAGCTAACTTACATGTGTTTATTCTGTCCCGATATAAACCGGAAAGGCTACATATATATAATGTGTACTTTGCTAAGGAAAAGTCACATAACTGCAAAGATGAGTGGAAATCGTTTCAGATACACACTGTAAATAACTTAGCCAGGGTGAGAGAGTCTATGCAAGAGCCCATTTAGACTAGAAATTATTCATTGCTTGAAATATTTTGGTGCGGAAAGTTGCCTGAATCCATGCTACGCCACCTACCACACGCTCAGGGACTCCAACCACCACCACCCTACGGCCGACTTGTTACCGATACTTACAACTCACTCATCCTTTAACCCTAGAGGTGCCGTAGGCAGAGGTGCCACTCTTCGACTTTTCTAGGCTAGGAATTCCAACTTTTTTGGCTAGGATTTCTGTAATGAATTATGTTAATTTGCTGCAGAAAATTTACCAAAATTGTAAGATTTCCTACTTTTTTGTCGACGAATGGGTGACATCTTTGCGCAGTGTGCTTAAAGGGTCATTTTTGTGTAACCTCAGTTATTATCAACCTTACTATATTCATATTCACATACGTGTTACAGGGATGAAACTCTTTAAGTTTTCCCCTGATTTCAAGTGGGTTCTTTAATGCAAAAACCTGTACTTAACTATAGAGGATCTTTATTCTAGGGCCTCAATTTGAACATTTTGAGGGTTTTTTAGATCACTTTCATCCCTAGTGTTATAACGCATGAGGCGCGACCACCTCGATGAGTTCATTAACACGCATGTTGATGTTGTCTTGGTGCCTTTCTTCCTGATTGTAGAGCCGGTAGTGAGTCGGCCGTGGAGTGATATGAGTTGTGAGAGTGCACCGGCCGCTCACTGGGGGCCCTCCTTACATCCTAACACAACCACAGCACCCCATCACCAGCACCGCATCACGCAACCCTCTGCTACCAGCGGGGGTCATGTCTCCTCCTCCGCACCACTTAACGGCCACGCCAGCCTCCAATCGGTATCAAATGGCCACGCGAACTTCCAGTCGGTATCAAATGGCCACGCGAGCCTCCAGTCGGTGACTAATGGCTTTGGACAGACTTTGACCAATGGCACAAATGGCCACCATGTGTCGTCGGCGGGGGTTGGAGCGGGAGTGTGGTCGTCCCCGTGGGGCCTGGCGCTGCCCACCAGCAGCATGTGTGAGCACCGGGACAGTGTGATGGTGGAGCAGGGCTACGACAGTATGCTACATGAGGACCTGACTACCCGCTACTACAGCCACCACTAACTATGGAACCCTGCAAGGACGCATGTCGCTTAAAGGTGGCATTTGTCGTCATTATGCAGCAATGCAGCCCCGGCGAGTAACTCGCTGGTGCTGCATTGGTGCATGATGCTGACCCTTTGGGAGTATATCAACCCCGTAGGGTTGGCATGATGCTTGAATGCAGCACTGGTGAGTTACTCATCAGGGCTGCATCCATGCATTATGACGACCAAGACATGATGCATTAAGGCATCATGCCGTCCGCAAAGGGTTAACGACACTATGTAAAACAACATGATGCAGAGATGCCACTTTTCCTACTTTTTTGCTGGAATTTCTGTACTAAATAGTGTAAATTTCCTACAGAAATTGTAAAATTTTCTACTTTTTGTTGACTGAGTAGCATCTCTGTGATGCACCGCCTAAAGTAACACGGCATTGGTGCATCATGCCCACCCTTTGGGAGTGTATCAACCACATAGGGTCGGCATGATGCTTAGATGCAGCACTACACAGGCGAGTTATTCGCCATAGCTGCATAGCATCATGATGACAAGGGTAAATGCATTAGAGCATTATGTTACCCTCAAAGGGCTAAACCTAATGTTCTAGTTTGTATTCAGGTTCAACATTATGGTTTTATAAATTATGTAATGTCTCTCCTAGAATTAGGACTATATATGTGTGTTATGATTGTACCATCGTTCAGGTTGTAATATATAAGGTTGTTTGACCAGTCAAATTAGGATATATTAAGAAGTATTTGCCTCAACAGGAGAAAAAGCTTACCATTCTGAAATAGTCATGTCCCCTGTTTGAACATTCCAGCTTAAAAATCTCAGTGTCATAGAGATGATGTCTCATATACCATGGCCCGTTCAAATTTTGATATATAAAAATGACATGCATTGTACTTCTATTTGTTAGCGATACTTGAAAGTGAAGTGGAATCTTGTTTCCATTTAACAGATATTTGAAAGAGAACAAAGGCGGAATGTTTGATGCATCGTTTTTAGCACAAGGACATTTTGTGCCCACGAATAGCGACTGCCATATATGTAACCCATCACATAGCATCAATTATCTCATCCACCAATGTGACAAATAATTTATGCTATCATTCATTCTACTTATTATAAAGTTGTTAGTCTAGTAGATCGTTGTAGTTGGTGCTTTTATTTTTAACAGTTTGTGGAATATTTGTATTTTATCTTGATTTACATCCACATTGTACTTGTATCATACCCCACATACTTAGATGTCGCTGCTTTTTTGGACACTCGTAACATATATATTGGTTGGTGTCATTGCGGAGTCAAGATGAAATGTGTAAAAGGAGGTCGTTGAGGGCCTAAAAGTGTAATTGATGCCTAGAACGAACGTTATAGGTGATAATCATACTGTTTTTCAAGTGTTGAGATATACCCATGGGTATGATTACCAAAACTGGTACAACATGTATTAAATATTCTACCACTGTTGAACAAAGACTTGGGTAACCTTGGGTATGCTAAGGCACATACCTAAAGGCTATATTTAAGGTATGTACACTATGACAGATAGAGATATGGAGAGAGAAAGATCCAGTTTATATGCAAGATTTGCCAGTATTGTGACAATACAAATAATGCATGGCAACCTGTTGTCTTTCATTATAAGCCACCACAGCTTGCGGGGTAGGGATGTGCTACGGATACTTAACAAATATTATATAACCGCGAATATTGATATTGACAAAATGATGATCTCGATACATAGCCAATAGGGCTTCGTCTTTGTCTTGCGAAAGTTTTTTTATGCCATCATACTTGGATGTATATAATGTGTGTTTATCGCGTGTTCTGTTATCTCTTTACTTGCTCTTTTTAGTTAGCATTAAGGCTATTTTAGAGTCGCATTTCTATCAGGATCTGTTGCTGCCCATGTGACTCTCGGTTCTACTATTGTAGTGTAGCTCGCTTATTATTTAAACAGAACAAGAAGCTTATACTTTACTTACAAAACAAATTACAGCACTTATGTATCATGAATATCAAAAGAGTAAATGATCTTGCTTCTTTCTATAAGGCATTATTTCTAGACAATATGTATGTTCAGAAGAACTTCTGACTGATGATGGATAAGTTGTATTATTCGGTGGTTGTGTAAAACTGGTATATGATAAGACTGTCAAAAAAGGCTTGACATTTTATCATATTTATACTTGAATATGTATAGTACTTTTGTGACAGAATAATAGAAGTGTAAACTGGAAAAATATCGTTACTGATTTGAAGATTATTATGAGAGTCATATTTCATGTTTTGAATGATGTAGCTATCTAAGGAAGTGCAGCAGAAGTTTTACAAAGTGTGAAGGATACCTTGTGAGAGTTGCCTCCACCGTGTGAGTGTGAGTGAAGCTACTGACCCGATCACCATACAGCTGTAGACTTGACACAGGCTTCCTATACAGCCTTTATTTTAGAAGGCGCGTCCTGTGGAAGTCGTTCTCAATGCTGACACCTATGTGCAAGTCTTGTGGGTATTTCTACCCATGTAGATGTTGTAACTGTATAAAGTTACAACATCGTTTGTAAGCTATTTGAATAAATATGTTATTCATTTTATAACTTGTGTCTTTTGTTGATAATACCGCATATCTAGCCTCCCCTTTTTTCATGTTTTCAGGGATGAAATCCTTCCAAGTTTTTCTCTGATTTCAACTTTTTTCTATTGTGTAAAATGTGTACTTTATAACTATAGAGGACCTTTATTTAGGGGCCTTCATTAACTTCAATTGGAACAACTCAAGTTTTTTTTAGAGATTGGTTACTTTCATCCCTATGTTTTTCATTGATCGATCATCAGTACAGATTGTCTTCCTGACCAAAGAGCGCCGGTACACCAAACCCTATAAGCTACATTAAAGACCACATCCGGAGGTTTTGAATGATATGAGAAAACCAGAATATGCCACTGCAAACATGATGTTTTAAATAATCCTTTAATAGGCATTGCATTAATATGTGTATACAGTGGTATTTTTAGCAAAAGTTGTGAATCTACAAATATTGAATTGATCAATGTGTGCTTTTCCTACTATACACAAGGAGGAACTCCGGTGCATGGTCACTTGTGATGTGTATGCGGGGGGGGGGGGGGGGGGGGGAGGCCCACTCACCCAGAACATTAATGACCCTCACTGGTGTAGGTACTGGTAGACCGAATGGTCATAAGGAGTTACCAGTCAGTGCTATTTATGGGCTATTGGGGATCAAGCCCTGCACTGGGTGCAGTCAGTAGGGCCGGTCCAGGTAAAACCTGTGGAGGGGGGGGGGGGGAGCACTGTCATATGTGTTGCCATGTGTTAACATTACATGATCCCAAGGGAAGGGCTCCATTTTGGGGTCATTTATGGGCAAGGGCTCATGGGGAATTTCCTGTCTAGTTTGTTGAGCAACCTCTTGTATTAGGGGTACCACATTTGAGGTGATGTTTGTACATAAATGCAATGACTGTAGGAAATATGGAGAGTGCCCCCCCCCCCCCCCCATTGGGTTGGTTGTCACCCAATGTGAGGTCACATTGGGTATTTGGTACTGTAGTTCATGTGTTTCTCACTGGGGACAGCACAATCACTGGTATTTCGTACATGAGAGTCGCTGACAGTGGTCTTAGTCTAATCAAATAATAAAGAAAGAAATATACCCCCAGGAGTTGATTTTTATATGAAACAATTAGTAAATATATCAAGGTACCCGTTTATAATAGCGAAACAACCACTTGAAAACCTCTGGATGTGGTCTTCAATGTAGTCACGGAAAGGTTAGAAGATAAAGAGTCATCACTCATGGATATCAATTGCTAACAAAAAAAATCCATGTGCCTTCTCTAAAGATACTAAGCATGGATATAGTACATCAAGGAATAACGCATGTATTCAGAAAAAAAATAGGGATTGGTGTTTCGTTACTACATAGTGATCACTCCCTAAGAAGAAAGAAATTGCAGATGTCTAAGTACTATGAAGTGATGACAGTGACATTGGCTCAACATGAGATGTTGGTCCAACTTCGCCTTGATGAATCTTTTAGAATCGGGACAGTAAACCCATAGCAATGCTGCCATCAAACGCCAAGTGATTTCAATTCTCTTCGTTCTGTCCATTTGATTGTGTTAAAGGGCGGACTGAGAAGAAAGGATTGGGTCTGGGATTTAATACCTTATTTGTGGAATTGGCTAGGTTTTCTAAAATTCCCAATGGATTTCGCTTCTTTTTTGTTTTTACTTTTCTCTTGTTCTGATCGACATTTCTACCATGGGTTTACTGAGAATTATCGTCAGAGCACAGGTGAAAATAAAGTTGCTCGCTCCACCTTTAAATGAACAAAATCCATAGTTAGAAAAAAAAAATATTTTAGATTATTATTTTTGAATTCGCTCGCACCGTTTAGTCAAAAACTCACAGCCCAAGATCCATAGAAAAATAATATTTCAAAATCTATTTTCTAATTCGCTCGCACCATTTTTTCAAAAGTGAAACTCATAACCTAACGTTGTTTCGATCTGGCCTAGCAGACGACATTTACCACGTTTTGCTTGTTCCTGTCGTGTTCCGCTGGTGTAAGGCACTATGTGCACTGTGCCCGGCTGGTACCGGTGGTGCTGATGACGTCATAGTGTGGATGCATTAAGGGGTATCATTGATTGACACGTCTTACTCAATATCCTTACCCCTATAGTACCCGGCATTTACATGCCTGCTTCCCGACTAACACCTCCCCTCCCTTAACCCTGCAAGGGCCGCATAGGGCTTTAATGTACAATGCCCTATGTCATCATGATGCATGAATGCAGCGCTGGTTAGTCCACTAGCAAGGGCAGTATTGACTATTGATGCATCACAAGGATAAAGAGCATAGTGCAGTAAAGCGCTTTTGAACATATATGTAAGTGGTCAGGGATTCCCCTGACAATACAGTCGACAATCGGGATTCTAATCTCTTTAAGGTGAAAGGGTTTATATGATAATCGACTACCCTTTCAGGGATCCTGTCGATACCCGCCGGTCAGCTCTAAGCACTATGCGGCCCTTAACGGGTTAAATACGGGTACACACTGAGACCCATGCTCTACATGAACAGACCTTGAGAGTGAGTGAGTAATGGATGTTTAACGCCATTTCGACAACTAAGATCATATTCATGGCGAGAAACTTAAATTAGAGAACAGATTGGTTCTATGGGAAATTCAATTCTTGATGGGAAGCCCAGTCAAGACAGGCAGAGAGAAGACTAAAGAGAGGAAGTAAATCAGACTGAGACGCCTTTAAAGATAGGCTAGGGAAGCCCACAGACCTTGATATGTTATACATTTATTTTAACATTACTACGGGTCTTAGTCAGAGGGTAACCCACCATGACTAGCTGCTACACTCATGTTCATATTAAAGTAAATTCATGACACCAAAAGCGGTTATCTATATTTCATTCACGAAATTTAATTATGAAAATATATTTCATCGGTATTCATAAATTTCAGGGGAAGATTGAAGACACTGTTATTTCAACAAAGACAGAGAAGTAATGTACTTCGCGTCAATGATTTCAATAATGCACGTGTTTCGGGTATTTCCCTGCTTATCAGAGATGGCACTTTTCCTACTTTTGCAGGAACTCCTACTTTTATGCTGGGATTTCTGTATCGAATTAAGCTAATTTCCTACAAAAGATTGACCAACTTCTTAGGATTTCCTACTTTTGTTTGTCGACAAGTGAGTGGCATCTCTGGGATATAGACATGATCCAATACCTCTAGCGGTGCCGGTGTATGGTATGGGAGTGTGTTGTATCCACCCCAGGTATAATTGATTCTATCCACCTCTCTCCTAATGATCCTCAGCCATTGTAGCCATGCCCAACCTCGCCCCTCTCCCACCAATACCACTAGGCTGCGCTCATTTGATGAAAAAATAAATCTCTCATTAATAAAACAAGCCCGACATATGTACACATTGTCGCCCTACCCATTACCAACCTTTTAAACCCCCAGCGCCCCTATATTTAGGGCTGGATACCTGTCCCGACTCCACTCCGACTGTCGCTGGAGGGGTACCGAGATCTGCGCCTTTAAGGGCCATTTAGTGATCTACTAGTAGATAGTGTACAATGTCGTTTATCGGCATGATGCCTGAATGCATCTCTGGTGTAACCATACAGCATGCCAGCCCTTCTGGAATGTATCAACCCCATATGGTCGCCATGATGCATGAATGCAGCACTGGCAAGTCAACGCACCAGTATCATGCATCATCAGAACAATAAAGCCCATAGTGTATTAAAGCACTATGCGTCCCTTAAAGGGTTAATTAAGCTCCCATTACCTGTGGGTTGTACTACCCTGGGCAGTCTGCTATATCAACAATTAGTGACGGGTCAGTACGGGAGGACCGACGGTAGGTCACACAGGGGGCGCTGCGGTAGCTGCTTCTTATTGCAATACGCTGTTGGCCATCAGACACAGCGGCTCCAAGTATATATACTATATAACAAGTTATAATCAAGATTATACCCTTCAAGATCCATTATAACCACAATAAACAATACTTAAAAGATGTACGGCTAAGGCCAGTATCATTAGGGTTGTTGTTTATAATGGATCTTGAAGGATACAATCTTGGTTGTAGCTGTTTACATAGTTGATATAGTTATGATATAGTTATGTACAGCTGGAGCCGCCAGGTCCGATGGCCAGTAGCCTCTTGCCTTATTATTGAACCTCGTGCAGGGGACAGCTTTAGCTGCCCCTAATGCAATATGACAACATTAACAAGGTACTGTGTTTATACACACGTGAGTACAGAGGTGAGGTGGGTGAAAGGTACACTGATATCCCTAGGCTCCCTATACGACCAATCTCTCAGTTACTAGTACCTAACCTAGTTAGTCATTTTTTGGCTCCCTATACCTCCAACCTAGGTAAGTTATTATTGTCAGGTTGGTCAGTACTGACCAACCCAGCTTAGTCTTTTTTTATTTCCAGGGGGAGCCACTTAGTGGTCATAATAGTATCTTACAGGTGGCACCAACTAGTGGTATACAAATACAACACACCAATGATGAACCTAGGTTAGCCACTACTGACTGACCCCTCGGTCATTATTGAATATAACTTTGCCAATGTGACTACACATGTATATGACGAACCTATATATATATAGGATAGTGTGTACTGACTAACCTTTTCAACCTATGGATTTTCAGTGTAGGAGACCTGTCCTCCATGATGTAAAGGCTATCTCTAATCCTTTAAGAACAGATGTCGCTGAAAGATGATATTTGTCGTCATGGTGCACCAATGCAGCCCCGTGAGTAACTCGTCGATGCTGCATTATAGCATAATCCCGACCCTTTCGGAGTGTCTCAACCCCGAAGGTTCGGCAGAATTCTTAAATGCAGCACTGCTGCGTTACTCACGAGGCCTGCATTCATGTATCATAACGACCAAGGTTGTGGTGCACTAAGACAGGATGCCTTCCTTAAAGGGTTAATATCCCTTAGTTGTCAGTTATAGAATATTACACGCCTCTTAATACATTGTATAGCAACAGGCAGTTGGAATAGTCTATGGTTTAGACTAGTCCTAGACCCCGTGGCACATTAATTCTGACTTTGGGCTACCACTGCAGACATTATCCTCAGTTATCCCTACTTGGCACAGCCTTCATGACAGCACTAAGAGAGCTGTGACGTCATAGATGTACGTCACAGCTGCCTAATGTCTGCTATACCTACTTAAAGCCTTACGTCTAATAGTGTACGTGACCCCCGCCTGGTCAGCACTGATGGGATACATGCTCAGTGTGCTTGCAAAAAGATTTATCGGAGACGCTGAGTAAGCATGTTGGGACTAGAATGTACAAACCCACTCCAAATCCTCATAATTTGGTTCTATGCGCCAGAGTGTTATGCAGCCGTTCTAAACGGATCTTTAAGCTCCAAAGGTCCAGCTATACTGAGACATCTCTCTATAGAGGTCTCTTGTACAGTAAAACCTCTCTAATAATCACAATGTTAAACCAGGTTCAGTGTCCAATCTTTATATACTACTCACAATGCTAAACTAAGGCCAGTGTCCACTCTTTATGTACAACTCACAATGTTAAACAAGAGTCAGTGTCCATTCATTACATACTACTCACAATGTTAAGCCAGAGTTTAAAATGTAAGCAAAAATAACTTGTATGGGTAGATTTTGCCAGTAGGAAGCAGATACATAGTACATAGCACCATTTCCCTAGCAGAGTGAAATAGGCAATGCTTATTGCATCATCTCTATCCATTGGTTATGGTCATGAGGTCGGCATTTAAGTCACTGGCTACCACGTGGCTTTGGGTGCTGGAGATAGATAGCTGTGGCATGAGTTGATAACGTGGTATTTAGCTCCCTTATACCCAGCAGTAATACTAATACCCACCCTTGTAACACATAGCGTACACAGAGAGAAGAAACAGCGGAGTCCAGGTTGCCTCTAGAATGACTCCTCTCATAAAGGGAGACCAGGTCGCCTGAGGGAGCCTAGGTGACTCTCTGGCTGACCTAAGGGAGTCACCTGGGGAGTCATATGACCCTGAGAGCTATATAACACCCCCTGGTGACTCCCTTGGGTCAATCAGAGAGTCACCTAGGCTCCCTCAGGCGACCTGGACTCCCTTAGAGAGGGGAGTCATTCTGGAGAAAACCTGGACTCCCTTTTGACGCTGTTTCTTTTCTCTGTGTAATAGCTCGTTTCAGATTTAAAACCCCTTGTAGGTACTCCCTGCACTTTATGAGTCCCTCTAATGAGGTATTTGGGCTTTCAGGGGATATCCTACACCTGCGCCTAAACGAGACCTGCGCTCTTTTAGACCCTATGCTTCAATGGGAAATTATGGTAATCAGGTTTTTCGTTATGTCTAACCCCATCATTTGACGGCCGGTTAGCGCTCATTACCGCGGGGGGTTATTTGAACGCCTTCAAAAGGGAGAAAAATAATTATGTATCCCTCTGTAGGTAGTGGACACAAGAAAATTACACGCAGGTGGCTGCGTCTCACCACATCGATCCAAGTTGAAAGTGTATGACCGGGTGAGATGCATGACCGGGTGCAATCTATAGCCGGGTTAATCTATGACCGGCTTAAAAGAAAACAGTTTATTTATCGCAGATGTAGATAGAAATCGAAATAAAATTAATAATATAATATCTTGAGACACTTTTCCCGCCCATTTTTTTCTACATCTACCCTTGATTAACTAGATTGCACTCGGTCATAGACATTCAACTTGGATCGATTCGGTGTGACACAGGCATGTCTAAAGTGGAAGAAATGGGGGGGAGGGGCAAAATGGTGCCAAAATGTCTGGGCACTGGCATGAAAAGCAATCACCCCCTATTGTTAGAGAAGAGCGCCAGTATGCTGAGGTCCAAGATCCGTCCATTAAAATATTATGAGAGACAACATACATTAGGATCCTACCCTGTAAAGAATATGGTGCGATCAGTGTGAAACGCGCACACCCCAATATTAACGCCTATTACATTCACCCCTTGGGTTATGAATATGATATAATATAGTGGTAATTTAACATGTTTGATGACATAATATCCCTCTACATGGCCTATATTTCATCTGCCATAGGTCAATTTCAATAAGTGCACACGGAAAGTACGAAAATTAATTTAATTGGATTTTAATTGGTAGGACCAAACTGCCGTGTCACTTTATACAATTACACATGTCTGATCGGTGGGCTTATCAATAGTACATGCTATAACATGTACATGATGTAAGATCGTGTCCCTAGTAAATATAGATTGAGTATTAGCCAGCTTGTAATACTGTCTGATATGACTTATAAAACCTACGCGGAATAGCAATGGTTAGAAGATCACATGTCCTTTAACATGTATAATTTGCAGGACAAAATATCCTGTTGGATGGGAAAGATTTTGCCTAGACTCTTTTATAACTATTATCCTGAACTGGAACTGAAACGTATGGTGGGGAAACTCCCCTCATCATACATCATGGTTATTACTCACTGCTGGTAACAGTTATTGCCCAAACCCAGCAGAATGCAAGTGCAATGTCACGGTGGTGGTTACCAGAGCCTTCATGTGGACACTTGTACTGGTACGACATTGTGAGTAGTATATAAAGAGTGGACACTAACCCTGGTGTGATATTGTGAGTAGTATATAAAGAGTGGACACTGACCCTGGTTTAACATTGTAAGTAGTATATAAAGAGTGGACATTGAACATCGTTTAACATTGTAAGTAGTATATAAAGAGTGGACACTGACCCTGGTTTAACATTGTAAGTAGTATATAAAGAGTGGACACTGACCATGGTTTAACATTGTGAGTAGTATATAAAGAGTGGGCACTGACCCTGGTTTAACATTGTGAGTAGTATATAAAGAGTGGGCACTGACCCTGGTTTAACATTGTGAGTACTGTAGTATATAAAGAGTGGGCACTGACCCTGGTTTAACATTGTAAGTAGTATATAAAGAGTGGACATTGAACATCGTTTAACATTGTAAGTAGTATATAAAGAGTGGGCACTGACCCTGGTTTAACATTGTGAGTAGTATATAAAGAGTGGGCACTGACCCTGGTTTAACATTGTGAGTACTGTAGTATATAAAGAGTGGACACTGACCCTGGTTTAACATTGTAAGTAGTATATAAAGAGTGGACATTGAACATCGTTTAACATTGTAAGTAGTATATAAAGAGTGGGCACTGACCCTGGTTTAACATTGTGAGTAGTATATAAAGAGTGGGCACTGACCCTGGTTTAACATTGTGAGTAGTATATAAAGAGTGGGCACTGACCCTGGTTTAACATTGTGAGTACTGTAGTATATAAAGAGTAATGTAGCTTGTGTTGTCTCCTGTCGTTGATGAAACATAGACGGGCAGCGTAGATAAGATGAACGTCAGTATGTTTTGACAAGGAATAAAAGGAGCGCTGTTTAAAAAGAGAGAAGAGTGGGCACTGGCCATAGTTCAACATTGTGAGTAGTATGTAAAGAGTGGCCACTGGCCTTAGTTAGAGGTTGTGAGTAGTATATAAAGAGTAGGCACTGGTTTGACGTTGTAAGTACATAGTACACAGTCAGGCGTCAGGCCGACGAGGGACCCGCGATCCTCGGCCAGCGGCCACTATTTGATCAGTTTACAAGAGGATTAAATGTATCCACTCTCAATCTGGAAGACGCTAGACTGTACATAAAGAGTGGAGACTGAATTGTAGACTTGTAATTAATGTAGCTTGTATTGTCTTGTATTGTCCGATGTTGTCCTGTTATCTCCATAATACCCAACAGAACCTAAAAGGCCAGCGTAGATAAGATGAATGTAAGGATGTTTTGAAGATGAATAAAAGGAGCCCTGCTCTTAATTAAAAATGAAAGAGTGGGCACTGGCCATGGTTCATTTCACTCCAACCCGTCATCTTGAATGGCTTAACGGTGAAAGAGAATTGATATAGCCTTTTTTTATATTATTTTGGATATAACAGGGTCGCCATGGTGCATGAATGAATCATGATGACAATGGACAAATCACATTAAAGCACCATGCGGCCCTTGATGGGTTAATGTAGGACCAGGCCATGTCCACCCGTAGTCTGGGTGTACACAGCGTCACATTAGCCTACTCTGGGCGGCATCGGTCATGTAGACCCTATTTGTATAATGCATATACTATTCTTGAATTTAGCATAATCACTCCTCCATCCGCTAATGTCAACCAGCCTCACTGACCCCCCCCCCACACACACACACACACACACTCATTCAGTCCACACCCCAGGCTTAAACTGAGTAGCATGCTCATACTTACAGTGGATGACTGTATGTAAATGTAGTACAAGGTATGACAGAGCTAGATGCCCATCATCTTTCAACCCTAGATGACCCTAATAATATGGCCAAAAAAAATAAAAGGAGTGTTTCAGGCAACCCGACCCTAAATTCCAAAAAGGGCCGACCCTAGCATTTTTTCCCCAATTTTGAAGATTTTTTTGATTTTTTTTTTAAACTTTTGTTACTTTTTTCTTCATTTTTGCCTAATTCTTTCAAGAATAACAAGCTCCCAGTGACCTCAGAGGCCTGAATAATGGATTAACTTCAGGAAATGCCTTTCTAATAGGTATATTCAACAACTTCTTGATGTTCCTAGTCAATGGAGGAATTATGGAGTCATTTTGGTGAGTCGCGAGTTGATTTGTCGATTCACGACTCATTCCTGGTACTCTCTCTATGTAAAAAAAAAAAAAAAAAAAAAAAAAAAAAAATCCGACCTACCTACCCTAGAAATTCTGACCATGTTGCCTGAAACACACCTTTTTTTTTTTTGGCCTATACCATGTATTTCGCTATAGACATGTGGCGCGATCTGAAGAGATACCCAATAAGCAGTTTGTATACTGCTAACCAGAAGGTGCTACTGTCTATGGCCAAATACATCTAGGGCCATCTAATGTTAAAAAATGAGGCCAAAAGATGCAATTTTGGGTAGTAAATTCATGTTAAAAAAGAATTAAAGAGAAAAATAAATCCGACCTACCGACATTTTCGTCCCATGTTACCTGAAACAAACTTTTTGTTGGCCTGATGGGTGTCTAGCTCTGTCATACCTTGTGCTATATACAGTCATCCACTCCTAGCATAACGATGCCACTCAGTTTAAGCCTGTGGTCCACACCATGTGACCCGCACAGCCTGCATATCTCACTACCCCTACTGCAGCCTGGCGGGACGGGTACATGGGGGTACAGGAGGGTTAACCCTCTAAGGGCCGCATACTGCTTTAATATGACTTGCCCTTTGTTGGCATGATGCACGAATGCAGCTCCAAATGATGAGTCTAGTCTCACCAAAGCTGCATTAATGCATCATGCATACCCTTGGGGAGAGTATCAACCCTGTTGCGTTGTCATGACGCTTGAATGCAGCACTGGCAAGTTACTCATCAGGACTGTATTCACGCATGATGATAACAAAGGGTATATTTCATTAAAGCCTCACCCACATTATATATAGGGCTGAGTATCTGCCCTAGCTCCATTCCTATTGTTGTTGTAGGAGTACCAAAATAGCTGAATAACTTGCTCGCCCGCGGCGTGTCATGTACTGCCCTGATAGAGTTAACATGGCACCTACAGGCTCTTCGGGGCTGTAACCGTGACAAAAAGATGAAAATCATATTGCATGTTCCCCTCTTCACTTTTAGAAGCTGGTGTAGCTGCACAGCAAGTTATACTGCAGTATAGCTCACTGTGAAGCTACACTAACTTCTGAAAGTGTAGTGTCCCATCACAGCCCTGGCACTCCTAGTGGTGCAGCAATAATACGAGGGAACCAGCGATACAACGGGGGGACAATATGGCTGCCTCCCGTCAGTGACCCCTGAGAGTGGTGTGTTATAATGCAGTAGGTGCACACTTGATTGGCTGTCACGTGACGCCCATGGTGTTGGGTCAGCAGCTGGCTGTATCCGCGTACCTGGTACATGGACCACCCCCATACTGGGACATCCCAGTAGGGTGGGGGCACTTTGTGTGGTATGTATAGGGAACATAGGTGTTAGGTATATCCAACGCGCCCTCGTTTTTAGGCAGGTGGCAGAGAGAAGAACCTTGTGTTCTGCATATACCCAGAAATGGGGGTTACTATTCGGGGGTTCAGTCAGTACTGAGTGCATAGGCGTCACCCTAGTGATACCTGATTAAACTTCTAACCCCCGAACATGGATGCGCCCATGGCCTAACCCCTAGGACCCCTATATATATATATATATATATATATATATATATATATATATATATATATATATATATATATATATGTATATTTATATATATATATATAAATATATATATATAAATATATATATATAAATATATATATATATATATAAATATATATATATGAATATATATATATATAAATATATATATATATATATATAAATATATATATATATATATATATATATATATATATATGTATATATATATATATATATATATATATATATATATATATATATATATATATATATATATGTATATATGCTTTCTTTATTGCACAATATCACATAACAGGGGTACATTCTTAACGAAAGTCCCTCAACCAAGGGTTGGTTTTCTATCTAAAATGTGTACGATTCTCACCCTGTTTTCATCAAAATCTTTCGAATTTTCAGACGATTTTTCCAAACATGGTATGTGACATACATTGGGGCCTAAATCTTTTTTCCTCAAAAATCCCGAACAAGCTATAGGGTAAGCTTTGGGGGAAGCACCTCATTGCCAGAAGACAAGTCATACCCATGTCAAAAACACTAAGTGCCCCCCCCCCATCCACCTGGATGGACAGGGCCTGCATGTGCCATCAGCGTGCTACATGTATATTATAAACCAGCATCCTAGTCCAGCCCTACAATATACATGTCACTAATGTGTGGGGTACACAGCTGTATATAAACATGCAGCCTATAGTGCCCTGTGTTAAAGCCCATGGTATACTACAGGGGGTAGGCCTAGAATACTATCTATGGTATCCATGTCATATGCATTACCATATAAGTCATTGTGTGAAATGAAATAAACTTACCAACTTGCATTGCCCCTCACTTCACCCCCTGTGTAGGCTGTGGCCTTCTGTTGTGCCTGTCCATTGTACACTCTCTGTCTGTAAGTAATCTCTTCCTCTCCGTCTCTCTGTCTCTGGCAGTATTTTCTCTCTCTTGTGATTTGTGTGCATTCCCTTCACAGGGGCTCCAGACTTTAGTCAGTATTGGCTTACAAATCATTCAATAGTACCTGACCTAGTTGGTCATTTTCTGGCTCCCAATTTGACCAACCTAGGTTAGGGAGTGCTCATTTTTTAACAACAGGGGGGGGGGGCGGTGAGATTTCGCGCGGAGCGTGCGAAATTTTTTCACCCCCCCCCCCTAGAGGGGTCGAACTTTTTTACCCCCCCCCCCCCCCCGGCAGGCCGAAAATCGCGCGCGTTCGCGCCCCTTTGTAGCATAGTAACGTGCGGGCTTTTTCCCTCAATACAGGTTGAATTTTTTTGCCCCCCCCCCGGTCAAGGGGTCAAAAATTTTTTACCCCCCCCCCCTCAAGGGGTCCAAATTTTTTACCCCCCCCCCCCCAAAATCCACCACCCCCCCCCTGTTGTTAAAAAATGAGCACTCCCTTAGTTAATACTGTCAGGCTGGTCAGTACTGACCAACTCAACTTACTCTTCTCCAATTCAATGAGTATTAGGCTTTTGAGTAAGGCATTATAGGTATACATCTTTTTTTAGATAACAATTGGACGACTTGGTCATGCTGCATGTCCCTATGACTAACCTGGGAAAGCCACTATACAGAATATAAGGGCTGGAGGATTTAGATTATTTGTGAAGGGACCACCTCTTTGCTGGGTTTGGGGAATAAAAACATTCATGACATTCCATCTATGTTATTCCATAAACCGGCCACATTGATACCTTAACACAAATATCAATATATGCACTTGTATAACATACCACACATTGTGGTCGACAGTGCGAAAGGTGCGAGTAGAAAGGTGAAGTGAGGTGGGGGCTCTATGTGTGTGTGTTGGGGGGGGGGGGGGTTGATTATGGGCAACACATGCTCATGTTCAATTACATGACAAGCATGCAGGTGTATCCATGTGTATGTGTGTGTGTGGGGGGGGGGGGGGTGGATAAGTGATGTAAGTACACATGCCGCCAACCTCCTACCTGGTTTTCAATCAACAGCCGGTAGACTGTAAACAGTTGGTTACCTTTTTGGTAGGTATACAGTAAAATCCACTGTACATATGTATACAGTTTTTTGTAGGTGTACAGTAGAATCTGCTGTAAAGCTACAGTAGATGCTGTAAAAGTACAGTAGATTTTACTTTGTACCTACACTTACTTTTTACAGCGTATGTATGCAGTTCTTTGGTCTTAGTCCGTTAATTTAAGATGGGTGGAAAATGGGTGGAAAATGTTTCTCAGTGGTTTTCAACTCTTTGATAACTCCTCTTTCAAGAATAGTGTCCCAAATTCTTTTTGGCTGCCGCTAAATCATAGGTAAACCTTCATAAATATATACCTAATCAATATATATGCAATGGCTTCATTAACATCACATTTTGAAGATTCATCCATTGCAATGATTTGCGAGCGTTTGAGTTTGACAAGGTTTTTATTGCTGAAGATCACGCAGTGGTTTTCTCATTTACAAACGGTTTGAGTGACTAATATGTCGTATGTATTCATGATAAAAGATGCTTTAATGATGAAAATATGATGTATTCGATGTTTGAAATATGATTTACAATTGACAGAAACTGACTCGTCTCTCGTATTATGAATATGTGGTTATGGAACTAATACAGAAAATAGGAATTCAAGATCCCCCCAACGAGAGTCAAAACTGTTTTCGTCTCTAATGAATTCCCCTTCATACCCCTGGCTGTACCCCTAGCTGGCTAGGATGATATACACAACAGAAGATACAGAGTATATTAATTCAATCATACATGTATCACCTTTAATATTAAGTCATAACAATTTGTCAGATGGTTTATGTATCGTATTTCACATGACCACCAACAATAAATAACAAATCAGCATACAAACAAGTAAAACACAAGGATACCCATGAACACTAAACGGTGTAACGTATTGGTCTCATCCCCTTTAAGGGTAGCACAGTGCTTCAATTCTTTCATCCCAAAGGGTCGACATCCTCACCCACTCCAGTCTACCATACTCCCTAGTAGGCACAGAACATTGAATCAACATTGAAACTGGTTGTCAATGTTGCTTCGATACTGATGCAATCACAGACATAAATAGCATAGTATTCAAGTCTGTGATGCAATGTAGATTCAAAGTTGATTCCCCTTTGTGCCCTCTGGATCTAGACTAGATGCACCAATGCAGCGCTGGCTATAGACCCATGCACCAAGATAGGGTGACTTCTTCATAATAAAGTTGTGTTTACATTGGTTTAGCAGAATCCTCATAACATTATCTGTAATAGCTATATTTGCAAACATCTCATATCGGGACATTCACAGAACAATTATCTTTCAAACAGCTGTTATTAGAAGCCAGCATTTTGAAGTTATATTTATGTATTTGTCAGTCACATCTCTAAGAAAAGTTAAGATATTTATCAAATCTTTTTTTGGGAAAGTCACCCTTTCTTACTGCATTGGTCTATAGTTACTCACCAGCGCTGCATCAGTGCATCATGACGACAAATGAACATTGAGGCATGATGCCTGTCATGTATTAAGTGGCTAATACTGAGGCTGTGGACAGTTTCTGCAGGGACCTGGACTCACCCCAGTGTCCCTTTACATAGCACCGGCCGCCATACACGCCTTTATTGTGAAATCATAAAATTATGAAGATAAATGAGAGCCTTTTGGCGAGGCAAATTTGCCCCTTGTAAGCAATTATTCTTTATAAGGCCACTCAAAGAAATTAAATGGTTTCTCATCATCGCGCGCATTATTAAAAAAAGAGAGATAAAAATGACAAATATTGGCATATTTGGTATCAAATTAAAGCTAATACTGCCAGCGATGCAGTGGGTTATAAATAACTAATTTTACACTTTCCCAACTTTTAAAAATCAATCTTATAATGAGGTTTTACTGTACATCGCCGAGCATCCTTTCTGTGTGACTGCCCAGACATATATTTCAGATATATACATCGGGTAACATACCATGGAATCTGAGCTACAAGATATGCTGATGTATTGTTGTAATGTTGACAATGATATTCCACCCAATCAGTGTGACACACACACTCTGAATATCACACAAGAAGATATACTGAGTTGTAATTAAGCAGTTTGTGTATTGATACGTAAGTAAGCATGATTATCAATCCTTTAAGGGCCACATGTTGCTTTAATGTGTTATACCAAGTATCGTTATGATGCATGTAGTTAGCCATGGCAAGTTACTCGCCATTGATGGAAGCATGACGACAATGTATATTGTACATTAAAGCACTATCCGGCCTTTAACCTTTTGAGTTCATACGTCAAATGTATCAAGATAGATATAAATTGTGTTTCAGTTGCACATGTACATTGTATTACATAGGTGAAAGTATAAGTACTGTTGGTAAGAACTTACTAACATCATATTGCTAGATACATCGTGACTACAAAGTACATACACATTGAAGCAGTAGTCACTAAAGGATTAACTTAAAAATCAGCTAAAAACTACGATCCCTTGTTAAAATTTCGAAAATATTCACAGCTCCATGTTATGTCAATAACAGATTAACAAAACATGAACAGAAACATATAGTTTATGGGCTATTTTGTTCACAGTTCTTGATATTCTCTGAATACCTGGTGATCCCACGGTAAAATATATACATGTTGCATTTAGGTAAATTATGAATGACTGCTCTCCTAATGACAGTGCACATCTAGGCTATATATTATTTGATTCTTCAATATAAATATACTTATGATTCTAATACATCATGTGTTTAAGATGTTTGTAGTAATACCCTTTGCAAACAAATATGAAGCCTTACATTTGATGCTACATTAATATAATTAAATTACAATAAATTATAGCCTTCATATTTGTCATAAATATGCATATATCATGTATTCATATAATGGTCTACCTATATGATATATTGACATAAGTAAGTGCTCGGCCACTTCCATACACTTACTCGTCCGAACGAGTAAATGGCCGGGCTAATTAAATACTGGTGCTTATTAGATGACCCCGTATACATATACAGACCAATCTCTTCTACTTCTTATGAAGTCCATTTCAATCGGTATGGGAATATCCCTCTGTACATACTCTCCCATAAGAACATTATGTCATTTCTGTGATTCTGTCTATATAAATACAACTCTACAAGATAATACAAAAAATGTTGCTTTTCGCAATACTTCTATGTGCATGCCCTTATTAATGTTACCAATATACAATGCAGTTCTGTGAGCAACTCGCCGGTGCTGCGTTCATACATCATGCCGATCCTATATACATGTACGATGTTGATATCGTTATGCTGCAGCAATGCATTAGTTCATCACGACGAGAAAGTTACTTTGTTTGAATTATTAATGATACAAAGTATACCAGTGTTCACATATATAAGCATACCACCCTCTGTACACGTACATATATAAACAATTTGATACCTATATACATATATACGTATCCTCATATAAAGCCAGTTTACACACACGCCTATCTCAGTTGTACACATGGGCATATCCCACTTAATACATGTATACACACAATAGTATAACCGGCATTTATACACAATATAATCTGCATAATTATATACATATTACTGGTCCCTATTAATTTAATACTGCCGTATGTACCCTAGTACACACATGGTACGGACGCCTTGTGGTGATAGGGAGTTGTCCGCATGGTCTGAGGTCTGCAGGCAGGTGTCGGATTAAGCCGAGCGACTAATCCATCATGAATACCTGTGTACTCGTGTGAATTCACCTCCTAATCTGCACCTGTATCAGAACCCCCCCCCCCCCCACCTCCCACACCACCCCGCCTACCTATCACCCCTACGCCAGATCTATCTTAACCCTTTAAGGGCTGAATCGTGCTGCTTTAATGCAATATACCATTTGACGGATGTAGCACTGGCGAGTAACTCGCCTAGGTTGCATTCAAGCATTGTACTGAAACTACAGGACTGATACAATCCCAACGTTTAGCATGATGCATTAATGCAGGCCTGGTCCAACTTACTCATGCATGCATCATGCCGACAAAGGAGACAGCACAATAATGAATTGTAAGATGGTCAGCATGATACAGCACAGGTGGATATATAGCATATATCTGGGGATGTAGGCGTTGTATCAGGGAGTGTTCACTAATTAATAACCAAGCACTCCCGAACCAATGTTTGAGCTGGGGACATGTCCCTATTTGGGGACCTGGAGTGGCTGGTGAGTGGGTGAGCAGGTGAGTGTGAGTTGGTGTGAGTTGTTCTGTGAGCTGCTCTCAGCGCTGTGAGTTATGAGTCGGTGAGTGCTAAGGTCAATACATCTTAGGCACATATATAGACCCGCTCCCTCAATGCATACCTACCCTCCCCCTCCTCCCTCTGGTTCAATGGATAACCCCGACTCTCATAGTATTTGTCCCCACTCAAATATGCACGGATACTGAGGACGGTTTGTGGTGATAGGGCCAAAACATGTTTCAGGTAACATGAGAAGAAAGTCTAAGGTCAGTGTTGCAGGGGCGTGGCAACCCCCCCCCCCCAACACACACACACACACACACCCACACCCACACACACACACACACTTTAGCCAACCCTGAAAAAGGTCAAACCTAAAAGGTCAATCCGAAAAATGTCACTTTGAAACTTCTTGCCACGCCCTTGAGTAGATTGGACTTTTATTTAATTTTTAAAACATGAAAGTACTAGCCAGGCTGTCTGCATATCCTTGAATTGACCCAACCATTAAAATTTGAAAATTTGAAAATTTGAAAAAAAGTAGGGTTGGCCCTGTTTAGATAGACACGGTTGGTGACCTGAAACAACCCCTTTTCTGGCCTAGGGGTATGTGAGTGTGTGTATGTAAGGGCGGAGTGTGTGTTGGGGTGGGGGGGGGGGGTACAGACGGCGGGGTGGGAGGGGGATGAGCCATAACACCACTCAGGGGGCGGTGAATGACTGGCTGTATGGCCATGACGTAATGACATCGAGCTGTGCCGTGTGTCTGCATGAGGCGTCCGTACAGCGTCCCTCCGTGACGTACACAACCAGGGGTGGGGCAGAGACAAGAGCTCAATAACACGTTAACCCTTTAACGACGGTCTAATGCCTTAATGCACCATGCCCTTGGTCGTCGTGATGAATGAGTGCAGCCCTGGCAAGTGACTTGCCAATGCCGCATTCAGGCATCATGCCGACCCTATGGGTTTGAGACGCTCGCAAAGGGTCGGAATGATACACCAATGCAGCACCGACGAGTTACTCACTCGTCGGGGCTGCATTGGTGCGTCATGACTACAAATGTAATCTTTTAGCGACGTGCCGTGTAGAGGAAATCACCAGTGCTGCATTAATGTATTCATGCACCATACAGACCCTACAGGATTGATACACTCCCGACGGGTCCCATTGTCTGCGAGTTACTCGCCAGCGCTGCATTGATGCATCATGCCGACAAATGCACTTGAGACTTTAGGAATCACGTGGTCCATAAAGGGTTAATGATGCGGCAATATAGTCCTGATGGCTACACTGCACTGTTCTCCCCTACCCCGGGGGCCGTACACCTCTATACCCCAGGCTACTCACCCCCACTCATTAAACATAGCCTTTTCTTCTGACGCCAACCTAGGCCAACTCATTACCTCAATACTAAAGGCTAAATCAATTACCACATTGATACCTTCTTTACAATCAACACGTGTCGCCAATGTCCTTAGAGCTATAAATAGCCTCCTCCAGGGGGGTCCACTATACATTAGTGCCTTGATACATATCACGCACTCTCTGCCGCCTGCATTATGGTCAGCATAATGACTTCCGGTTCCACCGCGGGAGTTTCCGGTTCCTTATTATTAACGTTAGAGGTTGGTGTAGTTGGGGGTCAGGGCAGAATTGGAGCTCCAGGACGGTCAATCAACAGCCGGCGCTCCCGTCCATAATTGTCCCAGAGAGCGGAGGCCAACTCGGCAGCTATCACCTCCCCGGCGTTTTTCGCGACAAGTCGCAGAGTAAAGACTCCGTCCTTCCTCAGGTAATCGTGAACAAACTTAGTGGCCTGGCTCTCGGTTTCGCGGTTGATCTTGTCCATAGCGTTGAGATGGCCCTTTATGTAATCCACTTGTGTTTTGCGAGTCAGTGAAATGCTCATCCAATGGAATAGATTCAGGATTGTCACTATGGCAACGAAAACAAACCAAAACCAAATGAAGACGTATA
This sequence comes from Harmothoe impar, assembly GCA_947462335.1. Classification (NCBI taxonomy): domain Eukaryota; kingdom Metazoa; phylum Annelida; class Polychaeta; order Phyllodocida; family Polynoidae; genus Harmothoe; species Harmothoe impar. The sequence continues at coordinate 66,402,709 of OX381710.1, read as the reverse complement.
TCTTCTCATTGAAGAGGTTGATGGGGAGCACACATTGGACTGTGTGCTGATTGATTTGGTTCAAAGAGCGTACTCTGAAATCGCAGAGCGTAACTCGAGGGAATCGCGCGGTCGGGCGCCAGTCTTCACCCCTCAGCATGGCCCCCACCACTGTGATCCCAAATAAATGATAGTCTGTTCCAAGGAAGAGGTTCAACATAAAGAGTTGTCCTATTGCATTTACTATATACAGGGCTTTAACAAGGATATAAGTCATAGACAGGTAATTACCGTATAATTTTCCACAGAAGAAAAAGCAGCGCTTAGCTAAACTTTCTTTTATTCGTTCCCAGACACCAGTCAATTCGGGCCGGGTCGCGCCCAGGTAAGCGTCCAGGTGGTTGACCATGTATTTTATTGTTGAGTCCCGGTTTTCGGCCATGGAGGCTGACCTCTGGCAGGTCGCGGCTCCGTCTATGATGGCCGACAAGTTGATCCCAGAGCGCTGGTTGAGAAGCCTCCATACTATACAAGGTATAAAAAACATCACACTCTGTCCGAGCAAAATCATCGGCACCCACTGGTAATAGCCGATCTTCCGCGACTCCTTCGGCTCATTTGTTATAGGTATTTTCTCTGAGAATGGCATGTAGTATGTGTTGGAGACCCAGCATATCTTGTTAGCGTACTCCTCGTGATTCTCAGTGAACTGGGCCGGTACCCAGCAGTTAATTGGTTCTCCCACATACTGTTTTGTCGAGACGAGGACCGAAAAAAGTATCAGGAAGAAGGTGGTGTAGCGTCGACTGAGGCGGTCCACAAAGTCGTCATCATTGCGGATCTTTATCTCTCCGATTGTGGCAAAGGCCCCAAACACCTTCTCCATGTTTGCGAAATGGTGGCTCCTGCCCCGTATTCCCACAGCTGCCCTGCTGTGACTGGGTTAGTACACTGAATGCACAGCCCCTATATGTACAACGTGCGGGTGGGACCCTAGGAGTGCGGCACAACCAATAGCGAGACGCCTCCCTCTCCAACTTATTGATTACCCGCCCGCGGCCAGCGCGGGAAACACGACAGGCGCGACGCAGGGAGAGTGAAGAGGTTACCCGGTCACGTGAGCCACCGCTCTCCTCCCCGAGAACCCAGGACCCATCAGCCGGCAAAACAGTTCAAGCGAGCCACCAACTTTGACATCGTAAAAGGTACATTTTTAACGTGTAATCCTCTGTCAGAAAGTGATCGCAAGGCCAGGTAGAAAACACTGATATTGTTTACGTATCTTGTAGATGTTGACATCGTCGATTTTATGACTTCTTATAACTTTGATCAGGGACGCGTGACGCCAACTGAGCGATAATGCAGAGTAATGGCTTCAGTGTCTGGGTCTTCTGCAAATGCATGAGTGACATTCACCATATGCATGAGTGATCACTGTAATGTTACCCTTGTTAGCCTATAGAAAGGGGATAGCTGGTTTAGAAGAGAGGAGACTGAAGGCTATACGATTCTACTTTTCTTTTTAAAGTTTTGACGGGGAGTGGGAGGGGGCGGGGACTATTCCCGGGGACTATTGCATTGGTGGAGTAAAAATAAGTTTTGCCAGGCTTCACAGTTCATTTTTCTAGGATCAGTGTCATCAGTTGTAGGGGCTACAATTTTGGCTTGGCCCATAACCCGTTCACTATTTTATTCCCTTAAACCCCTAGCTCAATCCATATAATATATAATACATCCCGACATCCGGTATATGCCACCCCTCCCCTTTATAGAAGGGAATATGATGCAATAAAACTAGTCTATAATATACGGTACGGTATAGAGATGTATATATACAGACTAACAGAGTGTCAGAGATGGCCATGGTGTGGGTAGGTAGGCCTATGATTATATAACGTATAAGACGTCTTCTTGGAAGTAGGCACCAGTAGGAGGAAAGGGTTATCTGTCCCGGGTTATCTGTATCCTGATGTAAGTAACCACAATGTAGCTGTGTGCACCTGAACGATAACGGGTATAACTGATAAACAGTCCCTCTCTACCCCTGCCCCTCTTTTCTGAACGGATTGTGTACAGTTCTAGAAAACTGGTTAGCATTGTACCCACCCCAACCCTTAGTATACACACAGTAAAACACAAAGGCCTACAAGCAAGATTTAAGCCATACATAGACAGAGGTCCACGATAATCTGTCTGAACGACTGCTTTCTCCACTTGTGGGTGCATTGGCTTGTGCCACACAAGGCCGAGCCGAGTGAGTGTGAAGGGGTGTGATTAGAACGGATCTCTATTGATTTTATGTAATTCTTGATTAATCTTATCAAGATGTACATTTAAATATTGGTTTCATAGCTATTTTGGCGATGTCATCGTGGAGAAACAGGCCATGGAGAATGAGCATCAGTTTCTCCATGGGGGTGTGGAGAACGACCATTTTATCACTTTTAAAAGCATAGTAACTTTGTTTCTGCACATTAAATAAATAATGATAATTAATGATCTCCTAATTGTTTGCCCAGATGCCGGTGACCCAGTTTTATCGGCAGCCCGGTCTGGGGAGTGGCGCGCACGAGGTAGCCGTGTCCAAGATCCAGAAGGCGGCTGGGGGTGTGAAGGTGGACAGTCTGCAGACAGAACTCTGCTTCTACGTCGACACCAACAACGACCACGGTACGGCAGCTCTCTTTAACCCTTTAAGGACGGCATGATGCCTTAATGCATCATACCCTTAATCGTCATGATGCATGATTGCAGTCCTGGCGAGTCACTTGCCAGTGCTGCTTCCAAGCATCATGCCTACCATACGGGGTTGAGATACTCCCAACCAGTTGGCATGATGTCGTCTTTTAGCGACATGTGTACTTAAAGGGCTAAAGCTACGCAGATGGACCCGATCCTATCGGTGGACTCAATCGGGCCATATCAAACATGTTTGATTGTCCTGACTCAATCGGGAGGACGTCTGCCACAGATGGCACTTTTCCCTGGATACCGACCCGGTCGGCCGACCAGATCACCCGCTCTGCTACGCCCTTGAAGGGCCACATCGTGCTATAATATGCGTTGTCCTTTGTTGTCATGTCAGATGTATGAATACATCCCTGCATGCATCACCACCCTACAGAGTTGATACACTTCTCTCATGACGACATAGAGCATTATGCTTTAATTAATGCACTATGCAGTCTTTAGAGGGTTAATAACAGATGAGCATTACATTTGGTATATGGAAATTGTATAACAGGAAATATCAATGACATCATGTATTAAGGCCTGATATTCTGATTTAAGAGTAAAGAGCATCCGTGCCCTCTTTGCTGCAAGTCGTAGATTTATGTGAACAGAGCAACACATTTTTGGTGGAGCGAGAATAATAGAATTTGCTGTTCTTCCTGTCCTATTTAATTTACATGTCAGTAAATTAAAAACAAGTTGCTGTAATATACCAAATCTTATCATTTTAAATTGATCTCACTGAATAAAGTTTATAATTGTCATTTAGTAATAAAGGAAGAAGAGAAGAGTCGCCTGTTATGGCTGCTCGGGACTCCATTTGAAGAACAGAATATCGCCGACGAGAGCTTCCTACCCAGCAAACCTTCATCATGTGCCTGTGTCATAGAAATAGGCCCAAGGTAGGTTTGATCAGTTAACCTATCTTTGGACCCAGGTCCACTAACGTTTTGGGCGGCCAGAGGTTTAAAAAAAATTAAAATCCGCCTCCCCGATTATTTCTTCAGCATTATTGATACCATTGTACCCCAGTGTCCAGAGGGGGCGTGCGAGTTAGCATGGAAAAACACCTTTTTTGAAGAAAAGAAATAAGTGAATTTCTGCTAATACTATCATTTCGACATGTGTTTCTTCCCCCAGGTTAAACTTCTCCACGGCATTCTCCACCAATGCCGTCTCCATGTGTCGCTCCATTGGACTGGACCACGTGACGAGAATCGAATACTCAACCCGCTATCTTGTCACATTTACCGGAACACCGACTGATGCGGGTAAGTTACGACTTAGCACTATCACCTATCACCTGAGCTAAGTCATGGATAAATTAGTTTTAATTATTTAATGATATAAAAGCAGGATTTACAGCAATGACGATCACTTGTGGACGATACACTCCTCCTCCCGACCCGCTGTTTTGGCTAACTCATATATAAACGGCCGCATTTTGCTTTAATGCATTATTCCCTTCATCGTCATGATGCATGAATGCAGCCCTGGCTACTAGCAGTGCTGCATTCATGCATCATAACGACAAAGGGAACATCAATATGTAGCAGTTAAAAGGAAAAGTATACACCATATAGGAGTAAATATTCCTCAGTATTGGAGTGAATCCTCTTGTCCGGCCCATGTTAGATTTAAGATTTAAGAATCATATTCGTGTTGGTCATGAATTGACGTTAGGAATGCAAACAAAGATAGGTACAAACAATTAGCTGTTATTCTATAGATGATATTGCAATACCTACTGTGAGGTCTTCTCTTTGTACCTATATAGAGGAGCTTTGCAGAGAGATCAACTGTAAAGATGTTTCTCTAGGAAAAAAATAAAAATCTCATTAACTTGAACTTTATTCAGGTGATGGTAGCTCAGTGTTGAAGGCAGCAGAGTCTGGGGTGGTGGCCGCGCTACATGACAGGATGACCCAGTGTCGGTACACGGAGCCACTCACCAGCTTCACACTCAGCGTCAAACCTGAGGAGGTCTACGAGGTGGACATCATGGGGCAAGGCAAGGCGGCCCTCGTCAAGGCAAACGCCGATCTAGGTAGGGCACGTGGTCACGTTACCCATTCAGGGATTATTACTACCGGTCGAGGCTGTGTTGTTGTTACATTTTAAAACCTGAACCCTTGCGGATTGCCAAACAATTTTCTCAAATAAAACTTAGAATAGGAGATACTTTTCCTTAGAAAAGTTCACAATAGGATATATTAACATGCCAGTGACGTAGCATCATGCTTAGTTTAAAAACGTTCAATAAATAAAAGTGCCTCCTCAAAATTGTCTGTCGGCTTATAAGTCAGGTATTACGGTATCTATACAGCCTCCAGTTAGATAGCCTACTTATGACATGGATGTACTGACTGCTGCTGGTGTTGTTTGGGACAGGTCTGGCGTTTGATGACTGGGACCTGGAGTATTACACCAACATGTTCCGCGATAAGGTCCAGCGGAACCCAACCAGCGTAGAGTGTTTCGACCTCGCTCAGTCCAACAGGTAATATTTGAATTTGTCAAATATCATGAAAATGTTGTGAGAGTCTGAAGAAGGTCTAGCATCGTCCCCAGGAATATCATGTAAATGAATCAAATTTAAAACGAAAGAATTCAGCCCTATCAATCAAAAATTCAAACTTTTAAAATATAGGGAAACATGTATATTAAAATTCACTTATATTGCTGGGAAAATGCGCCATAAAATTGAAGAGCGCTCACTATATTGCGGCATATGCTTAATGTGGACAGAGAAAATGCTATTTTTATAATTAGTGATGCAGGGAATTTCAATCTGAAACGTTTGTGGTAACCCTGAGATGAACAGACTGACTTTGAATGAGGTTTGTCATTTGACAGCGAGCACAGCCGTCACTGGTTCTTCAAGGGCCGGATGGTGGTGGACGGGGCAGAGTGCGACAAGTCTCTGTTCCAGATGGTGATGGACACGCAGGAACACAGCAATGACAACAACGTCATCAAGTTCTCCGACAACAGCAGGTACCGTAAAGTGTCACGTTTAATTATTCCTTCAACCACGGCATGTCGCTAAAAGATTACATTTGTCGTCAAGATCCACCAATGTAGCCCCGGCGATGTGAACTCTTCGGAATGTCTCAACCCTTTTGTTGACATGATGTTTGAATGCAGCACTGGCGAGTTACTCGCAGGGCTGCATTCATTCATCATGACGACCAAGGGCATGATGCATTAGGGCATGTAAGTTTGGGGGAGCAAGTTAGAAGTACTTTTCTTAGGGGCGGGGGAGGTATGTATTACATGTACCACCTTTACTACATTTATACTACGGTTCTGTAAGAAAGAGAAACCCGCTAGGTAGGAATTAAAGTTGGATCAATCAGAATTATTAAGCCTCTCTCAGACAGAATTAGAATGCATAGAATGCAATGAATTAGAATGCTACAACTAGAACACAGCATTGATTCACTTTGAAATAACTTTGCAACAAATACAGGTTTGCCATAATTGGTCGGGGATGAAAATTCTGATTTTAATGAGGGCTAAATAAATAAAATAAAAGTGTGAAGTTTGCTCCTTTACCCTGTGACAGTGCTATAAAGGGTTACCCGGTGAGCGTGCTGTGCCCACACAAGACCTCCATACCTAGTCCGTTTGACGTCACCGCAGACAAAGACCGCAACATCATCTTCACCGCTGAGACGCACAACTTCCCCACAGGTCTGTCAATGTGTCACGATTCTATCGATTTCTTTTTGGTCCAGCAAATTGCGATTTCTAGCTACCGGTATTTCAAGTGTATAGGATGGAAAATGTGCTGCAAAATATGTATTGGTGACATTTTCTATATTTTCATTGGCTCAAATTGAAACAAAAACTTGAAAAGAACCTACCTAGAGGTGCACTTTAACCATAAACTTCCGTACCGTCGCGATAATGCTCTTCAATTTAGCGAGGCTATAAGCCCCAGCACTTATACAACACAGGCGCTTATTCAAGTTCCTGTTTTAGTGCTTAAGAAAAGTCTAGAGACCCATATACACCTGGCGCTTATACAAGACCAGCCCTCTTTCAAGACCAGGTGCTTTATCGCGATGGTACGGTATTTGGAAATTTCGAGAACCCTATGATCCACACTGGGATTGGGCTGCGTATATAACCGTCTTAGACCACATCACAATGTCTCCTACTAGGCGTGGCACCGTTCCCGGGTGCTACCACGGGCACGGGGGGCAGGATCAGGGACGTGCAGGCTACCGGCCGCGGGGCACACGTGGTGGCAGGCACTGCCGGGTATTCATTTGGTAACCTCCACATTCCAGGTACGTGCTTCTCTGTTCTAGTGTTAAGTCTGTGAGGGCCACATAGTGTTTTAATGCCTTATGCAGGTATAAGAATTGTTTTCTTATTGAATTTTCCTATTGAATCTCATAAAAAAGTCAACAATATGTATTTACGGTCAACATTGGTTTTGGCTTCGCAGCACAAACGGTTGTTTTTGAAAAATTCCTGTTATATACCTGATATGGACGAAACCCTTGAGACACAGAATGGTTCGGTGACTGATTCTGAGAGTTTTATGTTTTGCAACTCATATATTATCGTTCATTCCATCAGGCTATGACCTACCCTGGGAAGACAAGTCCTTCAAGTACCCAGACAACTTTGCCTCTGGCCTCGAGGTGGCTATCGAGGCGAGTAATGGTGCGTCAGACTACGGTAACAAGTTTGGAGAGCCGGTACTGACGGGGTTCGCTCGGTCCTACGGGCTGCGACTACCTAACGGGGAGCGGCGGGAATGGGTGAAACCCATCATGTTCAGTGGAGGCATGGGAGCCATGGACGCCACTCACAGCAAGAAGGAGGACCCTGAAGTCGGTGAGTGGTTTAACTCTTTAATGCAAATGGCCACATAGTGCTTTAATGCACTTTGTAGTATAACAGCTTTCAATTCCGTGTAGACAATGATGTATACAAGTGTACCTAGTCGGCGTTATAAGCCCAGAGTATAATGTGAGTGTGTTCCCAATGTCTTGACTTATAACTGCAGCCCTGGCGAATTGCTCGCAAGCGCTGCATTCATGGATCATGCCGACCTTTGGGAGTTTATCAACCCTGCAGGGAGTTACTTGGCAGATCTGCATTCATGCAACATGCTGACAAACGAGCTTAGGGCATTTAATTACTGTGCATCCCTTTATAGTGGTAACTCCCTGGTACATGTACAACTCCTGTGTGTAGACCACACTGTCTGTGTAGACTGTATACTATGTGTGTGTATTACAGACATGGCGGTGGTGAAGGTGGGCGGCCCGGTGTACAGGATCGGGGTGGGGGGTGGAGCAGCCTCCTCCATAGAGGTACAAGGGGACAACGCGGCGCACCTCGACTTTGGTGCCGTGCAGCGCGGAGACGCTGAGATGGAACAGAAGATGAACCGCGTCATCCGGGCGTGCATCGAGCAGACGGCCGGTGACGATAACCCCATCTGTAGTATTCACGACCAGGGCGCCGGCGGGAATGGTGAGGGACTTGTCACTTTAATATTCTTTTTTTTCTGGGTTTACAAATATGTATTCTAGATACATATTAAAGGAGGCACAGTTTTTTGTCGGATCCAGATATTGGTTTTTGTTGTCAAACTTAAAAAGGTGTCACTCTGTAATTTCGCTTCTCAAGCATTGTCAGCCACGAGCAAAAATTGCCATACCTTAAATATAATGATTTTGAATACATGAGAAAACCTAACCTGCCTACCCATATTTTCCTGGCCATAATGCCTTTTTATCCTGTATCACTGTTCACAGATTAGTGCCCCCTTTACTCCCTCTTGAAGGGATGAAAGTGGTCAAGTTTTCCCCTGATTTTAGTGATTTTTTAATGTCGCAAAGACCTGCACTTAGCTATAGAGGGCCTTATTCAGAGTCCTTAATTTGAACATTTCAAGCTATTATGACCTTCGTAACTTTCATCCCTGCCCATAGGTAACGTGTTGAAGGAGATCTGTGAGCCGGTGGGGGCTGAGATCCAGGTGGGAGCGTTCCGGCTGGGTGACCCGACGCTGAGTGTGCTGGAGCTGTGGGGGGCCGAGTACCAGGAGAGTAACGCCCTCCTGGTGCGGCCCCAACACAAGGCGCTACTCACCAAGATAGGGCAGCGCGAGAAGTGTGACGTCAGCTTTGTCGGCACCATCACCGGCGACGGCAAGGTATGAATTTTAAATTTGAAAATAAAATAAAGTAAAATAAAAGGTGCGTGTGGCCCCTTTGCAGTGATGGCACTTTTCCTACTTTTGCAGGAACTGCTACTTCTTTTGCTGGAATTTCTGTATTGAATTAAACTAATTTCCTAGAGAAAATTGACAAAATTCTTAGCATTTCCTACTTTTTGGTGACAAGTGAATGGCTGCATCTCTGCCTATGCGATAAACCTTTAAGGGCTGAATGCTGCTTTAATGTGCTTTGCACTTTGTCATTATGATGCCTGAATGCAGCCCTGACAAGTCTACTCGCTGCATTCATGCATCACGATGAACCCTTGGGAGTGTATCAGGCCCCGATTAACAGCTACATGAATGCATGCACGTTTTGTAGATATTAAAGGAAAGACTCTTATTGGCTTTGGGACCTTGTCCCCAAAGCCATTTACTCCACTGACCAGAGTGTCTGTTTTCTGACAAGAAAAGACTAGCATAGGCCCCCTTGTTCATTGTTAGATATAGCCCTAGCTGGCCCTTAAACCTTGCCTAGGACTGTTATCCCCATGTGTAGGTATGTGCAAGACTAATTTATCCTAGATCTTGTTTTCAGTTACTACATGTAGAACCAATGTACCTTGTGGTAAGGCCTAGACATCTTGTGCACAGCCATATTTTGAGTTCTCTAATGTGGCTGTCAATGGCAAGGATAGGTACCAGCCTAATAACTATTGACTCCTATGTCAAGCCAAGCTGTCAATGTCAATGCCAATTCTCATACTATGCACATACAGGACCTATACTAGAAGTTGAGTGGTCCAGGGTGGCTCTTGAAATCACTCAAGCCCGCCCAAAGACAAACTGTGAAGTGCAACATAATTACCCCTCCCCCACCCCCCACACACACACATGCACCAACCCTGAAATAATATTTTAGAGCCTTTAAAGGAAGGCCATCACACATCCTCCTTGTGCCCCCCCCCCTCCTCCCTGTGCCTCCTCCTCCTCCCTGTGCCTCCTCCTCCTCCCTGTGCCCTCTCCTCCTCCTCCTGCCTCTGCCCTCTCCTCCTCCTGCCTCTGCCCTCTCCTCCTCCTCCTCCCTCCTTTATCTGCCCTCTCCTCCTCCCTCTGCCCTCTCCTCCTCCCTCTGCCCTCTCCTCCTTCCTCTGCCCCCTCCTACTACCCCATCTTTCCCCTCCTCCCCACTCTACCCCATTTTCCTCCTTCCTCTGCCCCCTCCTCCTCCCTCTGCCCCTCCTACTACCCCATCTTTCCCCTCCTCCCCCCCCTCTACCCCATTTTCCTCCTTCTTGTTACATTCTCCTCCCTCTGCCTTCCCTCCTCCCTCTGCCCCCTCCTCCTCCCTCTGGCTGCCAAGATGGCTGCCGAAAACTCAATATTGTCTGATTTCCTTGTGTGATACATAAAGAATAGGGCCTTCTCAGATGTAGAATCCATTTTCTGACTCAGATTTTCAATCCAGGAAATATCCAAGATGGCTGCTAAGATGGCCGCCAAAAACTCAAGATTGTCTGATTTCCTTGTGTGATACATGGATATTAGGGTTTTCTGGGATGTAGAATCCATTTTCAGGCTCAGATTTTCAATCCAGGAAATTTCCAAGATGGCTGCCAAGATGGCCACCAAAAACTCAAGATTGTCTGATTTCCTTGTATGACACATGTATAAAAGGGTTTTCTGGGGTGTAGAATCCATATGTAGGCTCCAATTTTTGATCCAGGTAATTTTCAAGATGGCTGCCAAGATGGTATTTGCATAGGCATCAATGGAGTGCATCGCCACCAACGGAATTGCATTGGTACCTATTTGATTCCATTGGTACATATTGGATTCTATTGTTATACCAGCTGCATTAAAACCAATAAAAATCAAAAAGATTTAGCTAAGTGCATGTAGTTAATTGACCATGCAGTGTTGCTGCAAACCATCAAATATGAACTGCATAAGAACCCCAGAAGCACCAAAAATTATAAATCAATGCCCCCTCGTTTTCTCACCTGTAGTTCATAACAATCCTATAAAACCCAAAGCCACTACGGCTTTGCCGTAAAATCCTTGAATTTGTCCCCTTGTCTTAATTTAATACACTACCCCTCAAACTTGCAACATATTTAATGTAATATCTGGGAGAACGTTTTTGTCAGCTCTATACTTAGTATACAAGAAATATATCAGACCTTGTTGTGAGGTATCTATACTTTCTTTTAACCATACTTTGCCTGCAGATCCGGTTGGTCGATGATCGAGATAAAGGCGAAGGCGAAGTGCCGGCTGGTAAACGTCTGCGCCGTGAATGTCAGTACCCAGTGGACCTCGAACTGGAACACGTCATGGGCTCCATGCCAAGGAAGGTAAGTCTCACTGCCTTCTCCAGAAATAACAGAACAATATCAAAATATTCTATTTAATCAAATGATTATTACCAGCTAATGGAGTATTCATTTTATATAATAAAAAATATTTTTTTAAAAAGGGTAGTATTTGAAAGATTCGCTTTGGGCGCAAACCTTTTCATTCCCCGACTCCCCTATTAATGGATAGCAATTCCTCCCATCCCATTTTTGCTTTGAACCATTACCGAAATGAGAAAATCATTATGTATGATTTTAACATCAAAAATAGTTCACTTGAGCTTACTGAAACAAAGGAAATAGCGCATACATCTCCCAGTCTCTTAACCTTTCTCTTAACATAGTGCATTCATGCATCATTTCCTTGGTCTTTGTGACAGTGTGATGCATGAACGCAGCCCTGGCGAGTAACTCTACAGGGCTGCATTCAAGCATCATGCTGACCCTACGGGATTGAGACACTCTCAAACCGTCGGCATGCTGCAGCAATGCAGCACCGGCGAGTTACTCATTAGGGCTGCATTAGTGCAGTATGACAACAAATGTCATCTTTTAGCCATCCTTAAAGGGTCAACTTAGTTTCATCAATGCCATGTTATATTGCAGGTGTTTAAGTTTGACCGTGTGGAGCCGTCAGTTAGCCCGGTGAGTCTCCCGGAGGGACTCAGTGTGAGGGACGCGTTAGACCGGGTTCTACGTCTTCCTGCCGTAGCCTCCAAACGATACCTCACCAACAAAGTAAGGAAAATAGCTGTAATAAAAGTGATGTATATCTTGCTATCATGGCAGGGAGCTATATGCACAGGTATCAAACGTTGCTTTGAATATACTATTATAGGTTGTAAATGAGAAGAATACCACAGCCCGTTTTAAGCGGCTGTTTTATTTCATATAGGAAAAATATCTGATGAAATTATGTGACCTTCTATATTTGAACGGGCCAATTGTACCATTTCTCTAAAGTAGGCCATGGTAGTGTCAACAGGCCAATAGTAAGCCAACATTAGATACATATTTTCGTTGCCCGACTTCTCTAAACCCGTCTTCTCCTGTTGTGTAGGTGGACCGGTCAGTGACGGGGCTGGTGGCCCAGCAGCAGTGTGTGGGACCGCTACACACACCCCTCGCAGACGTAGCCGTCACCGCTCTATCCTACTTCGACACGGTAAGTCTCTGCACTTTAACGCGGTTAATGCTGTAAACCACTGTAAAATGTCCTCAATTTAAGGTTATTTATTCAAATGATCTACATAAACTGTCCTATATAAAAATACAGGCTATAAGCCTATGTACTGCACAGTATAAATAAACAATTACAAACAAAGACTGCAGTAGAAAAAGGTGTTATGAAACTGAGTGAAGACTGATGATGAAAGTACTTTGAAATCTGCTGTAAGATTTCTGTATAGCCCTAACTGGTTGGGTATAATTTGAATTAGGACAACTCCTTGAAACATGATCCTGTGTTAACATTACTTTGTATTGCTGTACACAGGTGGGGAGTGCCACGGCTATCGGTGAGCAGCCCATTAAGGGCCTGCTGGACCCCGGGCGGGGGGCGCGCATGTCGGTCGGTGAGGCCCTCACTAACCTGGTCTGGGCGCCCATCTCTGCACTCAAGGTCAGTTTGTGTCAAAGCTCATTGTATATGTTGTATATATTGTGGCGTGCTAAGATAGTGGCAGATCAATAGAAAATCAAATACTGTAAACATATTTATTTTGCGCTGTATAATATTTTGCAAATTCATGCACGGCTTGAATACTTATTCAATATAGTATTACAACTACCATAATTCAAAATCTGTGACTTTAAATCAGCGCAAACTTACACTTTTAAGGAAATCTGCGAAAATGTAAAAATGTGAAAATATCTATGCGTACAGAAAACATAATTCCGCTACAGGTATAGAGATAATCCATTGTGAGGCTTGGCCATGTATCTTACCAGTAACATTGTTCTGGGAAACTGTTGATAGGAAATATTCCGGTAGTAAGATCATATCATGATGTTTATAAACTAACGTCTTGTTGTTGCTGTAGGATGTGAAGTGTTCCGGTAACTGGATGTGGGCTGCCAAGCTGCCCGGGGAGGGCGCCGCCCTGGTGGACGCCTGTGTCGCTATGTGTGACGTCATGTCGCGTCTCGGTGTGGCCGTCGACGGAGGCAAAGACTCCCTCAGTATGGCCGCACGTGTGGGCAACGACACCGTCAAAGCTCCCGGTAAGATGTTACTGCACATACGGTAAAACCTTGGGTATAAGCTTAACTCGTGTATAAGCCGCACCCCGACTTTAGGGCTATCCTATGAGCCGCACCAGCGATTTGATTATGGTGACTTTTATACTTTATTATACTGGCATAAACTCGCCTATAAGCCACACCTTGACTCTGTGCCGACTTTATAACCCACACCAGCGATCTGACTCGCATACTAGTCGCGGCCTATACGCAAGGATTTACGGTACTTTAATTAGCCATTGGTAAACATTTCGCTTAGTAGCCTTTGTTAGCTTGTTGACACTGACCAATGGACAGATGTCTTCATGATAGAATTAAGCCCCTGTTTAAGGCCAGAATACCGTCCCCACTCTACTCTGGATGGGTAACAAGAGTTGATGTTTTAATATCTTTTGTAATTTTTAGGAGCTCTGGTCGTCTCTACGTATGCGGCATGTCCTGACATCACTGCGGTGGTTACACCCGACTTGAAGTGTCCCGCGGGTAAAGGTAAATATCCTGCAGTACCAATAACAGGTGGTTCTCTATCGTCTGCCGTCTCAATAACTTCATTCTATAGTTTAATTATTTAAAGGCCGCATAGTCTAGCTATGTCCTTTATGGCCATGATGCATGAATGCAGCCCCATTCATGCATCATGACGATCCTTTGGGGTGCATTGAATTTAATCAAGTGGCTATTTGACCATCTTAATTTTGTTATATCTATGATACAAGTTAGCGCCTGTTCCATATCTGTATGGACGGTCAAGTAGGTCCATAGTTGTACAGTCTGAGCTCTGTCATGGAATGTAATGGAATTTGAAAGCTGTCTGGAAAGTCATGGAATTTTGTAAAAGTTTGCTGTACATGTATGTCATTTAATGTCATGGAAAATGAAAATAATAGAATGGATATTACAAAATCTAAAATTTACCATCAAATTTAATTAATTTTGCTTTCTATATCTTGGACATTTTCTCAGGGGGCCAGCCCCCTTGACCCCCACAAAAATGGTATGAATGTCATTTTTGTCATGGAATTTCAATCTGAATTTTGTGGGAATCCTGACTGTATACCCCATATTGTAGGCACGTTGCTGTATGTACCGCTGGGAGGGGGGCTGCACCGACTGGGGGGGCAGCGCCCTCCTACAGTGTTACATTGTCCATGTATACCCCATGTTGTAGGCATGTTGCTGTATGTACCCCTGGGAGGGGGGCTGCACCGACTGGGGGGGCAGCGCCCTCCTACAGTGTTACATTGTCCATGTATACCCCATGTTGTAGGCATGTTGCTGTATGTACCCCTGGGAGGGGGGCTGCACCGACTGGGGGGGCAGCGCCCTCCTACAGTGTTACATTGTCCATGTATACCCCATATTGTAGGCACGTTGCTGTATGTACCGCTGAGAGGGGGGCTGCACCGACTGGGGGGGCAGCGCCCTCCTACAGTGTTACATTGTCCATGTATACCCCATGTTGTAGGCATGTTGCTGTATGTACCGCTGGGAGGGGGGCTGCACCGACTGGGGGGGCAGCGCCCTCCTACAGTGTTACATTGTATACCCCATGTTGCAGGCATGTTGCTGTATGTACCGCTGGGAGGGGGGCTGCACCGACTGGGGGGCAGCGCCCTCCTACAGTGTTACAGCCAGCTCGGGGACCAGGCACCGGACATGGACGACACGCAACTCTTTGTCAAGGCATTCAATGTCACACAGAACCTCATCAAAGGTAAGAAAAGACTAAATATTCAGTCACTAAACTTTCTTCAGGGAAATGAATTCTATGGTAGATGAGCATCATCAAATAAGGAGGTTAATCTAGGAACCTTTTCTTCCGCATTGATCAAGTGTAGTATAACTTTGATGATATTAAAAACTCCTTTGTACTCATATGTGTGTGTGCATTATGTATTATAATTAATAGCGTCATTATTTTACCCGCCTATTAGAGAGGAAGATTTCGGCGGGGCATGACGTCAGCGATGGCGGCTTAGTCACGTGTATCCTGGAGATGGCGTTCGCTGGGAACTGCGGTCTCAAGGTCGACCTGCCCTTCAGTGGGAACGGTTCGTATAACTTTAATATTCACAATTTCACTGCTTGGCCCTCAGTTTTAGTCAATTATGTGATTTGTAGAAAACGTAAAACTAAAAGAAGGGATGCTTGTCTGATTCGAATGCGATAGAACACAATTTGAAAAAAGTTACATACATTTATCCGGTTAAGAGTGTATGTGTACTTGTAAACAACATGGTCTATTCTGAGGTAAATAAATGGTAGAACATGTTTTGCCATGTTAAGTTCACTGCAAATAGCAAAGTAATACAATGCAGTTGTACAATTTTGATAGACAATAACTCTTAATATCGTAAATTCTCGCATCAGACCATCAGTGCATCTGAGAGGATCGGCCTAGAGTCAGGGAGTTGCTTATACGCACGTTTTTTGGATGAATACGACGGTACTCAAGCGACCATTTATAATCAGATGCCCTGTGCGGCTTATATGATTCTCAAAAGTTAGGGGCGGCTTATACATGAGTTAAGCATATACGCGGGAATTTACGGTAACTAGAAAACAACTTAATACTTTGATTAGTTAATAACACCTGCTTCTCCGTGCAGCGTTGGAGGTGCTCTTTGCTGAGGAGCTCGGGCTGGTGATGGAGGTCGCGAGCGAGCAACTCAATGACGTCATCAACGCGTACAAGGCAGCAGACGTCACCTGTGTCAACATAGGACACTCACTCAGTGCCGACTCCACGGTAGGTAACAATATGTTTTAGGGGGCCCTAACAAATTTAGACAGCTGTTGAAGATGTGTGGCCCTGTTGGGGCTCGTGCAAAATGCCGACACTTCGGGAGTACATCAACCCCATAGGGTCGGCATGATGCTTCAATACTGTACATGTGTCACCTGTTACTCAGGGATGATTCATGCATCATGACGGCAAAGGGTAAACATAGTGCACCAAAGGCCTGTGTGACTAGAGCTTTAGTTACCAATACAACTAGCACTATTTCAGACAGAAATACACATTGCAGGGGTTGGTGAGTGTATCAGGACTAAAGCTAACATGTACATACACATTGCAGGTGTCAGTGAGCCTGTCGGGACTTGAGCTAACATGTACATACACATTGCAGGTGTCGGTGAGCCTGTCGGGACTTGAGCTAAAATGTAGATACACTTTGCAGGTGTCTGTGAGCCTGTCAGGACCAGAGCTAACATGTAGATACACATTGCAGGTGTCTGTCGGCCTGTCGGGACTTGAGCTAACATGTACATACACATTGCAGGTGTCGGTGAGCCTGTCGGGACTTGAGCTAACATGTACATACACATTGCAGGTGTCTGTGAGCCTGTCGGGACCAGAGCTAAAATGTAGATACACTTTGCAGGTGTCGGTGAGCCTGTCGGGACTTGAGCTAACGTGTACATACACATTGCAGGTGTCTGTTAGCCTGTCGGGACCAGAGCTAAAATGTAGATACACATTGCAGGTGTCGGTGAGCCTGTCGGGACAGGAGGTACTGAGTGGCTCGGTAGGAGAGTTGCGTGACGTGTGGGAGGGGACGAGCGTGCAGCTAGAACTGCTGCAGACCAACCCCCGCTGTGTGCGGCAGGAGGCGGAGGGGCTCCGGGACAGGACCGGGCCCAGCTACAAACTCAACTTCAACCCTGAGGACCTCATCAAGTGTGACCTCAGCCCGACTACAGGTTAGTATAGGGATGGTACTGATGAATCCTGGCTCATCTCATGTCACTGCACCATGTGACTTTACAGTAGTTGTTAGTACAAGATTAATCATACAGTATTTGTAACTGTCAAATACAACAATTTAAATATTGAAAAAGTCATGAAAATCTCCAGTGTGAAGCGCAGTTGTCTCAAATTACCTTCATTAACTGTGTGTTCTCCCTGTTGTAGTGCCGCAGGTGGCGGTTATCCGTGAGGAGGGCAGTAACGGTGACCGTGAGATGGCTGCGGCCTTCCACATGGTGGGTTTCCAGGTGTGGGACGTCAACATGCAGGACCTGTGTAGCGGCAGACAGACCCTCGACCAGTTCCGTGGTGTCGTCTTTGTGGGCGGCTTCAGCTACGCAGACGTCTGCGGCTCTGCTAAAGGTAACCAGCTCTTCTGCTGATGTTTTCTAAATGATATTTGACATAAATGTATGTCATGGAATTTTGTAAAAAAGGCAGTGTCATGGAATGTCAGGGAAAATGATGGAATCAATACTACAAAATCTCGAATGTACCATTTGCTTTCTAGATTTAGAAATTTCCTGACCCCCCCCCCCCCCCCCGCCCCGTGAACAATGTTATGAATCTCATGAAAAATGGAGATTTTTGCCATGAAATTTTTGTGGGTGCAAACCCTGTATCTCATGCTAACCCCCCTGTGTGCCTCATGTTTCAGGCTGGGCTGCCACCCTGAAGTACAACCCTGCCGTGCGTGCAGAGTTTGCCCGGTTCTATGCGCGGTCAGACACCTTCAGTCTGGGTGTGTGTAACGGATGTCAGCTCATGGCCCTCCTAGGGTGGGTCGCACCCTACCCCGACAAAGGTAATGTATTTTAGCAAAGATGCCACTTTTCCTACTTTTGCAGGTATTCTTTCCACCTTTTGGCTGGAATTTCTGTATTGATTTAATTTAAAGCAAGTTGTCTACAGAAGTGACCAAAATCTTTTTGTTGACAAGGCAGTGGCATCTCTATATTACACATCCACATGTAGACGGCTGTAGCTAGTGTACAGTCCCAACATAGTGCTCACCGGATATCATATGAGCGTGCATATGTAAGCACCTAGCCACAGGGGGCTCGAAATAATTCTTCAAATCTGATCTAATCTGGTTTGTTCATGTATGAGCGCATGTCTTGTAACAGTGCTGGAGGTAAAAAGGGCCGCCAAAATAAAAATGCTGTATCGCGACGGTATGGTATATCTAATAATTTTATTCAAGGTAATGTATGTATACACCGTAGTTTCATTATGCAAGTATTGGAAGTTCATGGTCATGGAAATATTTAATTTGCTTCAATAGTATCAGTCTAGTCAACAACATACTCCACTGCCTTCTGTACATTTATGCATTTAGATTCAGGTTTTTGATACACATAATTAAATAAATCCTTTATAATGTGTTATGACAGGTCAGGGCGTGCTGTTCACCCACAACACGTCTGAGCGGTTTGAGTCCCGCTTCACCACGGTGACCATCGAGGACAGCCCGGCCCTCATGCTGCACGGCATGCAGGGGTCCACACTCGGCATCTGGGTCGCGCACGGAGAAGGTATGAAGAGTTATCTTAGTTATGGGGTATAACACAATAGGAATCTAGATGCATACCCTGTAGGTCCGCCATTTTAAATGTCGCTGGTTGAGGTTAAACCCACTGATAAGGCATACCACTATGGGCACAAGTAGGGGACATGCTTGTAACAGTCCAGGGATGAAAGTCTTCAAGTTTTTCCCTGAAATCAATTTTTTTTTCAATCACAAAAAATATAATCAGGATATTTAATTGTAGGCCCTCTTAGGATATATTTGCTATTTACTCAACATAACCTCAATCAAACTTATTTTGTGTGTGTAATCCTATGATAAGACAGCACAATCATCACTGGTTCATCCCCATTGGTCCTACACATACACAGACAGGTTACACCACACTGATCTCAGTGTCAAGTTTTTCTCAGCCAATTTCAAGTTAACTTGAGAAAGCTTGAAGCCCCCTCTCTCCTCTATAGTCCTATGCATTTACACTCTTCACATGAGGCTTAGCCACTGAAACTAAGGTGCTATGCATGGAGAGTGTATGGACAGATTTCACATTCTCCTCAGCAGGAGATAACGTCCATGACCACATGGACATGACAAATGCTTCTCCTCAGCAGGAGATGACGTCCAGGAGAATATAGACATGACAAATGATGCTGCACAGCACTAGATATATGTGTCTGAACATTCATAGTGTTCTATAATGTAGTTATAAGACATGTTATATCTTCAAGTTTTTTTTACATAAGCTTTGTTTTATACTCCAGGACGGGTGCAGTACAAGACTACCAGCATCCAGGAGGAAGTGACGTCACAGGGGCTGGTCCCCATGAAGTACGTGGATGACGCTGGTCAGCCTACCATGACGTACCCACTCAACCCCAACGGGTCTCAGGGCGGGGCGGCCGCACTCTGCTCCCCCGACGGCCGCCATCTTGCCATGATGCCGCACCCGGAGCGCTGCGTGTTGCCATGGCAATGGGCGTGGAGGCCGTCCGACATGGCCGACATGAAGACGTCCCCGTGGTTGTGCATGTTTAAGAACGCCTACAAGTGGTGTCTGCAGAACGCGCAGGACGCCGTGTAGAGTTAGTGTAGAGAGTACAGCCACCGACACTGCCTTGGCTGCTCTTATACTGGTGTAGTTGCTGAATAATATCTTAGGCAATTTATGAATGTGCACTTTTATCTCTAGAACATGCTATACCAAATAGGGCAAATACATTTGTCTGATGCAGTATTAGAATATTCCCTGTAGGAATAATAATTGTAGAATTGTATGATATTGGGTCACAAATCTAGCTTAATACCTGGTTTAATACGAAGGATACCAGTTACACTTGTGAGTAATCCACCTTTTTCCAACCAGAGTTACGCTCAGCCATTCCACCCATATTTCGCTATATACAAATGATTGTGTAACAGAATATTGAGGTATAATAAGTCGGTATTGAATGGGTTTCGTATTGTTCAAGGCTCGGCATCTCAAATGTCAATACTCATGTCACAATGAAGTTGTTATCCAAGGAGATATAAACTGGTGAAGGAAAACAAGATATTATATGTAGTTGTGAATCTCAATGGCTACACTTGTTCAAGTAGATTTATTTTTGATACGGAATCAATTCCATTAGTATATATGAGCAGATGTTCATTAGTGTATGAGCAGATGTGGTTTAGTTCATGGATGTATGGTGAATGATGATTGAACTCATTGAATTGTTCAACGAGGGCATCGTGTCTGTGCTTAAAAGTCATTAGGTATTCCAGGAAATAAAATTGACTAACCTTACAACTGTTTGCCTCTCCGTATGTCTCTTCATATATCTTACAACCCCCCCCCCCCCCCATGACAATAACGAATAAATAACAAGCAATAGATGGTCATCAGCTGACGTTGCTGCCCGCTAGTCTCCTGTATAACGCCTCCATATTGTCATTAGTGTTTTTCTCCAAGCGGTGTAACCTCATCTGAAACTGTTTGAGTTTATCGTCGTCAATCCTGGCATCGCCTGCGCTGAGAACCCGCTGCTTCTTTTCCGCAAAGTCCTTCCTGATCGCTGAGAGTTTGTCTTTACGATAGTCGCCATCCCCCGAATCTGGGACTGACGCTTTGTCGGCCTTAACAAGTAATGCATGTGAATTGTCTCGGATAAAGTCTGTTTCTGCGGTGATGTCACTGAGAAGGGTGGTCGTCAGGGTAGTGACGTCACTGGTATGACGTGGTAGGATAATGACGTCATCTGGGAGGACGCTATATAAGGTGTGAACCAGTAGGAATAGTTGTGACTCCTCTCTGGAAATAACACAATGTACATTTGTATATGACGTTAGTTAGCCCAAGGAAGGCACTTAAAGTTAAAAGACCAATAATCAAAATATTGCGCAAATTATGGAGTTAAAAAAAAATTTAAGCCACAAGTGTAACCGATAAAGCAGACCACTTAAAATCATAACACAAGATTATACTTCAAGTGAATGTCGGTATTTACCGTAGTCCGAATTTAAGCTACCGATATCGCACAGAAACATTCGAGCATGGCTTTTCAACTGGTCAATTCAGCCGTATGAAATACATTATTTAACACTATAAAAAAAGTTCAAACTGTAATTTAATTTTTCCTCAAAAATGTACACGTAATATTTTGGGATAAAGTCTAGTCTAAAATTCTGCAAAAAAAATAAGGATATGCACTTAGGTGGAAATGTGTGTAAATGACAGAATCATAAAGTGAGTGTACCTGACGTGTGCGTTGATGTGACGCTGGTTCAGGACCTGAACCCTGACGTGGTTCAGACACCCTGGGTGTAGACACATCCAGCTGCTGCACCCCGCGACCCACGTCCACCCCAGGGTACCCTGCAGGCGGCCTGACACATCCCCACACCCCGCGGGGGACGAGCAGCTCAGGGTGAGCGGGTAACAGACCTGTGACACCTCCAGTACCTGCACTGCACCTGGAATAGGGCGTAGGGGAAGGTTAACCTTTTAACCCTGTAAGGACGGCATCATGCCCTTGGTTGTAATGATGCATGAATGCAGCCATGGTGAGTAACTCGCCAGTGTTGCATTCAAGCATCATGACAACCATACGGGTTGCAGCATGGACAAGTTACTCGCTGGGGCTCCTTTTAGCATCATGGTGACCAACGGCATGATGCTAAAAGGAATATGGGTTCTATTTGTGATGTCCTCTACAAAAGTAACTTCAATACTTAAGTATAATCCTCATCTAAACTTTGAAAATATTATATTATTAAACTCCAAGCAGCTTGTACACATGTCAGATTGGCAATACAGCATGATTTCTTAAAGTTAGGGGTGCGACTTATACGCGAGTTAGGCTTGTGTGCGATAATTTACGGCAGCACATTTTAGCATTATGCTGCCATTATAGAGCTAACTTACCCGGTGACATGTTGGCTCCAGGCTGTACGTGCAGGGACCCACTCACCACGTCCCGCGTTGACAACTCGACCTGCGTCACCGCCCCACAACACACGCTACCACCCCGCCCATACACACCCTCACTGCCACCCGAGGTATCCACCCCTCCGGTACCCCCTCCGGTACCCCCTCCGGTACCCCCTCCGGTACCCTCCACCCAAGAGGCGCCCACTGTAACCCTCCTCACACCACCTGAGGTAAAACTAGGGACCTGCGTCTTTATCAGACACTGTACGGTGCCCCCAGGCTGCAGAGACCAGGTCGGTACTAGCGGTTGTTGCTGTTGGTCGTGGAGTCTGCGGTATTTGGCGGCGGGCTCCTCCGTGGTGGAGGATGTGGGGTGGTGTGACGGGTGGGGTGCCGTGAAGGTTGTTGTAGACTCCATAGGCTGGTTGGCGTGGTGAGGGATCAGGGACAGCTTCAGCGACTCCAGGCAGCTGTAGAGGAATGAGATGATTCAACTAGTGAGATTTCATTTCACAGAAAACGCTATAATTTCAAACACAATTGACTGTGTCCGAAGGTTACATAGACACATACTGATCAGTAGATAAACACATATAGACCTAACCGCTGCGTTTAAGCAGCGGGGTTTGAATAACCAGCGGTCTAGTTAGGCACTGTGGGCGAGGGGTATTGCAAAATCTGTTTAAACATTACACCTGGCATAAGACCCATTCTCGTATAAGCATTGGGAGTACTCGGGCGTCCCAATCTAAGCGCCTTAGCGTTTCTCCACATCGGTACGGTACTACGGTACTCCATAAAATTCTTGGGGAGAAATCTGATCCCCAATTGGTCTATTGTTAAACAACACCAGGGAAAGCGGGAGCTTACCCAAGAATGCATTTTGTCTGCTCACTATCCATCCTACTCTCTACGTTCAACTATAGGAAACAACAGACCTAACATCTGCTAGGAGATTGAGGTTTCACGGCACTACGACCCAATTTGCAATATGCTAAGGCATTCCCACAGTGCAGTGTACTAGGTCAGACGAACGCTACCAATTTTCCCGCGCCTCGATCGCCGGCAGCGGAGCTGCTGGTCTTCTTTAAAACTGCTAATGAATATTATGCCTACATGTGTCTTGAGGGTTATATTTGTATATCTGATTATTATTATGCTTACCGTTTGGACGTATTTAGCAGGACAATGCTTAGGACCCAGAGGTCACCGTAGATGTTATGGCAGGCTTCTGAAGCACGTATGGTATCCTGGGCACCATCTGGACTGTCGTCGACTCTCCTGGCAGTTTTCGGATGTTCCTCTCCTAGGAGTGGCATGAGGCCCGGCTGAAACATCAATGGTGTTCTTAAATCTCCCGAATCAACAAACAAAAGAAAAACATGCCAACTGAATTTCTTTGATTGTTCTCTGCTGAAATTATGAGGGATGTATGCCATGAAATCACCAGTCTTGAGCTGAAAAGCCTACACGTCGTTGTATATATACATATGGGGTTGTGGTGGAGAAAGATTTCCGACCCCTCAATTTCAATTCAATTCAAATTTGTAAGGTTTTTATTCTAGAATTTCAAACAATATAAAAGTATGAATACAATTACATTTGTTTTCATTCAGTTATATAAAGAGATGGTGAAAGGGGTGCTCACATATTGACGCTTAAAAACCTTCTCACCCCATTGTCAAAAGATTATCCTTCAAGGAGAGTTGTAAACCTGAAGTGGCAATGACGCCAGCCTCATCGGAGAGGTACAGACGGGGTCCCTGCCTAAGGAGAGTTGTAAAGCTGAAGTGGTAATGACGCCAGCCTCACCTGAGAGGTACACACGGAGTTCCTGCCTAAGGAGAGTTGTAAACCTGAAGTGGCAATGACACCAGCCTCACCTGAGAGGTACACACGGGGTCCCTGCCTAAGGAGAGTCGTAAACCTGAAGTGGTAATGACGCCAGCCTAACCTGGGAGGTACACACGGAGTTCCTGCCTAAGGAGAGTTGTAAACCTGAAGTGGTAATGACGCCAGCCTCACCTGAGAGGTAGACACGGAGTTCCTGCCTAAGGAGAGTTGTAAACCTGAAGTGGTAATGACACCAGCCTCACCTGGGTCCCTGCCTAAGGAGAGTCGTAAACCTGAAGTGGTAATGACGCCAGCCTAACCTGGGAGGTACACACGGAGTTCCTGCCTAAGGAGAGTCGTAAACCTGAAGTGGTAATGACGCCAGCCTAACCTGGGAGGTACACACGGAGTTCCTGCCTAAGGAGAGTTGTAAACCTGAAGTGGTAATGACGCCAGCCTCACCTGAGAGGTAGACACGGAGTTCCTGCCTAAGGAGAGTTGTAAACCTGAAGTGGTAATGACACCAGCCTCACCTGGGTCCCTGCCTAAGGAGAGTCGTAAACCTGAAGTGGTAATGACGCCAGCCTAACCTGGGAGGTAGACACGGAGTTCCTGCCTAAGGAGAGTTGTAAACCTGAAGTGGTAATGACGCCAGCCTAACCTGGGAGGTACACACGGAGTTCCTGCCTAAGGAGAGTCGTAAACCTGAAGTGGTAATGACGCCAGCCTAACCTGGGAGGTACACACGGAGTTCCTGCCTAAGGAGAGTTGTAAACCTGAAGTGGTAATGACGCCAGCCTCACCTGAGAGGTAGACACGGAGTTCCTGCCTAAGGAGAGTTGTAAACCTGAAGTGGTAATGACACCAGCCTCACCTGAGAGGTACACACGGGGTCCCTGCCTAAGGAGAGTCGTAAACCTGAAGTGGTAATGACGCCAGCCTCACCTGAGAGGTACAGACGGGGTCCCTGCCTAAGGAGAGTCGTAAACCTGAAGTGGTAATGACGCCAGCCTCACCTGAGAGGTACAGACAGGGTCCCTGCCTAAGGAGAGTTGTAAACCTGAGGCTGAAGTGGTAATGACGCCAGCCTCACCTGAGAGGTACAGACAGGGTCTCTGCCTAAGGAGAGTTGTAAACCTGAAGTGGTAATGACGCCAGCCTCACCTGAGAGGTACAAACAGGGTCCCTGCCTAAGGAGAGTTGTAAACCTGAAGTGGTAATGACACCAGCCTCACCTGCGAGGTACACCCGGGGTCCCTGCCTAAGGGGAGTTGTAAACCTGAAGTGGCAATGACGCCAGCCTCACCTGAGAGGTACAGACAGGGTCCCGGCCTAAGGAGAGTTGTTGTAAGGCGGTCACAGTTTGCTCCACCAGCCGTAGTTTGTTCTGCCGCTCCCGCTCCACCCCACACACGTACGTCACACTAGCCTGCAACAAAGGTAATATCAAACACATTTATATTTTAATAATACTTCAGTTTTTATATTATGTAATTCATTTCATTTATATATCATAAAAGAATGAGTCTGTCTCAATTTTCTTAAAGCTATTTATTAAAACGACATAGTATGGTAGACGCGTACGTCACACTTGCCTGCAAAAACACAATCATAATCCATATCTATTTTCAAAAATACCTTTCTATTTTTATGCCATGCCATTTCTTTCATAATGATATAAAAGTTAATAATACCCATTTTTCATATGCCCTTCAAATGTTCAAGTATTGTACGTTAGATCTACTATCCCTTGCCTGTGCCTTTCAATATGAAATGAGCTATGCCTATGGGTATTTACTATGCAAGGGGGGGAGAACATTTTAAGGAAAATAGACTACATGTATTTATGGTAATATCAAACCCACCTGCAGTCTACCCTCTAATGCCTGTATTGCTGCTTGGAGGCTGCCGTCTGGTGTTCCCTCCTCTGATGTATTCTGTAATAAATGGTCAGAAGATGTAACTTTATTTGATTTAGCCTAATAACCCATAAAGAAGAAAATATAAGAAGAAAGACAAACTGGAACAATTATTAGGTATTACATTAGTAGGCACAACTTTTTGTTTTCATTCATGTAAACGACTATCTATTTATTTATCTTTAACATTTTCTAGTTCTACATATAAGTGTACACCGTTTAACATGAAGTGACAATGTAAGTTGGTGTATAGAATTAGAAGCCTGAGGGTTGTAATTCTGTGGTTGGAGCTGAGACATTCAATTTCTAATCTCTACAAAGGGACGATGTTTAAATATGATATTTACTTCAGATCGTGACGATCTAATGTTGCAGGAATGGAAATCAGTGAGAATGAAGTTGCCCCATGTGTGTGGTGAGGTGAGCGCCTCTTGTGACGACACCAGGAGGACCTGGTCTCCCCCACTCCCCACAAAGTCACCCACGTGCATGCTGCTCATACCCGGGAAGCTCTCCGTTACCTGACGGGGGAAATGGACATACTATATTAACATTGAAGGCAAATGATCTGGCTGCATATAATCTTCCTTTTGTCCTGAATGATCCCTTTTTCCTTTTCTTATCTAAATCAGTCATACTAACAGAGACTCAGTTACAATAAGATCTACTGGTAGATGGATTGTTTCATTGTTTCTCCTGTCAACTAGGATATTATTTATCCTTCTCTTTATTAAAATCTGATATTCAATTTAGACAAAGAATACAAGTACATGTATAATAATTTGATTCATCAATATAAATATATACTAGTGTATGTGGTAACATGCTTATCTTTCTACATGCACAATCTAGTTCCAAAATTCAGTCTCACCTCAAAGGACTGGGCATCAATCACATCAATGTTCCCACCACTCTGCAGCAGGTAGTATGAAGCTCCAACACAGTTCTCAAACTCCACAATCTCCAGCTCTTCGCAACATTCAATAGCCATGCATTTCTTCAAATCACCATTCTGGAAGTACAAGAGTTGACCAGAGCTTGTGGACACCAAAACTGTGCTTTCCATCTGTGTTTTAACCCCAGGTCCAGCCCCATTCCCAGGCTGGTCAGTAGCTATTTTTGGACGTTGATTGACACTCAAGATCTGTAACTGAGAAACCAAGCTGCCATAGATGTTGGGTAGGAAGTCGGTGCCATCTAGGATATCAGTCTTGTAGCTGTGGTCATGTAGAAGTGTTATCAGAACAGCCACAGTTTTATTGGGACTTGGAAGTTCCCATGGGTTCAGTGGGTCTTGACTTGTAGATGGTGAACTCTCTACAGTGAGCAGCCATAGCATATCACAGAATGTGTCAGTTTCTCCGTCATGGTCCATATGGATGGCCATGGAGCCAAGTATTTTGAGATTACTATGTGGGACATTCTTGCTTCCAGGTGTCAGAATGTCCGTCAGATTACATGTGCACATTTGAGCTGCTTTCCTTGGATCCTTAAATCTAATGAAGTGGATTTTGGTGCACAGCACACATGATACTATGGATTCATTTAAAATGTCGTATTGTGGAGCTACATCCCCTTCTAAAACACTCTGCTGTATTTGAAACTGTCCTTTCAATTGTAGACCAGACTCTGTGAGGTGGACAAGGTGGAGTGATGTGGATTCATTGTTTCTCCTGTCAACTGAAACTGATTTTATGAGAATGCATGGGTGACAAAACCCCCGATCTATATTCTCTACTATTCTGCTGCACAGTACTAACACACTGCGGCAATTATTTACTTGAAACCCCAATGTGTGTGTTACCCTGCTACCCTGTGCTCCATTTTCAGATCCATTCAGACTGGGGTGAGATGTCGGGGTGAACTGACCAAGTGACTGTGCCAGCTCAAATTGAGCTCCACACACTATGATTTCTGATTTTTCTTGGTTAATGTCGACACTAATATCATAAATACACGCTTGCCAAGGTATTTGACACTTTGGTTTGTGTTTTTCCATCATTAGATCCTTGTAAAATGATGTTTGTTGCTTTTTGTTCACGTCGTCTGCATTTGCAAAATTCGCGGGCAAGTCCGGTGTCGCATCTGATGTCTCAGAGAATGATTCCCCCATAAATTTACTATTTATTTCAAAAAGTGAGAAAAAAACACGTATATTGATGTCAGCAATGTCTGTTAGACTGATATATATCATGAGGATTCTTCAAGTAGCTCCGTGGTAATTCAAAAATTAACATTTTAATTTCGCCACCTGGTGGAGCAAGTGCGCGTTTCCGGTCAGCATGTTGTTGTTGCGGCGAGCAGGACAGAGCGCAAAGATCACACAGATTTAGACGTAAATTGCTTATTCTGTGTCAACAACAAGACTTTGACAACCAGCTGGGATTCTGCCAATCCCTCATTGACAACCACCTCGATTCATAACAAGCTGGTAGGACTGGCCAGGGTGATGTAGGCACCACATTCTTGAAGCTTCTGATCCGGCTTCTGATCAACCGGTACCGGGTAGGCCTACGGTAATTACATTCATTCAATTTAAAATTGCATCATCTATTACAAACTCGATTCCAGGAGGTCTCAGGGAAATGAATTTTCACTATAGACTCTAATTTAATGTAAGGAAGTGATCATTTCTTAACAACAGGGTGGGGGGGGGGGGGGGTCAAACAAATTTGAACCCCCTTGATGGAGGGGGAGGGGGGGGTCAAATAAATTTGGACCCCTTGACGGTCAAGCTGCCAACCCTCCGGCTTTAGGCCGTAGACTCCGGCTTTTGGACTCTTTATTTTGTCCCAGGGTTTCTTGCATCAGAACAAGCAAAACTAGCGCCCCACACACGCCACTCGCTGCCCTTCACGAAACTTACCTCAGAATTCACTGAAATGCACCAAATTGAAGGTAATTCATGACAATTTTCCGGGGGGGGGGCATGCCCCCAGACTCCAGGGTTGCAGCGTGCCTATAAATTTAGTAAAAAAGCCCGCGGGTTACTATAGTTCAACGGGGGGGGGAAATTTCGGTGCCTTCTGCGAGGGGGGGCGCGAAACGTTCCACGCACTCTCGATGGGGGGGCGTAAACAAATTTCGCCCCTCTGCGCGAAATCTCACCACCCCCTCCCCCCCTGTAATTAATAAATGAACACTCCCTAACATTCGATAAGCAATTCCCAGCCGGGTATTAAGGGAAAATCTCTTAGGAATGAATTGGAAAACCTTTTGTACACTATATAAAAATAAAACAGGTTGTTTTAAATATCACCAAAATCTGAAATGCTGGTTCCTAAGGGAGTGTTCATTATTTATGGCAGGGGGTGGGGGTGAGCGTTTGGCAAATCGAATACGTCAAAAATAATTGGCCCTCCCCCTCGGAATAGGTTGAAAAAAAAAGCCCCCCCCCCCCCTCTGAATAGGTTGAAAAAAAGCGCCCCCCCCCCTCACCCTGGATCATTTTCAACTTTATTACAAAAACGATGTTGGTGTCTACTAATTGTATGCATTTAATCCTGGGCACTTTTTTACCTACAATGTACTACCTTGCAACAAATACATCCATTTGTAAGGTGTTTTAGTGTAAACGTCTCATGGTACTCGCTCGTGAGTGGTAATAGTCAAACCTCAGACACTTGACTTACATACCATTGAGTTTAAGGGCCCCAATGCTTATAAATTGGAAGCTCCCTTCTCAGTGCTTACATGAGGCCGGCACTTTTTTGAAGACTGACTAAACGGTGGGCTATTCTGTGAGAACTTTGCTGGGAGTTTGAGGACAATTTTAGAAAATTTTAGAAAATATTGACGTAATTTGATAAAATATAACACAGGCTGTTACCAAAATTCGCGACATTTCAATGTACTAAATTCGCGACATTTTTAGGAATACCCCTAAAAAAAAAGGCCCCCCCCCTAAGAATAGGGTAGAAAAAAAGGCCTCCCCCCCTTTGAATACCCCTAAAAAAAATTGCCCCCCCCCCTCAAATGCTCACCCCCCCCTGCCATAAATAATGAACACTCCCTAACATCACAGAAAAGAGACGTACCATGAATAAACCTCCATAATTGACCATATATGCAGTGAATAAATTCATTTCAGACTAAACCTAAATGAACATTGAAATAAAGGCCTAGCTATCCCTGCAATAATCATATATCTTGAGGTGCCATCTCAATCAGGATATGCTGAGGGCCTTTTGTGATTTTTTACAGAATTTTAGCAAATTTTCCAAACTATTTTGTTAATTTATTAATTTCAGGGAGCGGGGTGAGATTTTACGCAGAGCCAGAGGCACGTTTTGCGCTCCTCCTCCCCGGCACGCTTGTGGGGGGGGGGGGGGGGGGGACACAAAAACATTTCACTGCGTTAAAGCTCAACCCTCCCTGCTAAATTCATCATTTTTTTAACAACGGGTGGGGGGGAGGGGATATCTTGGTTGTTTTTTTTCATTTTAACCCCCCCCCCCCTCCCGGTCAAAGGGTCAACATCTTTTACACCCCCGCCCCCACCTACTCTTTTTCGACCCATAGTGCGAGCCCTTCAAAGCTTAATGGCGCGCTGGCTTTTTGGCTCAAACCTGGTTAAATTTCCCCGGACAAGGAGTGATCAGTCACTTAACTAAGTTGTTTTAGCAGCCGCTGCTCATATGTGCAGGGCCAGGCCTTCATGCTGGTGGTCTGGCATGGGATCCCTCTTGACTGAACCACGTCTGAGATATCAAAGGCCGTGGTTCGTTTGGCCCTGCCTACTATGGTACTAGCCCAGGTATGTTAGACCAGGCAAATAAAAAACACATTGCCATATTTTGAAAAGAGTCGGCTAGTGCCCTGGTAAGGGTTTTCTCCCTCACTTCATAGACTCGTGCATTTATTGAAAATACGTGTTGACCTTATGATTTACCGTGCACAGAATCTTATGAAAACATGTGTTTTTGACACCAAATTAATTTTTATTATTTCTTGTGATTTGTTTCCAGGGTCGTCTACAAATACCGGGACTGACTGCCAAAGCGCACAGAGTGGCAGACTCACAGTTGCTAATTAACCCATCAACTATAGCCTTCGGCTAGCCGACCTTCACGCACCATGCCTTGGTCCATGGACACCGTATTCGAGCTATTGTATTGTATTGGCGATATTCTGAATAGTGCTTTTTGTCAAGATTTTTGCGAATGTATGGAGTTCATAAACAGTGATTCGTGTCGGAATACGTGTTTCTTGATTTGGAGTTTTGTGAAGCTGTACTTGGTTGCCATCCCATGTCTGCTTTCACAAACATTTTTCAAGACAAAGCGCCCCTCGGGTAAGTCCATCTGTAATGTTATTAGTATAACGGTAGTCATTTAATTCCCGTAATTTTATTTATGGTTTAATAGGGAGTGGTTATTTATCAAAGATAGAGAGGTGATGTAAGCCTACTATAAAGCAGAGCCGCTTTAAATTAGCTTATTGGACACACCTTTTTGGTGATTAAAGGATGATTTTTGGCAAACTGTAATTACTTCATATGGATATGGAAAATTGCTACCGGTACCCAGGTGGGTGTTGCCATCGTAACGATCCTAAGCATATGGGCGGTGTAATTCAAAGGTATATGGGATAAAACCATGAATTACTCTTATGAATTACGGTAACCAAGACCTATATCAATAGGCAATGGCAGTTACTCGATCGTCTTCTCATTCTGTCTCCTTCTCTCTTGCAGTGCTCGATGCCAAAGTTGCCGAAGGAACAGTTGCTATAGTAACGGGTGGAGGCAAGGGAATCGGTTTTGAGATTAGCAAGCAGTTAGCAAAACTAGGAGTGCATGTGATAATAGGTAAGGGCTAACAAAAATAAATATTGTATTTCAAAATTATTTCAAATTTTTTTTTTTTATATACAGGGCCTAGAATCTACATGGTTTAACATACTTTTGATTCGAGATATGTGGCAATTTTGAGAGATGGATAAGCTGATATGCAGCATTCTTAACTCCTGTCCAGGTGGGTTTCCATGGGACGGGAAAGTCACGGGGGAAAAGTGGTACGGAAAAGTCAGTGAATCTTCAAGTTGATATAACAAAATCCACTGGTAGCACTGGCCTAGCACCGGTACTATAAGGTAGGCTTATAAAAGTTGTATCTTATCTACTTTAATTATTGTTAATTGTCTAGAGATTATCAAAAGTAGACTAAAGTTCTGTGATTTGTTGATGTCGATAAATGACCTGTTTGCAGGTGTAAGAGGGAAAGATGTAGCCGAGAATGCCGTGTCTAAAATCAGAAGTGAAGTTCTAGATGCCCAAGGTAGGCCTAATGTTCTGTAATCCTATTAAATAATAAACTATTCAATAAACTATTGAAGAATTAATCATGTTGTTGATATGCTGAGACATAGACATTCTTATTCTGATAGGTCATGGTCATAAAGATACCAGTATGCTTTTATGTTTTAGCGTCCCGGCGCTTATACAATTGGAGCCCTATAAACCCTCGATACTTATACAAAACAGGCGCTTATTTTAGTGCTTAGGAGAATCTTCAAAGACCTTTCTATTCCCAGCGCGTATACAAGACAAACATTTATATGAATTCAACCCAGCACTTGAACGTGACGATACAAACTAAACACCTACATTTATACATGTATGTTTCAGTGGAGGCATTGGATCTCGATTTGTGCAGTTTTGCATCCATCCGTAAGTTTGCAGCAGATTTTCTTGCGAAGGATTTGCCGCTGCACATCTTGGTCAACAATGGTAGGTTGCGCTTTAGATATGCCCCAAGAAAGGCCTGCGTTTTTTAAGACTTAAAGAAGAAAATTAAACTGATTGTTGTTTTAATTCTATACCTGACCCTGTCTTTATATTTTTGGCATGCCACCTTAAGTACACCTCTATCTATGGAGTAATTAATGGCTAGAAGACTGGACAAAGATAAGCCATGGTAGTTTGACTTTTTGATTCCCTTTACTAAAGTGTTAATGTTTTACTATGCCATAACAATGGGTTTGATGCTCTCCCTGAGTTGACTCAGCTCTCCATTCTTCAGGGGTCGGTAAAATGAGGAGTACGGTGTACCAGAGATTTATCTCGTTGTGTGAAAAAACATGGAGACAGAAATGTCAGAACAGTAGCGACTGCAGGCTGGCCCCCATGGGCACTGTGTATGTATCCTGGAACCTGTATAGCCCCATGGTACTGGTTCCTATGAGGTACAACCCCTGAACACAGAAGGGCCTAGAGGGAGATTAGCATCCAAAGCTCAACATGCATTAGCACTATAAACCCAGAGGTTTCCGACACCTCCATGACAAACCTAGGGCAGGAGTTGCACTTACTTTCTTTTTTTTAAACTTACATACAGCTGGAGTGATGCTGAAGGCAGAGACGCAGACAGAGGACGGTCTGGAGGAGCATCTCCAGGTGAACTACCTGGGGCACCACCTGCTGACGGAGCTGCTCCTGGAGCGTCTCATGGACACGGGCAGACCGACGCGTCACGCCCGGGTCGTCAACATGTCCTCCCACGTACACTATGTAGGGCAGATGTACCTCCAGGACCTTAACCTTAAGTAGGCACAGCACTGATTAACCCTTTAAGGCATAATACCGTAATGCATCATACCCTTGGTCGTCATGATGCATGAATGCAGCCCTGGCGAGTACCTTTCCAGGTTACCTTCAAGCATCATGCTGACCCTATGTGGTTGATACTGTCTCGAAGGGTTGGTATGATGCACCAATGTAGCACGGTGAGTTACTCGCCGGGGCTACATTGGTGCATCATGACGACAAATGTCATCTTTTAGCCACATCAGTACTTAAAGGGTTAAAGATGGGTTAGGAGCTAATTTGAGGTCGATATATATTTTTCAGTTACACAATGTATTTGTGTTCATAATGTTCATATGTGTTCATGTGTGGAGCTTTTTAAATCATTCTGATACTTATAAATGTATAACGTATTGAGAAAACCACTGTCACATAGTGCTCTGAATTCATGAATCAATTTGGCATCAGCCGATAACGGTCCCCTCAATAAATCTTAATACGGGCATGTTGTGAATCCAGAAAGAAAGTACCTATAGGTTCTCTCTATTCGTCACAGGGAGTACTACTCATCACATGCGGCCTACGCGCAGTCCAAGCTGGCCCTAGTCCTCCATGCTAGACGCCTACAGCGGCACCTGCAGAAGGAGGTTGAGTGCGGCTTTGTGACCGTTAACTGTGCCCACCCGGGGGTGGTGGACACAGACCTGTTCCAGCACACCAGTATTCTCACCAAGGTCATGTCTTACATGGTCAAATGGATGTACAAGGTAAGCATCCCAATGGTTATTTTTGGTAGGGTTTTTTACTCGTTTACTTTTGACCATACCATTTGTAAAAATCTATCCTTGTTGTTCTTGTTCGTTTGTTTTTATAAAACACTCGTATCTTATGGATATTTAGAATATCACAGACACAGACGTATCAGAGTATATACATGTACTATTATTAGAAAGTGTATAACGTATAAGGAGTATATAGTATCGTTTAAGCTATGTCAATAAAGATGAAGTGTGGTGCTCAGCATATATCTCATATTTTGTGCCAACTTATAGAAATTAGTTTCACGTGAACTAAATATGCTTGTTCTATAAAAGCAGACTGTGCCATTCTTAGTCTGAGTGCGGCTCATATTGGAGATTTGCGTTATACACATGAATTTAAGAAACTAGTTCTACCATAAATTCTCACATAGAGGAAGCCATGGTGAGTCAGGTCGTTAGTGCCGGTTATAGGATCAGTTGGGCTGCAGGTTATTATAGAGTTTTATAGAGTTTTTAGAAGTATACTACAGTACTAAAGTCGCCATAATCAAACCCCCTCTGGGGCTTATACATGACTTGTCAAAGTCGGGGGTGCAGCTTGTAAGTTAGGCTTATACATGAGAATTTACGGTAATCGACACAACCCATATACCGAGGTTGCAGGTTCCTTGATAGGGGGAACCATTGCTTGATCTGGTAGCTTGCGAGATAAGGCTTGATACAGCCATCACAATGGATACAGGCTGTTACATAATGCCCTAAGGATTCCGCAGTGAAGACCAGGGAGTTATTTCATTGGTTGATAATCCAACCAGCTACACGCCTATAGTTCACAATTCCCCATTTCCTTCTCTTACAGAGCCCGGAGGAGGGCTCCTACACAGCGCTGTACCTGGCGCTCGCCCCACACCTCAACGGTCACGGCGGCGGTTACTACGACAACTGTGCTGAGATGGAGGCCGCGACCGTAGACCGGGCGACGGAGGACGCCTTGTGGACACAAAGTAAGGAGCTCATCTCACGGTATACGGAGCTTAGCGGGCGGACAGACGCACCCGCATTGCCACGTATTGCTGATATGACTCCAATGTCAAGAGAGTAATACGACTCGAATGAACCAAGACTCATTCCTGCTTTCTGAGAAGCTATCAATGGACCAAGACATTTGCGGGACTATTGCGAAAATGCGGTCGGCCAATCGCATGGTCCAAGCTGAACAGTTTTCTATGACTATGATTCATGGAAACCAGCAGTTCACATTTCCAGACTGGCAGTGGTCTGTCTCTAGTCAGATCTCAAATATGTGAATCCGTCATGTGTGATTTGGATGCCCACATGTGTATATTTTTGTATGTAGATAAATAAGTGCCAATGCACATGGTCTTTAGCAAAATAATTTATTTTCATGATATCATGGTAGCAACGTGTGTCTTGTTTGTGAGGTAACGTTAACAATTAAGGATCTGGCCATCATTGATTCAAGTACTGGTGCTATATCTTATGCCCTTGAAAAATCATTTTAATGCCATTTTTTAAGTTAAGAGTCCAATCGTCCTGATAAAGCCTAACATTATGGATTTAATTTGGCGCTTAATACATTGAATACAACGGACTAAAAAGTCTAATATCCAAAGGATTCCACAATATTTCATGATATAAAACGCGTTCCTATAAACGTGTGTAAATATGTGAAGGTCGCCTGAAAATGTTGAAGAAATCTACACTGCCGCAGGATTCCCATCCGTCAGTTATAAGTCAGTTTTGTTTTATTTGCTTTATAAGAGAGTTAAATGTCAGTTAAAAAATTATCATACTTTGTCAGTTTATTTCCACATTTTTGGTTAAAAAAACATTTTCAGCAGAATTTACAGAATGTACAATTCAATTTTTATATTAAGAAAAATCTTCATGGTTATACGCGAAATGCGACTTATCTTCAAATTCATTTGTGTTAAACGTGTTAGTTAAAAGAATTTTCTCTCAGTTAAAAGTCAGTTAAAACTGTGACTTGAAAATAGTGGGAACCCTGCTGCCGTAAGATATTGTTATGGCTAACACATATTTCTAACCGCTAAAAAGTTGATGAGTCACAAACTGTTTATAGTTCATAGTTTGATCTGGAGTTGTCCCTTCATGAATGACCTTTACTAGTAGTACATTTATGAAGGGCTGTTGTAATAATACAAGTGTTGAGCCATGAAAGGAAAAAACGTCAAGAAAATTCTAGCTTTGTTCCTTCATGTTCAACTTTACCAAAAAAAAGAGTAATTTGAAATTTATAAAATTCAGTACATTATATTTTGTATTGATACGTTATGATAATACTGTCTGATTATGAATGACAGACTTCCATGTATGACTTGTTACCAATTAAGTCATTCAAACATTTATTTGTATCGAATACTTTTATTGCAGTATTTCTTGCGATCCATGCGGGGGAAAAAATCGCCTGCCCTCACCAACTTTTGAAAACTAAAATATGTAGACCACTTTTTTTGAGATTTGGCCTTAAAGGAAAACACCACTGTATTTTCATGCACCAGGTGTCGTTCTGACTTGCGTACTAGCCTCGGCTTCTATGTGAGGTTTTACAGTATGTTTACTAAGTATGTTAAAATATTGTTTATGCATACCAAGACTACCTATAGAAGCTATCATGAAAATAGAGTGGTGTTTTCTTTTAATTGGGGGTCCAGACTACTTTCGATGTGATAATGCATGAAGTGTCAATCTGCCCTCTGTAATGAACACCATGTCACACTCAACACATTTGAACTTCCCTTGTTTAACTTCATGCTTCTTCTTGTGCTTCTGTAACTTTAGTTTAGACTTGACACATTTACCACAGACATCACATTTAAATGGCCTTGTTTTGACTGGCGGCTTCACCACGGGGTGTTCTGCAAAGTGCGCCTCCAGACTGATTTGCCGATTAAATCCCCGGCCACATCGAGTACAGCTATACGGCAGTCCTTCACGATGTGAACTCTCATGGAGTTTCAGCATGAACTCTGTGCGGAATGATATATCACATACATCACAGTGGAAAAGCTTTTGCTGAGTATGTGTTGTGACATGAACTTGCAAGTTAATTTCTGAAGTGCATTCTTTTTCACAAACACTACATATGTATGATTCCTCCTTAACATCGTCAGACAGCTGTTCATTATTTTCACAATTATTATTACCGGTACTGTGATTTATATCCTCATTTACATGTACACTATTCACTTCAGTATGACAATGTTCACTCAAGCTTTCTGAGTTGCAGAAATCTTTACTAGCATTCTCAAATACGATAGGACCTTTTGAAGTTGGAGTAGATAGCAGTGTTTGCTCAGTAATAGGTATAGTACTAGGAGCATCACATTCATATGGCTGTGTGTGGGCGTTGGCTGAAGTCTTGATTACGGGGTGTTCCGCAAAGTGCGCCTCCAGACTGATCTGACGATTAAATCCCCGGCCATTTTGAGTACAGCTATATGGTAGTCCTTCACGATGTGAACGCTCATGGAGTTTCAGCATGAACTCTTTGTTAAACCCCATGTCACATACATCACAGCTGAAAAGTTTTGGCTTTGTATGTGTCGACATGTGATCATTCAAGTGAAGTTCTGACATACATTTTTTCTCACAAACACTACATTCATATGAATTTTCCTTAACATTGTCAAGCAGCTGTGGAACCTCTTCACAATTATTATCACCAGTACTGTGATTTATATCCTCATTTACATGTACATTATTCACTTCAGTATGACAATGTTCACTCACGCTTTCCGAGGTGTGGATATGTTTACTAGCATTCTCAAATACGATAGGACCTTTTGAAGTTGGAGTAGATAGCAATGTTGGCTCACTCATAGGTATAGTAGTGACAGCATCATTACGTAGGCTGGCCGAATGGAGTCTGTCTACAGACCTTGTGTCTTTAAGTGCATCGAGGAGACCAACCAAATCTGTTATTTGTTGTCGATAGTTGTAATCTGTGGATGGTACAATTGGTTGTGTCAAACGTTGGTACTCGCCAACCAGAGATGGAGGTGTCACATGTTCTCGATAATTGTCAACTACAGATGACTGTGTTACTTGTTGCTGATATGTGTCATGCATAGATGGCTGTCTCCCTTGTTCTTGAGAGTTGTCAACCATACATCGCTGTTTCACTTCTTGTTGGTACTTATGAAGCATAGATACCTGTGTCACTTGGTCTTGATAGTTGCCAACCATTGATGGCTGTGCCACTTGCTCTTGATAATGGCCAAGCATAGCTGGCTGTATCACTTGGTCATGAACCTTGTCAACCACAGTTAGTTGTGTCGCTTGCTCTTGATACGTGTCAACTGTAGATGGCTGCCCAGGGTATTGAAACTGATGGAAGACATACTTTCGAGGCCTACGTTTACAAACATGTCTTCTCAAAAAGCTTTGTTCCTTATAGCCTTTTCCACAGTTCGGACACTTATGATGATCACTTTTTATGCTATGCTTCATATAGGCATGATACAATCCCATATGCAAACTCTTGAAGATCCTACCACATGTCCTACATTCGTACGCTGGCGTCTCACTTGCCAAATCCTGGCAAATCATATCTATTTCAGACTTATGCATCTCCATGTGCAGGTTAAGATGGTATTTTTGCAGAAAGTCTGCTCTGCATATCATACATTTGTGAATACAACGCACCTTATTGTGACAAAGCAAATATTTCATTTTGGTAAAAGATTTTTTGCATATCTTACATTGATAAGGTGTTTGAGCTGTCCTTTTCTTGGTGTGTGAAGCCATGTGTACCTGAACATGGTGTTTCCTTTTAAATCCTTTTCCGCATATCACACATTTGTGGGGCCTTGCTGCACTATGCACAAGCTGGTGGTTCTGCATATGTTCTTTACGCTTAAAGACCTTTCCACATGTCCTACATGCATAATACTTGTATTTATCATTAACTGATACATGGCTCTCCAAGACTTGATGTTTTCTGACATTATTCTTTGGATAATGGTTAGCAATAATTTCCTCAGTAAGTAGCTCAAGTTTTTCTTCAATGTATTTTCCATGGTTTTGTAGATATTCTAAAGAATATCCAGTCTTATCTTTGGAGGCATCAGTAATATAGCACTGAGAAGGCACTTCATCTGTGAGATCAATTACATCACCAGGAAAGCCCCTGAGTGAGACATTGAGCTTATGGGACAATACAGCACTTGGCTCATCAGATTGCTGATAATTGCAGGGTTCAATGGTGCCAGCATCATTATTTCTTGGTTTCGCATTTGCTTTTCTTACCTCTGTTCTAGATTTTTGTACTCCACTTGAAGTTAAAGGTCTGTCCACAGTTTGCATGTGTTCAGAATGGCTCGTAATTTCACTGTCACCTCTGTCAGATGTGGTGTCTGAGTGGTCTGTGTGTGCTAGTGTGTGTGCTAGCAGATTGCTCATGTCACTGAAGCTGCTGCCACATATTCTGCACTCATAGACCTCCTCGTCTGAATCCTCTGATCCGTCAGAATCCCCTAATCCAACATACTGTAGTGGTTCTTCATTCTCACCTATACTATCAACAGCACCTACAAAATGACCATTGTAACCAATATTAAAGTCACTACTAGTAGTACTAGAAACCACCTCATCTATCGCTCTTCCTTCATCATTTCTTTGCACATGTACTTCAGTCTCTTGGCAAGACTTTAATTCAGATGTATCAGTGATTATGGTTGAATCAGGTTCGCTCACATTTACTTGCAAATCCTTTGGTGTTGATTGCGCCTGTATATTTCCAGATGGGTTAGTGTTCTGGCAATGTTCATCATCTAATGCAGTATCTTTCTTATCCTCTTCTATCACTTTCATATTTAAAGTATCTGACTTCCTAATCAGCTCTGTGATACGTTTCCTCATACCAATTAACATGTCTGTGTCTCGAGCCTCGGCCAGCGGCTGAGAACAAACCAACACCAAGTGATTCTTACTCTCCACTTCATCAGTCAGATCAATCAATTCATCCTTAACATCAGCTGAAATCTGTGGCTCTTCTTCCTTTACTAAAGTTCCACGTTTGGTTGTATCTCCCTGAAAGGAACTACCTTCCACTGGGTGGTCTTGACATTTATCTATTCTGTTTGGAGCTTCAGTTCTTTCACTTAATACCCCATGTGCCAACAAGTGTAAAGTCAAAGCATCCACAGTTGCAAAACTTTCACCACACAAGCTGCAAGTGTGATGTAGCTGTGCCAATAAATTATGTCTTATATTGCAGCTAAACCCACACATCCCTGTGTTGCAGGGTTGTCCACAAGGGTCCATCATGAGTGTATATTGAACTGAAGGTAACTCACATTTCAGATGTATCAGTATGGGTAAGGGCTCTAAGAATGTAGACAAGTTTATCAGAATGAGAAACTGTTCTTCCTGATTTGTTCAGAAGTTCTGCTTGATCTTGTAGTTCAGCATATTTGCCTGTAAGGTCTTCTACATCTGGAAGAGAAGGGAAATGTTTAATACAGTTTGTGGCCTGACGGAGGGTGTAGGCAGACACAGGAGTAGGTATACCGTATTCAACGTAATAAGCACCCTTGCGCTCATAATGGCGTTTTGAGTACAAAATGTACTTAAGGGTTTAATTACCTCCAAAATCGAGATATTTGAGCCTTTGTTCTAGTCTAAAAATTCCCTAAAAAGGGAAGGGGGCGCTTATTAGGGGGAGGGTAGGCAGACCAAAGGGTAGGCAGACAGAGGGATGGGCAGACCAAGGGGTAGGCAGACCAAAAGGTAGGCAGACAGAGGGATGGGCAGACCAAGGGGTAGGCAGACCAAAAGGTAGGCAGACAGAGGGATGGGCAGACCAAGGGGTAGGCAGACCAAAAGGTAGGCAGACAGAGGGATGGGCAGACTAAGGGGTAGGCAGACCAAGGGGTAGGCCTGACCAAGGAGTAGGCAGACCAAAGGTTGGGCAGATCAAAGGATGAGCTGACCAATGGGTAGGCAGACCAAGGAGTAGCTAGACCAAAGGGTAGGCAGACCAAGGGGTAGACAGAGGGGTAGGCAGACAGAGGGGTGGGCAGACCAAGGGGTAGGCAGACAGAGGGGTGGGCAGACCAAGGGGTGGGCAGACAGAGGGATGGGCAGACCAAGGGGTGGGCAGACAGAGGGGTGGGCAGACCAAGGGGTAGGCAGACAGAGGGGTGGGCAGACAGAGGGGTGGGCAGACCAATGGGTAGGCAGACAGAGGGGTGGGCAGACCAAGGGGTAGGCAGTCGGAGGGATAGACCTTAGAAATAGACCCCAGAGCTAGAGATTATCACCCCCCCCCCCCTCCTGGTGCTGAGGCGAGGGGTGAACTAGGTCAGCTCACACTTTGGACCTGATGCACTGAGGTTTATATTTACATGTCTGGCTGGCCTGTCTACTGCGAGTCGGGGCTAACTCCTCTACTCCAGCATTATAGAAAAGTAATCTAGATTTCAGACCACAACACATACTGAAATATCCCTCGGTAAATAACTTATGCAAACTCTATGTCCAAAAGTCCATGCAGTTCTTGGCTGGAGTGCTCAGAGCCTATTGCGTATTCCTATAGATGAGTAGCTCCCATTAGCAGGGTGGTGGAGTAACCTCAAGTATAGAGAGGATAGTTATAGAGGGGATAGTAGCCTGGTACATGTAGTACTTGTAACTAACTGTCCCTAACTGCGATGTGCATAGTTTGTGTATTTTTGTCTGATCCTGATTTCACCCTGCCCCTTCAATACTAGAGTAGCTCTAAGGTGAATGTAACCCTGCATGTCCCCCATGTAGACCTGTACCCACCTTTGCCTTGATCAGCTGTTACTGCTAGAAGTTGAAGTGAACCCTTGTGTAAAATCTGTGAGCCCCTGTGAGGCTGGTGTCCTTGGAGTAACTGACTGGGAGTCCCTGGGAGCAGACCGCCCCAGCTGGCCCAGCTCCAGCCACAGTGGGTGCAAACAGCACACACCTTACATGTGGCAGTGGTCATTATGTAACACATCGCATAAGGGAGGGTCGAAATCCTGGGGCCCTTGATGGGGGGGGGGGGGGGGTCCTCATGTCGCATGTCGGACTTAAGAAATGCCCTATGTCCCATGTCACTATAGAAAACCCCATGTCGCTAGTGTCACTAACTAACTGACTATTAAGACTATTAAATAATCGTATTAAGGGAGTGCTCATTTTTTAACAACAGGGGGGGGCGGTGAGATTTCGCGCGGAGCGCGCGAAATTTTTTCACCCCCCCCCCCCCCCGCTAGAGGGGCCGAAATTTTTTACCCCCCCCCCGGCAGGCCAAAAATCGTGCGCGTTCGCGCCCCTTTGTAGCATAGTAAAGCGCGGGCTTTTTCCCTCAAAACAGGTTGAATTTCCCCCCCCCCCAAGAGGGGTCTAAATTTTTTACCCCCCCCCCCGGTCAAGGGGTCCAAATTTTTTACCCCCCCCCCCAAATCCACCACCCCCCCCCCCCCCCGTTGTTAAAAAATGAGCACTCCCTAATGAGAAAATCGCACTAAGCTAGTTGGCTGCCCTGGTCTTGCCCACATGGAGAATTTTTGAAATTCTTCAGAATAAAATTCTGCATTTCGGTGAGTTTTGAGAGCATTATACTATATGTTGCAAGCTATGAGGCCATTCTCATTCATGTCACTAAGGCCAATGTCGCATGTCAGACTTAAGAAATGCCCCATGTCCCATGTCACTAGTATGGCCATGTCCCATGTCGATTTTAAGAAATGTCCATGTCGTCATATCGGATTTAAGAAATGTCAATGTCGCAATATCGGATTTAGGGGTCTAGGGTCATAATCCTTTATGCCCCACTATAAAACAGTACAACCCCTCCCCTGGTGGTAATGATGTGACTATACATAGGTAAAAATCAACATGTTCGACAAGGCGACACGGGGCTTTTAAAAATGGACACATCCGACTAAGGGCTTTCTTTGACACAGGACCAATTCCCACTAATAGTTAATGATAGCTACCGGTAGTTTCAAAGGGTTACTCTGTTCAAAGAGATGAAGAGACACTCTTTGCTCAGTTTTAGAGCCCAAAAAAGGCACAAAATGGGGGGGGGGGGGTGCAGAAGGTCCGAAAGTCGCCGAGATTTAGGGGGTCCAGGTCACATACCTTTAACCATGGAGTATACTTTAAAGCCTCCCTGCTTTAACATATTGTCACTTTTGTCGCTAGGTCGCTTTTACTATTGCCTGAGGTCGAAAGTCGCCTCCAAAACAGACCTTCCAGTCAACATATTATTGTATACACCGCACCCTGTAAAGGGCTATATGGACACTTCTGAAATAATGTTAATGCCATTTTCTTTTGTTAAATATCTTTTCTTTAATAGTCAGTCAGGGGTGGGCATATCTGAAAATCCTGGAGCCCATACAGTATTGCCTGTAGCCAGTGGTAGATCGAGTTGTCAAGAAAGGGCAGGGGGTAAATACCTGGTTGTATAACGTACTGTGTTGGGCCTAAAATAGCTGTATGTATATATAATGATTCTTCCAAAATAGACGGGGGGGGCAGCTTGACCAGGTTTAATCTTTAAAAGTGCAGTGGTCAAACAAGGGGGTTGAGGGCATTCCTCACAAAACATCTCTTCTAGACTTGAAATGGTGCATTCAGATGCATATTGGAACACAAAGCTCAGACCTGTCTTTATGCCCAATCATTGGGGTTTAAACATTTTGGAAGATTTTGGAAATCTAGACTTGAAATGGTATATTCTGGTGCATTTCGGAATACAATGAATTACAGCTATATATCAATTATCTGTTATCATCCTGCAATTGGTATGGTGCATTCTGATGCATTTTGGCATACAATAATAATATTCATCCTCTACCAGTGGGACCGGGTCATATCCTTTCCCAGTAGGACTAGGACATTTTTCAGAAGGAAATAACATGGGATATCTTTGGAAGTCTAGACTTGAAATGGTGCATTCTGAAGCATTTTCGCATACTGTTGATATAATGTATGATACATTATATCAATTTTTTAAAAGAAAATTTTGAAAATCTTGAAGTAGGGGCTACAATAACAGGTGCATTTTTTTAAAGTTTATATATCCAGGCCAAGCTACCATTAGTACTGGCAAGGGGAAGGAGGGCTGTAAGAATGAAAGGAAACTGGAGAGATAAAAGTAAGGAAATGGGATTAGGAAATTTGAAAACTTTGAAGTCAGATAGTATATTCTGCTATGATTTGAAAATGGATTGTAATTTTGGTTCTAGTTGGGATATTTTCGAAATTCTTTCAGTTTTAGAAAGCTAAAGACCAAGGGGAAGATCTGGGAGGCTTGTCGCCAATTTCAAAGCCAGTGTCGCCACTTATTGGCGACATGGCGACAGCTGCGCGACCCTGCAGTCTCCCTTAAATAGTACCGTAAAACCTCGCGTATAAGCCGCGGCTAGTACGCGAATCAGATGGGCAGTGCGGCTTATAGGATCGGCCCAGGATCGGGGTGCGGCTTATACGCGAGTTTTTGCCACTATGATACAGTACTAAAATCGGCACATTCAGATCGCCAGTGCGGCTTATAGGATCGGCTGTAACTCAGGGTGCGGCTTATACGCAAGTTAGGCTTATACGCGAGGTTTTACGGTATTGTTTCTTTTGTTTGATAAATGTATCAAAGATAGGTGGGTACTTACTCATGTACAATAGTATTAATTAGGCAAGTATCTGTTTAAAATCAATTTATTGCAATTTATCAT
Organism: Harmothoe impar; assembly: GCA_947462335.1. NCBI lineage: Eukaryota > Metazoa > Annelida > Polychaeta > Phyllodocida > Polynoidae > Harmothoe > Harmothoe impar. The sequence goes on along the minus strand of OX381710.1, from coordinate 66,357,750 downwards.
CATGATTTCCACATACCGTACCATCGCGATTTAGCGCCGGGGCGCTCTTCAATTTGGAGGGGCCTTTAGACCCAAGACAGGCGCATATTCGAGATCCTATTTCAGTGCTTAAGGAACCTTTCAAGACCTCTGTACCCCCGGCGCTTATACAAGACCGGGGCTCTTTTGAAACCGGCGCTTAATCGCGACGGTACGGTAGTCATTACATTATAAAGTGCTATACCAAAACTTCAAGCAACCTCTGTCCATTTGTGAGATAACATGAACCCCTTAGAGGGCTCCATGGTGCTGCCTTCAATGCAGTATGCCGTTAACCATCATAGGAAGACAAGGACATCGAATACTAGTACCAATAGGAGATTATGAATTACATGACTCATATAAACTTGTTCATGTTATAAAAATACAAATGTAAAAATCTACCCGTACATTGCAGTCTGACCTATACAAGGAGACTAGTCGCTCATATTAGAAGATGGAACATCATATGTAAACGTTGATGTCTCAATAAATAATAAAGTTATATAACTGCAATTGTACATTGCCATATATATCTTTGAGTTCAATTAAATGAGCTCCGATATCAGAAGATTAAACAGTTTCTGAGTGGGCCCGTGATACAGTTCCTGGTATCACACAAACATGTATAGCAGTGGCCGCTTATATAATATATAATATTACACTGTTTTCTGTAAGTTTGTTCACGTTCTCCGACTATTTGTGGACATTTCAGATGACTCTATTTGGTTGAAGCTGAGAATTCTTTAACGCAGAGATAACATAGGCTAATGGACTATGTGACAATACCGTTATTACTAGTACATGGCAGCGCTGATCGACTGGTTGAGTAGTTTAACATCCAGTGGGGCCTCTCTAGACAAACCAGACCGTCACAGGTTTAAAGCTTTTCACTTGTTTTGGACAGGTATTTAGCATACTGCTTGTCGATTCTGTAGTGATCAGATCTATGGATGACCGCATCTATGAGATGAGGGACGGAACTTCTACTCTAGCAGGTCCCCTACTCTTTTGGATGATAGCAAGTGTTTAAAACGAAGAAGAAATGTAAGCTGCTTGCATATCTTTGTAAGTTACAGTATTATTGTCCTAATGAGATCATATTCACAGACCATGTAGATGGTTCATGTCTTATCAAGCTTATACTACCCAATTCAAACGATTTAAAACCTTTGAAAGTAATTCAGCACATACTTCCATATTTCATTCAACAATACTCATATACATAAAAGGTTACATGCATTGGAAGCTCAGTGCATACAAGTAATTCATTTAAAATGCCTACTTCATGGCTTCTATATCTCAGTATTTCATTTGATGGAAGTGTGATGGCAGTGTGACTTTAGAGGCATGATGAGAGTGACACAGCTATTCAAGGTGAGATTGTGATAGTGTAAGTAACCATGTGCTGCCTGCAGTCACTGTTACTCTTAAAACCAAGCCCACAAATTGTACATGTGACCATATTCTCCTCAGCATGCACCTTACTATGGCTGTGCAAACTCTCATGGCTCTCAAACAACTTGTGACAGACCTGACAGTCAAACAGCCCCCGGTCTGCTACAGCCCTCAGCCCCTGGCGTGCTGCGGCTATGTGCAGATCCAGACTCATCTCCCCCTGGAAACCCTGCCTGCACTGACTACATATATACGGCAGTGTTTTTGAATCTCCTCATTCGTTTGTTTCTATGCGTACGTTACCATTTGATTGGCTCTCAGTAAGGACCGCAGCCTCAGCGGACTGTGGTATTGACCAGCCAGTTGCTTCATCACAATCATTAGTGTTCATATTCTAATTTGTAGGTGGAGTAGCTTCCTCATTGTCCATATTCTCATTTCTAGGTGGGGTAGCTTCCTTAGTGTCCATATTCTCATTTCTAGGTGGGGTAGCTTCCTTAGTGTCCATATTCTCATTATTAGGTGGGGTAGCTTCCTCAGTGTCCATATTCTCATTTGTAGGTGGTGTAGCCTCCTCAGCAGTTTCCTTTGAGGTTTCTGAGAGTTCAGGTGCTTCATAACCCTGATGGAACTTTGCCATGTGAATATGCAAGTTGCCTTTTATCTTAAAACTTCTCTCACATATGGTACATTTGAAAGGCGTGTCTTCACAATGTAGTCTCATGTGTTTGTATAAGCTAGCGGTTGTGCCTAGACTTTTGCCGCAGATTGTGCATTGATAATTCCCGGGCGGAAGTGAATCTCTATGTGTACGTACATGTGTGCTGCATTCATCTTTTGTCTTAAAAGCTTTCCCACAGACGTCACACCGGAAGTGATGCACCTTCTTGTGCTTCTGCAACTTGAATTGAGACTTGGCACATTTACCGCAGAGCTCACATTTCAATGGATTCCTGTTGACTGACGGCTTCATCATGTGGTGTTCCGCAAGGTGGGCTGTTAGGCTGCTTTCCTGCCTAAATCCCCGACCACATTGAGTACAGCTATACGGTAGTCCTTCACGATGTGAACTCTCATGGAGTTTCAGCATAAACTCTGTGTTGAACCCCATGTCACACACATCACAGCTGAAAAGCTTTGGCTTTGTATGTGTCGACTTATGATCATTCAAGTCAACTTCTGAAGGCCATTCTTCCGGACAAAGCCTGCGTTTATACTGCTTCTCCTTCGTACCATGATCGGCGACCATCTGAGGTACTGCTAGAGCAATTCTAACTTCTTCACAGTTATCACCATGGTTTTTCCCATTTGGATTGCCATTTGGATTTATTTTCTTTAAGGTGCTGTCTTTACTATTCTCACGTACAATAATATATTGTGAGGTTTGAGTGGGTAGCAGCGTATCAGCCTTAGGCTCATCCTTGTGATTGGTAGTGGAAGTTGATGGCTGTGGCATTTGTTGTTGATAATTGTCAACCATAAATGGTTGTATCACATTTTTTTGATAGTTGTCAACCATAGATGGCTGTGTCACATTTTCCTGATAGTTGTCAACCATAGATGGCTGTATCACAAGTTCTTGATAGTTGTCAACATAAGATGGCTGTGTCACATTTTCCTGATAGTTGGCAACAATAGATGGCTGTATCACATGCTCTTGATAGTTGTCAACCATAGATGGCTGTAGCACATTTTCTTGATAGTTGTCAACCACAAAGGGCTTGGCAGGTAATATTCCCCAATATACGGGAGGCTCAACCTTACACTTATGTCTTCTAAGCCAACATGTATTCATAAAGGTTTTTTCACATTTAAAACACTTGAGAGGCCTGTCATCATTATGTGCCCACTTCGCATGAGATAACAATATGTTCATTGTTGTAAACATTCTCCCACATGTCCTACATAAATATGGCAAGTGTTCAGCTCCTTCTGCTCTCTGGTTTGTCATCTCTTGGCAAGGCCTCTGTTGTATATGCATCTTATTGTGGTGATGCAAAGATGCAATTGTGGTAAAACACTTTGCACAGGTCTTACATTTATAAGTGTCCTTCCAGACTGCGGTGCCTTTACCAGAGATGGGCATTGTGTGGTCATGTCTAACCATGTGTCCCTCAAGATAGCCTTTTGTCTTGAAAGTTGCTTTACATATCAAACATTCGTAAGGCCTCTTGTCATTATGCAATATCATGTGGCTGCCCAAAGCAGCCTTTCCCTTGAAGACTCTAGAACATTTCTTACAAGTATAATGTGGACCGTCAGCATCCACTGATACATGGTTCTCCGGGACTAGATCACTGTCTTGACTACTGCTTTTGAGATAATGATTGGTAGTCTCAGGAGTATATAACTGAAGCTGGGGACCTTCAATGCGATTTACACAGTTTTGAAGATTTATCAGAGAATTTGCAACCGCATCCTTGGAAGTATCGGTAATACGACTAGATTGTTCACTGGACTGAGATAGAATGTCATCTGTCAGATCAATAACTTCACTATTGTCGTTTGAAAAAACATTACTATGAACCATCACACTATTTTGCTCATCTGTATGTTGATCATTGCAGCTTTGAATAATGTTGTCACTATTCCCTTCTGCTTTCTCTTCTGCTTTAATTACCTCCGTTCTGGAGTTGTGTACGTCACTTATTGTTGAAGGTTCCGCACCATTCTGTATGTATTCAGAATGGCTCATAATTTCACTGTCACCTCTGTCAGGTGTGGTGTCTGAGTGGTCTGTGTGTGCGGGTGTGTGTGCTAGTGTATGTGCTAGCAGGTTGCTCATGTCACTGAAGCTGCTGCCACATATTCTGCACTCATAGACCTCCTCATCCGAATCCTCTGATCCGTCAGACATTTCTAGTATGTTGTCTTGATCGGTCAAATCAATAGTATGTGCACTGTCTCCATTGAACCCAGTATAAAAACCTAACTGGGTTCTTTCAGCTGCTATACCATGCTCCTCTAAATGTTCTTCAGTCCCTTTTGTAGATTCAGCAGCCTCCAGATCATGATGTAAGTCCTCTAAGGCTGAGTGATCCATGCACTCAACTTCATCAGTTAGATCAATCACGTCACTCTTAGAAACAGCTGAAATATTTCCAGAAATATCTTGATGAAATGAACTCCTTTCCTTTTGACCTTGACATAGGTTTAAAGCCGTTGGAGCCTCCATTTTGTCTTCAGACTTCGAGTCCACTTTGTATCCAATGTGATACCAGGTGTGAAGCCAAAGTGTCAACAGTTGTTCTATGCAATCTCTTTACAGTCTGCTACATCTGAAAAGCAGAGAAAATTGTCAGTTTTATAGTATGAATCCACCATACCCCGTATATTAAACATATAGTAAAACTAATCGTTCCCACATGCACCCTTTTTTCTATATTATATATTACAGTGCATGTTTTGTGATTTGTTTAACGTCCAGATGTACATCAAGTAAACAGGTCGAATTCCCACCCTCCAGAAGAGAGGATCCAATTTTTGATATTCAAATATTTTTACCCCTCCTCCTCAAAGGCCTACACACTCACCAAATCTACTGGCCACCCCCCACCTTTTTTGTGAAAGAAATTAGAACTCCCTAACTAAGCCATAAGGAAACGTATGGTTTTCTCTCTAATAGTACACAGGTATTGCTTCACTTTATCTAAAGTGACTGGTTTGCTTTATCAAACATTTTTACTTCTCTAAGCTAGCACACCTTGGTACAAACTAATATACGAGGTCTATTTTTGCCATAAATGCATGAAATTGAGATGTTAAGAATTAAGAGCTATCACAAAACTCCTACAGCGGTAAAAATCACCCACCAGGTTTTTGCAAAAACATAGGATACTACTTCCTGAAGTATTTTCAATTGTACCATTGGATTTTCCCTATTCCAATCTGGGCTTATAAAGCTAGACCCATGTATGCAAAGTCAAGTACAAAAACGGGCCTCCTGAGCTAGCAGCATTGTGTAGGCATGTTTAGAGATAATATTAAGATGGGGGTGGACCACTAATTTTAACACAGAAACATGATGAATACAGGAGATAGTGACATATGCATGTATATTTACACTGGGAAAAGCCAGTGTCTTTGCGGCAATACTGTAAACTGCATTTCACAAAATCTGGAAGGGAGTGGTCATTATTTATATACAGGGGGCTTGGTGGGTCTGGGGGGGGGAGGCCAAAAAATGTCAACCCCTCTAGGAGCGCGGCCAAAAAAGATGTCACCCCTTTTCGTGCACTCGAGTGATAATCCATCAACCCCCCCCCCCCCTCATTGTTAAAAATGACCACTCAAGAATTGTCGGCACTTTCGGCGAGGGGCGGGGGGCTTGTTGGATATTGGAGGGGGGGGGGGGGGGGGAACAGGCCCCTGGAGGGGGGGGGGAACTGGAAAAGCCTCCATGAATGCTGGGCGTGTCAAATTTAAAAATGAGGTTCATTTAGATACTCACTATCACGCACGATTCCACACAGGCACGCGAATTTAGCGGGGGGGGGGGGTCATTTCTCAAAATCTGAACATAGTGAGGGAGGGGGGGGGGGGGTGTCAAGAGCACATTTGGCTAATTGGTGGTAGTCTCTCGCTGTCAGACCCGCCCACCCGTGACCACCCGCCCGAGCAGGGTCTGACCCAGTGCCTTATCAGGGCCGGGGACAGCGTTGGGATGGCAGTACCATCTCCCCGCAGATTTTGGGTACATACACCAGCATTACTAAACATATGCTGGAGAGTGATGCGCATGCACGACTGACTGCACCCGCTACACTCACCAAGCATATACTTTGTCAGGGTTATGCTTGAAGAGTGTAGGTCCTCGCTGCTGCTGGCCCCCAGTCTGTAATGATATAGACGGGGGCCGAGTCTAAATTGGTGGGGGCTGGGGGTCAGTATAAAAATTGCCTTTTTGGGAAATACCACCAAGCCCCCCAGCTAGTAAAAGGGAGTGTTCATTTATTAATTACAAGGCGGGGGGGGGGCATGGGGGGGGGTGAGATTTTGCACGGAAGTGTGAACATTTTTTAACGCCCCCCCCCCCTTGGCCTTGAGAGCGCGTAGAATGTTTCACTCCCCCCTTCGCCGATTTTCACCCCACCTTTGAACTAGGCCTATAGTAAGGCGTGGGCTGAATTTTTTACGCCCTCCTCCCCAGCTAGTAAAAGGGAGTGTTCATTTAGGGAGGGTTCATTATTTATGGCAGGGGGGGGGGTGAGCGTTTGGCAAATCGAATACGTCAAAAATAATTGGCCCCCCCCTCGGAATAGGTTGAAAAAAAAAGGCCCCCCCCTCGGAATAGGTTAAAAAAAAAGCGCCCCCCCCCTCAGTGGGCCTCACCCTGGATCGTTTTCAACTTTATTACAAAAACGATAGTGGTGTCTACTAATTGTATGCATTTAATCATGGGCACTTTTTTACCTACTATTTACTACCTTGCAACAAATACATCCATTCGTAAGGTGTTTTAGTGTAAACGTCTCATGACACTCGCTGGTGTGCGATAATAGTCAAACCTCAGACACTTGACTTACATACCGTTGAGTTTAAAGATGGGTTAGGAGCTAATTCGGGGTCGATTTTTATTTTTCAGTTTTTGAAGGTATTTTTGTTAATAATGGCGGTATAAATGAGTTTGTAGCTTTTTAAAGCATTCTGATACTTGTAAATGCATAAAATATAGAAAAAAACAGGCCAGGGGACCCCTTTCTGTAATAGAGGCGGGTCCCCTGGCCTATTCTGACCATGATTTTCTCTACTTTTTATGGATTTATATTTATCAGAATGATTTAAAAAGCTACACACATATGTACATGGACAATATGAACACAAATACGTTGAAAAGCTGAAAAACTAAAATTAACCCCCAATTAGCTCCTAACCCATCTTTAAGGGCCCCAGTGCTTATAAATTGTAAGCTCCCATACCCTCAGTGCTTACATGAGGCCGGCACTTTTTTGAAGACTGACAAAACGGTGGGCTATTCTGAGTGTTAAAAGTGATGTAGTGAGAAATTTGCTGGGAGTTTGAGGAAAATTCTAGAAAATTTTGAAAATATTGACATAATTTGGTAAAATATAACACAGGCTGTTACCAAAATTCGCGACATTTCAACGTACTAAATTCGCGACATTTTTAGGAATACCCCTAAAAAATAAGGCCCCCCCTAAGAATAGGGTAAAAAAAAAGGCCCCCCCCCTTTGAATACCCCTTAAAAAAATTGCCCCCCCCCTCAAATGCTCACCCCCCCCCCCTGCCATAAATAATGAACCCTCCCTTATTAATTACAAGGCGGGGGGGGGGCATGGGGGGGGGTGAGATTTTGCACGGAAGTGTGAACATTTTTTAACGCCCCCCCCCCCTTGGCCTTGAGAGCGCGTTGAATGTTTCACTCCCCCCTTCGCCGATTTTCACCCCACCTTTGAACTAGGCCTATAGTAAGGCGTGGGCTGAATTTTTTACGCCCTCCTCCCCCCCTCAAGAGGGGTCATATTTTTTTCAGGAGGGGTCAGAAATTGTTATGCCCTACCCCCCCCCCCCCCCCCCCGGCAATAGGGTTCAGATTTGTTTATCCCCCCGCCCCCACCCCTGAGGAGGGGATCGACAATTTGTAGACACCCTGGGGAGTCTAATCAATGAACCAGTGCACTGTATAATAGTCGGGCGCTGTGACCCAGTTTTGCCAGGACTGTGAGGACAGTCTGAGACCAGAGAGCAGGGTGGGCATCCTGCCAGTGAATGAATGAATCTGGACTTGCCTGGGTCCGGGGGTTCTCTCTCGAGAAATAGGCGCCAGAGTAGCTCAGACTGCTTTAGAGTGAGGGACTAATTTCATATGATTACTGTACCTAGGTACGCCTACCTCTAATTCACCTTATCCTTTGTCCAGAAACGCAAAACCCTCGTGTGTATTGTGCCCCTCATCCGTATCGATTTCACCCGAATGCCTAGCTGTGCCTAGCCTAGGGGTTCGAGGTCAGGGAAGTCCGGGTTCCAAGGATGAACCCTGTGACGTCATACAGGGGAAATCCTCTACCCACGTGATCAGGCCGCGTCCCCCGCGCGTCCCTGCCGCGTCCACTCGGGGTCTGCTTCACCCTCAGGGGCTTTTATATTGCTTTATGCTCCTTACCGTCATGATGCATGAATGCAGCCCTGGTCAGTAACCGGTGCTGAATTAGAGAATCATAGGCCTACAACCCCAGCAAGTTATTTTACGTTCATGCATCAGTGGAATAAAGGGCATAATGACATATTATGCATTGAGACACCATAACCATCATATATCAATTAAAGAATAAATGAGAGAGGTGTCAATGTTGGATATTCTTTCGGATGTCTTTTTGATGGTTCGCTCTATTTCCCACTACCTGTAGGGCCTACGTTGTATACATCTATCCCTGAACATGTATACATGATCTCATACTAAATATACCAAATATGGATTTCTTGAGCATAGGGCCTAGTACTCACAAAGCATTGAGTTACAGTTTGAAATATATTGTTTCAATAATTATATCCAAAGCTCTATTTAAGTATTAGTAGGGGCCTCCATAAAGTAGGCCTACAAGAACACCTGGGTAATTCAGCCGTTATTCTAAACACATTGTATTTAGCCGTATTTGGATTCTAAACGTATTTATAAACACCTTTTTAAAAGTTTTAGATGTGTAGGGGCTAGGGTTATACGGGGTTGTTATATGACGAGTGCTGTTGGATGCTGTGTTGCGAGCTCGGTCCGAACCCTTCAGTCCGACGGTAGGTGGCGACACCTACCCCGGGCTTGGGGTATGGACAGAGGTCGCTATAGGCTTCCGGTCTGCGTGTGCGCGCGCAGGCTGGCTGCCTATATATACCCGGCATCTGACGGTACTCGTCGGTTACTCTGAGCCACGCTGGCAGAGGAGACCCTGTGATCATATCGGCTGCTTAGCCTACTGACCCGTTCCGAACTCTATAGGGAGTTCGCACACTTAGTGACTGCTTGTCTAGGTTCTCTGAATAAACCTGATATTGCAACCTGTAACACTTGATCCGAACTGTGTCGACTTTGTTCTTTAATTGATACTCTACCAATATCATAAAGAGACAAAGTATCGTTTATTACACTGGTGCCGTGACCAGTTCTGAGTGAAACGCAGGTTAGCCTGTGCAGTAGCACAGACCTCGGGCTCTGGACGGAGCAGCGAGGTCTCCTGATGAGGCAGCAGCCTTGTCACCGGAGGGGCTAGATGCCAGTTATGAAGCAGATACCCACAGTAGGGCGAATGTTCCATCCGGAACAGACGCAGCACGAGGACCCAGGGGTCCTACCATAATGAGCCGCTCATTGGAAGAAATGAACTTGTCCTTGTTCAACGTTGGTGGGTCAAGGTCAGCCGCGCCGACTCCGAGGAGGTTTGCCCTGCTGGAGGAGCGTCGGTTTGACGACATGAGAGAAGCCCGAGTGCAGGAACGTGTACAGATGGCTCAAATGGAATTGTTGACCATTCAGAAGCAATCCAATGAATGGAAAAGCAGTTTGATTGCATTGGAAGGTGCAGTCACACACAGAGCTTCCAAGATCAAGGAAAAGGACGCAAGGCTGTCTACCTTGTTGGAGGAGAATGAAAAGCTGGTACAATCCCTCAGCAGAGTCCGAGCGGAATACGATCAGAAAGAAGCGGACCTCCGAGGGATCCGGTCTGAGTTTGTCAAGGCAAACACGGAGCTGAACCATATTTGCGCAGCTCGAGACGCTGTAATGCATGAAGCAGAAGGGGCCCGAACAGCCATTGTTCAGGACACAGAGGACTTACAGGAGGTCCGCCGAAGTCTAGTGACGGAGTGCGACATTCTGAAAGCAAAAAGAGCTGCTTTACAACAGTTTTTATCAGAGACGCGAGAAAGTATGCACGACAGCAGTACCTCATTCGCATCTGCAGACAATGGTAGTCCGGAAGGCCTCCATTACATGAGCTTTACAGACACTCCCAATCAGCCTATGGGACGTGGAGTAACCATTGAACCTGCCTTGTCAACCTCGACACCGGGACGACCACTCCGAGTGGGACGATCCAGGGGCAGAGGCAGGGGGGGTGATTCCTCACCAAGGGTAGGGATCAGTGGTATCCGTCCGATACCAAAGCAGGTATTTACAGCCCCGACCGGTCTAGCCTCAGTAGGCAGGGGAAGACCATTGTCGGAGTTGGTTCGGAGTCCACGATCGCAGTTGAGAGTGGACGAGCAAGAACTAGACGCGGTCCGCTTGAAAAAAGCGGCCGAACAGGATAAGGCGGCGAAAACCGACCTGACTCCTGCAAGTTTGTTGCAATGGCGAGAGTGCCAAGCAAACATATTGTTCCAGGAGCAGAAAAACTTGGAAATAGAAAGGCGAGACGTGTATCGCAAACAGCAGGCTGCTTTAGAGCAGCAACAGAAACGAATGAAGGAAAACGCTGCTCTCGCAGAGGAGTTAGCGGAGCAGGAAGCGGCAGTCCTGAGGGCTCGAAAGGAAGGGCTCCGAGCTGCCGGAGAGGCTGCTAAAGCTAAACTGGAAAAAGCTCAACAGGAAGAGGAGGCTGAGAAGCAGGCCAAAGAGCTGGAGAAAGAGAAGTCAGAGCATCAACGATTGCTTGCTCTGGCCCAGCAGTGTCAGTATATGACTGATCAGGAGAAGAACTGGTGGTTCGGACAGGGCGTAGACCCCACTACGGACATAGTGTCGTATGGGACCTACCAGGCTTTTCTGGACAGACAGAATAGTGTGCCGACCACGGGCGCTACTCCGGGGGCGACTCCCGGTGCGAAGAGTCCGAAGAAGGCTCCCAGGAGAACAATGCTGAGTACAGAATTGCAAGAATTGTACGATACGAATCCCGCAATAGCGGGGATCGGATTGCACAATGTAGGTGCGGAAAAGGACGCGTCAGCATCCATTTCTAAATGTCTGGCGATAACCTCTAAGATTAGAGGTTCGTCCAATGCTGCTAGACGCATAGCTAGCGAGCCATTTCCCTACTGGCAGAAGAATTCCTGGGAAGATTGGTTGGGGGCCACCGTTGAGGATATAAACCTCAGCGGGTGGGACCAACAGGATGCAATCCCGTACGTTTGTAAGGGATTACGCATGGGAGATGGTCTCATGGCAGTTGAGCAGTGGAAAGAGGAATGCGGACCCCGCGGAACTTTCAAACAGCTCGTTGAAATCGGAACCATCCTGTACGGAGATTCCGCACGGATCGATCCGATGGTCGCTTTTAAGAAGCGTGTGCAAGGCAAGAACAAGGCTCCAAGGGTTTTCGGACTTGCATTGATGAGACTCCTGAAGAAGGTACACCCTGCTTCAGGAATCCATGATGCCTTATTTTCTAAGGAATTGTTCTCTCAGTTCGTTGCCGGACTGAGAGACCCAGACATACAACAAACGGTGTATGACACGTGGAGAGCAGATACGTCACTAGATGACCTTTTTAAGGCCATCGACATACATGCTCTCAAAAAGTCACTGTTAGGGGACCGGATGCCTACCCGGGCCTCGGCCATTATAGAATGTTCTCCGGAACAGTCTGATGGTTCGGGCAGTGATGAGGAGGGGGCGATAGCTTCAGCGGCTCAGTTCAAGAGGAATGGAAATTCCTCTAAACCGCCGTGGAAGAATAAGAAGCCGGAAGGGGGTGGAAACCCCCCTCCGAAAAGGGAGTCATCAGAGCCGAAGGCTCCGGTGATGGACGCAGCGTTTTTCACAGCGCTGTTTGAAAAGATGACGACTTCCATTCAGGGGGCTACACAGCCTAACAGAAGGAAGATCAATCGGAGGACCGCTAAGTGCTATAGGTGCTTAGAGATCGGTCACTTTGCCGCGGAGTGTACGGCTCCGAGTCCGAAAGTTCCCGGAAAGGAGGGAAACTAGAGGGGGTAGTCCGAGAAGGCGAGCGGACAACCCCTGGAGATGAAGTACGCCAACATACCAGAGAGGTAGAGCCTAGTGGAATTCAGAAGACAGGAAGGGAATCAGGGGTGGCTTCGAGTCTGAGGGGCTCGGATGCCGGCCTGATTAACATTCCAGTCCATCAGTTGCCCGGCAATGAGGCAGGGAGGCCCATTACGGATAGGAACGAGGAAGTTGCGGCTGTCACAGACACCGTGTGGGTAGGGAGTACCCAGCTTTCCCCGGATCATCCATGTTTCGACCATTTGAAGAAACATGGCCTTGATCTGGCTGCTCCGAAGGATTTCAAACGCTTCACTGTAAACCCGTCTCCGCTGGGGGGGAGGCGGTGGTATGTGTCTGTTACTGTGGCCGGTAGGGCGGGCGAATTTTTAGTGGATACGGGAGCCAGCCACTCCTTTATCTCCTCCAAATTCTATGCTCTTATGCCGGACAGTCGTGATAACTTCAAAACGAGGGTAAACGCCTGTTCGGCCGATGGGTCGAGTATGCAGACGTATGGGCGCGCGTTCATACCGGTCCGGATTGGAGGGAAGGAGTATGTGGCTTCTCCCACAATTGCGGATATTGCAGACGACGGTATACTGGGGTTGGATTTTTCGGCGTTGTATGACGCGGTCCTGAATCCTGGTACAGGGGTACTCCGAATAGAGCACCCGTACCGTGCGGTGGAGCAATGTGTGCTCCGACAAGTATCGACAGTGGCAACGGTGGTCCAAACTGTTAAGATTCCTCCCGGACAGACGTGTGACGTGCTGGTCCGAAGCAAGGGGCTTAGGAGAGAGGAAGAAGCAGTTGTGGAACCGGATGTGGCCATGTTGGGAAGCATCGGTCTGACGGGCATGGATACCCTGGTGGGGGATGGTGCTTGGACCGTAGTGCCGGTTTCTAACCCCGGGTTGGAACCACAGTATCTTAAGAAAGATACAGTGTTGGGGAAGGTGTTCACCAGTGAGGCCATAGTGTCCGCTGGACAGGTGAGCATGAAGGGTGACCCCTCTCCGACCCCGTTGAGTGAGGGACTCGAGAAAATGATATCCGAAACGGATCTGACGGATCGGATGGATCTCGATTCTCTAAGGAGGCTGGTAGTGAAGTATCAGGATGCATGGCAAGTGGAGGGGGAGCCGTTAGGCCGAACCGACAAAGTGTTGCATTCTATCAATACTGGAGATGCACAGCCTTTCAAAATGCCTTACCGACGTTTGCCGTTGGGTAAGAAAGCTGTTGTTGAAGAACAAGTGGAAACCATGCTGGAACAGAAGGTGATAGTGCCTAGCACTAGTCCCTGGTCCAGTCCGGTTCAGATGGTTACTAAGAAGGATGGGTCTATCCGATTTTGTATCGATTATAGGCGCCTGAATGGGGTAACCAAGAAGAATGCATATCCTCTCCCCCGAATTGATGAGACTCTGGACTCGTTGGGTGGGAACCAATGGTTCTGCACCCTTGATCTGCAGTCCGGGTATTGGCAGATCGGGATGAAGGAGGAGGATAAAGAGAAAACGGCTTTTACGAGTCACATTGGACTGTATCAGTTTGAACTGATGCCTTTCGGGTTATGCAACGCCCCGGCCACATTTGAAGCTATGATGGAAACTCTGTTGAGTGATCTACTGTGGCGCAAGTGCTTGGTATACTTGGATGATGTCATTGTTTTCGGCAAGACGTTTGAAGAGTGTGCGTTGAACCTCGGAGAGGTGTTGGAACGAATTCGGTCCAATGGCTTGACATTAAAGCCAAAGAAGTGTGAACTTTTTCGGAAGTCCATGGTCTATTTGGGCCGGATCATCTCCACCGAGGGTGTGCAGGCTGATCCGACTAAACTGGAGACTGTGGAGACTTGGGAAGTTCCAAAAGGACCGAAGGATATCAGATCCTTCCTAGGGTTCTGTTCCTATTACAGGGACTTCATCCCCGGATTCTCTAGGGTGTCTCAGCCGCTTCAACGGTTGAGCCATTGGACTCCGGGGAGGAAAAAGGAACCCTTCCCATGGGGGATGGAACAGAATGAAGCCTTCAAAGAGATTAAGGCGTTGTTCCGGACCACCCCAGTGCTGAGATACCCTACGGAGAAGGGGCATTTCATCCTTGACACTGATGCGAGCAATGAGAGCATCGGGGCCGCATTGTCCCAAATCCAGGACGGAGTAGAGGTCCCGTTGGCGTTCGCTAGTAACAGTATGAACAAGGCACAGAGAAATTATTGTACTACCAAGCGGGAGTTGCTCGCAGTGGTGGTATACACGAAGAAGTTTCGGCACTTCTTATATGGAGGGAATTTCACACTTCGCACTGATCATTCGGCCCTCAGGTGGCTCCTTAACTTTAAGGATGCGGAGGGAATGATTGGTCGATGGTTGAACCACCTCAGCGAGTTCGGACTGGAGAACTCTCATATCCAGCACCGAGCGGGCACAAAGCATATTAATGCTGACTGCCTGAGTAGACGTCCGGTACGCCGTTGTGTGCGTCCGGAATGTGGGGATTGTGGTGCTCACAATGCTGTGGTAGCGAGTGTGCGTTTGCCTTATGATGGGTTGTTGCAAAACCTGTTGGATTGGTCCACCGACACTATAAGGACGTACCAGATGGCCGATCCTACCATAGCACGACTGAGGGAGCTTGTCCCTACTGGGGTCTGTCCAGTGAGACCCGAAATATCGCTGGAAAACCGTGAAATGCGACGTTTCTTGGCCCAGTTCCATGAACTGGAGGTCCGAGACTCGTTGTTGTGCAGGTGGAAGACTTGTCCAGGAAAGCGGAGGGTATTACAAATGGTAATCCCTGCTGCTATGAGGAAAGACATCCTGTACTACTGCCACGGCCATTCCACTAGTGGGCATTTCGGCAAGAAACGCTCTTTGGAACGGCTGAGTCGGAGGTATTACTGGCCCGGAATGTCCGGCGACCTTTTGAGGTGGATCGAGACATGTCCGGCATGTTGTTTAGGCAAACCTGGTCCTGGATTAGGAAAATTGCCACTGCAGCAGGAACTATTCGGGGTGAGATTTGCTCGAATAGCCGTGGATATTATCAGTGGAGTGAAACCCACTCCTAAGGGTAATACGTGTATGATGGTGGTCTTGGACTACTATACGAAATACACCCGAGTGTACCCACTAGAGGATCATACTGCTGCTACTTGTGCGGAAGCACTAGTAAAGGGGTGGATCCTCCATCTGGGGGCTCCCTTGATGTTACATAGCGATCAAGGGAGAGAATTTGAGTCCAAGCTTTGGGCAGCTATGTGTCATCAGTTGGCTATATGCAAAACTCGGACCAATCCGTACCGACCACAGTCCGACGGGCAGGTGGAACGGTTCAATCGGACCTTGATCCAGGTTTTGAAGCCGTTAGTGAACTCCCATATGGATGATTGGGATGATCAGTGCGAATTTGTGGTACATGCGTATAACAATACGGTCCACACTTCGACAAATTGCACACCAAACCTCTTGGTGTTCGGAGAGGACTTGATCATGCCGGCGGATTTAGTATTCGGGGTGGTAGGGATCAGTCCGGAAGCACCATGTACGGTGCTATTTGTAGAATCTCTACGAGAGAGGTTCAAATTTGCCTACGAAACAGTTAGGGCGCATTTGCTCAAAGCTGCGAATTGGCAGAAGGTAGGTTATGACACCGGATTGAAGTTGCGACGCTTCGTAGTAGGGGATAGAGTGATCCGCCTGCACGAACCGCTCTGCAACGTCAAGCTGGCAAATAACTGGGATGGACCACACACCGTTGTTAAATGTATCAGTCAGACGACTGTGTTGATCCAGTCCGAAGCAGGGCGCATCCGGACGAGCCATGTGGCTCGGTTGCGTGCTTGGGCTGGAAGGGAGCTCACCCCGGAAACGGAGGTGGAAAAGGGAACTTCGGAGGCTAAATTTGTACCTTTGGAAGGGGTGTCAGCGGATACCCCTAAGAGAGTGGTACGAAAGAAGCCCCAGAAGACCGTGAAAAAGAAAGTCTCGGCAGGCGAAGGAAGAAGGGCACGGAAAACTAAAATCAAGGCTGGAGTTTTAGTTAAGAACGAGAGTCCTTCGGCCAGGTTACGAGAAGGGAACGGGAAACCCGTTCGGCGAAGCCCAAGGCTGGTGGCCAGAGGGGCGGTAACCTAGCTTGTTTACACAACGAGTGTGGTGTCCTGTGTTGTTTTATATGTTATATGTGTGCTACCAACAGGGGCGCTCAGAGTCAAATAGAAAAGAATGTTGGAGTGCTCCCGAGGGTGGTGGACGGATAATCCGGTGGGGTAATCTTCGATTTCCCATATTAATCCACTAATACTCCTGACGAACTCTTTATTCGAAGTATATTTTGACTTTTGCGAGCCGCCTACGTGGCAGTGTGATCCCCCGAGCCCGAGCTGCGGGCGGGAAAGGTCGTGACCTGATTAAGCGATAATTGGGTCACACCGGGTAACGGGATCGCGTCCAATCACGCGAGACGCTGCGCATGCGCTTTGTTTTAAAAACAAAAGCGAGGGAACCGCCATATTGATTTTGGGGCTCTCCCGGATCAATCGTGCGGGTGTCGGCAGCGGAGAAGTCGGTGTTTTTGGGCAACTAGAGGAGTAAGAAAGGCATACAAAGAGTAGGAACTGTGAGTACTCTTTGCTGGTCAGTCTAAGACAAAGAGGGAGACGGGGAACTAAGTGTTTCCCCGTCAAACTCCCCGTCGTAAGACACTTGAAGAAGTGAGGATGGCCGAGCAACAGCTCCGCCAGTCCGAACTCTCCGGTCACTCCGAGGTGGCGTCCGCCACCGAGGAGCACATGGACGCTCAGAGCCCCAGTGGTGATGAGCTTAGCCAGACTCTGTCGGAACTACGTGTGGATCCGATCGTGTCACCGATTCGGAAGTCTCCGTCACCCGAGGGCAGCGAGGATTCCGGAATGTTGCGAGGGATCGCCTACAGTGCAGTAGAGTCGAACCCCTCCGAGTCGACTGGACATCTCTCTCGGATGTGCAGTCTGAGCATTTCGCCCAGCCTCAAGAAGACAGTTACGAGGAAACTGTCTATGGGAGGCGACAGCGACTCCGACACTTCACGTCCGAGGACGCGCGGTGGTAAGGGTGCTACCCGAGATCGGTCCCGGTCGGCCGATGGTAAGGTTAGTACCAAGGCTCTTAAACACGTAGGTGTTGGAAAGAAGCCTCAGGGAAAGGACGAGCCTAAAAAGCCCGATCCGAAGAAGCCTAGTACCCAGGGTACTAAGAAAGCGGATCCGAAGGTTGCCACTGCCACGGTAACCAAGGATCCGAAGACGGTCACTCCCAAGGCTCCGACTCCAAAGGTGCCAAAGGATCAAAAGAAAACTGATCCGAAGCCAGGGGCTAAGGATCAGAAGAAGAAGGGACAGACGTCCGGCAGCACTCAGGCTGTCAAGACTCCGGGCCCTACCAAGTCAAACATCCCGATCCCTAGCAAGGAAAAGGATGCCAGTAAAGCAGCTGGAACGTCAGCTGCTCCGACGACAGCCGTGGATGTGTTGTCCTTCTCGCGAGAGTTGGATAACAGCTCTGCAGTGGCCGCTACGGCCGCAGCCATGGCTGGTACGTCCGGGCACGGGGGAGCTCGTCCGAAAACGAAAACTCACCCAACTGAAACTAGGACCGAGGAGACTATGGATACGTCATCCGCAGCTCATACGGTCAAAGTTGTGCAGGAGGTGCTGTCCGGCATCACCTTCCAGCTACCGGCTCCAGTAGAGCCAAGAAGAGAAGTACCCGTTCGGGTGGAGAGGCCTCCTGCAGGAGCAACCCCCGCCCAAGTGGAGACTCCTCACCAGCCTGCCGAGCCCCGTCTGGAGCCATCCAATATGGATACTTCGGATGAGGCCGGTAAACTGGACCAAGCTGCAGGCGGTGGTTCAGGTGGATCGGGGGTACCGATAATCCCCCCAGTCCAACATGAAGTATGGGATAAGGAGGACGCCGACGTCCCATCCCTGCTACGAGGAGCCATCATCACACAGATGACCAAGGAGGAGATCAGGTCGTTTGACTTGGTCCAGATGAGAACCTTCCGGGGCCTGGACATTCTGTCCGACCGGTTTCCGACCTGGTTCCCAGCCTACGTGACGGCTGCAATGGAAAGCCTCAGTGAATCGGCGGCTACAGCTCGCTTGGTTGCTGAGTCAGAAGGACGCCCCGAACTTATCGCGGCCCTTGAATACGAAATGCTACTCGCAGACGAATTCAAGGTCGTGCATAATAGAAGGGAGAAAAAGCGACAGCTGACGCCGGCCATGAGGCTGGCCCGGAACATGGAGAAAAAGACTAACGAGTCTATTCTTAATGATACTCTGGAGGAAGAGATGGTCCAACAGAGCACAGCTGCGACTAGGTCTGCTGACACTGGTCGGATGGAGAAGGCCAGTCGTAGGCATCAATACCTACGGGAGACTATCCGGTTGACATCTCTGAATGCGGGTCAGTCCCCTGAGGAGGTAGATGAAGTTCTGAAGGGATTGGACAAGAACACAATCCCGGACAACGAACTAGAGGAATTGGTCCGGACTGCACTCCGAGCCAATGCCGCCGGTGGGTTTCAGTTCTTTAAACCCATGTGTGTAAATGACTGTGTTAAAGATAAGCGGTCATCCAAGGTTCCGGAGGAAGTGGGTCCTGACGGCCTCTCGGACGACGAAGAATGGATCAAACATGATCCTCTAGACAAGTCGGTACAGCTGTACCACTACGAATTGCTGGAGAAGGTCCGAACTGGTAGCACCAAATACCATTCGCTCCTTCAAAAGACCAAGTTGGCATGGGCAATGTCTAGATGGCATTCATTTAGTAAGTGCCCATTCAAAGCTTGTCGAGACATCGATGAGACCCTGGAGAAACCCCGAACTTGGCCGACCAAGGTTCGGTATGCAAGGCATGTTACCCGCCACCACTTACGTCATTTCATGCGATATGACTGCCTGAGTGTGGGTTCGAAGCAGAGCAAGGGTTGTCCGAATGGGGGTCTGTTCTATACCAGAGCAGACATCATTCGACACCTTGCCAAGTTCCATAGCTTGGCTCTGGAGACTGCAGCGGAACGAATTCAGACCGCTCACGCAGAAGTCTACTCCCATTTTGGGACCCTAGTAGACAAGAGTGACAATCTCGAGGTGGATTTTGGCTCCAACGAGAAAGGGAAGGTGCGGGTCTTCTACAAAGTGAACCCGGATCGCACGTATCTCCATATCCCGGAGGGCGAACTCTACGACGAGTTCGAAGAGTACCAGCAGCGTACCAGTACACGGAAGCGGCGAGCTCCGAAACGATCCGATGGGTCCTCGGAGCCCACCGACCCGAAGAAACAGAAAACGGATGAAAGGCAATCCGTTATGGAGAAGGCAGATCCGGGGTACAAAGGACCGGCATTTACCTCTCGCACGACCGACTGGAAGTCGGGTCCCAAGGACAAGCCACCTCGGCCTAGTCTGGAGGATCCGAACTCCAGTACGGGGGGATCGTTCGCTGACGAATTCCCCAATCTGGATTTGGTTCCGGGTGGGGAGTCACAAACTCTCACCCAGACCGGGAAGGACAAGGCTTCGGTGAAGCAAAAGCCGAAGCCAAAACAGACTCCGGATCCCCCACAGGAGACTCCGGAGGAGGGGCACTTAGTCTTGCGACTAAGGGGCCCTCCCACGTTTCCTCCCGCTGACTTCAAGTCCTACGAAGCCGGACAGGAGGCCTTTGACCGGTGGCAGGATAACTTCCACCGATTGCTTACTGGCTTAAGTCAGGAGGTGGCGATGTTGTCCCTGGACACGGTGCATCATCTCCACCGGAGTGAAGTCGCTACTCAAAAAGCAGCGGCCCAGGAGTCGGTTCAGGAGGAGCGTGAAAATGCTCGGACTGAGCGAGTTGCTGCTAAATCCGAAAGGAAAAAGCAGAAGCTGGCAGTCAAGAACGCCGAGGAAAAACTGGACCACGAACGTCGGAGGTTCAGAGACTGTTTCGCGCACGAGATGCACGAATGGGATGGGACTCGGGCTCAAATCGAGCTCTGGCTCCAGGAGCTGACTCTGGCGGAAGCTGAGTCCGACTCTGATGATGAGGAGGCTGCGGCCAAGCCGAGCCCTAAAGACGACTCGGAATCCGGATAGGATTATCCTATCTTAGGATCCGATCAAGGAGAAGGGGGGGGTATTTTAAGGATACCACCCCTACAGGTTAAAAACACTCTGCTATAGGGTGTACAAGTATCCGGACGAAAAGAAGCGGCAGGCTGGCTACGCAAGGAGGCAGTCTGCCAGGCAGAACGGACGGAGGAGGACGAGGAGATCCGGAGAGAGATCAAAGCTCGGGACAGGAGTACGCTACCACCATGGATCCGATACGAGATGTTTTTTATATATAAACTATATATATCAGGACCGAGTGCTCCTATTTATAAGTCCGAAGATCGCCTGGAGGCAGGACTTGGAATTTTTTTTTATACTACTATAAGCTCCCGAGCATGAGCTATGAACTTTCTCGTTCCGGTGAGTAGGAGCTGAATGAAGTAGGTTCTGAAAGCCGGGCGGAATGCAACATCATCAAGAGAGGATCCGGATCTTCGCTATAAAATCACGTATGATGTCTTTTTGTAATAATACTTTAATATGTTTCTAAAACCTTAAAAGAAGTGATAGTGTTTATCACTTATAAGTATTATTCATTACGAGTGTAATTAGCTCGGGGTCCTGAAGGGACGAAATTTTTTTTTTACTGTGATACTGTACTTTTTCAAGTGTTGTGTATACTATATGTATAGATTAACTCCATCTATCCTAGGGAATGGGGCGTAATTTTCATTACGGTCTATATATGTAGATATGTGTGTAATTAATACCTTTTTGTGTTCAACAGTAACGTCATATTGTTTGTAAGGTATAACTTTAATAAACCCCTAAGGTGGTATTTATAAGATAATGCCAGTCCGAAGTGTTTTCGGACTATAACCTTAATTATTTACCTCCCGGTTATTATCTGGTAGGGGGTAGTGTAGGGGCTAGGGTTATACGGGGTTGTTATATGACGAGTGCTGTTGGATGCTGTGTTGCGAGCTCGGTCCGAACCCTTCAGTCCGACGGTAGGTGGCGACACCTACCCCGGGCTTGGGGTATGGACAGAGGTCGCTATAGGCTTCCGGTCTGCGTGTGCGCGCGCAGGCTGGCTGCCTATATATACCCGGCATCTGACGGTACTCGTCGGTTACTCTGAGCCACGCTGGCAGAGGAGACCCTGTGATCATATCGGCTGCTTAGCCTACTGACCCGTTCCGAACTCTATAGGGAGTTCGCACACTTAGTGACTGCTTGTCTAGGTTCTCTGAATAAACCTGATATTGCAACCTGTAACACTTGATCCGAACTGTGTCGACTTTGTTCTTTAATTGATACTCTACCAATATCATAAAGAGACAAAGTATCGTTTATTACAGATGTTTGGATTCTAAACACATAAAAGCAGAGATATGGAGGGGAGAAAACTACCTATCCCACATGCTAATGCTGTATAGGATTAGAAGCCCTGGCCTAGTTGTATATGAATAAACTGAGTTTTGTTCAAGTTTCCACTTTGATGAAAATCTGGGGATGGGGTACTGATACCATATCTTTGGTCCGACCTGTCGGGGTGACTCCGCAGATATGAAACGGATCTTTCACAATTAATTCTGAGGAAACTATTGATCTCACTTACTAATGCAGTATAGGACTAGAAAGCCCCAGCCAAGTTGCATATGAATAAATCGAGATTTGTTCAAGTTTCCACTTTGATGAAAATCTGGGGATGGGGTACTGATACCATATCTTTGGTCAGACCTGTCAGGGTGACTCCGCAGATATGAAACGGATCCATCTTTGACAATTAATTCTGAGGAAACTATTGATCCCACATACTAATGCAGTATAGGATTAGAAAGCCCTAGCCAAGTTGTATATGAATAAATTGAGTTTTGTTCAAGTTTCCACTTTGATGAAAATCTGGGGATGGGGTACTGATAACATATCTTTGGTCCGACCTGTCGGGGTGACTCCGCAGATACGAAACGGATCCATCTTTGACAATTTTATTTCTGACCCAATCCACTGCATGGCAAAAGAGGGTCCTCCTGTCTTGTCAAAACCCCTTAGGCCACTCAAAAAAATAAAATGGTTTCTCATCACCGCGCGCATCATAAAAATCAGGTTTTGGGGAAAACTTTTTTTTTTTTTTTTTTTGTCAAATTTTGATGAAAAACCTCATCAAAATAGATAAAATTGGTTATGTTTGGTATCAAATTAAAGCTTATAATGCCAGCAATGCAGTGGTATATAAATAACTTACATTTTCCACACGTTTAAAGATCAATTAATTCTTAACCAATAATTTCAATAAGATGTGAATTTTAGCCAAAGAAACCCTTAAATTGTCCTATACATTTTGGCCTGTGAGTATAAAAAAAAAAAAAAAAAGCCTCCCTCGTCAGATTCCTCAGACCTTGGTGATGAGAAACCACTTTTTTTTTGAGTGGCCTTACTTTCTGCAAGGAAAATTCATTTTAAAATGGTTCTAATGGTGCTAGAGCTACAATTCTTCCAGCATTCTCTTAGTTAAGATTCGGCCTATTTATTCTCCATGAGAAACCCAATCTTTCTGCACTCACTAAAAACCGTCTGAACACCCTAAGGTATGTGGCTTCTGCTCACTGGTCACACCTCACTGCCCCCCGTCCAGCACCCCCCCCCCCCCCCAGCCGCGGCAGTGAAGTCTAGAGCACACAGCCTTCACAGATTTTATTAGTTATTCCATTATAACCTCTTGAAGATTTATGAAGTAATGAAGAAAAGAAGAAAGATAACAAACACATCATTGAAAATTCACACAGTTGTGTTATTTTTTTTATTATTATTGGTGGACATAAAGTATGTTCATATTGCATCAATTGTCCTATTTTCTCTACCAGGTGACGTATGATACACAAGAAACGGCACAGTAGTAAGCCAATGGTCACGATACCTCAGCAACAAGTTGCATATTGTCAGAAAAGTTAATTGGCGCCTTCCCTATTTGGGGACGCTAACACCATCTGGTGGCTGACCAGGGAACAGGTGGCTCCCTGTGTGGCCAACAATGGAAGCGAGGTTCACGTTACAGCGAATACGACTCGGAGTGGCATCCACTCTGAATTGTCATGCTTGAGCTGGTCTCTGGTGAGCAACTCGCTTCTGCCAACTGTGACGTCACTCATCTGTTGGTGTTGAACATGTCAGCTGATAATAATAATACAGGAAATACTCTTCACTATATCATGGTCGTTTTGTCTTAGCAAAATAACCATTGCATTGTCACCACAAGTCACAGGTTTAAATATAATACATCCCCCTCTTTCTTATTATATATTCTCTTTTTTTTACATCTTAAAATATGGGTTTTCAAGATCCATCCATTCCATTTGCAATAGTGACAAAATATAAACACTCCATATTATTTCAGTCTTCAATGCTTCTTTGGCTTTCGCAAGCTAACTTGACTGACCAAGTAGGGAGCGTGCCACGTACTGATGTGACACTACTTGAATATACATTTTGAGCACTTTTGGGTCTCTTCAGAAAATACTTATTCAGCTTGTGAAGCTGTGGCCTATCATCAATATAATGATTTTTGTACATTTTTCTTAAAAATTTGTGGCAGTTCAAATTGCAGTCGCACGCCCCCACTTCTCTTTTAGCAACAGTATTTCTTGTTGATGTGGGGCATTTAGCTATGTGAAAACTGTTCCCTTTAGAAGGTTCGCCTCGGATTGGTTTTTGGATTTTCTAGTGGCGTAGAGAAAAACGAGAACCGAGCAACAAAGGTATGAACCGTTTACCCCTGAAACTAGACTGAACAGGTAGAGACGATTGGCAGAGGGCATGGAAAGTAGCTTCTGCTTTCAGTCAACATCCACTAACTTCCCTTACCCACCTACACAATGATGACTAACATAACTGCAAAGTCCTATTGCCCAGAGATAGGAAGTTTTGGGCTAGATGGCACCATTGAAGGTATACAAATTAGGTCTGTACATGGCAATTATGCTTTAGGAACATACAAAAGAAAACAGCACTTTGAAACATAAATACATACATTGGCATCATTTTTGTTTTCTTCAAATGGAAACAGGACCTTTTATGTCGTTTTTCTTATTCTCAGGAGGCTTGCCCCCGTCATACTAAACAAGATAAGATGAATACATTTTTGTACATAAATAAACATTTGCATAACCTCAACCAAGAGTTGTACACAATTTGGCAAGTCTTCCTCTTGGAGAAAACCAACCAAGTAAAGCATGGGGTAATAATAAATAGCAAAGACATAAGCCCTATTAGCAATGCAGTAACCTCGGCCTTTCTCTCGACTGGAAGCTTGACCAGATACACTTTGGAGGGGGGATCACTGGATAAAACCTAATAAATTAACAACCCATAGAGCACTGGGGACAAAGAAACGTGGGGAAAGCTTAACAGTTGGAATGCTAGATGGCTCGGCTGGTGCATGGCTAGCACCAGAATGCTTGGTTTGCAAATAAATGGAACGGTTACGACTGGACTTTTGTATCGACTCCAAAAGGGACGTTTTTCACTGACTGTCAACGCATACAGAATGGATTGAGTAGGTTTGAGTTTTGTTGAGCCCTAAAATCATCTGGGCCTCATATGCCCTCCCCTCCCCTAGAGTTAGAATATATATATATATCACCCTCAATGGACCAACTCAATGTGAATGGCTGGATGCTTACATTGACACCTTCATAGATATGCCATGTCAACACAATAATGGGAATACTTATCATAACAATAATATCAAATCACGGCCTCCCGTTCAACTCAAGATATAACTTCAACTTCATGCACGTTGTCCACTGTCTAGCCGAGCCGTCCTGTATAGCAGTCAAGTCTTAGATTGGTGCGGTGAGCGACATTTTGTAGCATGTTCACCCATTACCCATGTCCTGTTTCTCCCTCTCTCTCGCAAAGCGTCATGCGCAGACTTACTTCACATTATAAATACTATCTTTTCACATTAAATAATAAATAACAGCGTAGATCTACCCAGCAGTCGACACTGCCCTTCCACATTACCTATATCATTATACTTGACTCATTTAGAATGGAAATTGGTTTAACATTGGTATTTAATTACATATCTAATGTGACTTAACATGAGACAATGGTATTTATAAACTCTGGTCATTTTTATGCAACAGAATATTTCCTATCAAATGCAATGGTATATTACCTACCCTTCCCCCTTTGCGTGGTCGCTCTTTTTAACCCTTTAAGGTCCACAGAGTGCTTTAATGTGCTTGTCAAATGCCATCATGATACACAAATGCAGCCCCTGTGAGTAACTGAACAGAGCTGCATTCATGCATCATGCTTACCCATAAGCATTATTGCTCTTGAGGTTTGGAATGATGACTTCCACTAATGCAAGTCTCGTTGACACTGTTGCTGGATCATATTGCCAAATGCTGATTTAAGGCATCATTCGGCCTTAAAGGGTTAAGTCCTTTCCCTCTGGTATGTCTGACCTGCACAACCCTGTACATCCTTGTGGTAAATATCCTGTACATCTTTAAACGCTTATCTTACACTTGGCGTTACCCTCGCCCCTTAATTACAATCAATACAGTTGGCTCTCGATCACGGCATACACAACCCAATCTGAACGGTACAGCGGTCACCTTGTCCTTATTACAAGCAGCAATGGCAAATAAATGGCCCCTATTCATCGTTGGCTAACACTGGAACATCAAGACTTGTATTATTCAATGTAGACGTCGCTTCACAGTTACAAGACACAACCTGTCAGTTGCAGCCTTTCTCTCGTCTTCTTCCCAGGAAACAAATCAGCAGTGGGTTTGATAGGAATATTTGGCGGGATATTATGTTTCACAGACAGGTTTTTGGATTGGTTTCAAGGTTTGGTTATACATAGGACTGTGACACAGGTGCCCTACACTGGCTTCCTGACCACTTGAACTACAGGCTTATATCATATAGAACAGGCAGCAGTGCCTGAGGTGGACATGCACATACTCACGTCATCTTACATGTCAAAACACCAGTATACCTGGAAACCAATTTCATAGCAAAATACAATGGCACAGCTGAATAGACTGGTTTTGGCTTGGATTCAATATGTAGAAAACCCACAGGTATTGACAAAGTTTGCTGGTATTTGACTTGAACTGACCTTATCCATAAAACATGGTTGTGAAGTGCAGTTAGCTTAACCCAGGGATGAACTACAGACTTGAGGTTTTAACTGTTAAGGTTCCTCTGACATCATGATGCACCAATGCAGTGCCGGCAAGTCACTTGACAGAACTAAATTGGTGTATCATGCCAACCCTAC
This sequence comes from Harmothoe impar, assembly GCA_947462335.1. NCBI lineage: Eukaryota > Metazoa > Annelida > Polychaeta > Phyllodocida > Polynoidae > Harmothoe > Harmothoe impar. The sequence goes on along the minus strand of OX381710.1, from coordinate 66,331,032 downwards.
AGGATTATCCCAAAGGGTTGACATGATGTAGGAATGCAGCCCTGGTTAGTAACTGACAAGGGCTGCATTCATGCACAATGATGACAAAAGCACATAGTGCATTGAAGAAATTTGCTAATTTTGGTACGGACATTTTGATTCACTTGTTGGTTGTTAACACATCCACTTTAATTTGGACCACAGTCTCCAATAGCATTTACAGTGTCACAAAAATGGATCAAAATAGACCATTCATTCTGAAAAATACAAGTCTTGGCGATATTAGTGGAATCTATCTCCATGTTACAGACTAGGATATAGATAATATGGACATGACATTGTACCAGCATCTTGGTTTGAGATCCAGAAAGTAACAATTAGTCTAGTGCTTAACCCCTTCTTCTCATTTCAGCCCCTGCCACACATTCTGATGTCAGCTATATCTCGGTGGATAATCTGTCTTCGTAATCTAAGCACATCTGAAAATACTGGAGGCCCATTTGTTTCCCTAACAGAAGCGGCCTGTTCTTGAGAATACCAAGACGGTTGTCACATTGATATGAGAGGATATGTTTAAGAATATGTTTTATTCTGCAAGGATATTATCTGTAATGATCATATTACGATTGAGAGAAGAGTCATATATTTTATTGATTGTTATTACTCTGACAGTTCCCTGCTATCATTATTGCCAATTCTGCTAATTGTTCATGAGACATAGATATTATTCAACATACTGACATACAAGATGAGCTCACGTCTCATAGTTGTAAGGTTTTAGGGTAATACTCATGAAGGCCAATGGGGTACAGCTGTCATGACACCACACACAAGCTGCAGTGGACATGACAGACAACTTGGACCTTAGAGAGGCAAGTGAGGGACTCAAGGGGCATAAGAGCATCCGAGTTGCTATCAATTAGAATTTACATAATATACCTGGTCTCTTTCCTATGGTTAATCGCTCTCTAGTGGCAATACTGTATTGAGTAAGTGGGCTGAGTTCAACCCACTCCAACAGGAGGGACTGACAAAAGACTGAAAGATGAGTCCAGATTTCCTCTGCAAACATGATAAACTGCACTATTATGGGGACACTTGGGGATTTCTGTTTCAGATTGGACAGAAAACATGAGTTTCTCTCGTTCTCTGCGGTATTTGCCATATTAACTTATTGGGTTATACCCATTATGTATGCATAAGGACAACCCAGACCAAAGCTTCATCATTATTGGTATTAAGTTGCATGGCATTTTCAATTTGCATTGTGTTTATTTTTGCCCAGTCACCCACAAAAACCTTTAAGTCAGTGTGAAGAAGGCCAGAAGACCTTGTAAGCTTTGCTAAGTCACTGCTTGGCAGCCTGACTCTCTCTGCAAGACCATACCCCTAATCCTATCCCATTTTTGCTACTGAAGACACTGGAAAAGGCCAGTGGGAATTTGGCAGCAAATCCTCCCATGTCAATCCCTGTAAAGTAAGCTACCCATAACACACTGTATGGCAAGACACATGTCTTACCCTCAATATTCTAGTTTCCTCTTGTAATTCTTCTCAGTATGACAAAATACACAGATGTAACTGCAATTTTAGTCGTTGGCCATTTTTTTTGTTAGAAAAATATTGGTATGCATTCCCATTATTTTCAGTGGCATTAAAAAGATTCTTTCGACTGACAGTGTATTGTAGTCATTTGTGGCCATTTGGTTTTGATCACATTGTGTGTAGGGAGCATTCTGTGATTTCAGCTATCGCTACTTGTGACGACTATGGATTTCTAAGGCAACATGCTGAGCGTCGGCCCACTCCCAAACCGGCACCGTAATAATTAATGGACTTAGTTGACTGACAAAGTCAATTAAGTCGTCAGTGGCTCATCGTGATCAAAGGCTATCTGGTTGTGAACCAATTCGACAGAAAAACAGCAATCTACCTTGTATAGAGAATACATATGAAAAATATACACAGGTACCTTGCTACGAGTTGTTGACCTAGGAGTTGGTGCAAAGGTCCACCACGCTTATGTACAAGCACAAGGCTGAAGCCAGATTCTAAATTAAAAGCTCAAGGAACTGGGGAGAGGGGGTTTCTTTCAAAGAAAGTGAAGAAAACATATATCCCTTTTCCATCAATTAACTCATGGCTACATTGAGCATGTCCAATCATAATAATATTAACAGGAAATTAAGCACAAAATTTGAGCAGGACACACAAAAAAAGGACATGTCTCTCTGAGGAACACCACATCACAACATGCAACAGCTGCTATGGCATTACTGGACACTTAATAAGAGAGAAACACACAGGCGGGGTCGGCCTTACCCCAGACCGTCTAAGCAGTATCTCGTCTGTACAACCATCTGAGCTGCTCCCTACGCATCGCGCGGGAGCTGCTCGCTAAGTCAATCTCAAGTCATCAATTAGTACAATCAAAATCATGGATGATGCAGCAATCTGGGAGGCCGACCACCTTTCCTGTTACTTTTTTCATACATTTTCTTCAATTATTTTTTTCTCCATTTTTTTTTGTGTTCTTTTTTCTCATCTATGCTTTGTGGTCAGAATGACCCTGTCCTGGCCCAGACCAAGAGGACTTGAATTCCCCACCACACCCAATACCTTTGCAATAAATCTGTACAGGCGGTATCTAACAAATGATAAAGGCTTGTATATATGCATAATATAAATAGATATCTTCATCTTTATCTCAGAGCCTTCTCATTGGTTGTCATAGGGTGGATGACCAGTTAAGACTGGTGAATGCTGTCCTCTGGAAGGCAATGTGTACTTAATATGTTATACCGCAGCGGGGCCTGCATAGTGAGCACTCGGCTCCGCCTCAGGTAGCAATTCTTCCCCAAGGTGTCTACTTCTCTGAGAACAAAATTGCAAACTCTGGGACTGACTGACCGCCCAGCGCCTGCAATTTTGAAATTTGAGACCATACTAATATTCAAAATTTGGTGAGTTTAGCAGCTCAAATTCCTCCTGCCACACTTTGACAAAAAGGCGAAGGGGTTTGGGAATTATGACTATAACTTGAGCCGACCTGGTTCACCCCTCCGGGAAGCGGCCCTGCTCTGGTTTGAAACATATCCTTGAGATAACGCATGAGAACGCACGATGTACGTAGCATGACACATAAATTGAACAGCTCCATTATTGAGAATAGAGGCCAGGTAGCATGTGGAGCCTGCGGTGAGAATGACTGTGTTCGTACTCGACACTTTCTGTAGCGGCAGACAGCAGCAGCGGTAGGAGGAGGCTATAAGGGTGAGCAAGTCCAGACTTTGGATGAGTAGCTCGCGTCCCTAGCACCCACCGCTGCCACCATCGCAGTCTGACTAAATCTACACGTCGCGTTTAGACAACCTAACCCTGAGTATCCTACCCTTTAGTGCACAGCGCACAGCCTTCCCTTCTCTGTAGTACTATACCCTTACACTGAACACCAGCACCATCTAACTGTTCGGGCAGAACACAATTTCATTGCCTTCATTGCGAGGGGAATGCTTAGAAACATGATTCATTAGTAGTACAGTTTCATTTTTCATCTCGAATTCAACAGCATTTAACATCAGAGAACTGTTGGCAAACTCGGGTTGTCGCCGCACAATGGCACTTAAATATATCTATCTATATCTTTCTCTCCATTTTATAATTAGTATATCTATATATATAATGTCATATATATATGAGAAGTATTTGCAGCAGTGGTTCTGAGTGGTGAGTATAACTGACCGGGGCAGTTGAGCGGGCTGGCCAGACCTATAGTGTGTCGGTGCTGGTTCATGAATAAGGGGAAGTGTCCCTACATCCTTTACTATAAGCGTCTCCTCCAGTTCCATCAACAGATCACAGCGAACAAACCGGCCATTCTTAATACAGCGGCTACCGGTCTCCATATGGACCACGCATGTCGTCCATACCATCCTCCCACCCACACAATCTTGAGGCATCCCACCCACCAATCACTGGTAAATAATACTACGTCCCTTCCCGCATCCTCCTCCTCCACTCCCCCTCACTCAGCACCTGCGGTATTTGTTGAACCATATAGGAAATACATCTCACAAAAGTAATAAGAATGAGAAGAAGAATAAAAACTCAGGATGGTGGATTGTATGTGACTAAAGCCGTGGAAAGCTCCAGACTATTCGCCGTTCACCGTCAATGTGACATTGATAAATTCTGCGCACCTAACCCCTCACTGCCTTAACTGTGGTCCATCGACACACATACATCCCCTTAATAGCTAGTTTAAGAGAACACCTTACAATCTCTGGTGTTCTCTTTCTCTCCATTCCCTGACAAGACTTGCTTCAGCTGCTCTTAAACTACGATCATCAATGTCTGGAAGTTTCTGTACACAACTTAGGAAAAAGAAAAATGGGGATGAAAATAATAATAATATAATAATAATACACAGGTAAATCACATGGTTAACTCTAGGTTTGATATTCCAGTGGACTCCCCAGTGGTGGGAGACTGGCCAACATAACACTCTTACCGAGAAAAGGGATAGAAACAAAATGATTGTAATGGTGATGATAATGGGCAAATAAACTGAAATGATTGTCATCCATTCATTATCAAAGACCATGATGAGCATCAACCCTGAATGACTAACTTAAGACTATATGATACTGGTGGACTGGTATGATATATTAGTCATTGACCACATAAGGTTTTGATTGTTAGTAGCTATAACAACCACCCACCTATAATAATATAACCCAAGGTTTTTTTCTTTCTTTGTCTTAGAAACAATTCCTCCTTCGTATACACTCAATACTGGAGGCCACTGTTGGAAACATTTTGACAAGTCAACACATGATGATAATAATAATCCTAGCCTACATCGTTGTTTGTCCTTTGTTTGACAAGTGACAAGACAGACACGGGGTGGGAGAACTAATCGTGGTAAGAGAATAAGACATAGATTGTTACTCCAGCTGCACGGGCAGGTAGTCGCCTTGATATCGTCAATACTGTTTCATCGTTTGCTGCACACTTATATAATATATATATGTATGTACCGCGGGGGCGGGGTGCGCCGCTAGCAGGGTCCCCCCGGCAGCTCCGCGGTGTGGGGTGGCTGAGCAGGTCATGTGTCGCTGTTGAGGCGACGGAGACCCGTGCGCACGTAGCTCACCAGGTCCGGGATGGAACTGTGGAGACTCAGTTGTACCGACTCACAATCCAACTCATGGAAGAATTCTGGAAAAAGGATTAGTGTAAAAGTCATTTAGTTGAAGGTCATGTATAGGTTTCTAATACAGCTACATCAGTTATTTCACATACAAATCTGGACCAACTACATCAAGGAGATCGAAAAACCTCTTCATCATTATCAAGCCATGCTGAATTCTACATCGCTTTCTAAACGGTATCAATGGCCTTAAAAATCTGAACAGGTGAGATACACTTTTCAGTAATCTAACCATAAATTTCCCCCTAGGATCCATCGGTATCCCATCTTTAAATTGCTATCTTCATTCTTATCTCAACCAAATGGTATTCAATATTAGCTGAACCATCCGCGGCCTATCTGCAAGGTTTTAAGGTAATTGTTAAGTTAGCAGTTAAACCCTGAGAACTAACACTGACCTGGGAACTCGGCGGCCTGCTGGTCAGCCGTCTCCCAGAGCTCGTGACACTGCACCAGGTTGTGAACGTGGGAGATGTAGTTCTGAGTGATCTGGTGGATCCTTGTCGGCACCGAGACAGACGCCCCCGCCCCGTTGTTAGCCGCCCCGGTGGTGGTGGTGGCCGCCGTGTGGTTACGGTGGTCGCCGTTGTTAGAGCCCTGCGGAGATAACTGGAAGTTGAAAAGGGTGAGAGTTGGTGAGGAGAGGGACACACGCACACACAGGCCGACACACATGCACACACACATATACAGCCAAAAATAGTTTTTTCTCATTCCAAGAAAATAAGATAAATCATCTTGTCTGACGGACAAATGGCTAGTTTTAAGAAAATGTTATGAAAAATATTTTCTTAAAACTATGTCATTTGTCTGCCAGGCGAGTTCATTTTCTTGAAATAAGACATTTATTTTTGGCTGTGTACCATGACAGACGCACAGGTATGGTGGTTTCCAGGAGCGAAACAACAGTATTTTGTTGTATTTAGATATTGATTTTGTTAAAATATTGATTAAGTGCTGCTCTGTATGTTAGGATTATTAAAAATGTCTAAAATTTAGAAGGAATAGAAGTCAATAAGATAGGTGGATGAATAAACTTGCAGCCCAAACAATGGGTAAAGTGTTTCAAAGATTCAAAAACAAAGAAACATAACACTCAACTGAGCAACAGAAAACATATCATAACAGGCCAGGTAAAGTTGTAGAACACATATTAAAATAGTATTATAACAAAAAATATCAAAACCAACCTAGACTCAAAAGGGTTACCGTTTTAATGTAAGTCGCCCATCGGCGTCGGTGTGGGGTATGCTGTGGGTGCGGTATGGATTCTTTTCACAAAAACAAAAGACCACCAACGGGAAAACTACTTCCATATTCTGATATTAGATATTAAAACAAAGGGAGTTGTGGGGTGAAAACACTCTGATGAAAATTTGAAATAAAGAAAGTCCATATCCACAAAACCATTCACATATAGGATTCATTAATGCTTGCGGTTACTCACCACAGATCCTACGGAGCCGACTGAGCCGGCGGGAGACGGGGTGGGAGACATGGGAGACGGGGTGCCCGTACTCCGGTTCCAGTTGGTCTGGTAAGGGGAGGGAGCCTGGGGCCGGGAAGCCGTGCTAGCATTCTGTGCACAAAGAGAGAAATATATATTAGTTTTCTTGAGTCATTTTGCTTCAGTCTAATATGATTCATTCACAGTTGGTTGTAGATTATTCCTGTTATATTTTATTGATGGCAGGCATCATTATCACAGCTTAAATGGCTTTTACAGCTCTTGCACAGAATTGATTTATGTAAAACTAAAATGTTGTATAAATCTCTTTTTTTTCAAATAATCATTCCTACCATTCCCTCCTCCCTTACAAGTTCTCAAAATGATGATGTGCCAACCACAATGATATAAGTCTCCTACTATATATAATAACTTACCCGTGTATGCTCGTCAATGGCTCGTTTCAAATTTGTCGTTTCTGTTTTCTTGAGGTTGAACAACTTGAGACATAGTAGCCCCTGTATCCGCAGACTGGAAGCAAGCACACAACCTTGTACACCTCTGGTGGTGGACACATGCTATAACTCTACACCTACTCAACTACTGGTAATTAACATTGTCCCCCATGTTAGTGAGGGTTCCTGCTATATTTTACTTCCTTTTATGTATTATTTCAATACTTGGTTCTTTGATAGAAATAGTTAAGATTGACTTATTTTACTTTTATAGTATGCATTCATATGCAATAGTACATTGTACCATACTATAATTTATTTAACATAAATATTTAGGTATTGTGCTAGATATGTATAAATCGTTAACTTATTTTTGTTACTTCATAGATGAAACTGCAATTAATTCTTAGTTTTAATGCTTTACATTGTTGGGACATTTCTTATGTTTATTATCTACAAGGTACACAACGGTCTTCATATGATATGCAAGTAAGCAATTTTTGTTGTACAATCTACTGAGCAATTTTTAAAAACTTATTCTTGGGGAGGGGGGATAAGGTGTAAAATATTTTTCCTTGTGCAATACCCACCCTCTTTATTTCCATTCAATTTTTATGTTTTTTTATCGCCTTCATTTAATACAGATTTTCGTTTGTTTCATCCTAACCGAGCTGAAGAAGCTCTTTTGTATATTCAGTATGAATAAACCGGATTTGTATTCACTTTTACCATCTCAAATTTAAAAGAAAAGCCTGAACAGCTCATATCAAATGGGCAAAGGTAATTTTCACAGCTGCCAGAATGGTCTGCATGTCCCGACTGATGAACACCTTTTCTCGAAAAAGGGTCAATTTTTGCCACAAACTTCAATCGCACGGTATCGAGGAACATGTGGGCACACATTATAGGGCGCCTAGTCTCGTCACATGATTTCCAACTTGCGGGCACTTATGGGAACCCTATATTATCGCCCGCAAGGTTGAAGGATGGGCAAAAATGATTGTCTCCATATATCTCAACTAATATGGGGAGTTGGGCTATAAGATTTCAGATCTGGGACCCATTTAGGCCAACTTAGATGTGGGTATTTTTAGTTAGAAACGGCGAAAAAAATTAAGACGGCATTGTATCGCGAGACTTGGGTGCCCTATAGGATAAGGCGACAACAGCAACAACAACAACAACAATAACAATGGCCGACCAGCACACCCACCTCAGTACTGACAGTTTCTTTTCTTTGTCATTGACATCTCCGTCATGACTTCCACGGAATTTATTTATATGTCTGGAAAAGAAATGACTGAAAATGTAAAGCAAAAGGAGACACTATGAATGGACCATCTACCACGAGGCACAGCACAACATGAAGCAACGGTGAGGCCCGCCCGACGCACGCACTGCCAGGCGGGCGCAACATCACACCAACCCTGCACCAAAGGGGCTTATTGTGGGGGAAATTATATATGTTGGCAATAGCTTATTAAGTGAAATAGACAAAGATGAACTGATTTAAATGTTTTTAAATGAATTTTTGTAATGAACTGATTGTGCTTTTTTTAAGAATATATCTAGAGGAAAAATTCATTTTTACCCCCATTTTCCCAATTTCTCTTTTATCTTGATTCAGGAAATTATGATTTTTTTAAGCCCCCGTTCAAATTTCTTCAGAAATGTACTATCATTTAATAATACAGATATATAAAAGTATCTATTTATATCATAAGAGAAGGGCTGGCGTGGTGAGGGGTTGGTGTATCAACGAAAGATAATAAACTGTGGTTAGAACTACAGCGTACAGACTAATCATATAGGTGCGTGAAAGGATAGGAAAGTAGTGTTTTACAACATTCCATTCTACTACATGTGTCTACGCCATAGATATGTGTATATACATGGGTGTATACAACAACTAATACACATCACGTGATTAGTGCAGGGTGCGTATTAACGTAATGTGTAATATATAGTGGGATGGTTATTTGTTGCATATTAAACATACTCCTCTATAATTGAGAACATGCTTTACAATACACTATAGCGTTAATTGATAAGAGAGTAATTAAGCATGAGAACAAGTAAAATAGTAAGCGAAAGACAAAAGATATAAGCATCAGAATCCTTCTCAAACTACTACCAGTTTTTAATCAGAAACAATTTAAGAACATAAAGAGGTATTGTCCTCGTCTATTTTTACTATTTATATAATATATTACATTTATCTACAGATTTATCTTTAAATGTGTAAGATTTCTTATATTATATCTCCACTCTGATCTTTTTCATTTAACGAAGTAATATGTTAGATTGCGAAGCGGTAGCTGCGTTAGCCCTTTAAGCGCCACATAGTGCGTCGATGCGCTATGCAGCCCTTAAAGGGTTAGGCGTACATTAAGTGAGGGGTGGTATTAAATGGCGGCGTACCTGATAAGTGAGAATGTGTCCTTGTACATGGTGACGTATTTGTTGGGTTCTGAGATGCGGTCGTGCTCCATGGCGTTGCCGCACTGTATGAAGGAGAGCACCGCCTCCACATACATCAACGACTTGGCTAACCGGTCCATCTGAAACACCAAGGGCCACACTTCTATATTTTTTGTAACAATTAGACTTTCTTTGTCATTTTCAATAATGAAACAGTTCCATATATTCCATTGATAAACTTCAATTGGGTATCTGTTTATGCGCCGTGTACATACGTGCTTAGATACAAATACTCTATTTGATTACATAATTGCATTTTTGGGTACAAGGGTAAACCAGATCACTTATATTGCTTTACAGTGGTTAATAATAAAACATTTTTGTAAATATCTATTGATATACTTTACATGCATCAATCATTTAGTGAAATATATTTACATTGAATTCAATCAGACAAAAACATTGAATTATGAGATCCTGCACTACTCATTTTCATCTATAAAATTCTCAGTATCATCATAGTCACCTAGAGCCCTATGTGACAAGCGAGAAGATTAATATTTGAAATAATTCTTGGTTTATTATAACTTGTTTCCATATAGTTTCATTTAAAGTATCTGAGTAACTGAAAAAGTATAACATTGTACTAACCAGAGTATCTGCATGGTGTTTTAGCCGCCGTGCCTCCGATAAGTAGTGATCTGCAGTTTCCACTCTGTGTAAGATAAAAGCGATGTTAGTTATTTCAGAGACCTATGGAGACTCATTGGATTTCCATTTACATCCTATCTTAATCCAATCTCTTGTAATCGAATAAAATGTAGGGGCATTACACTCTTTGCTTGGGTAACTTAATATCAGACTTTCAGGGAAAAACATGACTTCCGAGTACAGGGATCTCACTCACTTGCTCTTGAAAAAGTATAGGAAATCTTAAGATTCTGGTCAATGTTTTGTAGGTAATTAATGAAAAACAAATCAGCGAAAAACTAGGCATTCCTCCACACGTAAAAAAAGTGCTATCCCTGCAAACACAATTCAAAGTCAGTCCTCCTGTTTTTACAGGCTTATTATAACATCTCAAAACTTGAATTCTTACGTTTCCTTCTTCTCTTGCCGTTCCTGGCGCTCGCGGTCTTGGCGTTCTTGCCGCCGCCAGTCGTGTCTTCTGTCGACCCGTTCTGGCCCCTCTCCGGTGTTCCCTGAGCGCTCCGGTGGCCACTCGCCCCCTTCCAGCCCGGCTGCAAGCGCTGACCACTGACTGGCCGCCGGGTGGTTGGCATGCCGACTGTAGGAGGAGCCTTCTGCCCCGATCTCCCCTGTGTCGTCTGTGTTGGGGTTCCAGTCTGAATGCACTGCCTGTGGACAACATCACAAGGTTTAGTACTAATGCAGATGAAAAGAATTTTCATGTCACTGATCTCCCCACATGATAAGTAGAGTTAGCCCTAACTATTGTATTTTAGGATAAGATTTAGATAATCAATTACATGTATCTATTTGCATACATATATTCCTCAGGTTCATATCCCATACAGTGCTTGACCCATTACTGACATTTTAATATGGTCTACACAGTACTAGATTGACATATAGATTTTTATTTTCTTTATTTTTTATTTTCTAGCTACAAGCAGAGAAAAATCATAGGTTTATTATTTCGTACCCCTCTTCTGATTAACATACAAATGACAGCTTACCCTCTGTCTGTCCCTCTCCCTGTCCCGTTCCCTGTCCCGGCCGCGGTCCCTGTCCCGGGCCCCCCGGCTGCCCCTGTCAGCGTCGTGAGTGTCGTGTTTGGGGCGCTTGGCTCCGCGCTCACTGTGGTGACTGGAGGAGCTGCTACTGCAGCTTCCGGCCCGACGGTCTCGGTCTGCTGACCTCGCCGGGTACTTCCGGTCCCACTCATGGTCGTCCTCATGACTCACCATCCTGAAACAAGCAGCCATCAAAGTCAGATATCAAATAAAAAATTAAAAAATTAAATTAAGTTTTTTTTTTGGCATAGTTTAGTTGTTTATGATTACAAGATGGACATACACATTTTTATTACATGTCAGGTATAGCACTCTCTATATTACTAATAACCCTATGGGACCTCCGTACTCGGAGATTGAATTGGTAATAGATCCTAATACTATCTGTTCTGCTGCAGTTCCTAACTGTGTTCTAACTGAGGGCCAGAGTAGTTACAAGAAATACCACCAGATGGCACCTCTGCTGCTGTTTTATGTCATCTCCTCTTGATACAACGTCATGTTAACAACACACACCACTGTATTTTCTAGTTCAGTGTTACACATGTATTGGCAATTGAAGAACTTCTAGACATTGTAAACTTTGTTAGTCAGATGTTTTCAGTTGATAGGAGGCATACAGTGCATTGACCAGAACAAGGTTCAAGGTGGCCAAATTCAATTCATTTTAAAAGACTGCTGCGTAGAAAACAAATGTAACCCTTGTTTTACCATCTTCTTAGAACACCTAGAACTAAGTCCTTTAAGGACGCACCCCACCCTATTAAAGGTGTGCCCATGATTATGTATTATTTGGGCTTAAATGTATTGGAGATTAGTGTATTCCACATTGGTTTGATCGTATTTAATGCCTCCACCAAATCATTTCAGTTTTTTCTGAATTTTATTGCTGTGGAATGTGAATGGAACAAAAACGTTCTTTTTTAGCTTCCTTTGGTTTCAATAGCATTATGGGATAGAAATAGTGTATATATATTGAATATAATGAGTGGGGACTGATCTTAGAGTGATTTCTGAGGACCCTTTTCTTTCTTGATTTGATTTGGAATTGATTTGGAAGAGACATTATATATGATCAAATTGATGTATGATATACATAGTTCCAACACATCTATGTACAAATTTTGCACGAACTTGTGTGTACCTGAATAAGGGTGGGGTGCGTCCTTAAGGGTCACGGTGCTTTATTAAAGCCTTTAATGCATTATTCCCATTTGTCGTCAAGATGCATTAATGAAGCCCTGGCGAGTAACTCACCAGGAGTATACGCATGCATCATGCCGACCACACCGGGTTCAGACACTCCTGAAGGTCTGTATGATGCATGAATGCAGCCTCAGCAAGTACGATGTACATCCAAGCCTCATGACGACAAAGGGTATCGCACATTAAAGCGCTATGCGGCCCTTAACGGGTTAACAGTACACGAGAGTCCATCACAATGTGCGCAGTGCCGGTTACATTAATCGCTTCCTTTAGTTTATTGATCCCTCTGTTGATTTACATCTCCCTTTATTACAAGAATTCTCAAATCAAATTAACTCGGTCCCTGACCAGCCCAAGGCTACAGAAAGCTGCCAGTAACATTCAACTGCTATCTTTTTTACTCGGACCGATTACCCAGATATGTGGGTCCCCGGCGACCCGTCGTGCCCTCTCCGCTCCCCCGCTGGGAAATTAGCCTCCAGGCCACTTCTCCCTAAATGGGAATAAGAAGGGCCCTCTCCTCCTATCTACTGCCGGGATGCCGGGGGTCGCCACTTCTTCTGTGTCTATGGTCTATTCCATGTCTATGGTCTTGACTTCATCTATGTCTATGGTCTGGACTTCTTCTATGTAAATATATGGTCTGGGCTTTTTCAATGTCTTTGGTTTGGACTTTTTCAATGTCTTTGGTCTGTACTTATTTTATGTCTATGATCCCCCACATCTATGTCTTATTGTCTCACTCTTCCTCTTTGTCTATGGTCTGGACTTCTTCTATGTTTATGGTCTTGACTTCCTCTATGCCTTATTGTCTCTCACATCCTAAATGGCAGATTTCCTTACACAGATGTACAACCTTCCTCAGACAACTCATAGGTCGTATTTTAGGTAAAATTGCTGAAAATCGCAATATTCCGAGAAGAATGGTGATACTTTGTAGCTCTACATCTATTTCCACATCCTCTCTTATTAACTCTCTGTTCCTTCTTCCTCCATCTTGGTTCATTCTTCTCATCACCCATAGTTCATCCTCCCATCTGTCTCCTAACAAACCCCTCCATGCACTAATACAAGCCGACAAGATAACTAGGGCCATCAGGGCGGCACTCAGACCTTACAGCAGCGTTAACCCTTTAAGGACGCATGTCGCGAAAATATGGCATTTGTCGTCATGATGCACCAATGCAGCCCGGGTGAGTAAATCGCCGATGCCACATTGGTGCATCATGCCGGCCTTTCGGGAGTGTCTCAACCGGGTAGAGTTGGCATGGTGCTGTAACTTGCCAGTTCTGCATTCATGCATCACGACAACAGAGGACTTAATGCATTAGGTCGTCCTTACAGCAGTGTTAATGGGTAAGGAGCCTGGCACTGACAAAACCAACTTCTCTAGCGGACAGTGAACCGCGGTACGTTTGTCTACAGTGTAACTAGACACCTACAGTAGCTGTGTTGGCTCTTTACCACCAGGACTTATATACAGGTTTCTTCCCTTTGGTGTTGGCTGGGTGGGAGAGGAGTGGGGATGGCCCTATGCCAAGTGCAGGCTGGCCTGGCCCTCCCCCCCCCCCTCGCACCATGCCTCCACTATAGACAGACACATTACTTTACTGGGTTAAAAAGAAGTGCAGCACCTGAGGCTGCCCCAGTTCAGCCCTCACCTGTTCCTATTCCTCACACCACCTCTAACCTACTGGTCTATTCTAGTCTCAGCCATTCCAGTTTACTCTCCTTTTTTTTTGTAATCATTTTTTCTCCTCTTTTCTACACCTCCAGCCAAAGGTCATCTACTACATGAACAGATGTAGATACACATACCTGGTACTACTTCACCCAACACTACCTCCCAACCCTTTAAGGGCCGAAACGTGACTTATGCATGATACCCATTATATCTCGATAAATGAATCTCCCAACCCTTTAAAAAAGTGACTTAATGCATTATGCACATTTCTCGATAACTGAATGTTGCCCTTGCCACTAACTCCTGTAATATACGACCCGTTATGAGGCTGAAAAATGCTTTAAAGTTTACTACTACTAGTATTCAGCTTGCATCGTATTGTAACTTCTTTAGAGATTATCACTTATTTTATAAGTGTTTTAGAAGCGATAAGCTATCCTCATAAACAGGTATCACATACACATCACAGTTGTATCATCAACTTAATTGTTTTGTTTTGACAGTATGCTTATATCAACACATAAAAAGGCCATCAATACATTCCTCACAAGATATACAAAATACATCCATCATAGTGTTTTCGCTATCAAATTCCTTAGGCCATGCCAACTATGTACAATCTATTCAGGACATTAGTCTCAAAAACAATCTTGCAGGAGACATGGCTGCTTGGTGACTTTTTAGCCCTTTAAGGACGGTATAGTGCTTTAATACGCTTCGGGGTCATGATGGTGCCAAAGCATGAATGCAGCCCTGGCGAGTAACTCGCCAGGGCTGCATTCAAGCATCATGCCAACACTATGGGGTTGAGACATTCCAGCAGGGTCGGCATGATGCACCAATGTAGCCCCGCTGAGTTACTCGCTGGGGCTACATTGGTGCATCATGACGAAAAATGTCATATTTTAGCAACATCCATCCTTACAGGGTTAAGCACACACCACCCGGACCACCTGGAGCTGTGGCGGCCCAGGAATGGGCAATCCGATCCTAAAGGCAACCATCTACCACAATTCCAGCCCAAACTCTTACATCAACTAACCGGCCCTTTTTATTCAATGCACTTGTAGTTTTTGTCAAATTGACAAGGCTGCTTCGACATTTTCTGGCAATCGGATATTACATGTATTTATATGTTATCTTTCAGTTGTCCCCTGGTGATACTAATATCTATAATTTCGACACATCATATCTTATAATTCGTAATTTTTGATTAATAGTAAATTGAAACACGTCTTTGTAATGCACAGTTACATACTAAAACTATATCAAATTAAAACATGATAAAACATGTACTCACTCTCTCTCGGCGACATTGTCTCCCCGTTTGGGCGTGTTCTGGGAGGGGGTCCCCCGTGTGGGCGTACGGCCGGAGGGGGTGCCCCTACTGGAGGAACTACGGTGCTCGGTACGAGCCCGCTTGTACTCGGTAGGATGGGGGTCAGCGTTCTTGCGCTTGGGTATTTTAGTTTGTGGGGGTTTGCGCTCGTCCTTAATGATCTTGGACAGGATAGTGTCCCGCTCCTTGCGGTAGGACACCTCCTTGTTGGCGGCGTGCGTGGAGGCCAGAGCCGGAGCGGCGTGGGAAGTCATGGCCATGGCCGCAGTGTCCATATGAGTCTGGTCCTTGTGCCGCAGCGGTAAGAGCGGCCCCGGGTGTCCGAGATGGTCCCGCGACACCGACGCCGGCTCCAGTTTGATATCCGGCACCGACTTATCCACGTGACTCTGCTGCGGCTCCACCACGGCCACGGGCTTGCGGTTGATGGTCTCTACGTCGCGCGGGGGCGGGGGAGGCAGCAGGTTGGAGGAGCTGGAGGAGGTGGAGGCAGTGCAGGACGACATGGCAGACATGGAGGATGAGGCTGATGACAATGGAGGCCCGTAGTGGTCTATTAAGGCGAGATCGAGGCGAACAATGATACTGGGTTTGCCGTCTGGGCCGTGGGTGATACCAGCGGGGGCGGTGGTGGGGGTGACACCGGCACCGGCACCACCAGCTGTGTTGGGTAAGGTGCATGTGGATGAAGACACGGAGGTGGTAGCCGTCACCGTACACGAGGTGACTGACGGGGCCTTGGCTGCTGGCGACGCTGCCCTGGAGGAAGCTCGTGATGACGCCTGGGAGGAGGCGCGGGAGGAGGCCCGCGATGACCCACGTGAGGTCGAGTGGGACGAGCTGCCGGAGTCAGAGCTGTCTGACTCTGACCCCGAGTCAGACCCCGACTCTGCTGAGGAGGAGGAGGGGGAGCCGGCCGGGCTGGCCCCCGGGGGGCGCGGGGACGGCTGCTTCTTACGAGGGGCCTCTGTGACCGGGTGTACGATGGAGGAGGTGGTGGAGGAGGTGGAGAGGCGCGTCAGGGACGACTTACGGGAGGCGATGCTGGCCGGTTGTACCACGGCCGGGGGCGGTGCGGCCGGGGCCTGCACCGGGTTGGACCGGGAGGGAGGGATGGGGGACAGCAGCTGGTCCTGGAAGATGGTGTCAAACACATCCTCCACCTCCAGGGTGGTGGTCACGGCCAGCTTGGGCCGCCCCTGCTGCTGTGCTGCTGCTGCTGGTGGGGGCACCGGCTTCTTGGCCGCCGGCTCGTTCTCCTTCTCATCATCCGAGATCTCCCCCTCTGAGGAGGACGAAGACGAATCGGAGGAAGAAGAGAATATTTTGGGTGGTTGAGGAGGTGGTGGTGTGGGTGCCTTCTTGACAGGTGTGGTATTGGCACTGCCACCACCTCCACTCTTAGTCCGACCACTCTTAGTGCTGCCTTTAGCGGTTGTGCTACTACTACTGTTACTACTACCTGTACTTTTGGTGTCTTTACCCTTGACTGATGTGGCCGGGGACTGTGCCCGTGGGGTGGGTGGTTTCATTTTGACAGGAGTGACGCTGGTGACGTCCACATCCATGTCCTCATCAGAAGATGAGCTGTCTGAGCTCAAGATTTCTTTAGATACAAACTGTGTTTTCCGCTTGCTCTTAGGAGTGCCGCCACCAGGTTTTTTGTCTGTTGTTGTCGACGACCGGGGTGGCGTCTTTTGAGCAACAACTCTTGGCGAGCTTTTGCTGGTTTTGAAGCTGTCCTTGCGCGAGAGCGTCTTGGCCTTGCTAGGCTCGGCTGCCGCGGGGGACCCCTTAGCGGCCACTGTAGAGGCCGCCTTGGTCGACGAGGCCTTGGAAGTAGCCGTCTTAGGGGATGGTTTTGGTTTTGGTGACATTTTGGGAGATGGTTTTGGTACTGGTGTGACCTCCTTCTCCACATTGGCAGGTTTTGCCTGTGGCGTTTGCTGCTTGGAGCTCTTCCTCCCCCTGCGGCCAGGTGACTGCCCCACACCGCTGCGACTACTGCTGCTGCTTTTGGCATTACTGGGTGACTTGCCGGCAGCTCGTGGCGGCGTCTTATCACTGCGGCTCCGAGGGGAGGCTTTAGAGGAGGACACGGTGGAGGTACTCTCCCCCTTGCCACCCTTACCACCGATACTAATGGTGAGCCGTATACCGTTATCATTGCCCACCTTCAAGCTGCTCTTCTTGTCTATGATATTGTCGATCCTTGCTTCGGGGCTCGGCTCAGGGATTTTGTCCTGAATGATCATATCAATGATATCATCGTTATCAGGGATGAAGTTGAGGCTGTCGCCGCCCATCTTGCCACCCGCTGCCAGCGCCTCAGACCCGGGGAGGCCTGAGGGCTGCGTCGTGGTCCAGTTCTCAAGCGCCCATGTTCTCTGCAATGTAAGGGAGAATACAATTAGGTCTTAATACTTTCATATTTTTACAATAGAACTGTGTTGTTTCTATCTATAAGCACTTTTCCTCTTTTTTTCCTAAGAGAATGAGTGTAATATCAACTGATGATAATGAAGGAAACTAAATTGGAGAGTAAGATATGTTATTGCAGACATATTCAAGATTAATTCTAAAAAATTAAAGCAATAAAAATTAATCATTCCCCACATCAATATTCAATATCGATGCATACCGTTTTCTCATCGTATTCATACCTCTAACTTTACAATGCACCTTCCACAATAATGACATCTTCCCCTCATAACGACAATAGTATAAATGTTTACTGCAATGATCCTATCCTGAACCCCCATACAGCCACCCATATCGACATATACCCCAAACCCTATTCTCCCCCACCCAGTACCACATGTATCGACACCCGTCCGGCTCGTGGAGTGGCAGCGTGCACCGACCAACAACACTCGTCCATTAGTGGCCGCTCTTTGTGCCGTCTTGTGCGGTTGTCATCAGACGGAGGGGTCCGCCCCGGGCAGCTACCCCCCCCCCCCCCCCACCGATACCCGCCCTCACCGCACGCCCAATTTGCACAACAAGCTTTGGCCATTTGTAAAAATGCCGCCAAGGTCGCATGCTCCCTGCCACGTCTGACGCTAGTCTTTGTGTATTGATTGAAACAGGCTATGTAAATGGCACAGCTCACCCTACCTCTGCCTGTCCACCTGTTTCTATCACTGACTGACTGCCACCCTAGTTTGCACTGCTATGGTTTCAGTAATACCTTGGTAGAAAATTTTATTCATTTCAAATTTATACTTTGTTGCACTGTATGATGAAGTAGTTTGCTTTGTCCATTATCACCCCCTTCCTATATATAACAAATTTCCAATCCGCTAAGAAATTTATGTCCAGGAATTATGCTGTAGTGTAAGTCAGTTTTTATGGTGTGTAAATCTGACCATTTAGATTCCAGGTAGTAAAACGTGAAAGACAATTAAAAAATGAAAACTTTTTAAAATGTTCATTCTCCTCCTACGAGATTTTTCACTTTCCTTAAACCCAGGGATTCTTTTTTTTTTTAAATGAAAAAAACAAAAATCATGTATACTCACGGCAGGAGGTACGGGTGGCGGCGGGGGCGGGGGCGGTGTGGGTGACTTCGGTTTACGTATAACCTCCTCAGGCTCCTTCTCCTCCTCATTGTCCGAGCTGCTCGACTCGCTGTCCGACCCGCTGTCAGAGCTGTCTGACCCGCTCGACGAGCTGTCTGAACTGTCCGACATGCTCGACTTCTTCACCTTGGGCTTGGGAGACCTGTGTGAGGAACAAGATATAGAGGTTAAGTGATGTGCGGGTGAAATATGTACAGTGAATATGAAGATGGTGTGGTTTGCAATATACCCAACTTTGAATTTGGGGGTTGATACACTGCCGAAGGCTCTCGTGAGTCTACTCGCCAGGGCTGCATTCATGCATCATAAAGACAAAGGGTACACAGTGCAGCCTTAAGGGGTTATCAGTATTGGAGAGCAAATCTATCAGAATATGCACATGAGAAATTCCAAAGTTTTTTTATTAATATATTTAAGTCAATCCATTACTTCTCTATATAGTAGTACAATACTGTATTCTTGTCAACAATAACCCGACCGCCCCCACGTCTCAGTCCCCCCGTGGGACAGACCCAGCCCATTTAGCCCGCCCTGCCCGGCCCGCTGCCCACTCTGCTGGCTAATCGGCCTGGTTGTCTGATTACTGCCCTGCCTACAGGAGGTAGGGGAGCTGCCAGGAGGTACCGGGAAGTCTGTCATACCACTCACAAGGCACCACCAGGGCAGCTCACCTAGCTGGTAGCAGACCGTACAGTCAATAAATTGTAGGCCCCTCTTTGCCGAAATATATCTACTGGTATTTATTATCTTGTTATTTCTGTAGGAGAGATCTGGCTGTATATACATGTATATATTTCTTATTAAAATATTTGTTTTAATTTCAAAATATATTCACATCTTGACATCATTTAGGTAGTTAATATAAGACATGCCCGGTATATCAAGGAGCTGAACCATGTCTCCTGTCACCAGAAGAACTCCCCTGTATCACAGATCCCCAGTATGTTCTCAGTGCTGCTAACACCTCCACACACAGGGCTGTATATAGACAGTGTCTGGGAGACATGAAGGCCCCTGAGGCAGCAACTGATGTCATCTCAGACCCAGCCCCTCAGGCCGCTATCAGTCTCCATATATCTAACTACAGGGTCTACTCCAGCCACTGGGGCTGCATTAACCCTCTAAGGACGGTATCATGTATTAATCAATCATGCCCTTGGTCGTCATGATGCATGAATGCAGCCCTGGTGAGTAACTCGCCAGCGCTGCATTCAAGCATCATGGCGACCATACTGGGTTCGAGACACTCCTGTAGCATCTTCATAATGCACCAATGCAGCAGCGGCGAGTTACTCGCCGGGGCTGCATTGGTGTATCATGACGACAGATGTAATATTTTAGCGACACCCATGCTTAAAGGGTTAACACAGATGAGGTGGGGGTGGTGTAGAAGCAGAGCTCATATTGTAATGTTTCAGTGGAGAGGGATAAGCGTGTTTTATTCATGTAATCAGCAGCCATCTCTTATAGCCGCTATGTGTGCACGATCTACACGTAAAGCACCTAGTTACAGCCCCCTCCGCCACCCACACCCGCCATACGGCCTAACCCTACAAGCCCCGCACAGTGATCTAATGCATCATGCCTATTTGTCGTTATGATACATGAATGCAGCCCTGGCGAGTCTACTCATGATGCCAATCCTATGTGGTTGATACACTGCTGAAGGGTTGGCATGATGCATGAGTGCAGAGCCCTGGGGAATACACTCTCACTATGCTTGCAGTAAAGGGTTTAAGCTGTAATACCACAGCAGTGCAGCAGATCGTCTCTTGTTATGTTGCACTACATTCATATAAGATATTTTACCGGTACAAGTCTTCAGGGAAACCAAGAAGGACTGGGCATATAGAATGCATTGTTTAATATGGGCGATGTGTGTGTGTGTTTGTGCGGTGGAGAGGTGGGAGGGGGGAGGGGCGTCAGGTAGGGTAAGGTAAGGTTATCAGAGGAGTAGGAGGGGCATGTCGGTGGGAGGACACAGTAGCGGTAGTACTTGGTAGGCATCAGGGCAGTGGTTGAATCCCTCACAGTGAGCTGCTCGGGGTGTAGGGGTGAGCTGCTCGGGGTGTAGGGGTGAGCTGCTCGGGGGGTTGGGGTGAGCTGCTCGGGGTGTAGGGGTGCGCTGTTCGGGGTTACAGAAACCCGAGCTGGTGTGTGCAGTGTGTCGTAAAGGTGCTCACACATGGATGACCCAACACGGGCTGCCCACCTGAGGGGAAGGGGCCCAACACGGCAACACCCACCGGCAAAATCTTTACCCCCCTCCTTCTTGAGGATGTCTTTTTTTTCCTCCCTGCTGTAGATAATCTAAGGTCAGCACACCACTACCGTATTCGACCTAATAAGCGCACACCCCCTGTTTTTGGCCGATTCTTATACTAGAAATAACCAAAAATATTAAATTTTTTGACCCCAATTAAACTCTTAAGTACTAAAAGGTGTCCATGATAATTTTTTAAGCGCACTGTGCGCTTATTACGTCGAATACGGTATGTACCGTGTGTGTCCTCAACCCCTGGTGGGGTCTGGTATTAGTGACGAGTCCGGTGACAAGTCACTCAATTGTCATAATTTTAACCATTGCTGCCTTAATAACGCTTTACGTGTTATCGTGACGCACCAACGCAGCACCGCCGAGTAACTCTCCAGCATTGCATTCGTGCATCATGCCATCCCTTTGTATGGTAATCCTGCAAGGACGACATGATGCCCACAGCAAAAAACAGCATGTGTTGCTCACCAGGGCTGCATTCATGCATCATGACAACATAGGGTTAAACCTTTATGGATGCGTGTCGCTAAAAGATGTCTTCATGATGCACCAATGCATTAGTGATGCATGAGTACATCATACTGACCCTTCGGGAGTGTCTCAACCTCATAAGGTCGGCATGATGCTTGAATGCAGCACTGGCGAGTTACTCGCCAGGGCGGCATTCATGCATCATGACGACCAAGGGCATGATGCATGAAGGCATGATGCCGTCCTTAAAGGGTTGCAGGGGAGTGGGTGGCTGGATGACAGATCGTCCACTAAGCACCCTACAGGTGCTGGAGGCTGGGGCGGCAACACGTGCACCTCAATAGGGGGATCCATCACCCCCACACACCACCTGTGTGTGTGTGTGGGGGGGGGGGGGGGGGGGGGGGGTCCAGCTGGTGGGATCTCCACTACTACCTCACTATGAAACATACCATGAGCAAAATACCCCCCCCCCCCCGTCTTACTACATGTTCCCCATCTCCATAATATAACACCACACACGCTGTAGATTGTCATATTGTCTCACAACTTCTCAGCGTCTCACAAATAACTAAATTCATTACCTATGCCCTTGGTCATTACGATGCATAAATGAATCAAATCGGCATGATGCAGGATTAGATTGCAGCCTTGTGAGCAGACCAGCCACAGCTGCATGACTGCATCAGGACGTTAGACGATAAATGGCATGATACATCAAAGTACTATGCATCCCTTAAAGGATTAACCCTTTCCCTCAGCTCCAGTAAATGCCCCTTTGATGTGCTCAGAGAGACACATGCAGGCTAACATAGGCTGTCTAGTTGTCACACACCCTGTTAGTACCACTACCGGTTACCTGTCTACAGCTACCTCTGTCACACACCCTGTTAGTACCACTACCGGTGACCTGTCTACAGGTACCTCTGTCACACACCCTGTTAGTACCACTACCGGTTACCTGTCTACAGCTACCTCTGTCACACACCCTGTTAGTACCACTACCGGTGACCTGTCTACAGGTACCTCTGTCACACACCCTGTTAGTACCACTACCGGTTACCTGTCTACAGGTACCTCTGTCACACACCCTGTTAGTACCACTACCGGTTACCTGTCTACAGCTACCTCTGTCACACACCCTGTTAGTACCACTACCGGTTACCTGTCTGCAGCTACCTCTGTCACACACCCTGTTAGTACCACTACCGGTTACCTGTCTACAGGTACCTCTGTCACACACCCTGTTAGTACCACTACCGGTGACCTGTCTACAGGTACCTCTGTCACACACCCTGTTAGTACCACTACCGGTTACCTGTCTACAGGTACCTCTGTCACACACCCTGTTAGTACCACTACCGGTTACCTGTCTACAGGTACCTCTGTCACACACCCTGTTAGTACCACTACCGGTGACCTGTCTGCAGCTACCTCTGTCACACACCCTGTTAGTACCACTACCGGTTACCTGTCTACAGGTACCTCTGTCACACACCCTGTTAGTACCACTACCGGTTACCTGTCTACAGCTACCTCTGTCACACACCCTGTTAGTACCACTACCGGTTACCTGTCTACAGGTACCTCTGTCACACACCCTGTTAGTACCACTACCGGTTACCTGTCTACAGGTACCTCTGTCACACACCCTGTTAGTACCACTACCGGTTACCTGTCTACAGCTACCTCTGTCACACACCCTGTTAGTACCACTACCGGTTACCTGTCTACAGGTACCTCTGTCACACACCCTGTTAGTACCACTACCGGTTACCTGTCTACAGCTACCTCTGTCACACACCCTGTTAGTACCACTACCGGTTACCTGTCTACAGCTACCTCTGTCACACACCCTGTTAGTACCACTACCGGTGACCTGTCTACGGCTACCTCTGTCACACACCCTGTTAGTACCACTACCGGTGACCTGTCTACAGGTACCTCTGTCCCAGCTTACTTGTCGGAACTGACCCAAATGAGATCTCATTACTTCCTGCCCGTATGACTTCCGGTCACATGATCACATCTAAGTTCTAACTGACAGCAGGCATGCTGGGATGGCTTTAGTACTAGTATACAGGCAATTGGTCTATTTCCTTCAAATTCTAAGGAAATGTGCTGAAAATAGAAAGGCAATTTCCCCTGTCGTTTGTATCTTGAATGTCTTTACTCTGGGAATTGAGAAACATCACAAAGAGCTATTGGCTCTATATTCAGAATGAGAACATGAATTTTCCTCTTTGTGAATGGGTTATTTTTAGGAGATCCCCGGAGAAGCAATTACTCTCAATATGCAGCAACAATATACCTTGCTTCAGAGAATAGTACACACGATT
The DNA here is from genome assembly GCA_947462335.1 of Harmothoe impar. Taxonomy (NCBI): domain Eukaryota; kingdom Metazoa; phylum Annelida; class Polychaeta; order Phyllodocida; family Polynoidae; genus Harmothoe; species Harmothoe impar. The sequence continues at coordinate 66,306,866 of OX381710.1, read as the reverse complement.
TCCCTGACTGAAAGGTTACATGAGCGAATAATAATCATTTCAGTGTGACTTAAAACCACGATGAAACTTGTCTATAATATATTGTTCTCTGACCCATCTTCTCCCCCCCCCCCCTACCTTTTACAGCCCCCTATAGGCAGTGTATCCTACAGACCCCGTGTATGCCTGTCATGCTGCTCCCACACAGCAACAGTTACACCCACAGTGCCACTCCCCTACCTGACTTATTGTTATGTACCTGCCACTATTGAGTTACCAAATTTAATTCCGTCATCTGTCGGCCGCTCGTCTCGCGCCGCCCGGAGGAAATATTACGTTATAGCCGGGTGTAATGTGATTTGTGTCGCTACGTGACGAACACAAGACGAAGGTATGGCATCTACCCAACGTGTCTCAGTCACGGCGTGCAGAAGGCAGTTCTGGTCTGGAGACTTTCCATTGTGAGGTAAAAAATACGACTACTACATTGAGCTTTTTTATATCTAATTTGCCCTTTACTAGGGAAATTGTATCACAATTCATACAGGACATTGGTGCTGAAAATATGGGGCAGAACATGTTGTTCTTTTAAAATATACATTTATTTAATTCTCTTCATCTAAGCTATTTTTCTCAGTAAAACCGGTCAGAATGTCCTGTGGCGTTTCCCTTTTCAATCCTCAATTCTATGCTCTCTCAGACTTACCGATAATATGTGAATTTTATCTTTCTTGTGTTCCCCAAATACCTCACCTCACCACTGTTATTCCTCTTACTTTTTGCATGTCAAGGCTCACCCTGCCCTGGGCTGCCTCACCCCCGGTGCTGTAGTGTGTTTATAAAACACCAGGGGGCGGCAGTGGACACATTCCTGCCGTCCCACAACCACCACAGCCACCACCGCGTCTTTTTAACACATTGCTCACATTCCTCCCGCATTCCTCTCTCACAATAATACCTCTAAAGACGGCATAGTGCTTTAATCTGATAAACACTTGATGCATGCACGCCCTTGATGCATTCATACATCATGCCGGCCCTTCAGGAGTGTATCACTATCGGCCCGTATGGTCGATATGATGCATGAATGCAGCACAAAGTTGCAGCATCCACGCATCATCACATACAGAGAGAGCTACTTAAAATGACCTGTCAATTTACCCAGCAATGCTGCACTAAAGACAAGCGACCATGGCTTCCTGGAGTTGGCCTTGCTGCAGGCTGTATTGATCTGGTGGCGGCTAATCCATTATAGATCCATGTCACAGTCTTAGTGCATGCTATATATGGGAGGTTGGGGAGTAATCAGCATATCCTGCTGACCTCTATACCTCATGTGTCTCTACTGCCTGCCAGTTACCAGTCATCTTTTATATATCTTCAGCAGCCCCCCCCCCTCTATGTCCTCCCAACATTGTTTTTATCTACTTTCCCACAATAATTCTATCTAGGATAGCTTCATGCTGTACACTCTTCTTATGTTTTTCTTCACATGATTCCAAAGCAGTGTTATGCATTGCGGCCACAATATTCACCATATTTGCTACTTTCTATTCATATAAATCTTAATTTAAACAAGCCCAATACCCTAGGCTAACATAAGCAATACCTTTAAGGACAATATCTAAACTAAGCAAATTCATAAATAAATGTATTTATTGGGTTTCTCAAAGCAGGGGTGCTCTAAGGATAGATCCTTGACCACCATCTTTAAACAGCAAAGTCATCTCCTCTCCCTCTAACCTGGAACCGTGTCCGTAACTGGGCTGTCTGTCCGCACGCCATAATGCACGTGTGTGTGTGTGTGTGGGGGGGGGGGGGTGAGGTACCGTGACGGTGCCTACACACTGCTGCTCAGAACAGCCATCCCCAATATTGACCTGCCTCCACCCCCGACCCCCCCCCCCCCGCCCGTCACAACCTGCCCCAACCTCCCCCGAGCTACCCAAACCGTCTGCTGCTAAAGCTTCCCGCCAAATACACACACCACACCCTCCCGGGCATGCTGCCATCTTCATACCCAACCGTACAGTCAACTCCAAATGTAAACTATATTTTTGAAAATCACTTTCTGTAAATAAAATGAATTTATAAACTCAAAATGCAGCTGGAAATAACCATGCCTTGATTTAGGAAATTATGACACTCTGACTACCTCGGTGGCTAGAAATGTGTAGCTTGTGTGTTTGTGAGAGGCTTTTAAAAGGTCCATATACATGGAGTTTATTTACAAAATACAACTCCAGTCCTGGCTCCCAATACAATAGCAGCATTCTTCTCTCACCCAAATACATAACCCGCCAAGCTTATATAACACCAGGGGATAGAGTTTTACTTTTTGCTTTTAGAATTTCATTTTTGTTTTAATATACATTTTGTTATTTATCTATTTTTATTTCATTTTATTTTAAAGATGGGCCGTACATTGCTTTCAGCCTCTTACCGTCCAGTCCTCATGTCTGCTGCCGACACAGGAGCCCTCTGTACCCCCCTACCCTCCCCTATAACACTCACCCTAACCCTTTAAAGCATTAATGCATCATGCCCTTGGTTGTCATGATGCATGCAGCCCTGGTGAGTAACTCGCCAGCGCTGCATTCCAGCATTATTCTGACCCATCAACGCAGCACCGACGAGCTACTCGCCGGTGCCGCGTTGGCGCATTATGAAGACAAATGTCATCTTTTAGCGACAAGTGTCCTTAAAGGGCTAACACACGTTACGTGGTTTACACGCTGATTGATGTACACCTGACGGCTTAAAAGCCATGTACTGCTCTTCACAATATATGACTCTCCCCTCCCCCCGCCTCCCCCCCCCCCGCCCCTTCTCCTCCCTCTCGTTTGGTTATACACAGCTCAGTTCTATGCTTGCACAACAATCCGTACCCTTTAAGGGCCGCATAATGTTTTCATGTGCTATTATCGTCATGATGCATTTGTGCAGCTCTGGTTGGTCTAGTTCTTCTCGCCAGGGCTGCATGAATGCATCCTTTTGGGAGGATATCAACCCCACAGTGTTGACATAATGCATGGATACAGCACTGATGACTGGGCTGCAATCATGCATCATGCCGCCATTAAAGCGCTATGTAGCCCTTAACGGGTAAAGTGGTGTAAGTTGAAACTGTAAACACTGCTTTATTATCTGGGGGTGATCTCTGGAATCTTCCCGACATGTGAGCACCCTTTCCGCATGGCCGCGCACACGGACCGTTTTTATGAATTACTTCTAGTCAATTTTATTTTCAAATTGTTCTCTTTATGTGCACTTCGACCACCTACTTTATACAAATGTCCCTTTTGATGATTTATTTTCAGAAGTCAATTTATTTATTTACCTCTGTCGGTCTTTCTGGCTGCAACCTGATATCTCTATAGTGGTGGCAAACATGGGCACCACCTTCCCTACAGTTACATTACCACCAGCCTCACATACAGGCATGGGACTAAATCAACGATAAAAATAAAGTATTCTTATAATGTAGGTGTCGTATCAATATATGGTATTTTAATTGTATATGTATATACTATGAACGATTCAACCTCTTCTATTATTCAAAGGAAATCAATGTAATTGTTTATAGTATTATGTTCACTGAAATAGCAGAATAAAAAAAAACACTGTCAAACTCAAAATAAACTCAGGAAACCCTGTGTACATTGTTGTAGGGTGTTGACTGCATTACTAACCTGGGGGGGGGGGGGGGGGATACTACAGCATGCACCATTTGTTTAACTAATATAAGGGGCTGAACGTCATAATTATACTCCCTGTTTGGTAGCTATGGTTACTGTGGCTGGCAGATACACACGTGCTGTATAAGTGATTATGAGGGTTAACGGTTGGGTGCAGCGCCATGGTTACAGTCGAAGTGGTAGGGAAGGGAACTAAAATGTAACTTACATCTATACTGGACTATGTGGTAACTGGGGGACAAGATGGCGGCCTATGTAGGTTGAGCCAATAGAGTGTTAATTGTTATGTCAGCCTCAAGCCCCAAGCTAATATTCACCTTACGTCGTACCACTAAATCATATACCATAACATGTACACTGATCTATGTATTATCTGGACCACCCTGAGTGTTATATAGAGGAGTAATCTAAAACTCACAGGATAATTGTATTTTTGTCTATGTTTATATTTCCCCCCATTCTCTTGCTTTTCATCCGTACTCAAGTATCCCGCCATAGCGACACCTGGACTGTGTAGCTTTACATCCGGTAGTTTGTTATTTCAGAGGTTTTAAAAACAGAATAGTCTATACAAAATAATCAAATAAATAAACACTAAACAGAATAAAAACAGTGAGTAGGAGTAGTAGGGGATGCCCTATGGAGTGGTGCTTGGTGGTAAAGGTGGGTGGGGGGTGGTAGAGTGCCTGAGGGGTGAGGAGGCAGGCACAGTGCCAGGTCTCAGTGCTACAGGCAGCACCCTATACTACATACAACCCCTACAGTAAAGTCTAATAACATATAAGCCTTACCCTTTTACATATAACTTATAAGCTGCACCGCTAACTTGGGAGAATCATATAAGCCGCACGCGAGGTTTAAAAATTGCAAATTTAGTACACTATTATACAGCAAAACCCTCGTAACTACTCTCGTATAAGCCTCACCCCACCTTGAGAGGATTCTATAAGCCGCATTGGGGTTCAGGGTCTAGTAGAAGCCGTGGCTTCTACGTGAGAATTTACGGCACACATCACCCTCCTCTCACTCTACCCGACTCCACTCCACCTCAATGCACCCCAGGTAGAGGCCAAATGTACACTGAATGAAGAAAAGGGACATTATAGATCATCATATCACCCTATCTGTGATAGTTTGTGGGAGAAGTGCTATATGTGTTTACCACTGCGAGTTGTCATCATTATGTCACGAGTAACTCGCCGGGGCTGCATTGGTGCATCATGCTGACCCTTCGGGAGAATCTCAACCCTAGGCTATAGGGCCGGCATGATGGTTGAATGCAGTCCTGGCGAGTTACTCGCCAGGGCTGCATTTATGCACCATGACGACCAAGGGCATGATGCATCAAGGCATCATGCCATCCTTAAATCCTTAAATCCTTAAAGGGTTAAGCTGGAACACTTGGCAGAACGCCAGCTGAGGAGTGTTCCGCATCAAAGTTCCCTAATGTGATTAAGCGCCATTTTCACGTGTTGATTGCGCAGGCGCAGCGCAGGGCTGACTGGGAGATGAGGTAGCAGCGTCTCGTCACGTGACCTGTGTAGTAACGAGACTTGGTGTCCCCCTGGACCTCTACTCCTTATACCACCTTCCTCACCCCCCCTCCCCCAACCTCCCAACTCCACACCAACCATTATTGACCTGTCTAGCTGTCCTGTCTACGTCCACAAACTAGTACACATATATCCCTGCTAGTAAAAACACACACGGTACAAACCAGTAAAACATGGCCCTTTATACTCCTCCTTTCTTACACAAGCTAAGTGTCAACTACTATGTACCAGCTATGTAAACATTTGTGGGACGTGGCCTTATTGGCTAAGGTACAAGTGGTGATGTCATAAGTTTTAATATCACATCTATGAGGGACAATGACAGGCAAAGGCTCTCTTACGTTGCCATACTATTTTAGGGTCACAGAGTGCCTGAAAATATGATGCCATTTATACTCATGATGCATTTATGCAGCACTGGCGAGTCTACTCGCACCATGTCATACCCCTTTGGGAAAATTGTTTTCTGATGATCTGCTGCAACTCGCAGGCGACACTTTTCGGTACTGTGGTGTTTAGTGGACCCCCCCCCCCCATTTTTCTTTTTCAAATGCCGAGGTCGGCCCCTGGTTAGTTGTCACCACGATGCCAACTGTTGCTTTAATCAGAGACATACATATATGTAGACTCATTGCTTTAATGCAGGAATGGCTTGTGCCTTGGGGTTGGGTTGAGGTAGGGTGTAGACTTACCGTCGGTCCCTGTGTCGGGACTCTGTGGTTGAGCTGTGGCGACGCGGCTTGGTCGTCGTCTCGCTTGTCGTCTGCTGCAAGAACAGAATAAAAAACATGTCGTTACTAAGGTGTACAGACTCTACGTTACGTTACGTTACGTTACTAAGGTGTACAGACTCTCAGCACAGCGCTGCACATACGGAAAGCACTTACTGTGAAATTAAAAAGAAAGAACATCAACAAATTTGGCCAAAACAGCGATAAATTGTATTATAAATATGCTTATTCAACGTTCATCATGCAAAAAATACAATAAACCAATTACACTGTATTGACTGTGTCTGGTTCTATGTGAAGCTGTAATTCTAAGTAAAAAGAGAATTCAATTATTTAATGTTTGTTCTTAAAAGAACTCAAGTTGATGGTGGGTAGATGTATGAGGTGGGCTTAGACAGTAGTAGTCGACAGGATGCTCATCCCCTTCTCTTCCTGTTCATTTATTTGTTTAGTTCAAATAACCACTTTTGGTTCCATCAGACACCTGTGGAGGGATCTGATTTAAAAGTGCACCTTCTTCTTCAAATAATCCTCCCCTTTATAATCGGCAATGACAATCTCTTCACTCTCCAAAAAAATAAATGAAAATTGCCTATTAGGCCACTCAAAAAAATAAAATGGTTTCTCATCACCGCGCGCATCATAAAAATCAGCTTTTGAGGAAAACTTTTTTTTTATTTTTTGCTTATTTTTGATGAAAATTATGATAAAAATAGACAAATATTTGGATATTTGGTAGCAAATTAAAGCTGATACTGCCAGTAATGCGGTATGATAGAAATAATTTTCATTTTCCCTACTTTTAAAGATCCTTAAATTCTTAACAACTAAAATGTGAATTTTGGTCATGAAAAATGTATATCATGCCACACATTTTAGCCCGCAAGTAAAAAAAAAAAAGCAAAAAAAAAAAATCTCCCTCGTCACATTTTTCAGACCTTGGTGATGAGAAACCAGTTTTTTCTTGAGTGGCCTTATATATACCGGTAAATGTATAAATGCATTTTATAAATGATTGAATTCAATGCAGACGTCCTTTACTTAGCATCGAATCTATCATCAGATTCAACCGAGTTTATCACAATATCTACCCAGACCTCAATACTATACGTGTTAAAACACCAAGGGACCCCTAATCCTTTCTAAAGCATTCAGGTATTTGACAACAGCGCGTGTGTTTAGTTTATAAAGTGCTAGTGCCCGGTATGTAGGGCAGGAGGAAGGGGCCGGATATCTAACCTGCCTCACACACACTGGGTACATACGGTCAGGTGTCTATGACAATACACTGCCGTCTGCCGCCTGCTGCTGTATCTTGGTCACTAAGGTGCATTGCAGAATAACCCTTGCTCCTGCAGCCATTTTTCAACCATTGACCCCATTTGTAACAGGTTCATCCTAGCACTTGACTATTCTATAACCATACTAACAAGTACATTTTCTGGGAAAATTTATTTTGCAGACGAATGCCATTATTGAAGTAATATATCGCGACATATATCATGCGAGCCCTACCCCCTATCCCCTCCCCCCCCCCCCCCCAGTGTCTTGTCAGGTCTCTACGTTTGGTGTGTGTCGGGGGGGGGGGGGGGGAGGGGGTAGGAGGTTAAGCCCATAAAGATACCTGATGTTGTTAAAGATGGGGGGGGGGGGGAGGGGGGGCATGAAACACTTAAACCGTCCTAAAGCTACTTTACCTGTGCTTTATTCACTTCCTCTAACTGAGTCTATAAAATATTTATCCTATTTGTTTTTACTTCTGTATGTGCTTTGCTATTATTGACCACACAATACATGGCAGTAGCCTAATACATGTAACTACCAGTCAGAGATGCACCACTGACATTGACCACCGTGAGCTTAAATCACATTCCTTACAGTACACGTCAGGTGGTGACAAAGACAACTATGCAGCTGAATAGCAAGATATGTGCTGCTGTTCAATATAACCCACACCCCTAGTCACTAGTGTGTTGTAGAATCCATGTAATATTGTACTTGTATAGTACAACACAACATCGTCTAGCAGACAGGTGGTTATACATATTAATACACACACTAACCTGCTTAAGGTGACTGACCCGGTACTAACAGCCCCTCACCCCCCCCCCCCCCCCCACCTATAAGGTACCTATCACCCCTACCATCTACCCCCCTTCTCCCCACCTCCCCAGGTCGCACCTTCCCAGCCCTTAGGGCTGTAGTCTAGACTGTCTACAGTCCCACAGTCTGGGAGTCGATTCTAACCCTTTTAGGGTTGCATAGTCATTTTTGTTTAAGGCGTTATGGCCTTTATTGTCATAATGCACAATGACAGCACTGGTGAGTCAATAAACAGAGTTATACCACGATTCTGGCGTTTCCCGTGCCGAGAGTGGATATTTGCCGTTCGGTTATCTCAGGATATACGCACGCTCAGAATTAATTTCTTACACCAAGACGCTTCTATATATTTTAACAAGGTAATGAAAGATAGGCATAGCCATTTTGGCTACGAAATTCGTCCGGGATTCGAACCCGGACCGCGCACGCCATAAGCGAGCAGCGAAGCCACAGCGCCGCGGGGGCCGGACAAGATGTGAAGAAGAAACCTTAGCTTTCATTACCTTGCTCGTTCATCGTCCGGTCAATGCGTGTTGAATAACATCCAAATATGGGGAATTTAGAGCATGTCACGCTTATTCCTTCAATCCAGTACATGTATAGATATCCTTCTTGATGTTCCCGAGCAGAAATAGCCTTTTAGTTGCGTATATTCCTCATATTTCGACATTTTGCGATCGATACCAACACGCCGAGAGTAGTAAACAAGGAGACGACATAGATCACGTGACCGCCTGACGCAACCAACACAGTGAATTCGAGAGACCAATACACTAGAAATGACGATCAGCTGATCGAAGCCACTGCGGAAGTGGGTCAATCGGGCGCATTGGTCACTCGACTTGACGTGTTGGTTTTACATCCCCTCCCGCCGTGTACAAGTCTAACCGGGCTGGTATCGATCGCAAAATGTTGAAATATGAGGATTTTACGCAATTAAAAGGCTATTTCTGCTCGGGAACATCAAGAAGGATATCTAAACATGTACTGGATTGAAGGAATAAGCCTGACATGCTCTAATTTTGCCACATTTAGATGTTATTCACTACGTATTTGGTACGGCTGGGAGAAACATGGCGCTCGGCGAGTCTGCCAGTCGATCCGCGAGACAAAATGGACAATTGAAAAAGGTAGGCCTAATATGTTAAATGCTCATATATTTGAAGAAATAGTGGTATAAACGCATTAATGGCTGCTCTGGAAAGCACTTGTGAGGTATATCTGTCTAATAATGCACTCGCCTTCGGCTCGTGCATTATTGCCAGATATACCTCACGCGTGCTTTCCCGAGCTGCCATTATTGCGTTACTACACCCAAGCATCATGCCGACTCTACCTGATTGATCACACTCCCGGAGCGTCGTCAAGATGCAAGTATGAAGCCCTTACGAATAGACCCGGCGAATAGACCCGCTAGTGTTGCATTCATTAATCACAACTACAAAGGGCATACTGCATTATAAAGCAGTCTGCGGCCGTTAGAGGGTTATCCCCTGCTGTTGACATGGTAGTGTCTGGCCTGGCTCGGATTACTTGGTGCTTGACGTGAAGTAAGGTGGCAGCCCGCTGGGAGGCCATGCTAGCATCATACATCCACTGCACTGATAAACCAGCATATTAATATTATTCAAGGCATTTTTCCAAGGCATCTTATAGTATTTCCCTAGTCCCATATGCCACATTTTTTGCCAACATCATGAGGTAGTATTTCGAGCAAAGACTGTAAATCAGCTGAGGACTGCGTGGATCTTTGTCAAAGCATCGCTATTGATTTTGCCCCTCGCGTTAAATCCATAATGCCTTAATGCATCATGCCTTAATGCATCATGCCTTTGGTCGTCAGGATGCATGAATGCAGCCCTGGTGAGTTACTCGCCCATGTTGCATTCAAGCATCATGCCGACCCTACATGCTCGATACATTCCCGAAAGATCGGCATGATACACCAATGTAGCACCAGCGAGAGCCAGGGCTGCATTGGTGCATCATGACAACAAATGTACTCTTTTAGCGACATGCATCCTTAAAAGGTTAAGGTCATTCTATGCGATGCAGAATAATACAGAACAGCTCCCAATAGTCCATACAATTAGACATTGTAGTTTTACACTAAATGTAGCAGCGTGACACCTCCACCTTCTTGGTTAACCACCCATCTGCCCTCTGGCGGCCGGCGGAACAAGCCACATGTGCCACATCAGCCGAGGCCAGTGATATTACCGGTACCGTAAAGCCTCGCGTATAGGCCGCGGGTAGTAGACAAGTTGTATCGCCAGTGCTGCTTATAGGATCAGGTCAAAGTCAGTGTGCGCGAGTTTTTAGATGTACACTACAGTACTAAATTCACCATAACCAAACCCATTGTGAGGCTTGTAGGAGATCCCCCAAGTCTAGCTGCGGCTAATACGTAAGGCTTATCGGTGAGGTTTTACAGTCCTCCCCGAGCATGAACTAGTGCTTTGAGATGATGCCGCACCTTCCGCTGCCTGCATGAGGAGGGACCCCCCCCCCCCTCCCCTCACACGGCGGGATCCGCTTCCGGTGTAACAGTGAAGGTCAGCACAAGGTCGTCCATGGAGGAAGGTTTATAGCCGGGGTTCTCGGGAGCAGGAGTCCTGGTTACTATGGCCAGGCAAAGGGTCTAGCTAATGTACTAATAATGGAAGAGTCACATTTTTTGCAATTTTCAAAAAATGGTATTAGAACATAGTGCATCTCGTTTCTAAAGGATTGTCTGAATATCTGTCGAATAATTTTACAATGCTTTTTGTTGAAGATAGACTAGATCTCTTGCGATAAGGATCTTAATACATGTACCCTTTTCTAGTGCATTGTCTATTCAGTTAAACCCCTGGGGGGGGGGGGGGGGTGTTATCTTAGAGGAGATAAGCCTGATATGGGCCACGCTGTACTGTGTGAGGTGGGTTCTGCTCCCAGTCACGGTGTCGGGACGTCTAAGTGCATGTTTCATCATGTGGCAAGCAGCCCCAGTCACGTGGTGCAAAGTACACTCATTAGTGGCAGTTAATTAGCAATTAGCTTCTGTGTAATTAGCCACTTACAATATTACAACCCTTTCCATCCTTTGAGAGATAGCGGGTCTTAATTAAGCAACTGGTCCTTGAAGTTTGTATAGACAGCCTTCACGGTCGGATCAACAGCTTAAGACCTCTTCTATGCTATAAAGTCAAACTTAGTCTTCTAGATTTTCTAATTCTACAGGCAGCCTTTGTCGGCCTCACCAACAGCTCAGAGAACACCAATTCTACAGGCAGACTTTGTCGGCCTCACCAACAGTTGAGAGATCTTGTAATTCTACAGGCAGCCTATGTCGGCCTCACCAACAGCTCAGAGATCTTATAATTCTACAGGCAGCCTTTGTCGGCTTCACCAACAGTTCAGAGATCTTATAATTCTACAGGCAGCCTTTGTCGGCTTCACCAACAGTTGAGAGATCTTGTAACTCGACAGGCAGCCTTTGCCGGCCTCACCAACAGCTCAGAGATCTTCTAATACTACAGGCAGCCTTTGCCGGCCTCACCAACAGCTCAGAGATCTTCTAATACTACAGGCAGCCTTTGTCAGCTTCACCAACAGCTCAGAGAGCTGCTGCAGGTAGCCATTACTACCTGCTCAGAGAGGTGGTGCAGGGGTTAGGGTTAGGGTGGAGGTCGGGGGACCTGGAGGTTGGAAGGAGGGGGGGGGGGGGGGGGGTCGTGGAGGGTGTGTGGGGGCTACAGGTTGTGGCCCCTAATGATGTACAATTACCGGTCACTGGCCTCTCCGACAACACTTCCCCTTTCTGCCGCTAGACGGCAGCACTGCCGCCACCTGACGTCATTAGCGGCGTCCCGTGCCTGCCACAATAGGATGTCACATGACGTTATTACAAAATGGCCGCCATTGCCAATATGGCCGAATACTGCGAACAATCAGACCTGTGACATCCGGGCTGGGAAATTGTATTGGAAGCCCTTTATAATGATGTTACATATAACATCATCATTCATATGGCGAAGTATGATGTATTCATGCAAACCGTGTTGAATATATCTTATGAGGGTTCATGACACATCTGATGCATAACCAATCATATGTTTTATTACCTCAATTATCTTTATAAAGAAGTAAGACGAGCCACTACATCTGTTGGCAACTACAGCAGCTCCATAGTGCCTGGTCCCCACTCTATGTTGCATTTTGTCTCTTCGTTCTTATTTTCTCCAATTATGCTTACATATCTAGTTACTGGTGGTTTTCTTGCAATCTTGGTTAGTCTTCTTGGTACCCAAATTCAAACTGATGGTATACTGATAGTGTAGATGTCAGGAGCCAATTACTTACTAGTAGTTGTGGCAGAAGATTGAACAGGCCTATCTAAGGGTCAAAGACGAAGATGGTGGAATGATTAAAGCACTCTGCTGCCTTCGGAGGGTTAGCAGTGGGGCTGGGGGCTGGTGGTGAGAGGATTAAAGCACTCTGCTGCCCTGGTAGGGTTAGTAGTGTAGCTGGGTGAGGCTGGGGGCTGGTGGTGGGAAGATTAAAGCACTCTGCTGCCCTGGGAGGGCTAGTTGTGGGGCTGGGTGAGGCTGGGGGCTGGTGGTGGGAGGATTAAAGCACTCTGCTGCCCTGGGAGGGTTAGTGGTGGGGCTGGGTGAGGCTGGGGGCTGGTGGTGGGGGGATTAAAGCACTCTGCTGCCCTGGGAGGGCTAGTTGTGGGGCTGGGTGAGGCTGGGAGTAATGGAGGACGTGGTCAGCATACTGTAGACGCCCTCACCACTCCCAGAGTCTAGTCTCATCTTGGCAACAACCTGTCTAAACTACTCAGGCAATATTCACCTCTGGCTGCTCGTGAATTGTGCGGTTAGCGATGACTAAAATGCCATTGAATTCGTGAGTTGATTTTACCCAGGAAGGTGTTGCTTAGTGGTAATAGCGACATATCTGATCAGAGAGGGATTTTGACGAAAAGCGTTGAATTGGATAAGGTCATATATATCTGATGAGATCCTGTCCATGCGGTTCACTTGTTGTAGTGTGAGGATTAGAGTTACATGGTCCGATGATTAGGACTCAAAAATCATCTCGTTAAAAATAAACCAGAATGTCCCCAAGGCCATATTTCATGTGCTACATCTTCATCTGAGAACCAATTTTCAGATTATGGCTCAATTCACTATTTTTGGAGGCACATTGTAAGTCCCCCATTGAAAATACATTGTAAAAGACTATTCCTGGGCCACATATTTACAATACAGCACATTTTATCATGCACTATCCTCAAAATATGACATTAATCTATCATTTGTAACACACTTAAAAGTAGGTTGCAAGATATGGGCAAAATCGGACCATGAGATGGTATGACTGAGAGGGTTTGGGTGCAGCAGTAGGGTGTGGGAGGGGGAGGGGGTGTAGGAGGAGGAAGGAGAGCGGCCTTGCTGGTTTGCCGCCTGACCGCCCCCTGCCCGCCCAGCCTCCCCCTGCAGCACCCTATATCACTCCCTACCAGAACCTCCCAGGGGCTGCATCTCTCCCCCTCCCTGCTCCCCCTGTGTTATCTTCACTGCACTCAGAGCAGGCCTATTTTCTCACCCCCTATCCCTACCCCCACGTCCAGAGTCGATGTGAAGGACTGATCCATGCTGGAGACTGCTCTCACACTGCTTACTTCCTGGGTATAATTGCCTCTGGTATTGCTGGTATCTTACCACTAAGCCCTTTGACTGCAGCATATTGCTTTAGTGATGCGACTCGTCGCAGTTGCAATCATGCGTCGTGCATTCGCGGAGTGTATCAACCCCATAAGGTTGACACACTGCATGAATGGTGTGGCGCACCGGTGACTACATCACTAGTCAGTGCTGGATGAAGCCAAAGAACATAATAATATAAAACACTATGTGGCTGCCCTTAAAGTGTTAAAGCTATGTAATTACAAACGCACTTGTACCAAGGACTCGGCAAACTGATGCAAGTTTACTCAGTCAGACAAGACATGGCTGGGAGGGGGAGAAGTAAGTGCAGCATCATTATGTGTTTTTGTTTCTATGTTTTAATGCTTCTATTTACATTATGTGACACATGCTGTTAGTCACAGTTAGAGCCATCAGCCATCATTCCAATAACCATAATATCATCACAAGCGGCTATAAAAGAAGGGAAGAATAATTGAGATAATTTACATTATATATATCTTGACTCGACATAATATCTTTGATACATTGTTTACAATGGGTATAACCGGTGGTACCTGTGAGGCAGCATTAATACTAATGATGTCTGCTACAGGTAGTAATTGGTTGGTTACAGGTATATCACCTGGTGCTGTATGAGAAGGGACAGGTCAGTGCAGGGTACTGTGTGAGAGACTTGGTGTGTGTGTACAGACACCTGATCCAGGTGTGGGGGATCAGTTACCTGCAGGAGCAGCCTGGTGTACTACCACCACCCTGCCTGCTGCCTACAGGTACCACCCTGTACTACCTACACAGCCAGCAGCCATGGGATTTGAAATTTGGAAAACTGTAGGAGGATTTTTAAGTCTCAATACAAGGTATCTAAAGACACTAAATACAGCACTCGAGTGACGCTTTTTGTGACAATTTGTGTAACAGACCCCCTCCCCCACCCCCTAAAAATAGCTCAACAGATTTGAACAAATCATGAGGGTCGACCTTTTTTTGTTGCTCAAAAAGTGCAGGAAATCCTACAACTGTAGGAGCAGGGATGAAAGTCGACTATGTCAAAAAAACTTGAAGATATAACATACCTCATAACTACATTATAGAGCATATGAATGTTTATGCATCTATAGACACATATAGCTAGTGCTGTGCACTATGTGTCTATATTCTCCTGCTGAGGAGAAGCATTTGTCATGTCCATGTGATCATGGACGTTATCTCCTGCTGAGGAGAATGAGAAATCTGTCCATACACTCTCCATGCATAGCACCTTAGTTTCAGTGGCTAAGCCTCATGTGAAGAGTGTAAATGCATAGGACTATAGAGGAGAGAGAGGGCTTCAAGGTTTCTCAAGTTAACTTGAAATTGGCTGAGAAAAACTTGACACTGAAATCAGTGTGGTGTAGCATGTCTGTGTATGGGTAGGACCACTGAGGATGAACCAGTGATGATTCTGCTGTCTTATCATAGGATTACACAAACAAAATAAGTTTGTTTGAGTTTATATTGAGTAATTATCAAATACATCCTAATCCTGATTATATTTTTTTGATTTAAAAAAACTTGATTTCAGGGAAAAACTTGAAGACTTTCATCCCTGTAGGAGGAATCATATCCCTGGCCATGTAAGGGTTGATTACCAGTCCTACCTCTTCTGGCATTACTTCCTATATTGCCTATAATAAAACGGCCATATTGCAGCCTATATTTCCCAAAGTGTTGTATGAAAAGCCATTAGGGCAGGTTACACTGGTAGCACCCTACACCACCACTAAGTATTAGACCACCAGAGGTACTGGGTGGTACCGCTAATCTCATGTTTCATATCATGTACTACTGTATTCCATGATCACCAAATTGTAGGCAACTCAGAAAATAAGGGAGATGGACATGACATGTTTAATAGCACTGCTATATCATTTGGAAAACTGTATTTTGTGTCAAATTGACCACAGACCTACATGAATACCAGGTGCATATTGAGGCTCGCCTGGTAGTCATTATCAGTACGGTTTAATGGGCGCCATCTGCTCATAGATATGCACCTACAGGAGGGCCCTTATCAGGCCCACACTACTCTTTCAGCATGATAATACAGTCCCAGAAGTATGTGTGGTATATGGGGAATTGGATCCATAACTCAGAGTCCCCAGTTTAGAGCCTCTCATCGGTTTACAATTGTGTATTGCCACTACTTGGCCCCATGCTTAGTGAGATAACCCTTTAAAGGGCAAGTGTCGCTAAAATATGACATTTGTCGTCATGATGCACCAATGCAGCCCCGGCGAGTTACTCGCCAAGGCTGCATTCATGAATCATGCCATCAACGGGCATGATGCAATAAGGCATGATGCTGTCTTTAAAGGGTTAACAACAAGACTCAACTCTTAACACAGATTGTGTCCTGGTGTCTGGGGTGTGAGTAGGAGGGTGAGGTGGGGGGGGGGGGGGGGTTAGTGCCACCACTAACCAGCACCACCTTGTGTGTTTTATCTAAATCACAACCCACCAGCCCTGCCCTCACACCTCAACCTACAACCTCTCCTCCAAGCAATCCCTCCCCTTCTCATACCAATCCCTACTCTCGTCCCCCCTTCTCCAAGTGTCCTTCACATGCACACCTTCCTATCTCTAGTGATGGGGCTGAATTTTGAAGAAAGAGACAAAATGGGGCCAACAACCCTTTTCCGTTTTGTATCTGAGATTAACTGTAGGGTCTGTACAAATCACAGGGTATATACCTTAGACGTCAAATGCCCAAAATACCAGGCCTGCCTCCTATTCTGTCCCCTAAAACTCCCTCTACCCCTGTCCCTTCCCTTCTCATAACACTCGACTCTTTATGCCATGCCATCCCTCTCCGGCCCCTCACATGAACACCCCCCCCCCCCCCGCTGCCACCACTGACGACAAGGGCCACCACGGCACACCATATTATTGATTTCCTGCTGGGCGAGTCGCTGCTCGTTCTACTCCCCCCCCCCACCCCACCCACACACACCCCTACAAGAGGCAGCCGCGGAGGTTAACCCTTTAAGGGCCGCAGCGTCATTTATTGAATTATTACATGCTGACGACCATCCGGGGGTTGTATCGATCCCACGAGGTCGGCATGATGCATGAATGCAGCTCTGTCGAGTTCCTCATGCATCATGACGACAAAAGAGTTTATATTACCAAAGGATACTAACAAGTAGAGGGGTGCAGGTATTATTCCAGTAGCTCCGTGTGCCCCCGTGACCCTCCCCCGGGATATAGACAACACCACCACCAGTCCCAGTCATCACTCATCAACCCAGGCCGCACCAACCCACATATTGACTGGTTTTCACTTCCCTCTAGGATCCCCCAGAAGAGGACATCTCCGTTCTATTACAACACAATCTTTAAAAAAAAAGACACGTCGTTAACACCAACTAAAACGCAGCATTATTTACCGTACAAAGCCCCTATGCTATAGGGGATGCTGTGAGTATCGTGTGGCGTACTGTTTCGGTGGTGGCCTATGGATAAGGGTAGGTAGGGGTGGTAGTGGGGGGGGGGGGGGGGGGGTTGTGACCCAGTTTGTGCTGACCTGGTGAGTGGCTGGTGAGGTCAGGTCACCCCCCCCCTCCCCCACCACCTCCCACACTGAGCGGCTCGCTAAGTGGGGAGTCCCTCAGGGTGGACTACAGCGCCATGCTGACAATAGTACCATATAGTAGTGACAGAGAAGGGAACAAATACATCATTGGTAACACAATTCGTACAGGCGGCTAGATCTAGCCAGCCATCTCCAAGGTTGGAAACCAAGGATGCATCTGGGGGACAAGATGGCGGCCAGGCCAAGGTAACCAGCTACAGATAATGTCCCCAGGGGACAAGATGGTGGCCTCCATAGTACAACCCGTTACAGTGCTATAGAGGGACAAGATGTCGGCCTCCATAGTACAACCCGTTACTGTGCTATAGAGGAACAAGATGGCGGCCTCCATAGTACAATCCGTTACAGCGCTATAGAGGGACAAGATGACGGCCTCCAAAGTACAACCCGTTACAGCGCTATAGAGGAACAAGATGGCGGCCTCCATAGTACAATCCGTTACAGCGCTATAGAGGGACAAGATGACGGCCTCCAAAGTACAACCCGTTACAGCGCTATAGAGGGACAAGATGGCGGCCTCCATAGTACAACCCGTTAGAGTGCTATAGGTGGTTATCAGTCCTTAGCACACGCTATCAGCCGTGCCTGAGCCTGATACCGTCTGAGGTTCCACCCTCCAGCATGGGCCCACTGGGGGCGGCAGATAGCCACCCTCTCATAGTCTCATTAACCCTTTAAGGACCCAAGTCGCTAAAAGATCACATTTGTCGTCATGAGGCACAAATGCAGCCCCGGCGAGTAACTCGTCAGTGTCTGAAGCCTGTAGGGTCGGCATGATGCATGAATGCAGCACTGCCGAGTGGCGAGTTACCTGCAAGTTGCCAGAGTCGCATCCATGCATGTTGAAGACCAAGGGCATCATGCATTAGTCATGATTGGAAAATATTTGATAAAAAGAATATTTTTTCAATATCCTAATACAAAAGCACCAATTTTCAGGATGTACAGAAAGGTGACAATTTTACGACCCTAGAATTTAGAAAAGTTGTGGCAGTACTGGATCCCCCCTGGATGCACTGTTGGTTTAGGAGACTAGACAGGATGCCATTGGCCTCTGCCCCTTTATTTGTTTACATAACGGCTCTAATGTATCATCCTGGATCCCTATAGAAGACATCAAAACACACTGCTCACAGTAAACATTCTACCACTCTATAGAGTTCCACTCTGTAAACGTTATATTCCATGAAGCTCTGGTACACTGCGAGTAAAAACAAATCCGTCCCCCTGTCAGCCTCGGTTTGATAAACGACCACTTATTTAACCCTTTAAGGGCCGCATAGTGCTTTAAATACACTATGCCGTTATAATCACGATGTATTCATGCAGCCCTGGTGTGTCTACTCGTCAGGTATGCATGTATTGAGTGTATCGCCCTGTGTGGTAGGCATGATGCATGAATACACACCTGGTGAGTTACTCGCCAGTGATGAATTGATGCATCATGGCGCTAGAGGGGATAGTAAAGCTCCAGCCGGCCCCTATAGAGGGCTAAGTGCTTCCTAACTAACCGGGGCTCAGGGAAGCTGTGGTACAGGGGTCTGACCTGTGACCTGCGACCTATGGCTCTAGGTCATGACCTAGCAGCTCTAAATGCTGCCTGAGAGGGGTGCCATATATCAACATGATGTAGTGCTTGTTACTAAGGCAACAACCAACTACATACAACTACAAAACACACACATATGGCATTATTCTAAATGGACATCCATAAAACATGGACTTTGTATGATTATAGAATTGCTACCCTTATTACATAATCTACATATGTCTAATCCTGGAGTATTACGGTAGTAAAACATATACGCGTGTTTGTGTTCAAAATGCAGTGGACCCTGTTTTAAGCCAATACATAGCATTGCATCAAGTATTTTGAAGCAGCATGTATAAATAGTATATCATACTTATAATATTCATTGAACTTCACTGTTAATATCCCCAGTGCAGGTCTATGTGCTGCCCCTACTGGTTCTATCAGTCAGCTTTCTGCCTTCTTATGTGACCTTTCTGCTGTATCATTTTCCTATGGCTCCTTAATACAGCACAGACTGGTGTTTTTATCTGGCGGCTAAAAGCGTGTTTATTCTAGATCCGGTTGCTGTTGATTTATGGTTTACCTAGACCCGGTAAAACACAGTGTGTGGACGTGGGATTCGCGCCACTTTACATGTTTGGTCGACTGTCGAACCGAAAGTGTACAAATCAAACCTTTCTGCTGTATTCACTGATCCAATGAAGGGTACAGGATTTTCAGAATTATGGAAGTGGTTAAGATGAGGATAACTCACCTTTTCTTCTGTATCACTGTCGCTGCTGACCTCAAGGTCATTCTCCAAGGTCACCGATACCGGTTCCACGTCCTTGGTCGACAACGCAGATGACCTGTAATGACAAACAATATGACGACATTACAATACTGGACAAATCTCATTTTGAACAATATTAAAGGTATGCACATTTGGACGTTTGAGGCTTTCTGGAACATTCTGGAGGCTCTGCGTGTGGTATTAGAAGCACCGATCTGCAAATGAACATTATTATAGATGACATCATTTTTCATACTGGCCCCACAGCCTTATTTGTAAAATGCATAATTTAAATTTGTATTAGATCGCTTAGACTATTGCCATATAGATTCGTCTTGTAACACCGGATTCAAATTATTGAATACAAACAATAAGGATGAATAAATTTAAAACTGAAGAAAAAGAGCTCTATTTGAATCAGTACAATAAGAACTTTCTCAGTCCCAATTCAACATCAACAGCAATACACTGTACCTGAGAGGATTATGAGGTACTATGACAAACGGTAACCCTTTGAGCCTATTAAAGGGTCATATAGTGGTGTAGTGGTTAAACGTGGTGTTTAATGTTACAGGGTGCTATGCCCTTTGTTGTAATGAATGCAGCCTTGGACCACCAAGAGCCTGCATTTATGCATCATGCCGAGCCTTTAGGAGTGTATCAATCCTACAGGGTCGGCATGATGCATTTAAGCAATGTATATAGCACCTAGAATCATGTTAAATGCTTCACCTAGAGGTGAGGCGGGTAGGACCAGTTGAGTGGGTGGTTTAGGGGCAGGCAGGGCAGCACGGGAAGCACTCTAATACATCCTAAAAGAAAGCCTCCTGCACACAGGAGACGCTAGTGCTCGTTGATAAATGGCTGAGACCCGTCTCATTAATCAATAAGGCTGCTGGCCGCCTCAGAGCTTATCAAATGTTATTAGAGCCATTTATTAACTTGCATACCTCGTGCTTACACTGGTTTCAGAGCTATATAGTTCTTTAATGCATTATATCATTGATCGAAAAATGCTTGAGGGCAGTTCTGGCGAGCAGACTCGCCAGAGCTGCATCCATGCATCATGACGACAAAAGGGCACAACACATCAGAGCACCATGCGGTCCTTAGAGCTTTCACCCCGTTTCACCTTGGTTTACACTTTTAATCCTTTCTTGTGGTTCTTTGATCCTCCTCTCTCAGATCCTGATTGCTTTCTCGTGTTTTTTGCCGCTTCCCCTCAGAACTTAGATATAACTGCTCTCATTGTAGCTGTTCACCCTGTGTAGGCCGCCATCTTGTCTCCCTATAGTACTCTACCTAGTCATCCAATGTAGACAGCCATCTTGGCCCTCTATGACTGCTGCTGGTTCCCCGGAAATTACCACTTAGCCTCTTGGCACCTGTAAGTTAAGGGGGCATAGTGCTAGGTAGCAGCACCAGCCATCGTTATCAGATTAAAGACACACCTTTTGTCAAAACCACAACGCACCTTTTAACCTTCAAGTGCTCCTGCCAATATTAGATCCAAGGCAATCACAAACTGTCAAAACACTGTGGGTTTCCAATTTTCCTTCAATCTCACAGTTTTTTAAATAAACAAAGAGAGAGTGAGAAAAAAATGGAGTGAGGAAGATTAAAGCTATTAGCCTTTGGTTATCCTTGGGGAGTGTACAACAATGAATCACTAGTGACACATGAGGTGTTTCAGCCTGATCTCCACCCCCTACTGTAGCACTGAGTACTAGTGGCATACCAGTGGCCAATAACTGCCTCAACTGACCCACTTTCTGCTGCTGCTGCTTTTTGCCTTTTTCTCTTTACCCCCCCCCCCCCCCTCCATCACTCCTCACTCTCCCTTCCCTTCCCATAAACCCTCATGAACCTTAGCAGGCTGCTTCCGGTGTGGAGGAGGGGTGCAGGAGGAGACTGAGTGTTCCTGAAAGCCCCCCCCCCCCCACACACGGGCACACACCTGTTCTCCTATTGTAGCTGGTCCCTGGCCGACAGTCTACGTACATATGGCTTCTACTGCACTACATATGGCGAACCAGCGCAACAACCAGCGGAGGAACCAGCAGCAGCAGCGCCTCTGGTGGCACAATGATGAAGCAGTATGTGAAGACAATGGACGTCAGTTTATTATGTGGAACTACTCTTAATGTATGAGGATTCAGTAGTGTATTGGTAGCACCACCAGTGCCAATGCATTGAATGGGAGTGGTGTACTGGCCAGTTCCCACTGAGTGTATTACTGCCTGATACCTATTTCCCATCCAATTATACTTGAGAAAAAAGATAAGACTACGAGTGGAATAACAAAGCATTACCTATCCAAACGTTCAATGTTCAATTGTAACTTCTTGAGCTTCAGCTATTAAAGCTGATCTCAGATGGAGCTCAGAGCCAAGGATACAACTCGTGTTGATGCTTATGTCAATATGATCAATGATAGATGATTCCAGAGCCGCAGGTAATGGTGTTAAACCGAATTCCCAAAGGAACGTTCACAGATGATGTCAACCTTTTTGGTGCCATTTTAAATATCCCCCTACCCATATGCATGGTCAATAATTTGGGCAAATTGACCTATACTAAATGTGTGGTCCGGGTTACCAGTGCGCCATGTCACTAAACATACAGACCTCCCCTTCCTAACTGGTGTCGTCATTTGTGAACGTTCCCCAGGCCTGTAGTCACGAAAAAAAATGGATCAACAAGCAGCGACAAAGGAAGCCACATGACGTACCCCACGAGGCGCTGACGAGGGAAGCCACACACGGCAACACGCCAGAAGCCACACGCGGCAGAAGCCACACCAGCGTTGTGGCTTCCAGCTGTCCCCAAATCTCCGTGTACAACGTGTGGCGGTGTGTTAGTGACTGGGGCTTTAGGCATGTGTTGCCTTGTATTCCTACTACCTGGTGTATCACTTTATGGAGCGCTTAGTTCCCCAATGCCTACACCCTCAGAAAAGTGAGAGTCATTGTCGCTAAAACTACCCTCACCTGAGAGTCAGGCAGTGCATGACCCTCAGGTGGGGGTAGTTTTAGCGACAATGACTCTCACTTTTCTGTGTGTGTAGTTATTGACATAGTACATGAATGCAGCCCTGGCGAGTTTCTCATGTCAACCCCACATTGCACTATTATGACAAAAGACATAGCACGCTAAAGCACTTCGCACCTGTGGTCCTTAAAGGGCTTACAGTGTTAAGATGTGCTTTGCTCAGCTACCTCACATATTTGATCACTTATGACACAACATAGAACGTGAAGAGCAATCAAAACTTATCTATTTGTGGTATCAAAGTCTGTAGAAGAATCTCAATATCCATCTAATTCTATGTCTTTAGTTCGTATGAAAATAATTGTCGATCTTTGTCGATCTAATTGACAAGATGACGCCTGCCGCTACTCCTGGCTTGTCGGTAGGTGGTATAATGGCTGAGGATTAACTACATGTTCTGGCTGATTCTCCCATGTTTGCTTGCACAGGATGAAGACACTGTCCTGGGATATGACATCTAAGAATCACACACCGAAATTAATGAAAGATCCAAATGCATTTATTTGTGGGCCGCCGGCCGCTGGAGCGGGAATGATGAACGTGATGTTACAATTCCTAAAGGATGAAGATTGGGCGCCTCCCTCCCCCCTCCCACCCTCCTCCCTCTCCCACACCCATCCGGACGGATTGATGCATGGGTCACCCCCTCCTCCCCCCTGGTTACCATGGAGACCAGAAGGCATTAGGGCTGACATGAATCTTGCTGAGAGGTGATGGTGGTGGTGGCGGGCAGTGCGCATGCTCACACAGGAGATGCGTCTCTCTGTGTGAGGTCCTTTATAACTCATCCCGTCCCCACAAAACAATACCACCAACCAGCTCTGTCTTAGCCGGACCCATTGCCGTATCCTTGTGATTGATCAAATTGGAATGGAAATTTAATGCTTACATACTTACTGATACATTGGCTTTTGAATTTGCCATTTACAAAAAAAAAGGTGCTGCGCTTGTTCAAATTGGGAGAATACAATATTTTTCTCAAGAAAATTCTCAAGAAACATTTTCAAGAAACATTAGTGTTTCTTGGCGGGGGGGGGGGGGGGATTATGGTGTACCACAGATGACTAGGTAGGTACACATTCACAGCCTGGTCACGCGTCCATAGATAACGCTCTAACTGAATACAGCGGCCGTATTTAACTCAGGATTGTCTTTCTGCTGCGTGTAGCGGCGAGCCATACGTTAACCCGGATGGGGAGGGATGGGGGGAGTCGCAGGTGAGAAATGGCTTCTCACTCGAATCCATCACACTGGGAGGTGGGCAGGGTGGGGGGGGGGGGGAGTCTGATTATAAGGCGGCCCATCCTCTATCATCACAAGTCTTTCAGAACACCCACTCCTCCCTTTTAATAACCATTCAAGGGCCGCATAGTGCTTTAATGCTGTATGCCCTTTGTCGTCATGATGCATTCATGTAGCCCTGGCACTATGGCTACATTCAAGTATCATGGCGAGGAAGGACATACGGTATATATGGCACATTAAAGCACTATGCCTCAAAGGGCTGATGCGTTTCCCTTCACCCCCCCCCCCCACACACACACACTGCCCGAAGCCCCAGTGGGTGGTGAGGGGGATGTCATTCCAGTCACATTTATTTTGTTCCTTCATGCACTGCTTTTCCTCTGAAGGCCATTGAAAACGCACTTTTGCTGAGTGGATTAAATACTTTGAAAACCTGAGTCTTTGTCTTGTTTTTTCTTCTCACACCAGTCACACCTTATTTCTCTGCCTGCCTGAACAACCTCAACGCGGACAGGAGTAGGAATCACTTGTTTTGGTTTTGATTTTAACCAAAAGTGTTTTCTGCCTTCCTTCCAGTTGCGGTGGAACAGTAGGAGGTTAAGGTTAGTTAGCAGAGGGTGGAGTGCAAAAAGTGTGCCCTATAAGGAAAGGAGCAGCTCAGGGTGGAATAGCTTAGGTTGAGGGCGCAGCTCAGGGGGAGATGCAGCTCAGGGGGAGGAGCAACTCCGTGTGGGGAGCAACACAGGGGGGGGGGCAGCTCAGGGGGAGGAGCAGCTCCGTGTGGGGAGCAACACAGGGGGAGGGAGCAGCTCAGTGTAAGGAGCAGCTCAGTGGGAGGAGCAGCTCAGGGGGAGGAGCAGCTCAGGGGGAGGAGCAACTCAGGGTGAGGAGCAGCTCAGTGTAAGGAACAGCTCAGGGGGAGGGAACAAGTCAGGGCGAGGAGCAACTCAGGGTGGGGAGCAGCTCAGGGTGAGGAGCAGCTCAGGGTGAGGAGAAGCTCAGGGTGAGGAGCAACTCAGTGTGGGGAGCAGCTCAGGGCGAGGAGCAACTCAGGGTGGGGAGCAGCGAGGGGCGAGGGGCAACTCAGGGTGGGGAGCAGCTCAGGGTGAGGAGCAGCTCAGGGTGAGATGCAGCTCAGGGGGAGCAGTACAAGCTATTCGCTCTCTATAATGAATATCTCTCACAATGAACAATGACACCTCAGCTGCCATTTCAACTTCCCCAATATAGTCACACCATGAGGCCTCCAGAAGCCAACTGCTCCAAATCTAACCCACTCAATCAAATACAGAAGGCAAGGTGCCATAATTAATGGCGGCACTATTCAGCAGTCTGGGAACGAGTCGAGACTCAGAATGGGACAAAAATAGTCAATTTGCAAAGATAACACATTGAAAGTCTATTAGAATCATTTGAAAGTGGATATTAGGTGCATCTGAGTTAAGCCTTAGACAACCAGGACTTCTGTTGACAGTGCATTGGCAACTTGAGACCCTAGATAGGGCCAGATTAACATGTATAGGCAAGGGTTTCTAATTAACACTCGATTTTAATATCATATTTTCAACCACAACATACAAAGGATGGTGCAGGTGTTTGAATCTATCCAGAGCATATGCTGGCGTAGTTAGGGGAAACAGGATTTGAACCAGCAACTTGTGGAATGTGCACTCAGCATGCTAACCACTACACCGCTTATTTAGCCAGAAGTACTAGCATCAATGCCATATTGTTGCGCCATACCAGACAAGGGAAGCTTCCTGTGATAGACTGTTTCTATAATCTCCTTCTCCTGAATGGATTAACTTCAG
Source organism: Harmothoe impar (assembly GCA_947462335.1). Classification (NCBI taxonomy): domain Eukaryota; kingdom Metazoa; phylum Annelida; class Polychaeta; order Phyllodocida; family Polynoidae; genus Harmothoe; species Harmothoe impar. The sequence continues at coordinate 66,281,059 of OX381710.1, read as the reverse complement.
TTTTAAGGGCTTCCTCTCTGCATTGTTTTAACACCTTCCTGTCTCCTGTAGTTTGTCCCGGAATGAATGACGTGAGTAAATTGGAAACGGCGTAGACATAACATAGGTCGGTGTTTTATTCCCCCTGTGGATGTTTTGTGCTCACCCTTTAAGGGCCGCATAGTGATCTAATGCATCACGCCCTCTATCCGCATAATGCATTCATGCAGGCCTGACGAATATCTTGCCAGTGCTGCAGGTACGGGTTGATACACTCTCAAAGTGTCAATATGATGCATCCATGCATCATGACGACATTAATAAAGCACATTAAGTCATTATGCAGTCCTTAAAGGGTTAAAAGCCACATTTTGAGTAGAGTGGTAGCTTTAGTTTGTGTGTGTGTGGGCAGGGTGTGTCAGACAGGCACAACACACAGCTCCCGGGACACAGCTAAGAAGTCAGAGGACAATGCCAGCTGCCACACTGCCGCAGCTACAGCCTTGTGAGGCCGGACCTGCTGACATGCTGCCAGGCAACCTGTTAACCCCAGCACCATGGTATGATGCACTTATACATTAGTGGGTTATTGGAGTTACTATCCGGCATTGCATGGGTGCATGCAGCATCATGGTGTTGCATCATGCTGTCCGTACAGGGTTAGGGATGGGGAGGTAAGTGGTGGAGCTACAAGCGGCCTACACATGTACCCTAGTCGGCATGCAACTGGTCACTGGCAGCACGCCGCCATCTTGTCTCCCCAGGGCCATTAGCAGCTGCCCTCACAAAGAGATGCCACTCCCTGGTAGACAAAATGTAGGGAAAATCTTAAGATTTTGTTCAATTCTATGTAGGGGAATCAACATAATTTGAGGGACGAGGAATTGTTGTCATCTTAAACCACAACTACAAAAGTCAGCAAATCGATATAGAAACACCAGCAAGAAAAGTAGGAATTCCTGCAAAAGTAGAAAAAGTGGCATCTCTACAGACTAGCGTCTGAGGCCTGCATGAGAGTATCGCCAGGATCAAGGCGCTAGTCGCCGGTGGGAACATGTCAGTTGTAAGCTAATATACCTTGGTTCCCTTCTCTGGCAATTGCTGTGGGCATTGGGCTGCAGTTGACCCGTTAGACACCTATAAGTGGCATGTAAAATGTGTGTGTGTGTCACGAGCAATCTCGTGCCATGGGACGATGGGGTCCAGACCCCTCCTCCTCCACCCTAGCCTCAGCTGCACCCAACCCGCTCAGTTAACCCTATTAGGGCTGCATAGTGTTTTGTGCTGCTACTGGTAATAGTGGTATGTCCTTTGCCATCATGATGCACCAATACAGACCTGGGCAATCTATTCACCGGGGCTGCACTTTGCTGTATCATGCCGACCAACAATGGGTTGAGACACTCCTGAAGATTAGTCATGATGCATTCATTCAGCCCTGATGAATAGACTCGCCATACTGCATTCATGCATGCTGCCTTCAGAGGGTTAGCCTCCACAAGCTGGACAGGAGCAGAACCTACAGCCACCTCCCTCAGGGAGTGACACCATTGCATTATTCATCCATTCTATAATAGCAGCGCACCCCAATGTGGCCGGTCAGCTAACGAGATGGTGCTGCTAGAGGCTACACCTAGCACAGGGGCAGTGGTAGGCGTCCAGATGAGTGGTGACCCCCCCCCCCCCCCCCACCCCAGCAGTGATCTCCTGTTGCCTCCACTACTGCAGCCTGTAAAACACTAACAGTATTACTGCCTGCTACCACGCACCCAGCTCACTTAATACCCCCCCCCCCCCCCCCACACAGACTAATGTCGGTGTGTTATGTGCCTTATGGTGCGGTATGTGAACTGCAGGTAGGGATCAATATGAGGTCTCGGGTTGCCTTTTACCTGTGCTGTCTGTACCGGGGGTGGGGGGGGGGGGGGGGGGTAGTGAGAGCTGATGGTCGGTGGGCGCGGCACAGGTTGTGATAATCATACAGAGACGTGAATTAAACTTTAACGGTTCATCATAATTGACATAAACAAGGCTGGTATGGGATTGAGTGGGTGGTTGGATGTAGTGAGGAGGGTGAGGGATGGGGGGGGGGGGTGTAATGACCTACCTGAGATATACCTTTAACCTTCTACATGACCGATTCTGCTTGCCACATTCCCATCTTTCAACCTTTTTCAAAAGCCCTCACCCCCCCCCCCCGGCCACTTCCCCATAAGGGTTAATCAGTCCCGCCCACACCATACCGATATTCTGATCTCCACCGCAAACCTCATCCCATCCCAGTCTTTCCCATACAAGCTGCTCGTACTTAGTCGTAGTACGAGTACCCCACTATACCCGACACCTACTGAGCCCTACTTAACGCCCACCACACCTCTGCCGCCAGAACAATGGTGTGGGCATTCGCGTACAACCGGAAATGGGATCTGGTTGCTGCATGACGTGTTTCCGGTTCCGCTGAGAGCAACCTGTTCGCCGCGTCTCCTATTATAGCAGAGATTCTCTTGGAGAGGATCCTCTTTCCTTGCCCCCCCCCCTGGTCAGCATCCACGTCTCTATAGCCTACACTTGTACTTGTACCAATTTAGGTGTTTAGTGTCATTTAAATCGTCCATATGAGGTAGAATCATGGATAGACGATTAATCAGGAATCAATGTGATCCAAACTAACGTGAAATGGAGGCTCTGAATAGAGGTTTTCATGAAAATTAAAATAAATCGAGGGAAAACTTTCATATCTGATTCTGGTCACTTTCACCGGAACATACCGGTCTTGATCCGCCATGATACCCCCAGAAGACCATGACCCGCGGCACTTCCGGTTGACCAGTGCTCGCCCATCGGGCAGCACCGGAAGTAGGTGGGCGGCACCGGGTGACCCCGGCAGCCATTTGTCCATGGTGCTGTCCCTGACCCTGTTCATGCTATACCCCCGCCTGCTGTGGGGTGGAGATCAGACTTATATATACCACCATTGGCCGGCTGAACAAAAGAAACTGTCTGGCTGTATAACACACACAAAACAATCCAAAAACAATCACTGAGTATAAGTCAGATATGCGTGAGTAGATATTTCAGTGTTATATAGTGTTGTAAGCCTTTGAAGATGGTAGTAAACCGCGGTTGACGCCTTGGACAATTACCCTGTCCTTGGCTTATTACAATCATACATCGACAAACCTGTACCATATCTAATACATACACCATGGACAGGGCAGCTAGAGAAGGCTAGTGTACCATATTGAACATATCTGTAGAGAGGAGACTCTTTGTTAAACAGGTGATGTTCAGCAGTGACCACTCCCTGGGCGGCAGACAGTAGCGGCATGGGGGGGGGGGGGGGGGCGCCGTCTGATTGATCTCCGGCACCAGCAGGCTGTCACCTTGACGGGCACGCACCTGTCTACAGGCTCAAACTGAGTACCGTGCTTATACTAGTAGATGACTGTATAACAGAGCTAGACGCCATCATCTTTCAACCCTACATGGCCATACTGTGCCATGTGTTTGGACATAGACAGTAGCGCCGTCTGATTAGCAGTATACAAGCTGCCTAATCCACCATCATCTTTATACTTCAGATCATGACAGATGGTGCCACATGTCTATGTCCAAACACACGGTGCAGTATAAAGGCCATCTAATGTTGAAATATGATGGGTGTTTAGCTCTGTCATACCTTGTGCTATATACAGTCATCTACTGTAAGTATGAGCACACTACTCAGTTTAAGCCTGTGTGTGTGTGTCTCTCTCTCTCTGTGTAGGGGGGGGGGGTGTCTGTGCTCCCCTTGTGTTGTTATTGAAGATGGTGTTTACATGCAGAGATCACTCCTATTGTACCTTGTAGTCCGTAATGATCATTAACCTTGGATCATTAACCCATTAACACCCCCTTCATGCACTAAGCCCTGGTGAGTAACTTGATACTAGTAGTAGTGATATACAGTGCATTCAAGAAACCCTCTTGAAGGGTCGGTATGATGCCTGGATGCAGGAGAACTAGCCGATTGTATCATTCACCTGTTACAAAACTGTGATAGCAGTAGGCCCCATTACAGTTCATTACGCCTCCACTAAACGCGAGGGTATGGTCAACTCTCCGACCGCAAGCTTTCCTCTTTAACTCCAATATGAAATATTTCCCACTATTCAAACTGAAAAGCTCAGTCTTTTTTTTCTGTAAGCGGTGGGATTAATATGAAACACAGCCGACAGGTTGAAATGAAATTCCTGTTTTTACTTGGGGTGTAATAAATAGAAAATACATGCCGCGTGTTAAACTGAAATGGGCGGTTTTTGTGTGAAGTAGGATTAGGGCAGTTGTAATATTGAGTTATGTGGAAGCTGCTAAACCTTTTAGGACCACAGCTTTGATGTGCTATGTCCTTTATCGTCATGATGCACATGAATCGCCATGACTGCGTTGATGTAGTATGACGACTCTTCAGAGAGTGTATCAGCCCCGCAGGGTCGGCATGATGGTTGAATGCAGCACAGGCGGGTTACTCACCGAGGCTACATTCATATTGAAAAGGGACATAGCACATTAAATCACTTTGTGGTCCTTAAATGGTTAATGTTTAATTCTGCCTGGTGCGGATTGGAGCCGGCTGGTGGCGCTGCAGATAGCTCTACGTACTACGTACACAGTCTGTCACAGCCTCCTGCTGCAACACCACCACGGCAATCTCTGTACTCATCCAGCATACAGGCGAGTTCAGACCAGCTTGGGGGAAGGACATGCACTATGCAACATGGCATAGTTCCCACTATTCAAACTGAGAAGCTCAGTTTTTATAAGCAGTAGGATTAATTTGAAACACAGCCGACAGGTTGAGATTAAATTCCTGTTTTTACATGTAGTGTACTACACCATATACCGTCACAGACCCCCAGTGAGGCCCCATGGTGGGTGTAGAAGAGGACTAGTGATGGTAACGATAAGGCGGTGTGTACCATTATCCATCAGACTGATTGCTGTTTTTGTACACACACACCTGCTCACTGTAGCTCACTGAGCAGCTCATAGTGTGCGCCATAAACAGTGGCCACTGGACAAGCAGCATACCCACAGGCTAAACTCTGATGGCGGATCGTGCAATTATAGCACTCTCTGGCCGATAAAATGCAGGAGATATATCACTAGACTTTAACAATTGTAGTAGTAAACTTTTTGAGGGAAATTAAAACAACCTGATACAGAAATTCTGGCGAAAAAAAAATTCCTGAAAAGAGGCAGAGAAAGGTGGCAGCTCTGATGGTAGCACGCGAAAAGAGAATTCAACAGATTGCTGTTTTCCCCCGCGCCTCGCTGCACTGTTTTATGTACTGACAGTACATGGGATATTAGCCGGGGTACTATGTAATTCCCAGTGACATTTACTATCGGGAGAGGCTACTCAACGGGTGGTTATGAACCTTATCCTACATGTATCGGCCTACGGCATTGCAGTAAACTGAAATCTGGATGCAGAATTGATTAAAATATCCTCTGATCCATAGCCACTGGGGGGTCCTCAGATGGTTGTTAGCCCTTTAAGAACTGCAGCGTGTTTTGATATGCTATATCCTTTGTAGTCATGATGCGTTCATGCGGCCATCAGTCTAATCATCATGATGATCCTTTCGGAAGTGTATCAACCGCTTTGGGGTCAGCATGATACATAAATGCAGTAGTGGTAGTAGAATCACCAAGGCAAAATTCATGGATCATGACTATCAAGGGCACCGTATTAAAGCACTATGCAGCCTTTAGAGGGTTAGAACCAAGGCCCTCACCCAGCTGTATTGATCGGCCCCAGGCCTCCTCAGGTCCCCCTTTGGCAGTGTTTCTTCAAACACCAGGTGGACACACACAGCAGAGATTACGTCGTCTAGACACTTGTTTTATGTCGCTGTTCTTCTACACCTCTAGCCTCCAACGTCTCAGCTAATCAGCATAGCAGATCCCCAACACAGCCAGTACACACATCACAGTTAAATAGGCACTTAATTTACAAATACTATTGGGCTCCCTCATAGCCACAGGCTTTACCCATTGGTTTTATTTATTTCAAATTTGCCCATCAACGTAGATATTACCATGATTTATTGGAACAGGGCAGTATGTATGATCAGATGGGCACTTACCGCCAAATTGTATGTTTAACTGCCAGAGCCGATATCAACTTATCATGTGACATGGATCGATTGGCCATGAAAGTAAATCGTTTACACAGCCGGGAAAAGTCAGATGGCCATTGACAGTGACTGAATACCCAGAGACAAGCCGATGTGTATATATGGGTGGGGTGGTGGTGAGTAGGGGGGGGGGGGGTTGGGTGGCTGTATGTGGTGGGAGGGGAGGGGGATTGGGGTAGCATCATTAGCAGCAGTTATCCCCAGGTCAACCACTTACATCAGCAGCTATATGGAGCTATAATTTGTCTCTGTGCCTCTCAAAGAGTATTGCATTATTAGCAGCATTTATGACGGAGTCAAACTTCTCTGCGCACCATACGCCTATAGTACAATCAAACCGCAGGGGTATGGACAAAAAACATCAAGTATAATGTCCAATAGTGTATCGAAATCATTTTGATCTAATTGAGGGACAACTTAATAGATTATGCTAATATCTATATCCAGCTCCCAAGGCTGTAGAGCACCATGGGTCAAAGCTGAGTACTGCTGCTGTAGCGGCCATGCACCCCCACACCCAGTATGAGTCCGTGTGAGCAGCTCGCCGCGTGGTGAGGGCCTCATTAGCCACAATTACGTGCTATTGATGCGGCCAGACGCCACCACAGCCGACGTGCCCCTCATCAACGCAGCACCCCTCACCTCTACCTGCCGCCCGGCTGCTGTAACCCTCTCAGGGCCGCAGGGTCTTGTATGTGCTATGGCCTTATGCTGTATCAATCTATAGGTCATAGCACATTAAAGAACTATGCGGCCCTTGAAGGGGTAATGACATCCTCTCATATCAAGGTCTATCTATACCAGCCTTGTGATTGGACCCAGTGCTTCTACATACTTCAGAACTACTAATGGACGCTTAGTTCCTCTCTCTACCACTGCTACTGTCATCATGGCTCTGTGTGTCCCTATCATACCCCTACATCCGCTCAGGTCAAGGAGCTGTTGGTTGGTGTGTGTGTGTGTGTGTGTGTCGAGGGAGGGTGGGGAGGGGGTAGTCTGGTGGTGATACCCAACAGGAGACAGGTCCAATCAATGACAGGTGTATACCCGTCATGTTGGCATTGGCTCCCAGCCAATCTGCCAATAGCATGGCTCCATTGTGCCCCACCATCAGTCCCAACCAACCCTCGCCCCCTCTACACCCTCACCCTCAGCAGCCATAACTGTACCCCCCCCCCCCCACCTCTCACAAAGTGCTCTTCAACACCCTCCAAAAGGGTACACTAGTCTGTTACCGTGTACCCTGTGTCATCTGAAAGGTCAGGGCATTTCCTGCCCCAAGCTGGATTGAACTTGCCTGCATAATATATGACCACAGAGATTGCTGCAAGTAATGAAGTCACAGTGGGAGGCTGTGACAGGCATGCTGTGAGCTGGTATTGTGTGATGGGAGAGAGGCTTCTACCCACACCTCTCCCATCCAGCCCCACCCCTCCCCTCCCAGCCACTAACAGTATGATCGATCTCCTGCGGGCCGGGTCAAGGCATTGACAGCCCGGCTCGTTGGGGGTCCCTATACTGTTATCATTGCCGTTTAACCCTCTGAAAGCTGCATAGTATTTTAGAGGCGTTTTAAGCCCTTGGTCGTCATGATGCATGAATGAAGCCCTTGCGCGTGATTCGCCAGGGCTGCATTTAAGCATCATGCCAAACCAGACGGAATCGATACATTCCCAAATCCCACATCAAACCTGTATGCAGCCTTGGTGAGTTACTCACCATGGAAGCATTCATGTATCATGAGGACCAAGCACAGTGTACCACTATATGACAATTAAAGGGTCAAAAGTTCACCCTTGGTATTTCCACATTCTAGAGGTCAAGTGCAACTGGCACTCGGCGTGTTTGTCATCTATACATCCCACATTAGTGTACTGTATCAATGTGTGCAGTACAGAACGGGGTAACAGCATACAACCATGTCCTACAGATCGCTGCTACTTACGGTATGTACGGCTTTGTTCTATCAAGATGACAGCCCCGGGATCACAGCCTGCACTAAGCAGCCTATTAGTGTTTTTGTGGTGTAGCTGGGAGGTTGTTGGTGCCTGTGGTACACTCTGTTGTCAGGTACTACATAGGTGTGGTGCTTGTTGGTGACATATTGGTATTGTGACTTCATGCTGAAGCTGCTTTAGATCAAGGGGTAGATGAAGGTTGAAGGTATCAATTCATTGTTCAGATGTTACCTGGTACAAAGCACCGTTGCCCTATACTACTTACATAAGTTTAGTTCATCATCCATGGTTTCTCTACCATTCACTTTAGGGCCTACCCAATTCGTCAAAACGCTTTATTACTGGCCATTTATAAAGATGCCACTCTAAGTGTAGGGGAACATTCACAAATGACGTCAACTAATGTGAGGCATTTATAAGACTCCGATACTCTCTTGTTTCTACGTCGGGCAAATTAGCCTACATACGTCAAGCCCGGGTCACATTTCCCCCTGAAACCAAAGCTCCTCTCCCACCTACACACGCCATTGACGTCATTTGTGAACGTGCCTAGCTGTGTAAATGAGTTATATATCCATAGGGGCGGTGCATGCTGTGGGATCGTTATCCACCAAACAGCACAGTGTCAGCCCTAAGTCTAATGGCAGAACACAGTGAGACAACCACATGTAGCCCTTATACATAGAGTATCTGGGACCATCCTACCATCATTCTCATACACAACATACATCATAATTATCTAGATGAATCCACGAGTAAAATTCCCCTGAAAAGCATCATCATCAGTTAGAGGCTTCCCCCCAGTGAATACATGAGTGATTTGTCCTGACTGAGAGAGCTGTATTATCATCTAAACCTTCCAATGCTCTAATTCATTATGTCCTATGTCGTCATGATGCATGAATGCTGCCCTGGGAAGTAACTCGCCAGTGCTACATTCAAACATCATGCCGATCATACTGGATTAATACACTCCCAAAGGGTCGGCATGATGCATGAATACAGCTCTGGCGAGTTAGACTCACCGCGGCTGTATTCATGCATCATGATGACAAAGTACCTGCTATACATTGAGGCATGGTGCAGCCATTAAAGGTTTAGTTGGGCCCGTTTCATTATCATAGAATGCGGAGGCAGCTCCGCTATAATTGATCGTCATGAGGGTACACAGTGCACCTGAATGGATGTAGCATAGACCTCATACCAGCTGATACCAACCAGCGGGAAAAAAGGACGAATAATCCCACCATTAATTCACTTTATACCTCACTACATGCAGGCCTACTCTCAAATTGTGGTACTCACTCAGTCTTATTATATTATATCTGAATTTGAAATACTGGATCATGATATCATCATTATATTAGATATATGCAAGCATCGAGCTATCTGATTGAACAGCCATGATGCTTTATCTTACCTATACATGTAGGACACAATAAAGTAGATTTGAAGTATAGAATTAATTCACCAGTTTTGTGTCTGGATTCGAGGGCAGTGTTTTATATATTGAAGGTCCTCTTCTTCCACTAGGTTACTATGTAGTGTCAAGGTGTGTTTCATTTCACGTAATCTTAAAGACACAGCTGTGCTGGGGTGGGGGGGGGGGGGGGCAGAACTACCCCTTTATGGACTGCATCGGGCTTTCAGGTGCTATGCCCCCTGTAGTTATGATCATTCTGGCCCTTTAGCCCAGTAGGATCTGCATGATGTCTGAGAGCAGGCCGGGCGAGTTACCCACCAGGGCTTGCTTCATGGATCATGACGACAAATTGGGACATTAAAGCGCTATGCGGCCCTGACAGTGCTACAGTGCCGCCCACAGCCCCTTGAGCAACTCAGGGCTGCTGGGACATGTTTATGAGCCACTCCCTGCCCCACTCAGACTCTGCCCTGCTATAGGCCAAACTAAAAACTAAAGGAGCCACCTTCTCCGTTTTGTTCTCTGCACGTTGAACATTGGTATGAGACCATTTGTCAACATGATGCATCAATGCAGTACTGGTGAGCCTACTTTTCATTGTTGTTTTCATGCATCATGCCCACCCTTAGAGGGTGCCTCAGCCCGGTAGAACATCACTTGTACAGGGACTTGGAACAAGCCATTAGGAAGTTCAACTAAGCTAGAAAGGGACGAGCGTTTCACATTTTGCTGCGAGATCTAGCTGTTTTTTCTTCACATATTTTCTTCTCCGCACTGTTCTTCAAATCAATTCACGTTAATTACATGGCAGGGTATGCCGTGTCTTCAGTCTGAGTGACAGCTACTACTGAGGTGAAACAATAACCGCTCTGCCCTGCCCTGCCCTGTTTTGTCACATCTCATCCTTTACGGGCCGCATACTGCTTTAATGTATCATGGACCTTTGTGATCATGATGCATTCATGACTGCAGCAGCATTTGAGCATCATACCGAGCATGCAAGGTCGATACTCCCCTAGAAAGCTCTGCCTGAATGCAACCCTGGCAACAGGTGTTATACCTAGGGCATTATTTATGATTCATGATACTAAATGGTATATAATGCATTAAAGCAGAGTGCGGCCCCTAAAGGGTAAAGCACCCTGAGTGGTGGAAGGCAGGCTCGTGTGGACTCTGATATTGGGCCGCACCAAAAACAAATGGCGCCGCTTTCAGACGCCATTATTCAATTCCAGGAGAAGAGCTCCACTTGGGGACGGGAAAATAAAAGTAAAATGGGAGAACCGAAAAACAGAAAGACAATCCCATTTCGCGGAATAATCACATCAACTGGCTTTGGGAGGTTCAGAAAGTACTCGACAATTCCATTCCAGCCGGATATCTAGTGACTTTAACTGGGCACCCCGCTGCAGTTCTAGGCATGGTCAGGAACTGTGGACCTCTAGTACTAAGACCCAACCTGCCATTCACAGAGATGCCACTCTGTCGCCGACAAAAAGTAGGAATTCCTAATATTTTGGTCAATTATCTGTAGGAAATGTATTTACTTTTTACAACACAGAAATTCCCGCGCAAAAGCAGGAAAAGTGGCATCTCTGCATTCAACATCTTAGCTCTGATATGCTCTGTCCCCCTTTATATTTATCAAAACTTTAAAATTCAAAAAGGCAATGACTGTGTGTGTGATGTGTGTGTGTGAGTGGGGGGGGGGGGGGGGGTTATGGTGTAATTTAATATGTGAAGTGAATGTAGACGGGTTGATTGATTGATTGATTGATGATTTATTTATTTTTATCCTGAGGAGATACATATCCATTATAGAATGTATTGTAGTATTCCACAGCCGTATGGTATAATACCTTTCCATGAAGCAACTGTTAAATGCTCTCTGCATTTATAGGATGTGGGGATGTGTGGGCGTTGCTGTAAGATGGTATTCTACAGTTCACATCTTTGTCATAGGAGTGTGGCACGAGGCGGTTCGTGACGTGTCTGGGTAGCAGCCCCCATGGCTGGTGACGTTACGTCTGAACCTCCTCTCATCACACCGAGCTGTAGTCAGTGTACATGACTGCTCCTATCTACCAGCTGTGGGCATCAGTCACAACGTTATACACTGTGGGTGTGGACCACTAAATTCGACATGGCAACATGGGCCTTTTTTGGCCTAGTGACATGCGACATGAGGAATTTTAGAGATAGTAGTAACATGGGACATACAGTAGCCTTTTCTTAAAATCGACAGGGTGACATGGTCATTTCTTAAAATCGACAGGGCGACATGGCCATTTCTTAAAATCGACAGGGAAAATTGGGACCCCCCATCCAGACCCCCTACACTGTGCCCTTTGTCGTCATGATGCATGGATGCAGTGCTGGGGAGTTACTCGCCAGGGGTGCATTCATCTACGCATCAGAATGCACCATGACGATTAATACATGACATGTGGGTCCAGCCCTTAGAGGGTTACTGGACAGTGCAGTTGTAACACTTGTTATAACCTCCTGTAATCAGTAATGGCTACCCTGCATACCGTCATTTACCACTTCAGATAGACTCCTCCCTCATTCAGCCAATGGTCCTCTCACTATAACGGCGCTATCTATGTGTGTCTTCTTGGGAACACATCATTCCGTAAGGGTATATATCCGTGCACACTCCCATTGTCCGTGATGGCAGCCTCACCATTTACCGGTAATTACCGGAAACTGGGGATGGTGGCTGTTAGCCTTACCGCCTACACTACCTTATGTAAAGGAGCTTGGGTACATTTGGCACATTTGGACAAACTACTTTTGTTGGTAGGCTTATTCCTATTTAGGGCTATTTTCTACAATTTTAAATGGGTACAGGAAACGCAGGAACTGGAAATGAAAGTGACCCTAAGAAAGAGGACCGGATGCATTACCTTAGCAGTGTGCTGGTTGCTGGACGGCCAGCCTCTAGTACTGAGGTCCTTTTCAGGCTGGTCCCCAACCTGATAAACAACACTATAGCTGCCAGCCCGACACACCCAACGTCTCTCACCGGGAACCAGCTACAGATCTAGTCCTGCCCGGACTCTTTGATGAAACAGGTCAAGGTCCTGTCACCCACAAGGGGCAATAACATGATATTCAAGAGGGAATCCCCAACAAGATGGCCGCTGTTATCTTCAAGAGGGAATCCCCAACAAGATGGCTGCTCTCATCTGACAGGCCTTCAAGAGGGAATCCCCAACGAGATGGAAACTGTAGCCCAGACCTACCACGCCCACACCGTCACTCGGCGACCACATGGGAACCTACAAGATTATATCACATCTCAGCGCTTTTACGGAAGTAGCCAGCGGGAGACATAAAGTGTCGGCGTCAAAGGGCCACCAACCACTTCCGGTTGACCATATCCGGTTCCGGTGAAGCATGCGGTGACAAACAGCGTGCCACCATGTATAGAGCTATAGAGGTGAGAGGGGGACGGAGTAGCTAGGGGGTCTAAGGGGTCTATAGCTTGACGTACAAGGATCGGACCCGGGACCAGGTCCCAAAACAATATCCTGGACCTTTGCTTCTATGGACGTCTATGATATAGGGTTACTAGTAGATACATAGCTGCTGTAAAGGGGTGTTGATGGACCAATTAGCGCTAGATACCCCCCCCCCCCTTGTATAACTCATCATGTGAACCCCGAGCTGCTCTCACCTCCTGTTATCCATGATGAGATCCGGCAGTCTTGTATTGGACATAGTTTGTAGTAATAGAGTAATAGATACAACATGGTATTGGGACATGGTTTGTAGTAATGGAGTAATAGATACGGCATCTTATTGCTGCTGAAGGCGCTCACCATGAGCAGGTAGAGGAGCAGCTCAGGGGGCCTGTTGACCCTGCCCGGGGACAACCCTACATCCCCCCCCCCTGTATTGTAATCCCCCCAGGAGCCGCACGCGGGAACAAAGGAATGTCGCGCGGCGCCAGTCTGGGGGAGCGGGGGAGCAGGGGAGCAGGGGAGCAGGGAGTGTGTGGGGGGGGGGGGGCGGGGGGGGGGGTAGGGGTAGGGGTGATGGAGGGGGTGGGGGTGGGGTGCGTGTGTGTGTGTGGGGGGGGGGGGGGGGCAGCGTTTGGCTAACGACGACGTGAATTAAGAGGCGTCGTGCTGAGTAGCGCCAATGACGGAGTGTGACGGAGGAGACACAACCAGTCTCTACTCCACACTACCTCCACCCACTGTACTACTCTTTGTCAACAACTATAGCTGTACTAGTCTTGTTGTTGTTTACCCTCCCCTTCTTCTCTCATCTTTCAGTGCCATGTACCATACTATTTCCCACTGGTGTAGTAGGGTAAATGGGGTGGGGTGGGGTGCATGGCAGCACCAGTACAGTACAGGTCCTTGTATACGGTACGTTAAGTAGCCCTGAGTGGTCATCAGGCCCCAACTCCCTATACTACTTACATCTTCTGCCACACGAACCAAAATCAAGCTCCCGGTACCTCCCCGGGTATAGCACTACAACACGTCCTCCACGGCATGGGGATTAACCTGTTTAAGGCATTTTAGAATAAAACACTAAACGTTGAAGTACATCATACAGCCAAAGTAAGACTAAATCATACTCTGGGAAGGCTTCATACGGGAATCAGGGAGTGTCCCACATACTTAACATGACGGGGTTGCCGACTACAGTGATGAGTTACTTGTGTCCATCAGAGGCCCATGACGACCCCTTTGACGAGGCTAATTGCGTGTTTTAACAAGGGACATGGCGCTTTGATGGGGAGGTTACCCGGTTATCAAGACTGAGTTGTTTTGGAGAGTCAAAACAAACATGAAACAAACCAAGATCTAATTCCGCGTAATTCCCTTTTATCTGTCTCTTTCTATTAACATCAATCATGATATTGCATTAAGTGTACTATACACAGGCGAGACTGCCGCAACCAGCAGTATCTTAGGGGAGGGGACAAGATGGCGGCTTACATGATGGGTCCAGCTAAGGCCCTATACCACTTTGTGAGATGTGCCGATTTAGCATTTCTGACCATGACAATCGGGTTAAATTGCAGCTATTTCAGACAATTCAACATCAGAAGCACGTCCAAGCACACACACATATCCCATATCAGCTTAACGCGTGGGTGGACTTAATAAAGAAAACATTGACCACCCCTCCCTCCTACATAATAAAGCCCAAAGACAAAAGGGACCCAATATATATAAGGGCCGGATACTGGATCCTTCCTCCTCGCCGCCTCCCAATATCCTTAACCCGGCCCCGACTGCTGCTGGGTAATAACCATAGAACCATGCGGGGGTGGGGCGGCAATCTCCAAGCTGGCCGTCCCTGCAGGGCAGTAAGTGAGCAGGTGGTGTCCAGCTTGGGGAGGGGCTGAGGGGGTGGCTGGCGGCAGCGGGGTGGGACGGATCAATCTGCTTAGATCAATAGAGGCGTGAGAGATCCATGCTAACCAAACGTATGCCGCAGCAGGCCGCCCCTGCCCCCCCCCCCCCTCCACCACATACACTGGGTCTACAGACAGCCGCCTGTGTACCACCATGCGGTCAGGTAAGGTCTAGTGAGGACCAGCACCATATTGTAGTCTTACACACACTAGAGGCTTCTACCCCCCCCCCCCCTCTACCATGCAGTGAGGGAAGGGGCTAAAAGGTTGATCCACTCGCCGGTGGTGCGTTAATGCATCATGACAACACAGAATAATCAACATGAAAGCGCCTATACTGTCATTAACCCTTTTAAAATCCACATAGTGCTTTAATGCATCATGCCCTTTATTGTCATGATGCATGAACTCATCCCTGTGCTGCATTCAAGCATCATGCCGACCCCTTGGCGTTGATACACTCCCGAATCATCGGCATCATGATGCACCCTAGTGAGTAGATTGGTCATGGCTGCATAACGACAGAGGTGACAATACAATAAACCACTAAGTGGCCGTCAAAGAGTTAAGGTGTTGTCTGGGTGGTTCAGGAGGAGACAGGTCGTGTTACACAGCAGCATCTACTGCAGACGTCATGGGACACACGACTCTACCTATAGAGCTGTCTGTGTGGGGTCTGGTCACAGACAGAGAGCTGCTCATCGCCCTCAGCTCTACGTTACTACTGTAACCACGGCTGTCATACTGCCGACATAAACCACATGTAATTTGACATTGACAGCAGTTAATGGGTCTGGGCGGCTAAATTCGACATGGGCATTTTGAGGCTTTGTGACATGGGACATGAGGGATAATAAGATAGTGACGGGACATAATGGACCCCCCCCCCCCCCCGCGACACACACAGAGGAGACCCCAGTTATTTTGATATACACATTTCTAAATATAGTAACATAGCAATCATGTTATCCGATCAGTTATCTATAAATTGACCTTTCAAGGAATCGGACTCATGTGCTTCAGGCCTACCTGTGTCCTTCCTGACATGCGTGGGAGACACCTGTCAGAGCCCCCTCAATGACGTGTACATATAGAACCCTGACCAATTAACGACTACATTCAACTGTCAACCGTGTATTGATACCTCTGTAGACAATAGGGCTCCACACAGAGAGCCTTGTCTACAGTGTAGACACATACAGATGAAGTATTTTGTATAATCTGCCTTTAACATAAACTGTGTGGCATTGTTAACCCCAATGTATGAGCTGCTCACAGACTAAAGTACGAGTAGCTCAGTCTGCTGTCTACATCAGAGTAACGCCTCCGCTCCCTACCCCTCCCCTCCCCCCTAAGTGGCCGTTATTTTTAGGCCATGAGAGCAGAGTACATGTTTTATTTTCCACTCCAGCCTTCCATGTTTATATTTTTTCCCCATGGCATGCACCGATAGCACCAACAGTACAGCGGGTAACTTGGCCGGCCGCCAAGGTGTGAGAGTTGGGGCTGTGAGCCGCTCGTTGGTGTAACCAGATCGTGACCTGCTCACCGAGTAGTTACACTGGGTCTCTGTGCTCACCGAGTAGTTACACTGGGTCTCTGTGCTCACCGAGTGGTTACACTGGGTCTCTGTGCTCACCGAGTAGTTACACTGGGTCTCTGTGCTAGCACCGAGTAGTTACACTGGGTCTCTGTGCTAACACCGAGTAGTTACACTGGGTCTCTGTGCTAGCACCGAGTAGTTACACTGGGTCTCTGTGCTAACACCGAGTAGTTACACTGGGTCTCTGTACTAACACCGAGTAGTTACACTGGGTCTCTGTGCTAGCACCAAGTAGTTACACTGGGTCTCTGTGCTAGCACTGAGTAGTTACACTGGGTCTCTGTGCTCATAGAGTAGTTACACTGGGTCTCTGTGCTCACCGAGTAGTTACACTGGGTCTCTGTGCTAGCACTGAGTAGTTACACTGGGTCTCTGTGCTAACACCGAGTAGTTACACTGGGTCTCTGTGCTAGCACCGAGTAGTTACACTGGGTCTCTGTGCTAGCACCGAGTAGTTACACTGGGTCTCTGTGCTAGCACTGAGTAGTTACACTGGGTCTCTGTGCTAGCACTGAGTAGTTACACTGGGTCTCTGTGCTAACACCAAGTAGTTACACTGGGTCTCTGTGCTCACACCGAGTAGTTACACTGGGTCTCTGTGCTCACAGAGTAGTTACACTGGGTCTCTGTGCTAGCACCGTGTAGTTACACTGGATCTCTGTGCTAGCACTGAGTAGTTACACTGGGTCTCTGTGCTCACCGAGTAGTTACACTGGGTCTCTGTGCTAGCACCGAGTAGTTACACTGGGTCTCTGTGTTCCGGACCTTGAATGAGTAATGTATGTCTTGGCTAATGGAGAGGAGTATTATGTGGTTCTTTTTGGTCTCGGTACTATGCTCACCTAGAGTGGCTGGGGTATGTGTATAGCTAATGTATATTCTGTACCCAGTGACATTGGCCACACAAGCTGTTAGTTATGAAACAAGTACAGGTGCACATTTATCATGAGTGGGTGGCTGACTTAATTGGGACTTTCATGTAAGTTCAGCGACGTAAGTCAGTAAGGAGACGACAATCATAGTGCAAGCGTTTATCAAAGGAGGTACTGTTCCTGAATGTGCACTTATAGCAGTAGAATCTTCACTCTCTAGAAGTGGGTAACCTTTTCCAGAAAAACATCCTGTCCACAACAGTGATAAGAGATGAGATGCTCTTGAAAAATGACCCAAAATAGGTGAGGTTATTTGTGAGGATTCTCTGTGTATGAGTACTGGGTTAGAGGAGGGGGCGGGGAGCTGGGGAGGTCTTCTGAGCTGCGGAATACCAGTTCTAATTTCCGGGCTTACCGGCTCGGTGACCTTTCTGTACCAGCAGTGGCACGCATACTGCGTTATCAGCCCTTCAAGGGCTCCATGTTCATGTGTTGTCATGGATTGTTGTTGTCTCTTTGGGAGTGTATCAGCCCCACAGGGTCTGGGAGTGTATCAGCCCCGTAGGGTCTGGGAGTGTATCAGCCCCGTAGGGTCTGGGAGTGTATCAGCCCCGTAGGGGGAGTGTATCATCCTCACAGGGTCTTCCCAGTACATGGTTGCAGTATTGGCCTGTTATTTGTTGATGCTGCATTCATACATCACAACGACAAAGAACATTAAAACACGTTGTTGGCTGTGACGGCTTAAAGGCCTGTTCGTCTCATAAAAGAAAGGTGAGTTGAACGACCTCTATATTGGTGAATCTATTAGGGTTGGAGGTCTACTGGGAACTCTATGGTTTCCGGTATGCATCGATCACCTTCAACAACACCTTTAGATGTAGCAGGCGTAAAACAATGAATACAGGACAAACAACTGCCCTGGTCCTCATGCCCTCACTGTAAATGAAGATATTTTCGCTGGTATAAATTTTCCCAGAAAGTACAATTTCGCACGGATTTCCGATATTTGGCACTTTAATTCAATACTGTATAAATATTCGCTTTGTACATATTTTCGCAATTTTTTTCAAATCGCGGAAATCGTGAAAATATGTACAGCGCTAGAATACCTACATTTACAGTATATATATAAAAGGGCCTCATGCCCTTATGCTTATATGGTGCTCATGCCCTGACATAGAGGGGCCTCATGCTCTAACACAGACCCCAGGTACACAGAGGTCTGAGGGGCTGACCCTGACATAGAGGGGCCTTATGCTCTAACACAGACCCCAGGTACACAGAGGTCTGAGGGGCTGACCCTGACATAGAGGGGCCTTATGCTCTAACACAGACCCCAGGTACACAGAGGTCTGAGGGGCTGACCCGGCCTGTAGCAATGAGCAGCTTAGTATCAGGCCCCAGGGGTAGAGGAGCAGCTTAGTATCAGGCCCCAGGGGTAGAGGAGCAGCTTAGTATCAGGCCCCAGGGGTAGAGGAGCAGCTTAGTATCAGGCCCCAGGGGTAGAGGAGCAGCTTAGTATCAGGCCCCAGGGGTAGAGGAGCAGCTTAGTATCAGGCCCCAGGGGGAGAGGAGCAGCTTAGTATCAGGCCCCAGGGGTAGAGGAGCAGCTTAGTATCAGGCCCCAGGGGGAGAGGAGCAGCTCGGCACTAACTCCTATTTATTACTCCCCAACAACAGTAATAAGCATAACGTGGCCGGTAATTCCGGATAGGAGCCGAGCGGGCATTAATGTCCGGTAAATGGGCCTCCATGGAGGCTATCGGACGTCTGGCC
Source organism: Harmothoe impar (assembly GCA_947462335.1). Classification (NCBI taxonomy): domain Eukaryota; kingdom Metazoa; phylum Annelida; class Polychaeta; order Phyllodocida; family Polynoidae; genus Harmothoe; species Harmothoe impar. The sequence continues at coordinate 66,261,880 of OX381710.1, read as the reverse complement.
TCGGTTATATTGCCTTGTAGCGGGTTATCGCATGGCACCCGCCATTTTGTCTACTCTTCGCTGGTTCCTATAATGACTAGCACCTCGATTGTGTGACCAGTGACAGTGAGGCGCTAGTCTGATGGCACCATAAAAGGCACCAGCTCCTTGTTAGTTCCCTGCTCTGCCACTGCTAGTGTCAGTATGGCGCTGCAGTAGGTATGTTCCTGCATTTATTCATCATCCCAAGTTTTGATACACTCTCAAATGTTCGGCATGATGCATGAATATTCGAGCATCATGACCATCAAGGAATAGCTCTGTGGCACTTTTAGGGTAAATGATGCCATTAGCTCGTCACACGGCCATAAAGCATGTTCCTATATAGCAGGCCCCACGAGCCACTCAGACATACTTAGAGTGTAAACTAGGGGCACTGGGGGCAGGCCGCAGTCTGGGGTATGGAGCATGGGGCATCATGTAGTCAGACCTTCCTCCTCTGTGAGGGGGAGGCTTTCTACCTGCTGTTAACACAATACATTCATAGACAACTGATGAGGTTCAAACACGTATTATCAATGAGCTCACCTGCCATGCAGGGATGAGAGTGATCAAGATCAAAACACATAAAATGTTCAAATTGAAGTCCCTGAATAAAGTCCTCTATATCTAAGTACAGGTCTTCGCACATAAAAATACATTGGAGCCAAGGAAAGACTTCCATCCCTGTGTCATAGCAATTGTTCTAAGAGGAGCTCATCGATACGATTGATTTCTGACTGTATTGACATAGTCATTGGTCACATAGTAACACATTAGAAATGTCCCATGCTACCCTTTACTCGTCTCTCGGCACTTGAACCCCTTATCCCTTTGATAAGGATGGCTGGCCGGTCAATAGGTAATCCCAGGGCCATATCAGCGAGGCCCTACTCTGCCCGGCCAATGTCTTTACTATGGTAATCCTCACTGAGCCATCCTCAGAGCTCCTGTTGAATCAAGATCCATCGTTAACCATTTAGGGGCTGCAGGGTGTGGTAATTTACTATTCCCTTTGTCGCTATGCTACAAGGATGCAACCCTGGGGAGTAGATTAGAGCACTACTAGTATGTGGCTAATATATAGGGGCAGTTCCCTTCCCTACCACTATTATGGGCACCATGGCGCTGCAGTCAGTACATACCCCCCCCCCCCCCCCCACCCACACCCACACCGAGATGAGAGACAACTGGCAGCCACATGAGCAGCTCTTATCCTGCTAAAGGACTTCATAAGGAGACAGTGGCCGTCTACACAGTAGAGGTGGTTCTCTGAAGTACCCCACCCCCTGTCTATATATATAGGCCTACACCCTTCCCTGTCTACACTAGGAGGCTGGTTATGGGGAACAGACTCTGACCCTTTAATGTCGGCACTGTGCTTTAAAGCTATTTGAGCCATAGTGAGTCTACTCACCAGGGCTGCATTCATGCATCATGCTGACCCTAGCTGTCTATCATCAATCCATGGGGTCGGTACAATTCTTGAATGCAGCACTGCCAAGTTACCCACCATTCGTGTATCATGGAGCTAAAGGGCATATGTACTGCACTATTAAATCACTATACGGCCGTGAAATGGTTCAGGCTTCTCAGACAATCAACTGTGACTAGGCTCTATTGAGTGCTTATCTCCTCCTTGGTATCATGTTAATTGGATGGATGTCTTATCCAAAATGGGTTTCTCAGTCTGATTGGGTCTATCCCTTAGTTACTTGTGATAAAAAGTCTTCTTGCTCATTTATTGCTGGGGATGTTGTTTTTTCCATCACTTAAAATTAAAACTTCCCAATTAACACTTTAATCAGTATTTCTTGAAACCCAATTTCAGCACTGAAATTGCATGTGTGTGTGTAATTAATAATCCAGGCGAAAATAACAACCATTTTATATCAGTGTTGTAAATAATTAGTAATGGTGGGGGTGGGGGGTGGGGGGAAAGGGTGGGCTAAGGAAGAAGAGGTGCCAGGGTAAGGAGACGTGGGGGAGGCTACCTCTTTCCATTAGAGGATTACAATTGAATCCACTCCTCCCTCTGTGAGAGGGTTGGGTGCTTTAAATGGGTATTAAATGCCCTGGAGGAGGAACTGTCCCTGTTTGAACATGGAATGGCAGTCTGTGTGGGTTTGTGTGTGCGTGGAGGAGGGGGGGGGTGTTATTATAGAGCATGGCATGCAGAGGGGTATTAGCCTGGGGTCTGTGAGGGGAGAGGAGAGTTAGAACCCGAGGCGATCTAAAAATTAGGTTTGCCCAGAGAAGGGCCAAAACCAGCTTCTACGAGAAGTCTCCTTACTACCGTGGAGTAAAGCTATGGGATCGATTAGACAAAGACACTCAGAAGCTAAACACCTTACGAAAATTCAAAACTGCCATAGCAAAGCTTCCCAACCTTTTCCTCTAGTGGCACCTCGCCAATGTGTCCCTGAAAGTAGTACTGTTCTCCTTAAGAGAAAACCTGACGCCGTTTATATACACCCACTTATAAGATACTGCGCTGTTACTGAATATATTCACTACAATGTTCACTAGCTACCAACCAACATCAGTAGACTTTAAGAAGCACCGTAGTTTGAAAACCATATTGTAATTCGGCTATGTGTGCGCTGAAAAAAGTCCTGTGGGACTAGCAGTGCAATAAATAATCTGAATCTGAATCTGACTGTAGGCTGGTGGATCATGGCTTTGAGGCTGACTCCTTGCCTCACCCTAGATAACAATACGCCTATTGTAAATAGCAGTGGTGGTGATTGACTGTGTAAGGAGGTAGACATCATACCTCTACACAACACAGGGTGGAGCGGACAAGCTTCACACAAGGGTTCTTTTCATTTTCTTACACTGCAGAGCTTAGAGAGAAGCTGGTAACAAATTTTGACCAATAAACTCCAGACTATGAAACAAATTTTGACCGATAACCTGCAGATAATAAAACAAATTCTGACCGATAATCTCCAGATTACAACATATTTTGACTGATGGTCCCAGATTATAATACTGCTACTGCATATGGACCACCACATCTATAGGCTATTGGGTAGGTGTGGGTTACAGATTGTAAAACCCATGAGGTGGCCTGTGGGGGGGGGGGGGGAGGTTGGAGGCAGGGTACAGCAGCAACTGCTGACCTGGCTGTTCATATTAATGGGATAAGGTGGTGATCCGTCATCCTAGCCTGTAGGTGACAGCTCACCCTGCCTGGGCCATCCCAGCCTCAGCACCCCCCCTCCCTCTCAACTCAACCCCCCCCCCCCCCACACACACACACCCTATGTCCCTCAGCTATGGAGCTGACATAAATCACACAGCCACAATTTGCCACTGGCGTCATAACCTGAACCCACATCACGACTAGCCTCAACACACACCCTTAGACTATACGACCCTCAGTACACTCCCTCCACCCCTCCTTTAACTATACAACCTTCAACACACTCCCTCTCCCCTCCATCCTCTCTTAGACTATACAACCTTCAACACACTCACTCCACCCCCTTAAACTATACAACCCTTAACACCCCCTCCACCCCCCGTTTAACTATACAACCTCAACAGACACTCCCCTTTAACTATACAGCCCCTAGCACACCTCTCTAACATCCCACACCTCTAGCTCGTCGCTACCCCCAGTTAGAGACTAATCAGGTTAAGTGCCGTGACAGAGACCACAGTGGTAGCCTGGTGATGTACACGCAGGGTCTGGTCTCTGTCATTACGTGTGTGTGAGCTGGACTGGAGGTAATACTGACTGCAGTAAATACCACGTCTTATTGTCCACGTGTGGGAACCTCAACTACAGAGTCCCTTACCCTAAATGCCTCACTTAATGACACACCATCTCTGTGCTCAAACACAGTACAAATCAGGGCCCTGTGTCAGCCTCCCACTCCTCTGTGTTACACACAGTATTACAGGAACATCTAACCCTTTAAGGACAGATGTCGCTAAAAATATACATCTGTCGTCATGATGCACCAAGTGAGTAACTCGCCGGTGCTACATTGGAAGCATGGGAGTCTCTCATGATGCTTGAATGCAGCCCTGGCGAGTTACTCGCCAGGGCTGCATTCATGCATCATGACGACCCAGGATATGATGCATTAAGGTATCATGCCGTCCTTAAAGGGTTAACACGTGGGTGGAAGGCAGAGGCAGAGTAATGTCTCCTTCATCACAAGATGAGGCTCTGATGCAGAAAGAGTAAAAACATCACTAAAACCTCACCGCTGTAAATGATGTATTTGAGGTTGTATTTGAGTGTTATGTGGCTCGGTGGTGGGCGGTGGGTGAGTGGGGAGTGCCAGGTTGTTGTGATTGGGAGGTAAGGTGCTCATAGGGGTTACCTCCTCTAGGTTAAAGGCCACCTTAAAGGTGTAAGGGTGGGTGTAAAGGCCACAGTGGAGGCATGACGAGGCAGGTATGCCGTGAACAGAGGGGGTTATAGCTCACATACTAGACTAGTAGTTTACATCAAAGCGGATTAGATCTATCCGATAACTGAATATACTACTTATTTTACTCTACAAAAATCCCCGTTTCTTTTAAATCATGAAGTACTAAGATTGTGTTCATTCTGGACTCTATTGATTGTGACTATGTAGTAGATTTCTCAAGTACCATAAGGTGGTAATTACCTTTAATGACTAGCTATGCCCCTTAGGTTATCAAGGGTCACATGGTGGCATCTGTGAGTCTACAATATGCTATGATTAATCACATAGATGTGATGAAAGGAGTTTGTGTTGAGGCTTGAGCATGGAGAGAGGAGGGGGTTGTTGGATGTGGGTTCTTAATACATTGGCGTTTTAATCATAAGAACCTTGGTGCAAAGTTTTACAATATATCTACATATATTCTTTGGCCCTGATGCCTTGCCTGACCCACCACCCCTATACAAAATGTACCCCTAGGGCATTAGTCTGTCTGCATCTAGTTCTCATAGCCCCAGTGATATGCCTCTACCCTCTCCCACCTCCATGCCCCCTCACAATATATTACCCTCATGTGTAGGAACCATAAGGATTTAATTACCTTTAATGATTAAATAGGCTGCTTGGGTTATCACGGGTCACATGGGGGCCATATGTGAGTCTACAACATGCTATGATTAATCACATAGCTGTAGAATCATCTATTCGGATTAGACATTGATCACATGCAGGGCTAAACTTGGCACAAGATGAAGTGTCTTCAGTAATCTCTATTGATTTTATCATGAAACTACTTTAGTATAGTGACACATAGCTCTACCAGCCTTTGCAATTCTTTTCGCCAACCCTGAAGCTGCATTCATGCATCATGCCCACCCTTTAGGAGTGCATCAAACCTGAAGGGTCGGCATGATGCATAATGCACCAAAACCCTACATCAGGTTGTACAGTCCACATGTAGCCACCAAGGCTGTTGCAGTGAGCCCCCCCCCCCCCCCATGTGTCCGTCAGCAGGGCTAATTAGCACAGACAAGAGCAGCAGATTACCACCCCCTCCCCCCCAGAACCAAGCCTCCTCGTCAAAGCTCTATAACCCTGTAAGGGCTGTGTGCTATGTTAATACATGTAGTGTGGCCTTTATCGACATGATGCCTGAACACCTGTGCCTAAGGGAGGGCCCCTTCATAGGTATCAACACATGAATGCAGCCATGGTATCATGACGAGCAAGGACATGTTTTTTAAGCACTGTGAGTGGCCTTTAAAGGGCTAGACATGTCACTCAGTGTAACTACCGGCAGGTCGATTCTGTAGGGAAAATTGAGGAACTAATAATGGTTAATGGACTTTCAGTTACTAGTGAATCCGTCAGTTTTGAGGATTGCAAAAGACTATCTGGAATGATGACATTAAAACATGCATCATCTTTCAGAAAGCATTCACTTTATAATATCCACTGAATGTAAAGGTTAACTTTAAACTGATTGCCAACCCGAGTCGGTCGACCACTGGAAACCTGAAGAATGCCCATCAATTTCACTCATCAAAAGGCATCTTATTGTCAACAACAAGGGAACAATAGTGTCTAAAATTCATACATAGTTCTGGTAATCCAGATATGAAAGACAACACAATCCATCAACCTAGAATATCAAAGTACCTAACCCTAGCTTATAATGGTTCACTAGCACCATGAAAACTAACCATTAAAGGACCATCAATGCCACATATAATTCATCTACAAAGGGTTCCCTTACTAAGCCGCATTGGGCTTTATCCTTCTGACATGACACATTAAAGGGGCACATTATTAGCTCAGAGGTTGACTCCTAATTACCTCCGACATGGGATTTGGCCATTCTCTGTGTCAACTCTCAATGGCTGCCATTGGTGCACTACTCCACTTCTCAACAAGAATTGGGTTCTTTCTGAGCTGAAAAGGAGCTCCTTGTATTCGTTGTACCTGCAATAAACACTGGGCCCCCACACTGAGGATAAAAAGGGGACAAAGGGAGGAATGCTGAAATAAAACAAGTGCTGAAACAAGTGTTATGGGGGCAAAGTGTGAGTGCTGGCACAACTGATGGCGGACGCCGCGTGCTGCGTTACCATGGAGACCATCCGGCAACAGGAGTAGACATGCACCAAGCCCCAACCTTCTTTTTTTTAATTCATCACTTTTTGCTTCTCTTACATAAATAAATAACAATGTACATTATCAGCACAATAGCATAATTATATCCATGTCAATCATCCAAAAAGAGCCACTTTATACATGTCATAACCAGCATAGCCAAACAATTGCTGAAGGGGCTTGGTGCAAGTCTAGCTGCTACAGGATGACACTAGAGAAATGCTTGGAGACTGCTGAACAGTGCTACTCACCCGTGGTCTGTGGCGCCCATGGGTTGGGCCCGGTGCTTGGAGACGGACCCGGGTGCCGAGGAGGCGGCTCCGGCCGGGGCGGTGGCCGGGGAGCGGGCGGGGGGAGCCCGGGAGCTGGCACGCTCCGTGGTGGCCGCTGCTGCTGCTGCTGTTGGAACAAGAGGAGGGACTTGGTGAGATCAATGACTGGCTGCTGCTGCTGGTGTGTACTGTGTGGTGTGTGTAGGGAGGGGGGAGGTGTGGGAGGGGCTGCTGTTGTTGTGTGCAGCCTAAGTATAGAGCTAGTACAGATCCCTTCCTGCTGGGGTTACATCATCATACCACAAACACCAGCCTCATAGAGCACCACCCTGGAGGAGTCTAGTCCCCAGTAGTGAGTGGTAGGTGTGGCAGGTATAGTAGTAGTACAGGAGGAGGGGGAGGGACACGTTGTTGTCGTCCTGCTGCCTCCCGCGTCTACACGTACTCCACGCGGGACGAGCAGAGCTCACCACGTGCCACAAACCCCACTACCCCATACTGCACCTCCACTGCCGCATGCGGCGCTACTGATATCATACTGCCACCCCTACCGTCTTATCCTACTACACAGTCACAGAGTGGTACTAGCAGTGGTATTACCACACCCCAGTGTGACACCAGTGTCTCTGTACCAGCACACAGTCCTTATTCACAGTCCCACTAGTACTGCCTTCTACAAGTGTCCATCCCCTTGTTTAGTTGTGTCCAGTGTTGGTGTAGTACACGTTGTAGTGGTGACAGCGGCACAGAGTGAGGGGAGCTACTACCGCCGTGTGTGGTGCTCGTGCCACAACTACTCCTCTTACCGCCACCCCCAGCCTCCTGGTTCACACACACCAGAGACGCGTGGTGGCCGCACACAGAACTACCGCCATGTGGGGGTGTAGGGGTGAGAGGGGAGATTAACTAAACACGTCTTGTACAGGGGGCGGGCTGCTCTTCTACTACCCAATGTGGCCTATACGACAAGGATGACCTATCAGATGTACATATTTGTTGTCTTGTTATATTGGGGGCAGGAGGGGGGGGGGGGGATCTCTAGACCCCCCCCCCCCCCGACACACGCGCACCCTACAGGTCGCTGGAGGTACTACCTGTCGCCGCCCCACCTGGAGGCCCATCGGGGAACTACCACTTCCTCCTCTCACCCCTCTTTTGTTAGCTTAGTCTTTTCACCCCAACTCCCCTCCCCTACTCTCTAAATGTCTGGGCACAAACTGCTATTTAGCTACTATAGTATAGGGTAGACTGGCCTACAGTAAACCACGTACGTTGAGATGTCCATCTCAATTTTATAGTCATTCATGCATGATAATTCCCCTTTTTGTTACTCTTTCCGACCACCATCACCACTCTCAGAGAAAAATAAGAAGATTGGCCTAGACTCCTCCCCTCTGCCATATCAGCAGTTATGACATTACTTCTGGTAGATGCCAGCTTCCATAATATCTGTTTCCATCTCTGTCACACAGAGAGTTGAGAGGTACACGGCGGCTTTAATCTGTAAGGGTGGGACTGCCTTGTGTCCATGATACCCCCTGTGACATTACACAGAGATGCCACTCCCCACTTTGTAAGACGGAGGTTATCTCCCGTTTTGGGACAAGTCCTGTCGTTTTGGGACAAGTCCTGTAAGAAATTGGTATGATTTTAGTGGCATCTGTGATTACCTAACCTCATACAATGTGTGTGTACTCTCTGAATGGTGGTAATTGTGGTAATTATAAGAGTCAATACACATCAAACTGACATTAGCACTTTAAGGGCCACATGCTGTGTCAATGTGCTCTGCCATTCATTATGCATCATGCAAATCATTCAGAAGTGTACTGACCCCAGAGGTTCAGCATGATGCAGCCTGCCATGGCTGCATTCAGGATGATAAATGACACAGTATACATATATTAAAACACTGTGTGGCTCTTAAAGGATTACAAGAATGGTGTGACAGCTATGTACTTAATACATACTAGTATTATAGATCTATACCATAGTGGTGAGGGTATCATCTTAAAGATCAGACGTCAACAAGATACACTAACTAGTCCGTATGATGCCAACTCTGCGCACTTTTACATTTGTTGACAAAAGAGCAGAGGCCACGCCCATTCCTTTAAGATAAATATATGTCTAATACCATTATAAGTGTTGATGGGAAGATGGTTTACGCCATAGTTTATGCATTATCAGTGTATACTACATGTACAAATTCAGTCACCCTCCTTAGAGCTTAGACCTCAGACTACCATTGGGGCATTATCAAGGACGTCTTCTAGAAGTCTTTAGGGTTAAATAGAAGACATCTTGAAGCTCCTTCTACTTGACAGAGAAAGTCAAAATTCCCGGCAGCAGTGTGTTTATTTTAGTGTCTATCGATTTTCAGATCTGAATTCCGAACTGGGCGACAAGGAGTCTTAACAGGCCGACTAGAGAGATCAGGTTCCTCCCCCTCCAGGGAGAGGGAAATTGGAATTTGGTGAATTTATCGCCTTTCTGCTGCAAGCAAGTTTCAATTCCTGTAATTCTAGATGGAGATGGAAAATGGACGTGTCCTTGACGTACATGATATGGGGGGGGGGGGGGGGGTTGTAGGATGACACTGGACTCCCATCACCACAACAAGAAATAAACAAGAAACAAGTGATACTAATAATAATGATAATCATAACAAGACGCCTGAGGTGCTCCCAATAATGTCATGACGTCTGTGTGGGCAATGAGGACGTCATGTATCACATACAAATGTACATATACCATAGTTACAGCACTGTAGCTGATCACCCTCTCCATGACGCCATATTGCTATGCTATACCACTGTAATGGGTCACCCTGCGTAAACCACCACCTCGTCCCCCCAAACTGTGAATCTCTCATACATTAAAACCTATCTAAGCGGTGCCCTGTGTAACCCTCTTGCACTATCTGGTACCAACTGGTATGGACCTGCTTCAGACAACCCCCCGTCACTTGTAACCACTGTGTGTGTGTGGGGGGGGGGGGGGTGCCCATTGATTATCCTCACTCTGCTGGCTGGTGGTCCTCTTTTGCTCTTTTTTGTACTTTCTAGTTTTGTTGTTCCCATTTCCTCCGCCGCGACCGACCGCCTGTGCGCACAAATTACTTGTCGTAAAGCATATCTGGTCGGTAGGGCTGGCAGGGCACTGGGGGTGGGGGGGGTGGGGGGGTTGTAGGCGAACAGGGGCAGTTCTAGGACTTTGAAAAGGGTGGATAGGAAGGGGCCAGTAAACAAACATCACAGTATGGTAGATTTACCATGAGTCGGACATCGGGTGAATGTTTATCCATGCTTTCTAACCCTATAGTATTCCTCAATAATAATAATACAATTTGAGTGTCATTCTTTCCACCTTAAAGAACCATTCTACTATTATTCATCGTCCAAAAGTTTTCAACTCAATGTACAAGTACTAGGTAATGTGTCCAACTCATGGTGAATGTGCCACGGTAGAAGCAGAGATGCCACTCCCTTGTTGAAGAAAAGTAGGAAATGCATGCTAAGATCGTTGTCAATTTTCTGTAGGAAATTAGCCTAATTCAATACAGAAATTCCAGCAAAAAAAAGGAATTGCTGCAGAAGTAGGAAAAGTGGCCTCTGTGAGGGGATGCACAGGGGGTGTGGCAGTTAGGTGCCGTGTAAAGTCTGGTGTAAGGTAGGACTACTGCAGGTGAATACCGCCTTGTCAGCACATCCTGCCATCACCACGGCTAAACGCTCCATCTAACAGGTCCAGTTGGGGAGCCTCTACTACCGGTACACAGAAAATCTAAATACATCGGTCCTTAGTCGGTAGTGGCTATCACAGGTTAGTCATATGGACATTGGTCAGGCATTACCAAGTGCTATTCAAGAATGACATATGACGAATGCCTTACTCAAAAGGACTTAGCCTAAAATGGAAAGACTAAGGTCAGTATTACCCCATCTAGGTTGGTCGTATAGGGAGCGAAACAAATGTCTAACTTGGTTAGGCACTATAGTGAGATATTTGTCGTAAAGGGAGCCAAAGAATATCAATGCAGCATCGGCGAGTTACTCACAGGGGCTGCATTGTTGCATCATGACGACATAATATTATATGTCATCTTTTAACGACATACTGTCCTTAAAGGTTTAAACCATGTATTGAGAAATATAAGTCAAAATTTGATATCAATGGAATAGTAGAAAGTGTTCTCTTCACTTTTCTCAGATGGCGTTCTCTATAGCGCCTTAATACCTGGCCATGACAAGACGCCAGAATATACCTGCTCAATAATTAAAACGCTGTATGACTAGTGCCATGCCTAGAGACGTCAGTGAGTGTACTAGATGATTGGATAATTGCATGATTGTCTGATTAAATAACCACAACACGCCCGTCTCCGTCATGCCTCATTGTGTTACATGACACACGGCCCACATTGTATAGCGATGACTCGGATTTCTCCGTATGGGCGGCCATGTTAGTTCTGTGCTCGCAATTTATCGTGAGACTTAGGCAGTGACCAGACAGTCACACACCATAGCTTCCGGGGAACAAGCTGCAGCACGAGAGCAGAGCCAAGGTCTCACGAGATTGCTGGTGTCAGTGTACCAGACCCAGACGGGTAAAGTCAACAAGGCGACAAGCCCCTGTTTTAAGCCTTATGGGCAAGGGACAAGGGCACGCCTGGGGTTAGTGACAAGGGACAAATCTGCATCTTTAAACTGACAAGGGACAAGACAATTTTCTTAGGATTGACAAGGGACATTGACATTTTCTAGGATTGACAGGTGGCACAGCTACCCTCCGTCTGGGGCCCTTACATTGGGAGTGTATAGCCGGGGTATCCTAGATATGTCTGTATTTTGTACATCTTTAGTAGATCTATGTCTTTGGGATAAACAAACACATCCGGGTAAACATTGCCCTACCTTCTCTTCTCCTTCACATTCTTTGACTCGGTGGGGAGGGGGGAGGGGGGAGGGGTGAGTTGAAATCCCACCCCTATTGTTAAAGAAATGACCACTCTCTTCCTGTTGCTGCGTTCACCGCCCCCTAGCACTGGCCCCTTTCCTCGGTCCTCTTTTATTGGTCCTTATCTGTGGCATCTTGGATTAAACCATCAATTTAACTTCAATTCAAGGTTGCCTTATTGAAGGTCTTCCACGTAGCTGACCTTAGTTTTAAAAGGCATGATTGTTGGCCAAGGGCACCAGTTAGACGCACTTCTATAGCGCTGTAGGTGGTCAGGCCGCCATCTTGTCCCCCTCTCATCTAACAACAGTGGGGTCGTTGGATTTCCGCGCCAGTCTGCAGAAAGTTACCCCTACCTCCATCACCACTTTTGAACTATATAATTTGCCTGTTTTATTACTGTAAATAGGTGACATTTTCTTGATTTTTAAAGATTTTCCTTTAAAAAAATCGAAAGGCCCTGCACATCCCCCCCCCTAAAACTGTTTGGAATTCCTTAACAACATTTCCCTGACCTGCAACAGATATTGTCCTGACGTTGGCAACCTGGTGTGTGTGTGGGGGGGCGGGGGGGGGGGGGGGTTGGTCTTTGACAGACGTCTGACAGAGATAACAGCTCCACTACCAGGGCTGCTCTGTCACGGTACGGTGAACCCTTAAAGGACCGCAGTGTGCTTTAATGCATCATGCCCTTTGTCATCATGATACATAGATGCAGCCCTGCGACACGCCATGTCGAACCCTCGGGAGTGTATCTGCCCTGTAAAGAGGGCATGATGCTTGAATGCAGCACTGCTGGCGACCTAATTGCAATACATGTAGCTGCATTCATGCATTATACTGACAAATTGGCATGATGCATTAACTCACTGTGCAGCCCCTAGAGGGTCAGTCCGGCAGTGTTGTGCGGACAGGTGGCTGCCTGCCATGCATCAATTTGATTTATCACCTTTCTACTTTCTACGAGCTATAAAGTCTTTACACTTCAAGGCTAAAGAGAAGAGGGTGGGAGCTGAATACCGAGAAGCAGGTGAGAAGAACTTCATCTTAAAAACACATCTGTGTGGTGTGTGGTGTAGCTGCATGTACAGGTATGCAGGCGGGGAGCAGACAGTGGGAGGTGTAATTGTGTCTTGTTGGGTTCCCCACGTTTATGAGAACCGCACCTGAGACGGCCCTGGGTGAGGCTCATGACACAACCCGGGGGGGGGGGGCTCAGGGATAGTTACTTCCGAATTACTGTCATGAGCGGGAGCGGTGGGCTAAAAGGCAGGTCACTCCCATCTTGTCGAAGTTTCCTGACGTTAATGGATATATTACCATTTAATCTAATTGACCTTTGTCATTTCTGATTGTTAAAAAGTTCTTATTGGTAAGATTGCCATTGTTTGTCTGGACGTTGGTGCTTTAATATAATAGACTATATGTGCGCACAGGGGAGCTTTCAAATTTCCAAATCACTGATAACTATAGGACGGTTAAATTCTACAACCAGTGATTTTAAAGGAGAGCGGTAGGGCGGCAGTTGTTCCCTCAGAGAGTCAGTGCCCCCCCCCCCAGGTGTGTGAAGGACTGTGCCACAATTTACTCTTACAGAAACCCGATAACTGCTCATACAGGAAATCGGACCTCTGCCAAATGAGAAAGGTAACGGGCAACCCTTTATTGTGGAGGATCCGATAGGTGCCGCGACAACCAATACAGCTTCTGAAATATTTATTGCCAACGTGAGTGTTTGTGTGTGTCGGTGAAAGTGGGGGTGTTGTTTCATTCATACTGCAGTATTATTCTCACTTCATTGATGGAATTGCAGCACATATTATAAAGGTCATGAAATGGAATATGCTGAGCACCACAAATTATGGATTAACGAGATTTATCACACAAAGGCATCAGTGTCCCTTTTTAACGCGCTGGAGTTTTGTGTTGTTGGTTGTTCTTGCACCTTGACTGGCGGCATATCTACACCAGCCCAGACTGCTACATTCCATTACCACAAATCATGACCTGCCTCAGCCATCTGAAAGGCCGCCCGTGATTCCAGTTAAAATACTGTCTCTCCCACCAATAGATCCCCCCTCCGGTACTATACAAGCCCAGCTAACTGGTCACATGTAGTAGGCCGCCATCTTGTCCCCACTGACGGCATGGGGCTAACCCCAGTCTATCGCATCCCTTCAGCCGTTAGGGTATAGTTAAGAAACGTTCACAAATGACCTCACCTATACTCACGACCCAATCCCTTGTCATTAATTTGGGGAAATTGGCCTATCCTTCGTCGCTAAACTCAAAGCATCCTCATTCCACTACCCCATAGCCGGTAACATCATTTGTGAAGGTTCCCTTAGGATACAGCCGAGAGACCTAGGGTATAAGGGACATACATAAATAGATGCCACAATGGGTGAGGGCCGTATTGATTAGTGTATTGACATTTAGCACCGAGAGCTCCACTCGGTATTTACCCACCGTTTACCCTGACTAAATCACCACGTGTCCAAAGAACCACGTTATGGGAATTTACCTGGAAATCTAGCAGGATTCTGACGCATAGCCATTCATATAGATATATGACTCCAGGGAATTCTCTAATTTACATAGTTTACTGGCTATGAGGTACCTTAGTATTTCTAACTAAGCACTTCATTTACTCTGAATCCCTTTCTAAATTTTATCGATTGCATCTACGAGAGGACATCCATCTCATTTGATCGAGTCAATGAGAGTGTATCAAGTCCAAAGATCAAACCTCAAGGTCGACACAATGCAGGGAATCTCACAATATTAGTCAACCTTCTAAAGGAAAACCAACATAACTAAAATTTCTGCTAGAAAAGTCAGGAAATCGCACAGTACTAGTCAACCTTTTACAGGAAAACCAACATAATTCGATACTGAATTTTCTAGAAAGGTGTTCCGACTATGTGTGTCTGATGTTGTGTGCGGAGTGTGCGGTAAGGCGTCCCGGGGGTGTGCTGATGTCGGGGAGCAGCTCATAGAGCACCCCCCGAGCTGCTCCCGGCCCCGAGCTGCTCCCCCGCGCCCCGGGTACACGGGAAGGCCATCAGGCAGGATGAGGCACGGCGCGGGTTCAGGTGGCCGCCGCCAACACTAAATGGATTTATGACACTACAACGGGGCGCCCCATGGCGGCCGCCATTTTGTCCCCCATATAGGCTATAATGTCGCTGGTTACTGCGGTAAGAGGTCAAAGTGAGGCTCTAACCCGCAGGAACCAGCAATGTGTCAAGAATCCTCTAGTGTCTGTCTTTACCACTGCTGCCAGCGTGGCGCTGTAGATAGCTTTGCTAACTCCCTATGGTCCTATAAGGAATGCTGATAGCTTATTTCACTTGTGGAAATCCATCACAACTACAGAATCACATCACTCATACCTCGGTAATAATCCACAGCCAACTCAACAATCTGTTATTTCTTTGTGAATTCTATACTGTTCAGGGCAGTTGCCACAAACATAAATCTGACTGAATACAATCTCCGGTGCACAGTGTTGAATCCATAGTAATTGGATGGACCTGAGCGGGTTGTTGCACTGTATGGGTGAGGTGTGGGACGGCTGATGGTGCAGCCTCACCTTACTACAATGTAATAACACGGACACTCACAGGTGAGAGACTGGGCAATGCTGGTTTAACCCTCTAAGGTATGATGTATTCAGATCATGCCCTTGGTCGTCATGATGCATGAATGCAGTCCTGGCAAATAACTCACCAGTGCTGCATTCAAGCATCAAGCCGACCCTATGGGATTGAGACACTGCCATAGGGTCGGCATGATGCACCAATGCGAGTTACTCGCCGGGGCTGAATTGGTGCATCATGATGACAAATGTCACTCTTTAGCAACATGCGTCCTTAAAGTGTTAACGCCATGTCGACAGCTAAGGTCATATTCATGGCGTTAAAGCTGCATTAGAACTAATTTGATAACTGAATACAAGTGTCTGTGTCCGGGCATATGGAGAGGAGACAAACGGACGCTTGACAGGTGCAGGCAGTGCGTGTAGATACTGCCCTCAGGGATCACCTGGAGGATACATAACCATCATACTTCACCCCCCCCCCCCCACACACACACCAACAAGCTGCATTAACCCTTTAGGGCCCGCAGAGTGCTTTAATGTGCCCTTTGTCGTCATGATGCATGAATGCAGCCGTGACAAGTCACTCACCTGTGCTGCATTCATGCATCTAACAAATCCAAGGAGTCTGCATGATGCATGAATGTAGTACTGGCGAGTTACTTACCAGGGCTGCATTCATGTATCATGGCGACAAAGGGTAAACTGCATTAAATCATTAGGCTGCTTTTAGAGGGTTATGCTATAGATCATTTCTGCACCTTATTTCTCCTCCCTGCGCGTGCCTCAACGGCTGTATGAATGTTGAATAGGACACACTCGGTACCATTAACCTGTGAGGAGCATGCTGCTGAAACTTTGATACCCTCCCCGAGTAGCGGCATTGGGGGCCAGAGTCCCCGGGGGGGGGGGGGGGGGGTACTCAGTATAGGAATAGGTACCAGCTGCGGTAATGACCCCAAGAGCTGTCCTTGTGCACACATCGAAGTAAGACAAAAGGGGGGCTGTCAGTTTAAAGGGGCTGTCGCTAACTGAAAAGTACTGAATCACGGGCTGTCACAATTGATATAGAAATTACGAACCCTTACATTTCATACATGACTTGAGTAATCTACATAATTCCAAAATAAACTCATGTTAAATGGATAAGGCCTCTTAACAGCTGTCATCTGGCTTCTTAGAAAAAAGGGGCTGTAGAAAAAAAACACATTTTCAAGGGGCTATAGTTTCAGAGTTGGTACCTAGCATCAAAGAGTTACTACCCCGGGGCTGGGCACAGACTGACACCGTCTAGTGTCCTAACACACTGTCAGCGACATGTTGTATTACGCCGTGTACAGCTGCCATAGTTAGAACACTATGTGATAATATCATGTCTGTGAACCTTTCAAAGTGTATAGTTCCAACATAACATACTTCTAGACAGGGATTATCTATAGGTATCTTTGCTTTATACTTCCATATTTAGTATTGAGAGGCCTCACATATCTGTGAATCTTGGACTGTGTCTCTATAGTGTCGCGTGACCAAAGAGGAACACTCTGATGTTTCGCCCCAGGGACATTAGCTTTGTATGAGTATTCTATAATGCCCGATTTGAATTTTATTTAAATTTAATTTGTCCTTTTCACATTGACAGAAGTTAAAGTCTACACTTGCTACTTCCGGTTGTAACAGACAATGAGTTTCCCAATTTCTATTTCCCCTGCAACAAGATTTTGTTGTTTTTCTTCTTTATTTAACTACTCGTGATGTTGATGCTGCACAATATTGTTTTCCTTTACTCTAGGAGAAGCAGACGCTTAAGTAGCCAATGCTAGTGGAGTGTCTGAACCCTGTAGGGTCGGCATGATGCATTAATGCATTTATGTCGTCATTAAAGGGTTAAAGGTTTAAGAGAAGCCACGAGTCATTGATGCAGACATGTATAAGGTGGTGGAGGCGCTCAGAGAGTACCTTCCCCGGCGATCTCTGCCCAGAATGCGGTCACACTGCACCCCCAATAACCCCACATAACTCGTGTGGCTCTCCACAACATGAATGACAACAATACTACCTGCTCGTCCCATTCCTCTGTAATACCCCCATACCACCCCCATCCCACGTCCACGGCTGTAAACAAGGGTTCTGTCCAAGTACGGCCTGGTTGGGGAAAGGCGCCGGAACCAACCTACTGTTTATGGTGGACAAACCTCGGCAGGAAATCATTGTGGTGTGTGTGTGTTTGTTGGGGGGGGGGGGGGGGGGGTTGCTGCTCCAACCTGCTCTTTCTATACAGCTCTAGCAGGTCTGCCCATGGGAGCCGCCATGTTGTCCGCCATCATGACGACTGGAAATAACTCAACCCCCTTTGGCCCTAGAGGCATTTAGCATACACTACACACAACTATTCTGACCAATTCCATTTTGTTTGATCCCCAAATTTACAGGGACTGACGTACTATTTCCATTTGCCATCCCCCACCACTTTTTTCTGTGTTTTTATTTTTAAAACCTCACCGCCCACAACAATCCCAGCCATCTCGGCACAAACCACTGCCTCTAAACCCCAGTCCTCCAGGGCATACCCCCTCCACCCCCCCCCCCAAGTGGAGAGAAAGATAACCCTGACTTAGACAGTGACATAACTAGGACCTATTTACGTTTTTCTCCTCTTGCTCAGCCCATCCTTGACAACCTACCCCAGATGTGGGCGGCAGTACAGCAGAATACCGCCCCCCCCTTCCCATCAACCCCCGATCCCAATGTTCCACCTTCCATCACGAAATCAAGGTGGCATTGAAAAATAAGTGTGGTGGCTAATCAGTATTCTGGTGGTGGCCGGGGCAGCAATTGGGTGGCGGGTAGGGGAGGCTGTCCGCGGCCACCTCATGCATAGTGAATGCGGCCTGGGGCCTGCCGGGGTCGGCCTGCTGCCTCGTGTGTGGGTGTGTGTGTGGGGGGGGGGGGGGGGGGGGGGGGGAAGACATGATTGGCTCTTCTCATATCTCACCACTAACAGGCTTGTGGCGATAAAGCAGGAGGCTGCCTCCTCCTCCTCCTGAATCACCCTCCAGCTCCCCGCCATGATACACAACCACTGCCTCCAGTCAGCAGTAGGCCTATACCTATGGTCAGGGTTAAATTAAAAGCCTAGATTTGAGAACTTCAATTACCGTAACTGTGTAGGCTCATCTTAAAGTCATTATCTGTTGTTTTTTGTTTGTTTTGTTTTGCACGGTCCCATATTCATTGTACGCTAAATAGGAGTCATTCATAATTAAAGTATGTCATGCAACTTAAGACCATTTCAAGACCCCCCCCCCCCCGACCCGCTCCCTCACCCCTCCTGTGTGACATACTTTATGGATCACCCCATATCTGTGATCTCTATAAATATCAAACACATCACATCCATTCATAGAAATTCACAGCAATTGTGAATATATATGCATAGTCTTATTATTTGTAAGACTACATGGAATCACAGTGGGACTATACATTGATCCTGTTTGCTTTGAGTGCTATTTGTCCGACATGACAGATCCCAGAGCCTCTCCTGGCACAGCTGATAGATCCCATAAATATGCCACCCCCCACCACCACCACACAACCCACAGCATGATCAGATCAGGCCTAAAGCAAACTGTCATTCTTCTTCTCATGGGAACCAATACACTTGCAATATAAATAGAGTGGATGGATGTTTCCCTTTTTAAAATACGTTGTATTTATATAAAAGTGAGTGAGTTCATGATTTACTCCAATACGGCCCGCAGTGTGCATATCACCACCATGCGGGGAGGTGTCGGGAGCCCCTATTCGGGTGCTCCTAATGCCTAACACACAGACCCTATACTGCTATTATCTATAAGCAGCATAATTAGGTATTGTCCTACGTAATGGCCATGCTCAGTCGCTAGCGTTTCTTTTGGGTATGAATAGAGCAGGCATTTTGTCAGAATAGGGCAATACAGCAACACTTTGAGAGACCCATATATCTTCTTTACCCCCCTCCTCCTTATCTGCTAAGGCAGATAAATCTTGTACAAGAAACACTCATTCTTACCATGTCAATCTGTATGCTGCCCCTAGAGCCCCCCCCCCCCCCCACACACACACCAAACCCACCGCCCATGTCCACCACCCGCCCCACCAAACATGGCTTCCCCATGAGACACCTTCACTACATGATTTATCACCTCAGCCTATAGGTACATCACCGATCACCCCATGTAGGCCGCCATCTTGTCCCCTGTAACACCATCTTGTCCCCCTGTCCCCGCTGGTTCCGGGTATAACACATCACTTTCATAAGAAACGAGAGTGAGGGAATTAACCAACACATGCACCAGCTGCATTGTAGTTCGCGTGTCCTCCGCTGCTACTGACACGGTGGCGCTGCAGGTGGCGTCCCCTGGCGGCGTGAGGTGCCACCTGGCGGCGTCACGTGACCTCACCTGGACGTGTTTATTGGCTGGCGGCACGACATGAAGGGCTGACCTGACAGAGGTCACGGCGCGCCACCACCGGGCACAATACGTACTAAAGGTACAGGGAAATAATGCTGCACTGGGTGGTTAATCATTAACGTAACATTAGACGTCATGGCCCACCAACGCAGCTCGAGTGAGTAACTCGCCAGCAGGGGTATTGGTACCTTAGTGTGTAAGGTTGGGGGAGGGTCTCCATGAACCATCCAGTATATAAAGCCATAAACTTATACATTTCGGATGTTTTTTTTACGAAGAGGGACATCACCCTTCTATTTCTGAGGTAAAACGCAATCAAGGGTGTCTTCTTATGTGTTGAGCTAAGGACAGGGGTTGGAGTTGTGATATGGACATGTAATATATCTGTATTTCGTGTATAAAATGGGAATGACAAACATTCAAAAGGGAGAAAGTACATGTATTGTATTTACTATAAGTTATCTCTGTGAAATTGTAAACATTAGTATTAATACATTTTATGTATGGACTACAAATAGGACAATAAAATAGAAATGAAAACAAAAATGCAATATCAAAGTCAGTGAAACACTCGACGTGTCGACAAAGGTCATTGTACATCTCTATTGCTTAATATTTATTAAACTTTTTATATTAAACATTTAAAGTGGTACTCACATTTCGATGTGTGGCCATCCTGAAAAGAGAAATACAAGACGTTATCAGTGACCTGACTCCACTGTGAAGTAAACTTGCTGACAGATCCCCTGTGCACAACAAATTAAATTGTCTCTCAGACATTGTCGTAGCCAATCTTGGGTTAAATTGATATTCAATTATTAAGAATTGGCCGTTTGCGTCAGAAGAGTTGGATAACAAACACGGGCCA
Organism: Harmothoe impar; assembly: GCA_947462335.1. Lineage (NCBI taxonomy): Eukaryota > Metazoa > Annelida > Polychaeta > Phyllodocida > Polynoidae > Harmothoe > Harmothoe impar. The sequence goes on along the minus strand of OX381710.1, from coordinate 66,241,151 downwards.
CATTTAAAACACAAATCAAATTGTCGGCAGTGTTTTGTACAACCACGTCACTTAGTGCTTTCATGATTGAATACAAGCCTCAGTGTCACTGGGGGCAACAGGTCCTAAATCATGGACAGCACCTTTATGCCACATACCTCAAGTCAGGCACCCCTCCAGGGTGCATAAAAGGCAATGTGATTTTAAACTAACAGTACCAACTAGTTGAATCAACCAGATATAACTGTTTATTCAACCTCATACTGAGTTTGTCCTCCCTGAAGGAGTGGCCAACATCAGGTATGTGGCCAACTCGGGGTGAGCCTACCCTCTGGTCAGAAGCAGCCATGTTTACAACACTCAACTATAATTATGTACATACTAACACACCTGGTGGTCATTACCTCAGTTAATTAGGATTACACTTCTTTATTTTCACATAGACATACATGTACTATACATAGGCCCTTCCCATCTCTACACGATTAGCCCTAAATCACAATGTGCCTTCATGTGCTCAATGTGTCGCAGTGACACATTAATACAGCTCTAGTGAGTCTACTCACCAATGCTGCATTCATGCCAATCGTCATACTAACCCTATGTACATATACTAACCCACTCTAAGGGTGCATTTGTGCATCATAACGATAAAGGGCATACAACATTAAAGTATTAAGCCGTCCATAACGGGTAGATGTGTAGGTAAGTAGTTATAGGGTAGGTTACTCATTAGTTAGTCTAGACATGTAATAGTATTACATCAGCCCTAACGAGGCGGTGCCCCTTACCAGCCCCCGCTCCTCCTCTTACACTCGGGGTGTCCTACACCACCATATTCACGTAATTACCGAGGTGAGCAGCTCAGTGAGCTATAAATAGATCACACAGCATTACATACTCAAGTCTCAGGGCTATATATAGCTCACCCAGGCTATAAATAGACAACCAGCAGTCGGAGCTACTCACTTACAACTCACTGCCGGGTGTGCTTACCCTTTAAGGGCCGCAGAGTGATTTAACCCTTTAAGGACGGGTGGCGGTGTCTCGAACCTGTAGTGGCCATGCTGCTTGAATGCAGCACTGGCGAGTTACTCGCCGGGGCTGCATTGGTGCACCATGACGACAAATGTAATCGTTTAGCGACATGCTGTCCTTAAAGGGTTAATGTGCTATTGCCTTTGTCGACATGATTCATGGATACAACACTGATGAGTCAAGTAGTCAGTGCTGCATTCATGCATCATGCCTACCTCTCAGGGATGCATCAACACCGTAGGCTCTATGCACGATCCACGCGTCGTGTTGACATAGTGCATACATACAACAGTAAAGTACGATGCGGCCCTTAAAGGGTTATCAGGTGGGTGGATATCTTGCTGCTAGCTTATCTGGGTACACATGTGCTGTAGGCCGCCGGCGTCGTTTTTGCTGCCGCCGGTGTCAAATTGCTCCAGAATCGCCGCCGGTGTCATTTTGGCTATCTATAGGTTTTTACATTTTGAAAATCCATCAATTAGAACAGAAGTTATAGCCATTTTAACATTATCTATTGAAAAAAATCATTATATCCATCAATTAAAACAAAAATCAAACTCATAATAGAACTTTGTATTGAAAAAAAACACATATATTGATGACTTATTCCAATTTTGGCCCTTTTTACTGGAAAACATTACGTCGCACATTTTCTATACGTCCGCGTGCCTGAATTTACGGTGTGATTTTTGAGTCTGTGGAGAACCCTGAGGTGTCTATAAACAGGCCGATTACAGCGCCATGGTGGGTGACACTCACTGACAGTATTTTGTTGCAGCGGCAAAGAAGGGAACTACAGTGTGACCGTAGTCCTCACTAAGTCTATTTGTACGATAGAAGATTCCGAACTATATTTACAAAGTGACTAAAACATAATTTGTTACATATTACATTGTTTCAGAGTTGTATCACACCACATATACATACATTTATTGTACAGACAGTTCTGCGTGTATGTACAGTACAATCTGTGTTTATCATCATATAGAAACGTTCACAAATGACGTCACCGGATAGGCATTTGTGGTAGGGTGGGCGGGGGGGGATCTTTCATTTATTGACGAAACCCGACCTGGGCCATACATTTGATGAAGTCAATTCACAAAAAATAGTAAAAGGTAGTGGGTGTCTTTAAAAAGATCCTAAATAGGTGACGTCATTTATGAATGTTCCTTATAGAGAACTGTGTCACAACCTGTGGCATGGAGGTGCCATAACCTGATACAACAGCCTACCCAGGGTATTAAAGGGCAGATATAGACAAGGTCAATACAATGTACAACGACTGCCTCACGAGAACTCCAAGCGTGAAAGAGTAGAAGCACGGACCGAGTACCTCAAAGAAGTAGTTACATTGGACATGTACTACGTAACCTCAATTTCTCCCCTTTATTTATGTTGTTTAATGCGTTCTCTCCTTTTGAAATGTTATCTAATCTCCTCCTAGAATAGCAATTGAAAATAGGTTATCACAAGAGACAATCTGACGTAATAACAAAGAATTCCTCCGATCCATCAAGATGAGATAAGATAGCACATGTAGCAGTGTGATAGATAGTGCAAGTAGTTGGTACTGAGACAATAGACCCACACAGGGAGCCTGCTATAGAGGTGCATGGTTGTAGCATGGAGTGGTGACATGATAGTGGTGTGACGTCACCAGGTGAGACAACAGTAACCATGGTGACGGCAGCAGGTGGGCGGAGTAAGGTGTTACCTACCTTCACCTGGCTCAGGATGGTATGTAACTATGTAGGTAAAGGTACATGGTTAACGACTAGTTTAACCCTTTAAGGACGCGTGTCGCTAAAAGACGACATTTCTCGTCATGATGCACCGATGCAGCCCCGGTGAGTAACTCGCCGGTGCTGCATCAGTGCATCATGTCGACCCTTCAGGAGTGTCTCGACCCCTAAGGGTCGGCATGATGCTTGAATCCAGCACTGGCGAGTTACTTATCAGGGCTGCATTCATGCATCATGACTACCAAGGGTATGATGAATGAATGTAAAGGTACACGGTTAACGGCTGGTCGAGCTGGGCTAACCCTTTAAGGGCCGCATAGTGCATTTCATGTGCTAGGCTCTTTGGTGTCATGAAAATACATGCTGCCCTGGTGAATAACTCGCCAGTGCTTCCTGCTTACATCATGCTGACATATCAAGCAGTGTTTCGTGTTAAATTGTCTGACTCATGAATAAAAGTTGGCCTGGAAAGTAAATCGCTGGTGCATAATTCATTACGAACTATTTGAGTATTCATTTGAATACATTTCATGTCATTATAAACCATCTCAATGAAAAACAAACTGATGAGTTGAAAAGATTGAGTGTTTTTTTGGTTTAGGTATGTAATCTGATGACCTCGGAGGCCATGAGATACCAGGAAGGAATATCTATCGAGGATGTAAAATGCTGCCTTCTTTGGTTAAATCAAAAGGCCTGCCTTATTCACCATGAAATAAAAGGTGGTTGGGGTGGAAAGGCTGGGAAGGTGGAGTTGAGGGGAGGGGGTGAGTATAGACTTGTTAAAACGCGCCATCACAGGGCCCTGACAAATCTCCGACTCGGCTCAATAAAGTGGCGCCTTTTTGTGCCAACAACAACCGTTACCATGGCGCCGTGAAGGGCACCACAGACGGTCACCATGGCAACATAACAACCACAACACCACTCTGGGGGTGGGGAGGGGGGGGGGGGTTCAAGGGCACAGAGGACACTTCCTGGTGGTACCTGTATATACCATTAGGCTGTAGGGAACCACTCCACATCTTACATGTTCATTACCCAATCTGTTAGTATCGGTATATAGGATTTGACAACTGATGTTCCCTTTAGTGTTATATCAGTTGCTGTCTCTCCTATTTATTTTAAGAAGCCAGCATCTCCTCCGCCTCCTCCTTATTCCGAATTCCCAATTAAATCCGATAACTTTTAACAAGCTGTCTGTCACCGTTAACGTGGAGATGAGTCTATTCTCTGTTGGGTTATGACTTAATTGATGATATCTCTCACTCCCGTCCACCCCCTTCTATATAGGGGTGTAACTGGCTGTAATGTGTAGGCAGCCATCTTGTCCCCCCATTGGCATTGTACCTTATGCTAATGCTAGTCTGTGCGAACAAGCAAAGACAACAGATGCATCTTGGTTCCTTTCTCCGCCACTGCTAGTGCCACCATGGCGCTGCATCTTTTAGTTCCACCGCAATAGTTCTGCTATCCAATATTACCCCCCCCCCCTTCCCACTACCTATATATTGCTACAATACGGCACTTGATCTAACAAACAGACATGTTTCATTACCACCATGTTGTTATCCATCAACCCCCACTCCCTGGGACCTCACCCCTCATTTTCATTTCACAAATAAAAACTAACTTTTCTGTTTGCATTTTTGCTGCTTACAAGCCACTTGTGCATGGACTCAAACTGCAAAGTAAAAGAACCCTGGCTAAAATAAGGTGGAAGAGGCAGGAGCTGAGTGTGTGGGGGTTGAGGGGGGGGAGGATGGGAGGCGCAGTGTCGCGCAGTGTCGAGGCTGAATAAGGGGGAGAGGTGGAGGACAGGAGGAACCGGAAATGTGACTGTCACAGATTAAAGTCAGCCATGACACCGACCGGAACCGGAACCTCCACCCGTCATGTCACGTCACCGCCATCTTGGATTTAACCTGATTTGACTGAAATAACGACCGTGAAGAGAACGGGTCTAATGTTAAGGCCTGACTGGCCTAACGCTGTCCGTTCTCTTGGGTTGCCTCCTTTGCAAATGTTAGCGAATAATGTGTATTCTATCATAGGGACTGAAAAGTGCCATGCCCCTCTCTCATTAACAAGTACTGAGATACTTAAATTTATATGAATCAACCGATTTGAATTGATATTGGTACATATATGCGGTAATTGATTTTCTTTTACACTCTTTGATTACTTTCTATGTTATATTTCATTGATTATCTCTATTTCACCTCAATTTAATCTTTATTTCATCTTAATTTACTGTCATATCTACACTTATCATTTCATTTTCATTTATTAATTTTCCCTTTCCTTGACCCATTCTAATTACCGGTAGGGTGACCATGATCGGTGACTACATGAGGCCAGTCTGTGGTTACCGGCGGTTATTCTGGTCAGTAATTAGTGATGTAAGAATCAGTAGGAGTCACAAGTCACTAATATCCCGTCTTCATTATCCTGACAATCAGCCATAGTACCTTCATGTAGTACTTATTCAACCCTTTATGGGTCGTGTAATGCGTTCATGCATCGTGCCCTTTTAATCCTTTATCGACGTTATGCACAAATGCTGCCCTGGGGAGTAACTCACGAGGACTACTTCTCCTCATAGTGATGCAAAGTGCAGACTATGTACTAGAATTTTGCTGCCTTCAAGAATAGTGCTAAACCTTTGCTTTGAGGTTGGTTCTCTCCCGTAGGTCGTTATAATGCATGAATGCAGCCCTGTCTGTATTCATGCATCACGACAGCAAACGGCACAGCACATTAAAACACCATGCGGTCCTTACAGGGTTAAGGATACCCTGATTGTACACCGACATAAAACAGCTGACACAGCAGTTTTTAATCAGTTCACGGCTCATGAGGTGGAAATAACGACGTCAATTATTCACTAATGTAAAGTATTCCCTACATCACCGTCTTTGTATTTTTTAAATCTTAATAGTGACGCCCACGTGTTAAGAATTATTGAAGTTAGACATTTGAAATTTCATATACTGACAGAATAACCAAAAACAAAGCAGGGTTCTGAATTAACTCAGCACTCCAACCAATACATTCTGGTAAACAAATATAGTGGAGATATAAATCCTACACTACCTAAAACTATTTGATGGTTGATGTTTCAATCTCATCAAGTGGTCGGAGTCGTTTTACGCAATGTCTCTTAAACAAATTGCGTCCAGTTAAATAGGACTCCTTCAGTTCTCCCATGTCATTATTACATTCTGAATTCCCCCTTGTATTTGTAGCTTTTATCTCCTTAAAATGTTCAGTAAAACACGCCTTAACTTTGGCCTTTTCAGCCCGACTTGACCAGGCGCAAAATATGCTGAGTAAGACCTTTTTAGGATGTGATGAAATTACAGTAACCATAAAACACACATTGCCTTCCATTTACTTAAATTTCCAACAGGATCATCTCTTTTTCAAATTGAGAGATTTGTTCTGTGTGTGTGTACCATTTGACATTGCATAAAAAGTTACATTGGACACTTCTTGTTCAGTCACAACATGTTCTGGCCGGGGTCCTTGACCAGTTACATATCCAGGCTGTACAGGCAACTTTAAGGGCGGCGGGGTGCTTGGATGCACCATTCCCCTTGTAGTCTTGATGCATGAATGCAGCCCTGGCGAGTGACTCGCAAGGGCTGCATTCATGCATCATGAAGACGAAGAGCACAATGCCTTAAAGCGTAATGCGACTCTGAAATCGTTGGTATCCTATTACTATATTGCAAATGGAGAATTTATCAGGTCATATTCATGTTATTCCCATCCTTTTCACACATATCTTCTCGGTACCCTTGAAATGTACCTGTATGCAATTTCTCTACATTTTCTCCCTTCTTACCTATGATAAACCTCTCTTTTTTTTATCATTTTAATTTATATTTTTTACACTTTTTTTTTCTTCCAGATTTCCATGCATTTCCCCCAGTTTACCTGGATTTACACACTCCTGGCAATTCACCTGCAGTTCTTTACATCAATACGATATCAAAGCCTCATTTATTTTCTCATTGACATCCTGACATTTCATACATAATTCACAACATTGCTTCAGTAGAGAGGACCTACCTTGGCCAGGGTTGGGAATGGGAAGCGCGAGTCTAGGTCCTTCTTGGGCGTCTCTATGGCTGTTAGCGGCGGCTGATCAAAACTCATCTCCTGCAAAACACAAAACACAAAACCATCAGTCGGCAGCCGGGGGTGGTATAGTACATGGATGTAGTAGTCTACTAGGGTATGTCTAGGGGCTGTGGGTGATGTGGTTGCACAGCCAAAAATATTTATTTTTAGTTTATTTATCTTTCTTATATGTCCTCCAGGCGAGTTTATTCATCCTATTTTCTTGAAATGAAATCATTTTTGGTTGTGAGGAATTTGTAGTCTACTAAAGTATGTCTAGGGGCCGACAAGGGCTGCCTGTATAGATCTTTTAGTTTATTTATCTTTCTTATATGTCCTCCAGGCGAGTTTATTCATCGTATTTTCTTGAAATGAAGTAATTTTTGGTTGTGAGGACTTTGTAGTCTACTAAAGTATGTCTAGGGGCCGACAAGGGCTGCCTGTATAGTAGATTTCACTTCTGAAAACCAAAAGGGGACAAAAAGCCCATATTCAAAACATGTATGGAAATTCGTTTAACAACACTGGTAACTTGCTATGGCATTTCACTACAACAATGGCTGCTTGTACATTGTGTACTAGATCTTCTTTTAAAAAAAAAGGTTTTATTGGGTAAAAGAACAAATTGTAACAAATACAATAGTAGATGCATCATCCTAGCTTGGGCGCATTGCCTTGAGGCCGACTGACAAAGACTGCCTAGAAGAATTGTCTAAGACATACATCAGCAGTGAGTGCATGGCAGATCCTCCGAGACACACCTTAGGTTGATGATGGGGGGGGGGGGGGGGGGTGCAGCTTGGGCACTGCCCACTCAGGGGCCGGTCCACACACAGTTTATGGCCACTGGGACCAGATTTGCCCGGCTAAGAAATGCCAATGCCCATTTGTTAACCCTTTATAGATAGCACAGTGTTTTAACGTGCAGGAATGCAGCCTTGGCGAGTCCACTCACCAAGGCTGCAAGAATGCATCTTACAGGTCCTTCTGGAATGTATCAACCCTGGAGGGGAAACATGAAAAGACTCACCAGGGCTGTTTTCATGCATCATGACGAGAGAGTACATTTATAATACAGAACCAGAGATGTAAGTCGGGTATTGAAAAAAAATCCCTGAAGGTTGGTCAATTACCTTTAAACTGCCATTTTGAGTGTCTTTTTAAATAGCTGAAAGACATTTGAAACCCCTCTTCTATGGGGAAATCCCTGGCCACTTACATCTCTGCGAGAACTATGCGTCCTTGGAGGGTTAAAACCCGATTGGTTGCTGAGGCTTCCACCCCGTGCCCGGCGTTGATCCCTTTCCCCACCTCCCATACTCCACACGCCTACACAACATTCCTACTACAAAGACTTCGCTGCAGCCCAAACGATAACGAGCCAAAAAAGGCTTCATCTGAAGAAACAGGAATTCCGTCTGGATTGATTTACAGCTTCCTTTCTGGCACAAAACTCAGAGACAGAGGAGTAAATGGTTTGAGATTGATATGATCACACACGGAGTTATTATGGCATGATTTATAGAAATGTCATTTTGTTTCCTTTTGTAAAATAAAGTCTCAGTTGTTCAAGGTGAAGGAATTGAAATGATTCAAAAATCAGTGAAAAGGGGAGCCACTGTACTAAATTCTCTCTATATGTTACATAAGAACACAGAAATGATGGCAAAAGCATGAGAAATATCCAGTTATCTCCATGTCAATTATCGGCGTAAATCCTGTCGGGCCCATTCCGATCCAATACCCCCAGAAATTGCCTTTTAGGATGAAATACCTCCACCCAACCAACTCCTGCACCCACCCACCCACCTAGCCCATTTCGCTGGTACCAGCAGAGCCTCCCTTTATACCAGCAACAACCGGAAGACGCTGGTACCCAGCGGGCATCATCTGCGCAGGCGTCAATAATTCACGGGCCGCCAGGGCGCGCGCCGAGCGGCCTACGTCATTTCCGGTGAGCAGCTCGAGCTCTGGGTGACCCCATAAAGGGGGGCGGCTCAGAGCCGGGGATGAAGGCGGAGGGTGACCGATGGGGGCCGGGGACAAAGGGGCAACTGACCGCCCAATGACCGCCTCAATTTGGCGGCAATTGATGAGGGGAGTGTTGGGGAGTGAGGTGTATGTTGGAGGGGGTGAGGTATGGGCGGCACACTTCTGTCAGCATTCGGCCACCCTGCATGGTGCGGGTACCTGTACATGGTGCCCGTGTTGTATGACCTTTACTAAGGCTTCACCCATGATGCTGCAGAGGGGTGATCAGAAAACCCCTCAGTGTCTGCTGCCTTTAAATCTCTATACCAGAGGCAGCAATCACCGAGCAGTTCTTGGTCTAGACTCAAATACGACTGAGTAAGTCAACATACATTATCCACTACTGGATAAAGATTACCGTATCCCTACAGAGAGGTGATAGACTTTGGTGGGTGGCAGAATGTGCTGCACTGTCTGATTATCAAATATGCAACTGTTGTCTTTCCCTTGCTACAATCAAATGTCATTCCCCATATCCAACATACTTCAGAATCGATATACATGATACATATATATGTGGTAAGCCTACATACATCAGTTGTTTACCTATATCCCCTACACATCAGACTACCTCTAGACCCCTTTTCATCAACATTCAGGCAGCATCCCCCTGTGAGTTAATTGAGTCAAGTGGTCCCCAATCTGCCCCACACCAGACTGCTCTCCTTAGTAGCACGGTACCCTCTGCGTGGTATGAGCAGCTCAGGGGGACTCACAATGGCCACCAGTGGAGCTGGGCATTAATCCAAGGTGACAATAGTCTAATAGGCGGCTGCACGGGGTGTAGGGTGGCGGCTGGTGGTAACCCTGTAAGGGCTGCATACTGCTTTAATGTATCATGCCCTTATGTCGTCATGATGCATGAATGCAGCCCTGGTGAGTCTATTTAGGGAGTGTATCAACCCTAGGTTCGGCATGATGCATGGTGCATGGATATAGATAGCACTGGTGTGTAGACTTACGAGGGATGCATTCATGCATCATGACATAATGCATTAAAGAACTATGCGGCCCTTAAAGCGTGATTGGCTGTTGGGTATGTGGGTATGGCGCTTCAACTCTTCACCCCATGTGAGCCGCCATCTTGTATCATATAGCACTGTAACGCATCACCCCGAGATGCAGGAGGAAGGAAGAGAAAGGTACCGGCTCCTTGTTAGTTCCCGTCTCTGCCACTGCTGCCAGGATGGCGCTGCAGTGGACGGGTGGCACCCCTACAGGATGGAGAGAAGGGTGGGAGGAGGTGGGTGGGTGGGGGGCTGATTTCACGCCGCTCTGACCCTACTAATCACTTTGGATCAGCAGGGAAATACTCCTAAGCCCCCCCCCCCCCCGACATCGCCTGACACACACATTTATTGTCACCTTAGAGCGTGTTACAAACACCACAACCAGTAGTTGTTGTTGCTTCCCTGTGAGTTCATCAATTACAAATAGCTCTGTGTAAACTAACGTTTATTAACAATCCCCTCTAGTCGCCAATGAAAATGATAAAGTTTGGTCACTTCTGGCTTTTTTTCTGTTCACTAGGAGTTGAAGCAATGATTGCATATTTGTATTTGTTGTGTATGGAATGAGTAAATATGGAATTTGACATATCGGTATTGCCAGACAATAATTGTGGTATATGTGTGAATAATAATCAGTTATCATGCCATAAATCATTGTGACTTACCCGTCCATAATCTGTCTAGAACAGAGACACACCTTGTCTTGGTGCGGTTCGGGGTCGGGGTGGAGGAGGTGGTCTGTACGACTAATTATTGCCTTGATCCGTTGTGCAGTGCCGGGAGGGGTCAGGTGAGATTGGGGTCAATCCGCCTCTGTGCGCCAGATTATAAGGCGCTTTGGACAGGACTAACCCGGTTAGCCCTTTAAGGGCCGCATAGTGCTTTGATGCGTCATGCCCTTTGTCGTCATGATGCATCAATGCAGCCCTGGCGAGTAACTCGCCTGGATTTCTATGCATCTATGCATATTGCCGATCCTACGGCGTTGATACACTCCTAAGGACGAGGAATTATGCATTGAATGCAGCCTTAGCTATTAGACTCGCCAGGGCTGCATTCATTACAACATGACGACAAAGGGCAGCGCAGATTAGAGTACTCCGCGGCCCTTACAGGGTTAGCGCCCTGTTTGTGGGCAGACGACATTCCTCAGAAACTGGCGCCATTTTGTAGAGACAAACCTCCTTTTGCTGCATGCTACATTATTAGGAACAGACCACACAATACAGGAATAGACAGCGGCAACAAGTAGAAGTTCGTCAGATGGTCATTATACAGTAGCAAGCAGTAGCTCGGCAGACATCATTTCATGGAAACCAATCTATGTTTATATGTGAGGTCCTCATATTCTACAAACATGCCATTTCGGAGAAACATTTTGCAGTAATCGACAGAAGTTGTCCTAAATGTCATTAGGTGGGATTGTGGATTGGCCAGCTGTATATGCCTGCCCATCGGTTCTGTCTAGTACTGTGTGTATGTGTTGGGGGGTGTATGTGTGTTGGGGGGGGGGGGGGTAGAGAGGTAGGGGAGGGCTATTTATGTGTGTGGGATCACCAATTATCAGCCTGACGCCTATGTTCGCAGAATCTGTCTGGCTGGGAGCGGCATAAGTAACCCGGGGCGGCCCTCCAGCCGCCAATCACTGCTTTGTGGTGATTAGCCTGGTTAGCCCTACCTACTACACTGTGGTCCTGACGGGGGGGGGGGGGGGGGGGACTCTTGTCTAATTCTGGCATTTTATTGTGCTTTTTAGGGAGTCTAGGTCTTCAGGAAAATGCTTTTTACACACAGTGACTTTTTTGTTCAGCCAATGATGACAAGGAAACGTTCACCTCCAAGAGAGTGGGTACATTGGATTTAGTGTCGAAACGTGACCCCGCCCCGTGTAAAAAAAAGAAAAAAGGTCCCAAAAGAGGTGACATCATTTATGAGCGTTTCCCCAATCAAGGATCTAGGTAATGCCATCTATACTACTCAGCCAGTTCCACTCACCCCCGATCCTCGTGAAGCTAGTTTTAGCCGCTCGGCACAGTCCCACTGCCAACCCGTCCATAATTAATACCATGTCCAATTCCATCTTCACTCCCATCGATTAGATTTGATTTAAAGTTGTTTTTTTGGTCGGTGCGGCTGCGGGCCGGCTTAATGGAAGATTTAGAGTTGTTCATTTGGTGGATGGGGTGGGTGGTGGAGGGGTGGCTCGCCCGCCGCTACGAGTTAACCCTTTAAGGATGGCATAATGCCTTAATGCAATATGGCCTGATCATCATGAAGCCATGAATGCAGCCCTGGCGAGTAAATCTCGCCAGTGTTGCATTCAAGCATCATGCCGACCCTATGGGGTTGAGACACTCCTGAATGGTCTGCATGATGCACCAATGTCGCACCAGTGAGTTACTCGCCAGAGCTGCATTGGTGCATCATGACAACCAATGTCCTCTTTTATCGACATGTCCTTAAAGGTTTAATGAGCTGTGGGTGACGTATGGTGGGAGCAGCTCGTGAGCCGCTCGCTGCAGCCCATGGTACCAGATAACGGGGGATGTAGGGCCACAGATGGACACACGGGCTCGGGAATGAAACACTGACCCCCTCCCACACACACACAGATAGACCTTTAATCCTTTAAAGATGGCATGTCGCTAAAATATGACATTTGTTGTCATGATGCACCAATACAGCCCTGGCGAGTAACTTGCCAATACTTGATCGGCACATTATGCCAACCCTTCAGGAGGGTCTCAATCCTGTAGGGTCGGCATGATGATTTGAATGCAGCATTGGCGAGTTACTCGCCAGTGTTGCCTATCATGCATCGTGACGACCAAGGACTTGATGACTCTTGAATCATTCCTACCCTTCACGAGTGCATCAACCCCTTAGCAAGGCTCTACATGACGCATGAATCATTGAATGCAGCCTTGGAGAGATATTCACCAGGGATGCATTCATGCATCTTGACGACAAATGGCCTAACATGGTGCAGCACCATGCGGCCCTTAAAGGGGCAGCCTATAGGTCAGCCCCTATCCGTGACCCCCCATAAGGGGTCAGTCAGCTGACCCCTGGGGCGGGGGGGGGGGGGGGGTCTGTCACCATGGTAACCACAGCACTGGCCTGGATCCGGGGCACATTGATCTTCACTGGTCATTCCCCCTACACCCCCCCCATCTACACCCTACCCCCCTCTACCCACAGACATTACCCTCAACCCCTCTAGTCCACGCACACACACAGAGACAAGGACAGCTCTATAATACCAGATAACAGTGCATATTCAGAGATTAAAGTGACAAATCTAAAATCAACTTGAAATTTTCAAACTGATGTTCCTGAATAAAGGTCCTTAATATTTAAGTATACAAACCTTCGTGACATAAAGACTATCCGATGATCGTTCCCACAAGAACACACTGTATTTTCCGTATTTGAAATTGATGTGATTTGTTTGAGACGGAAACTTTATAATGAGAGCAAAAGGGCCATTTGATATTGGACTGAGATGGCGGGTGATATTTGGCTGTGCCGATTACCGTGTGTAGGGGTCTGGGTTAGGTTGATGCCGATATCTGCCTGCTTCAAACACGCGGCACACGGAATATAACCTCCTCCTGGTGAGGCCCCAGGGGAGCTGGCCCACAGACCCTGGAGGACCTTTGTGTGTGTGTGTTTTTTTTTGATTGATTGATTGATTTGTTTAACGTCCAGACGTACATCAAGTACCTCACAGGGACATCTCAAGTTGGCAAGGAGTCATCCACAAATAGTGGTAGTCTGCCTTGCAGTAGTAGGACAGATATTTATATGCTGCTTGCCCAATACAGCAGTGACCGCATCTATGGATGATCGAATCTATGAAATGAATGACCGCATCTATGAGGTGAGGGAGAAAACCGCTACCGGGGGCACGTCCCCTACTCTCTTTCGAAGGATAGCAAGTGTTCTTTTATTTGCCTGGCCCTACATACCTGGGCGAGTACCATAGTTGGCAGGGCCAGACAAACCACGGCCTTTGATATCTCAGACGTGGTTCACTGAGGAGGGATCCCATGCCAGACCACCAGCAAGGAGGCCCGGGCCCGCGGCATATGGGCAGCGGTTGCCAAACAGCTTACGTGACTAATCACAGCAGTAAGGCACGAGACCCCTCAAGTTTTGTCGCCTTTTACGAATCCGGTATGCCCATTGGTATTATGGAAGGGCTCCCGATGAAGTTATTCTACTCCTTCATGCCCCCATCATGAAGGTCCCCACTACACAGGGGGAATGTGTGTGGGGGGGGGGGGGGGTAACAAGGAGGGCGTGAGGCCTACACCAGGCTGCACCCACACATAACTAGGATTTAAAGGTATATGATCGAGGAAATCCACCCCATAGGGGTGGTGGCCGGCTTCCATCAAGGATTCTTGATCACATATATTGGTCTATAATTATAATTAATGCACTAATGATGGTTCACCTGAAGCGCCATGCTGTCCTTAAAGGGTTAGTGTACAGAAATAATGATGCAGCAGGGTTGTATTCATGTAACAACAAATGGAATCAGCATAATAATACCCTATACAGAGTAGAATTATTCGCCATGGGTGCATCCATGTATCATGACAGCAAAGGGCAAGATTGGTTGATGTACTCCCGAGTCTGAACATGATGCATGAATGAAGCACTGGCGACAGGGGGCGGGGGTTGGCTGTCGTAGCAATGAATGGCATTACGTTCTGTGTAGGTGTATGTATGTATTCCAGGTATTAAGAGACGTGTGAACAACATCCCACACTCCACAGGAAAGCTGATAGTTCCCCTCACCCATCAGGCCGCTTGTGAGTAGGACTCACCTGCCGCGGTCTGTACTGCTAGTACGTGGAGTGTGGGGTGTGATCAACACATTACAGCTTGGTACCTATTGAAAGTTCAGCAGACCGGAATGAGCAGTGCACTCTGGGTGGGAGACGTGTGAACAACATATAGGTTTATTGCAGGTAAGGTCTTATGCGTAAGGGGAACGGTGTATGACGCAGGGTAACGATCACTCTGGCAGAGGGGTGGCGGATTTAGCGGAGTGCAGTGGTGACGGGTGGGACTACGTCGCCGGCCAACTAGCAGTACAGACTGATGACAGGTCCCCGGGCAGGTGAGGGCATTGGCAGTGTGTGGCCGCTGCAGTGTGGAGGGGGGGGGGGGGGGGGGTGTGAACAACTTTGTACCATTGAAAGCTCAGTAGACCGGAATGAGCAGGCGCTGGGACTAGCTTATTGCAACAGGTAAGGGGTGGAAGGTGGGCGTTACCAATATTTCCCTTCTTTTTAAGCCTGTGCGTATAGCTGCCTCAATCCGCAAATTGCGCATTTATTCACCTGGAATAGTCCATTATTTCACCAAAGGGGTGAAAGGTCTAATGCATACAGGAACGGGTGACGACGCAGGGTTAGGATCACTCTGGCGGAGTGCAGTGCTGAAGGGTGGGAGATCATAGAGCCTGTGTATGTAGGGTGCAAAAAGCAAACGGCCCAATGCTAAACCTATGGACGCGCAACTCCTGTTGAAACCTTACGGAAATGTGAACTCCATAACCATGGCCGGGGACTCCGTCGCCGGCCAATGATGACGGATACATGACCACTCCCGTATTTAGCCACCTTTAGCAAGTATTCCCAGGGGCTTCTACTGCTCTCCCCTCCCCTGTACATGAACCCCTCTACTAGGCTCTAGGCCATCTTGTATGCTGAGGGCCCGGGGCTGAGGGGCTTTACGTACGGACTGCCTTTTTTACACTCAGATGCTACTATTATACTATAGGGTGCCGCATAGTGCACTGAATCAAACAGCGTGTATTTACCACTCTGAGTACGGACACTGTTTTACACTAAAGTTACTTTTCACCCCATCAATGCTAAATGCCTTTGGTACGTCGGTAGTCATGATATGATCCTGGTATATGAATACAGCTCTGTCGAATAACTCGCCAGGGTTGCATTTACTCATCATGTCGACCATAAGGGATGACAGCACAGGAGGTAGCCGATTAATGCATTATGTACCCCATTATAGAGATTAACCACCCATGAGACGAGCTTTTATGTTAATGAGAGACGGTGCCCCGGACGGTGCTATGGGTGAAGGGGTTAGCCTGGGTGTAATGGCCGTCTCTATATACTACTTACTGCCCACCACCTGGGACCCTCCCCCTTTAATAACCTACCGCCCCGCATACACCGCCCTACGGTAAGCATACCGACTATAGCTATGCTGCTAACAACGTAGGGGAGGAGTGGGTGGAAGGGGTGTATATCACAAAGCGTACGGCGACTAGAATTATGGAAGTCAATAGCCACAATTGGCACCAAGTGGTGTGATAGGAAGCCTGGGGATAGACCCACATTCCCTATACTACTTACACCGAGTATATACGTACAGCGCTAGGCACTAATCGCCGCTCTATCATTCCCACTCTGTCCTCTATATTCTACATGTTTTATATGTGTACTACCTCAAAATACCTTTACCTCTCATACACCCCTTACAGTATAATACATCCCTCCTATAGCATCATCAACATCACAGACAATTCCTGTCCTATACACTGCAGCTTCTGCCTGAGCTATCTCTGCCTCTGACCCCATTTCCTACAACTCAGGGCCCTCCTCCTGGGGGTGCATGTGGCGGGGCGGAGAGCAGGAGGAGGAGGGAGGGGAGAGGGGGAGTTGAAATGACTGCGGCATGAGTTGACTCGCCCACCGGGGGGGATATGTCACGTGGTGTGAGTGGTCCCAGGGGCAGTGCGCGGTCCGCCCCCGGCCCCCAGGGGGAGGGGGCTGTCAGATAACCACTCCGTACACCTAAATCATGCCGCAAACGGCGCCATCACACTGCTAGCCAGCATTTATAGTGTACATCTATAGTGTATTATGCTGTCTGATACGTCTCCTGGAGCAAAGGTGAATGGGTGCTATTTGTTTGTTTTGCCAGTCTTCAATGTTTAAATGAATCTTCTGCATTTCTTGCATGCGAAGAAATTAATGCAATTTTTAGTATGCGAAAGAAATCCTGCAAAATTAGTGATTTTTATTTCAGACTATGGTGAACAAGACAATGGCCGACAACAATTAAGTCCCCATTAAAGCATACTTAGCGCCGTCTGGGATGATACCTGCAGGGGGCATGATGCGCCATGGTTAAACCACGGCCTGGGCGCGGTTACCATCGATTAGCTCCTGGTGGCACCGTCTTCCTATTTCCATGTAATGTCATTTCCACTGAGCGCCAATGTAATTACCCCACATGGGCTTTGGTTTCTGGGCGCCACCACGTGGGGGGGGGGGGGGGTTGCCTCACCGACACACAGGAGCTGCTCACCGAGCAGTTTGAGAGCTGCTCCCTGACATGTGCTGCTTTATGTGTTGGGAGCTGCTCTGTGTGCTGCTCTGGGAGCAATTCGGGAGCTGCTCAGAGTGCTTCTTAAGAGGCTGTGTGCTGCTCCGAGAGCTGCTCAATGTGCTGCTCTGTGTGCTGCTTTGGGACTGGGAGCTGCTCTAGGGCTGGTAGCTGCTCAATGTGCTGCTGTGTGTGCTGCTCTGATTGCTAGGAGCTGCTGTGTGTGCTGCTGTGTGTGCCGCTCTGTGAGTTAGTAAGGTTGTTTTTGTATATGTGTTGTTGCTGTGGGGTCGGCGTACTGGGGCAGACACTGACAGAAGTGGCTGTGGTGACTGGGGACGGCATGTGCACCCTGACCTCACCTCCTGATAGATGCAGATAACACAGCTCTCAGTGCGGCTAGGGGGTTGGTTGTTGTTTTTATTTATATCATATGCTCCGGGCATATGCTTCAGGCCCTGCTATAGTGCTTATCAAATGTGCTGATTGTGATCGATTGAAGTGTGATGTCTGCACTGTATCAAACTATATAATTTCTATAATGGCTATATAATTTCAGTGTCAATGTCCTGGGATGAATTGATTATCAAAAATATATGCTTTGTAGCTAGGTTGCAGTGTAGGTAAATCACAGATTACAGCCCATGACTTGCCACTTGGGGTTGTGTATTGTCTGTGAGCATGTCGCCTCCCCTACCAACCGCCTCCTGTCGTCATGACCCCATCCGTCCTCAATCAAAGCGCTGTGTCCGCTGAGGGCTGTGCTCGTCTGAGATAGGCTCCTACAGCAACCCCTCCCTCCCCTCCCGTCACTGCCTCATGCTACAGCCCTACACCCCCCCCCCCCCCCACCACACACACACACACTCATACCCACTCTACTGCCCTACCCCTGCACACTACCCCCCCATGCTATCTCCAGCAGCCTCCGGCCTGCCCCGGGGTGATTAGCCCTGGGTCCTGCAGGGGGCGCTAGTGAGCCGCTGGTGGCTCTGAGCCGCTCCGTGAGCTGCTCGCCGCCTCTTGTCACACATTTATTTGCTCACCCATCACACACCACCTCTTGTATTTCCTGTCTCTAACAGATTTAAGGCTGTTGTGCTTTAATGTGCTATGCAGCCCGTTGGCGTCATGATGCCTTGTATCTCGCATCATGACACACGAAAGCACTATGCGGTGATTAAAGGGTTCAATGCAGTAGGTAGTAGGATATATTTTTGTTTGTCTTATCATCTACTTTAGCCCTAGACGGTGACGGTAGGCATCACCTTGAGGAAGTCCACCTATCCTGAAGGCAAGGGTTCTTTTGCATCTAATTTTAAATGAATCTCAGATTTTAGTCATTTGTCAGTAGCTAATTCTATACAATCTCTGTAGTTTACACGCTTCGACTCTCACGCCATGACAGACTCAGGCCTTATACTCGCCATCATTTAGAAGCTAATGGAGTTTAACTTGATGGAAACTAGCATAATGTGCTTTCCTAATTCTGGCTTTTTAGAGGCTGTGAGTTCGGCACCGGCACACTTGGGCTGCATCCCTTTGTTGTCACAGGATTGCCAAAAATCTAAATTAAATATTTTTCCTCAGTTTACAATCAAAGCCAGTGCTTACTTGGTATCAATACTCTGCAGTGACTGGCCTCCAAACGGGCTCAGCAAAAAGGAGTGATTATTGACTGCGCCACACGAAAAGTGTCCCTTTGAATATCTGTCTGACACACGGGACTAAGAGTGGGTGTCTATGGGGTGTGGGGGTTTTAGACACGGGACTTATAATGGGTATCTATAGATTGGATGGCTGTGGATTGTGGGGTGTTAGACACAGGACTTGTGAATATCGGTGGGGTGTGGGGTGTTCAACTGAGCGTCTATGGGGTGTGGGGTGTTAAACTGAGCGTCTATGGGGTGTGGGGTGTTCAACTGAGCGTCTATGGGGTGTGGGGTGTTAAACTGAGCGTCTATGGGGTGTGGGGTGTTAAACTGGGTGCTCATGGGGTGGGGTCCGGGGTGGGGTGTGTTCACCCCTGCGTCTATGGGGTGTGGGGTTTCACTGTAATAGTGGTGGCCCTGCAGCATCCCTGAGTTGCTGCCTCTGGGCGTCCTCCCTGCTCTAACCGTGTAAATCTCATGTAACTCTCACAGAGATGGAGACAACACAACAAGAAGTGCTAACACAAAAACTAAATAGACTGCCTCCCGGTTGCCACTAATTAGCATCCATTGGTTTGCGCCTCCCCGTGATTACTAATTACTCAGCTCGCCGCGACTTGTCGCTATTTCCTCATTCATGCCGGCTATTTCCAGGGCCCGCAGAGCCTGTGATGCGTCTGTCGGGGATTTGTATAGGATCGGGGGAGAGAGGGTCTCTTAGTTATATTTAGTGTCGGGTAATTATCTGAGTTAACTGTTGGGATGTCATATCCTAATGCCAGTTAAGTATGTGGGACGTCTTGCAGCAGTTGTGTGTGGAATATGGTGAGGTTAAAATACATATATTATAGTCAAGTGTATCAACCCCGTATAGGGTAGGCATGATGCTTGAATGTAGCACTGTCGAGTTACTCGCCAGGGCATTGATTAATACATCATGACAACCATAACCAATACATCATGACAAGCAGACCAAAGGGCACACACCAGTGACCGTGGAGGAGGCAATATGGTAGCAGATACACTACAGAGGAATGTATGTAAATACACGTTGATATATGACCAGCCCTGTAGTACTACACTTTACAGTGACAGCTGTACACAAACACAATAAAACGCTGCCTGATTCTCCCCCAAACACAGCGAGGTGTTGGCTTATTATTCTCGGTGAGAATTCAGTAAAATGTGCCCCTTCAGCTGCCGCCTTCCGCTCCAATCGCTCCCTGTTGCGTCTTCCCCAAACCCCCTTAATCACAAAGGAGGGCGAAACAACGACAGTTGCTTAACGAGATTGGTAAGTGAATGGGAAAACCTGGATTAATTTTCTCTCTCTGCGCTTTATCCATCAAGTGAGCGCAGGCCGAGGGGAAACGCCTGAAGGATTGTTTTTTGTATGTTATTAGGCAGAGCGTGCTGGGCGTCCGCCGCGACCGGGGCGCCACATAGCGGCCGCCCCGAGCATCAATCATGCCGCACAAAAGATGGCGGCGACAATGGCGGCGGACAGGGAGAGATGCATCACCTGTGGGTGAGGGGAGGGATGGGTGAGTGTGGTAGGAGGGGAGAGGTGTATACATATGTACTGGAGGAGGGGCTCTGGGCGCAGCTGTGGTCTGCTGCGTGTCTGGTTGTACCGTGCTGTACTCATGGCGACCACGGTATGTGGGGGAGCTATTTAATTTATGACGTCTTTAGTCAATAATGACGGTAAAACAGGGCCGGATTAATAGGCTGTAATATATCAAAACGCCCACCACCAGTATGAGCTCAGAAGTAACAGGTGGTTATTTATCCATGTAAGGGCTGCACAGTGCATCAAACAATTTTGTCATTTATTGTCCTGAGGTATTGATGCACTCCCATGACTCACCTGACATCATGATGCATGAATGCAGCCTTGACAAGCAGATTCATAGGGCTGGACTAATGCATCATGATGCACATTAAAGCAGTTTTCGTCACTTAAAGGACTAAAAGACATGAGATGTGGAACATGAAACGTTTATTTCTGGGTGAAGCATTAGAAGTAGAATGGTAGTGTTATATGATATAAATAGGGTATGTAGGCGGACCAATTGCCACATGTGATAGCCCTTTAAAGCCATGGCATAATACCTATAGTACCTCAAGACTTCTGCTGCCATGATGCACTAGATGTAGCACGGTGAGTCCAATAACTTCACTATAGACTAGTTGAGGGGACAAGATGGCGGCTACATAAGATGGCACCTTACTAGATTGTAGAGACAGTCTTCTATATATATATCCTCTTGTATACATATGTACTGGAGGAGGGGCTTCACTATAGGGGGTATCTGTCTCATCTTTAAGATGCTACTAATAACCGGTATATGATACAGCTACCAATAATCTCACGTCGTCATTTCCTGCGACCTTTACCCACCATGCATCGTCATCTACGTAAACCGCCTGTGTGCTAGTCCCTCACCGGATATTGATACTTCTGTGACATTCTACTTCGTGGCAGGAAACCCTTACTTAGTAAATTACCGATATCTATTCAATCCTTTTCTGTTATTTCCCCAATGTTTTTTTGGTCATTCCTCTCATGTTTCTTATTCACTTTGTCTTTCATTTACTATTATATTCCTTCTTTTTTTTCACCTTTTCCCTCATGTTTCTTATATCGTTTGCTTCTATTGCTATTATTTCCCTTGTGTTTTTCCATCCTTCCCCTGGTGTTTCTTATTCCGCGTTAGCACTAGCAGCCTGTGGGAGGAGGAGGGGGAGCAGGGGGAGGGGTGGCGGTGCTAGTAGAATCCTGTCTAGAATGCTTAGACAGCTCATTTACCTTTGTCGCCCGCCTCAGCTGCATTCTGTGTTGACGGCGGGTGGAGGAGTCCCACAGGGATCCTTCTTGGGGCAGGGTGTGGGGGCATTCTGCATCCTGAGATGGCGCCATCCGTCCAGGTTAGTCACCTCTCTGTGCGGATACGGCCATCTTTAGCCACCAATGGATAATGTACTTAACTAATGCAGTCTAGACCAAGACTATGCCAGGAGATCGATGCCCATGATAGAGATCTGTACCCCACAGAGTTGCCTTTTGGTCACTCCCTCTGCTGTAGAATGGCGTGGAGGTGGGGTGTGTGTGTGAGGGGTGGGGAGTGAGAAGGGAGGAGCAGGGTGGGGGGATGATCCATGACTATCTGATGGCCCTAATCCCTCCCCACCCCTCTGTGCTGTGCACTGCTGTACATTGGGTCAATACATCTGAGTGCACCGACTGTCTGCTATAACCTATATGTATGTGTGTGTGAATAATGACGTAGGTATTATAAACACCTAAGATTGCAATGTTTACACCCACAACCCCCTTCAACAAGCCCATCATACTACCGGTAGTAAACATCATCGTCAAATCCGGACTATTCATTGTACTCTGTTTAGTACATTTCCCCAGCACGGCTACAGGTACCATGGTGCAGCAGTCGAGTCTCAACCCCCCCCCCGCCCACAGACAGTCAGACACACAGAGTGCCCTTCCTCATCCCAGACTATTTTAACCCGTTCCCGTCCCTTCCCTGACTAATCATCCCTGTAGTGCGTGTGTCGACACGCGAGGCACAACGTAAATTGTCTCGTTACCGTTGCTATTATTTGCTGAATGCCACAGTCGCCGCAATTCGCCCGTCTGGCAAACAGAGCGGTCACCCAACTCCTGCTGCCACTATAATCTTTCAGTTCAACTCTGTGAAGCATGAACTCAAACCAAAGGCTGTGTTATTTGGATGCACCTGAATATGCACCTGAACACTTTTTACTTCTAGTTCTTGGCGGCGGCCATCTTGGACGTTGCGCTTGTTCCTGGAGACAAGTGCCTCAATGTAGCAATATTGCATTGGGGACCAGCGTAAATACCAGTCACATTTTATTCCCTATATACATGGGATTTCCAAATTGCTAAGGATGTCATCCCGTCACATTTGGAGCATATATATCCTGGAGAATTTCGGTCATTTCTGTCTGTCAAAATTGTAAACCCACGTGTAGAGATGCCATTCCCTGCTGTCAAAAGAAGGAAATCCTAAGCTTTTTGGTCAACTTTCTAATAAAAGAAACACACGCTTAATTCAATACAAAATTTCCTGCAAAAAAAAATCCTGAAAATTCCTGTAAAATAGGAAAAGTGGCATATCTGATAGCCAGAATTTCTAGTTGCATTCTCTGGTTCTGTTGCTGTCACGGTGAGGCTCGTGTTAATCGGCGATAAAGACGTGTACCTTGAAGTGCTTCTGTGCCCCTGTCCGTCTTCAACTGGTGCGTGCTAACACGATAAAAGCACATCAGGCTGGGACAGACCCCTCTCAAGTTCCCATTCCAATGTGAATGCACAACAGCCATACTAGTAATTGCGCCATATCAATGGTCCACCTGTAACTCTAAGGTATCAGGCCCGCAGTATATAAAACGACTCGCACCTCCCAGTCTGACTAGTTTCCAATGTGAAAAGCTGCTATTTCTATGGGTTATAATGACTATAATGACAATCCTGTATTTGGTCAAAATATGCATGAACTTCTGCTACTGGGGGAATTCTCCTGCCACAGAGGAGTTATTTCGTGGAATACGATGCTGAATTTCTTTATTCACTTTTGATTCCAGCCGTTAATGGCACCAACGCTTTTTATCAGCTCGTTTTTTCTCCAAAATCCTGTTTCTTTTACTGCTCTTATGTTGTCGACCCAGGCAGACATGAATGACTTCGCAGTTGATGCTTCTGGCTCTGAAAACAGTTTTTCTCTTTCCCTTTCGGTCTTTTTGGTTTAGTTATTTTACTAATTCATTTGTGTTTTTGTTGTTTTATTCCGTTTTTCATGGTGGCCTGTGCTGTGAGGTAATGGGTGGGTTGGGTATTGAGAGCCTTCTCTTTCTTAACCCCTGTTTTTCCCCTCATCTGTTTAACCCTTGAAAGGCAGAGTAGTGTTTTAATGTGCTATGCCCTGACGAGTAGATTCACAAAGGCTGGATTCATACCGATTTAAGAGCGTGTCAATCCAGGGGGGTCGGCCTAATGCTTCAATACCACACTGGGGAGTTTATCGTCAGGGCTGCATTCAAGTGTCATGACGACTAAGGACATGTGTGTTAACAGACAAGTAGTATGCTGTTTAAAGGTTTAACGCGTTGGGGGTTTATTTCAGCTTTGGGTGGATGTTGCCGGCATCCTGTTGGTGAGGTGGATGTGTTTGTCAGAGGGACAGTAAACCATCCCCGATCCTCACCGCCTAATCTGATGGTAAACAGCCCCACAGGTTGATGCTGAGAGATCTACTACCATCTTTGTTTGTACTACTGAAATGCTATCATTTCAAGAAATATCTTTGAATACCCCTCTTTCACTTACTCAGATGTCAAATTCAAACCTTAATACAAGCTAGCTCAGCTTACGGGAGTATGGTCTACACCAAATGTAGATGTCTTGTTTACCTCCATTGAGTCCAACCCAGATAGACCCCCCCCCCCATATTCCCGTTTTCCCCATACAGGAAGGCCCGGGAGGGGAGGGGGAGGGGGTGAAGATGGAGTGTTTCATTAGAGGTAGTGAGTGAGCAGCTCGGCAGGTGAGGGAGTAGCTCGCGGGGCGGCCGGCTGGGGGCGGGACGGGCCTTGATCAGCCGGCATTAGGCTGTCCACGAGACGGATGGTGTACCCGGTCAGCGCTCTACACACAGCCCACTACCACTACTACTGTCACTGCTTCCTTCTCTCCCTTTTCTACTCGACTGTGCCTCCCTCTTTATGACCCCCATCTCCTCCTCAGGAGGATCCAGTTCTGCCCAGTCTACAGGCGGCGACAGGTAAATGGTCATGATGCAAGACAAGCTTTGGTCTTCTCAACATCATCTGTGTATTCATATGATATCTATATGTCTGGTGCTTTACTCTAAGCTCAATGAATTCTTTACAGGACAGCTTGCTGATCTAAGGAAATAGATGAGCTTATTAGTGTCCAATTAGGGTGTCAGTTCTGGGCAGGCTGGGGGTCTATAGAGTATCAAGACACTCTCTATGGTAAATGTTCATGTGAGATCAGAAGTACATGTATCTTGATAATGAGTATTTATATATATATATATATATCCAGACATAATTGCTCTCCATTTGTCATCCAGCATTAGTTAGCATTAGCATCATGCTATCAGGTTAACTAGGGAGTAGGGATGAGAGGCTGCCTGTACAATTAGGGCAATCTCCACAATTAGAGTGTCCTACTTCTTGACTCTAATACTAGATACTCATGTATGAAGAGACTCTGACACATGAGGTGTCTGAGATTAGGATAACACTGGCTACAAGCCTATAGTACAGATTTAGCACCTGTTACCTGCCCCCCCCCCCTGGTATAGGCAGCGGTGCAGGTGTCCAGCACCAACCAACTGCCTCAGAGGTCTGCAAACAGTGCTGCTGCACACATCAGTCCTAGTACAGCTGACCCCCCCCCCCCACCCCACACACACACACCAGACCACCACGGACCACCACACTCTATTTCTGCTCCGTTTTTCCCCTCACTGTCAGCATCAAGATATCATCGTCGCCCTCTGCGCGCGCAATCTCGTCCAGCGCCGACCGGAAGCGCTGCTTAATATCCGGCAGGGCGCGCGGCGGTGGCAGAATCCATTTGTTTGATGGTAACGTCTGCCTGTGCAACACTCAGTGTTCGCTGGTCCCGGTAACGTCTAGCTGTGCAACGCTGAGGGTTCCCTGATCTTACCAGGAACCAGCTTCAGTCTACCCAACACTGCATCCTGATTGGTCCATTGATGTGTTTAAGCTGAGACTTGTCATAGGTTTACCAAATTTTTCGGTCAACTAGACACCGTTCAGATGGTTCACATTAATGGTAGCATTAAATAAATGGATACCATTATCAAACACTGTTATGTGATCGTGTACGATCATAATTCATTAAAGTTTGCTAAGGATAAGTTGTGGAAAACGAGGGAGAGCATGGCATGCAGGCCGCGAGTGTTGGCTAAGCTGCCTCGCCGTGGGAGACCGACCACTGTCAAACACATCTCACGGGAGCAGGCTCTGCCCCTCCCGTCAGTCATATGGTCATATCGACGCTGCCGTCCCCGGCGGGTGGCGGTTGGTGGGTGGCGTGGCGGGGTGAGAGTCCCCAGTAGATCTATGCCATTCGCACTACCGGGGAGTCTTAGTTGTGCCTCTACATGGGTACCCACACTTTTGACCATGTCGCCTTTTAGCAATCTAGAGGCACTTAGACTGAATATACATTGTCTTGGGGACTTCAGCCCAAGTCCCGGGGACGTGAATCCAAGTCCTGGAGGAAGGGGGGGGGGGGGGCCCTTCGGCGAGGGGGGGCGCGAAACGTTCCACGCGCTCTCAAGGGGGGGGGCGTAAAAAAAATTTCGCCCCTCCGCGCGAAATCTCACCACCCCCCCCTGTAATTAATAAATTATTTTTTAACAACAGGGGGGGGGGGGTGGTGGGTTTAGGGAGGGGGGGGGGGGGAAATTTGGACCCCTTGACCGAGGGGGGGGGCGCAAAAAGATATGGACCCCTCTTGGGGGGGGTCAAAATAATTTAACCTGTTTTGAGCCAAAAAATTTGGACCCCTCTTGGGGGGGGGTCAAAATGATTTAACCTGTTTTGAGCCATGAAAAAGCCTGCGCATTACTATGCTTCAAAGGACCCGCACGCGAGCCGATTTTCGGTAGTAAGGGGTATGGCCATGTCCCATGAAACGTGTACAAACATAGACTAGTATGGCCATGTCCCATGTCGATTTTAAGAAATGGACAAGTGGCCAAGTCGCCATATCAGACTTAGGGTGGGTTTGGGGGGGGGCGTAAACATTTTTGACCCCTCCTGCGGGGGGGGGGGGGCGTAAAAAATTCTGACCCCTCTTGAGGGGGGGGCGTAAAAATGTAAGCCCCTTTTAGCAAAAAAGCCCGCGCGTTACTATAGTTCAAAGGGGGGGGGGGGGGGCGAAAAATTTTCGGCCCCTACGGCGAGGGGGGCGCGAAATGTTCCACGCTCTCAAGGGGGGGGGGGGGGGTTTAGGGAGGGGGGGGGGAAATTTGGACCCCTTGACCGAGGGGGGGGGCGCAAAAAAATATGGACCCCTCTTGGGGGGGGGTCAAAATAATTTAACCTGTTTTGAGCCAAAAAATTTGGACCCCTCTTGGGGGGGGGGTCAAAATGATTTAACCTGTTTTGAGCCATGAAAAAGCCTGCGCATTACTATGCTTCAAAGGGCCCGCACGCGAGCCGATTTTCGGTAGTAAGGGGTATGGCCATGTCCCATGAAACGTGTACAAACATAGACTAGTATGGCCATGTCCCATGTCGATTTTAAGAAATGGCCAATTGGCCAAGTCGCCATATCGGACTTAGGGTGGGTTTGGGGGGGGGGGGGGACGTAAATTTTTTTGATCCCTCCTGAGGGGGGGGCGTAAAAAATTCTGACCTCTCTTGAGGGGGGGGCGTAAAAATGTAAGCCCCTTTTTAGCAAAAAAGCCCGCGCGTTACTATAGTTCAAAGGGGGGGGGGGCGAAAAATTTTCGGCCCCTTCGGCGAGGGAGGGCGCGAAACGTTCCACCCGCTCTCAAGGGGGGGGGGGGGCGTAAAAAAAATTCTCACCACCCCCCCCTGTAATTAATAAATGAACACTCCCTTAGGGAGTGATCATTTTTTAACAACAGGGGGGGGTGGTGGGTTTAGGGAGGGGGGGGAAATTTGGACCCCTTGACCGAGGGGGGGGGGGGCAAAAAAATGTGGACCCCTCTTCAGGGGGGGGGTCAAAATAATTTAACCTGTTTTGAGCCAAAAAATTTGGACCCCTCTTGGGGGGGAGGGTCAAAATGATTTAACCTGTTTTGAGCCATGAAAAAGCCTGCGCGTAACTATGCTTCAAAGGCCCGCACGCGAGCCGATTTTCGGTAGTAAGGGGGGGGGTAAAAAATGTTGACCCCTCGACTAGGGGGGGTGTAAAAAATTTCGCCCGCTCCGCGCGGAAACCCACCTCCCCCCACGCTGTTGTTAAAAAATGATCACTCCCTTAAGAAATGGCAATGTCGCCATATCGATTTTGGGGTCTAGGGCCATATAGATTGGGGTCTTGGGGTCACAGGCCCCACAAAAATTTAGGATTTTGAAAACCCAGCCCTCAGCCCAAGTCCCGGGGACGTGAATCCAAGTCCTGGAGGAAGTAATATAGGGGTGGGGGGTATGGCCATGTCCCATGAAACTAGTATGGCCATGTCCCATGTCGATTTTAAGAAATGGCCAAGTCGCCATATTGGACTTAGGGAGTGATCTTTTTTTTACAACATGGGGGGGTGGTGGGTTTGGGAGGGGGGCAAAAATTTTTTGGACCCTTGACCGGGGGGGCAAAAAAATTTGGACCCCTCTTGGGGGGGGTCAAAATGATTTAACCTGTTTTGAGCCATGAAAAAGCCTGCGCGTTACTATGCTTCAAAGGGCCCGCACGCGAGCCGATTTTCGGTCGTTGGGGGGGGGGGGTAAAAAATGTTGACCCCTCAAATAGGGAGGGTGTAAAAAATTTCGCCCGCTCAGCGCGGAAACCCACCTCCCCCACACTGTTGTTAAAAAATGATCACTCCCTTAAGAAATGGCAATGTCGCCATATCGATTTTAGGGGTCTAGGGCCATATAGATTGGGGTCTTGGGGTCACAGGCCCCACGAAAATAGATCTGCCATGTACAGTTTGTACAAGTCAAGGCCATGCCCAGTAGTTTACCATTTGTATAACTTACGGCCATGCCCTGTGGCATAGATCAGCAGTCTACCATTTGTATAAGTTAAGGCCATGCCCCTGGGGCATAGATCAGCAGTCTACCATTTGTATAAGTTAAGGCCATGCCCCCGGGGCATAGATCAGTAGTCTACCACTTGTATAAGTTAAGGCCATGCCCCCGGGGCATAGATCTGCTATGTACTGTTTGTATGATTCAAGGCCATACCCCCAGGGCATAGTTCGGTAGTCTACAGTTTTTAAAAGTCTGCCCTTTTTAGGAAACTAGAGAGGGTTGGGTTGCCTGAAACACACCTTGTTTTGTATTAAGTCAACATTTCCTATTGGATCCCCTCTGTACCTCAAGTACACAAGGCATTGCCCTTCTCTACTTGAGATACACAAGGCACTCCTTCTCTACCTCAGATATACAAGGGACCCCTTCTCTACCTGAGGTACACTTGGGACTCCTTCTCTACCTGAGATACACAAGGGGCGCCTTCTCTACCTGAGGTACACAAGGGACTCCTTCTCTACCTCAGATACACAAGGGGCGCCTTCTCTAACTGAAGTACACTTGAGGCTCCTTCTCTACCTGAGACCCCTCCTCTACCTGAGGTACGCAAGGGACCCCTTCTCTACCTGAAGTACACAGGGGACTCCATATAAGCCACGGCTTGTACGCAAGTCTGATGCAGCTTTCTTGGCAAATGCGGGAAAGCTCTCTCAGGTGAGAAGACAAACGTTTAGAGCGTTATCTTAATCTTAAATCTTAATATTTTAATTCAGTATCTTAATTCTTTTTTTTTTTTCTTTTTTTTTTTTTAAACGAATTTTATTCATTTTCGTGATATTCGATAAATTCGTGTCAGCAGTGTTTTGTGTTGAGACACTGTCACTATATTCCCTTATATTAGGGTTAGGTTTAGGCTTAGGGTTGGGTAAGGGTTAGGGTTAGATTTAGAGTTAGGGTTAGGGTTAGGGTAAGAGTTAGGGTTAGGATAAGGCTAGGGTTAGAGTACCTCTAGGGCTATAGCCTATGTAGGCCTATGTGGTAGAGTAGTCTCAGAGTACCATGGAATGCATAGTATGCTCAGATTACCTGTAGGCTTATAGCCTCTGTAGGCCTATGTGGTAGAGTAGTGGGGGTGCAGAGGGGTCGAAAAGTCGCTTTTTCGGGCCTTTTGTTAATTTTGTTTAAAAGTCGCCAGGTCGCTTATATTATTGCCTTAGGTCGGAAGTCGCCTCCAAAACAGCGCAGGTCGCCAGGTCACTTTTGACCCATCTGGAACCACAGTAGTCTCAGAGTACCATAGAAGGCATAGTATGCTCAGAGTACCTCTAGGCCTATAGCCTATGTAGGCCTATATGGTAGAGTAGTCTCAGAGTACCATGGAATGCGAGTATGCTCAGAGTACCCCTTTAGGCCTATAGCCTCTGCAGGCCTATGTGGTAGAATAGTCTTAGAGTACCATGGACGGTATAGTATGCTCAGAGTACCTCTAGGCTATGTAGGCCTATGTGGTAGAATAGTCTCAGAGTACCACAGAATGCATAGTATGCTCAGAGTACCCCTTTAGGCCTATAGCCTCTGCAGGCCTATGTGGTAGAGTAGTCTCAGAGTACCATGGAAGGTGTAATATGCTCAGAGTACCCCTGTAGGCCTATAGCCTCTGCAGGCCTATGTGGTAGAGTAGTCTCGAGCCCCGGGCTAGACCCTGATGACTTTTCCTGATTTCCCTTTGAATAGCTAAGTCCCTAGGACCTGGCACCAAGTCCTCGGGATTTGGCTGGAAGTCCCTGGGACTTGGTATCAAGTCCTAGGGAGTTGGTTTTACATTCCTAAGGTGCCAAGTCTTCACAACTATCTCATATATCAAATTTCAAATCCTGGGGACCTGCTCTCAAGTCCTGAGGACCTGATGGTGGTATGTAGTCTCAAAGTACCATGGAGGGAGTACTACGCTCAGAGTACCTCTAGGCCTATAGCCTATGTGGGCCTATATTGTAGAGTACCATGGAGGGAGTAGTATGCTCAGAGTACCCCTAGGCATATAGCCTCTGTAGACCTATGTGGTGGAGAAGTCTCAGAGTACCATAGAGGGTGTAGTATGCTCAGAGTACCTCTAGGCCTATAGCCTCTGTGGACCTATGTGGTAGAGTAGTCTCAGAGTACCATGGGAGGGAGTGGTATGCTCAGAGTACCTATAGTCCTATTGCCTCTCCTATACGGTGCAGTAGTCTCAGAGTACTATGTAGGGAGTAGTATGCCTAGAGTACCTCTAAGCCTAAAGCCTTGTAGGCCTATGTGGTAGAGTAGTCTGAGAGTACCATGGAGGAAGTAGCCTCTGTAGGCCTATGTGGTAGAGTAGTCTCAGAGTACTGTGGGGGGGGGGGGGGGAGTAGTATGCTCAGAGTACCTCGAGGCCTATAGCCTATGTAAACCGATGTGGTAGAGTAGTTTCAGAGTACCATGGACGGACTAATATGCTCAGAGTACCTCTAGGCCTATAGCCTATGTAAACCGATGTGGTAGAGTAGTCTCAGAGTACCATGGAGGGACTAGTATGCTCAGAGTAGCGTGAGGCCGATAGCCTATGTACAGCTATGTGGTGGAGTAGTACCATGGAAGGAGTAGTATCCTCAGAATACCCCTCTAGGCCTATAGTTTGTGTCGGCTTATCTGTGGTGGTCTCAGAGTACCATGGAGGGAGCAATATTTTCAGAGTACCTCTAGGCCTATAGCCTATGTAAACCTATGTGGTAGAGTAGTCTCAGAGGACCATGGAGGGAGTAGTATGCTCAGAATACCCCTCTAGGCTAATAGCCTCTGTAGGCCTATGTGGTAGAGTAGTCTCAGAGTACCATGGAGGGAGGAGTATGCTCAGAGTACCTCTAGGCCTATAGCCTATGTAGGCCTATGTGGTAGAGTAGTCTCAGAGTACCATGGAGGGAGGAGTATGCTCAGAGTACCTCTAGGCCTATAGCCTCTGTAGGCCTATATGGTCGAGTAGTCTCAGAGTACCATGGAGGGAGTAGTATGCTCAGAGTACCCCTCTAGGCCTATAGCCTCTGTATGCCTATATGATGGAGTAGTCTCAGAGTACCATGGAAAGAGTAGTATGTTCAGAGTACCCCTCTAGGCCTATAGCCTATGTAGGCCTATGTGATAGAGTACCATGGAGGGAGTAGTATTCTCAGAGTACCTCTAGGCCTATAGCCATGCCCCCAGGGCATAGATTAGTAGTCTACCATTTGTATAAGTTGAGGCCATGCCCCCGGGGCATAGATCAGTAGTCTACAGTCGTCAGTATAAGTCAAGGCTATGCCCCCAGGGCATAAATCAGTAGTCTACCACTTGTATAAGGCTCAGTCTCACGACTTTGTAACAATTGGATCGTCTTTGACCGGGTGAAGTCTTTCAGCGGCTGACATCTTTGACCGGGGGACGTCTTTGACGGGAAGGCTAGACAAGGCTATTTCTCTCTTTTTTTCTATTTTTCCATATCTCTACTATTTGAAAAAGTGCATGCCGATGGTGATTGCATAATATTTGGACAGTGCAGCTCTTCAAATGCACGTGATATAGAAAGTGATGTATTTGACCGGGCAGAGAAAATGATAAATTTCCTTTTATATAGTGTTAAAATATCCTTTGACTTTTTTCATCCATTTCTTACTATATATATGTCTAATTTATGATATAATAATGCTTCCCGGTCAAAGACGTCACCCGGTCAAAGATGTCACCCGGTCAAAGACGTCACCCGGTCAAAGACGATCCAATTGTTACAAAGTCGTGAGACTGAGCCATAAGTCACGGCCATGCCCCTGGGGCATAGATCTGCTACGTACCATTAAATTTTCTATAATTCAAAGCCATGCCCCCAGGACATGTGTTTCAGGCAACCCAACCCTCTCTAGTTTCCTAAAAAGGGCCGACTTTTAAAAACTGTAGACTACTGATCTATGCCCTGGGGGCATGGCCTTGACTTATACTAACTGTACATAGCAGATCTATGCCCCGGGGGCATGGCCTTAACTTATACAAGTGGTAGACTACTGATCTATGCCCCGGGGGCATGGCCTTAACTTATACAAATGGTAGACTACTGATCTATGCCCTGGGGGCATGGCCTTGACTTGTACTAACTGTACATAGCAGATCTATGCCCCGGGGGCATGGCCTTAACTTATACAAATGGTAGACTGCTGATCTATGCCACAGGGCATGGCCTTAACTTATACAAATGGAAGACTACTGATCTATGCCCTGGGGGCATGGCCTTGACTTATACTAACTGTACATAGCAGATCTATGCCCCGGGGGCATGGCCTTAACTTATACAAGTGGTAGACTACTGATCTATGCCCCGGGGGCATGGCCTTAACTTATACAAATGGTAGACTACTGATCTATGCCCTGGGGGCATGGCCTTGACTTGTACTAACTGTACATAGCAGATCTATGCCCCGGGGGCATGGCCTTAACTTATACAAATGGTAGACTGCTGATCTATGCCACAGGGCATGGCCTTAACTTATACAAATGGTAGGCTACTGATCTATGCCCTGGGGGCATGGCCTTGACTTATACAAACTTTACATAGCTGAGCTATGCCCCGGGGGCATCGCCTTAAACTTATACAAATGGTAGACTACTGATCTATGCCCTGGGGACATGGCCTTGAATTATACAAAGGATAGACTACTGATCTATGCCCTGGGGGCATGCATAGATCAGTGGCATACAGTTAGTATAAGTCAAGGCCATGCCCCCGGGCATAGATCAGTAGTCTATCACTTGTATAAGTTAAGGCCATTCCCCGGGGCAGAGATCTTTTATGTACAGTTAGTATAAGTCAAGGCCATGCCCGTCGGGCATAGACCAGGAGTATACCATTTGCATAAGTTAAGCCCACACCTTGTTTTGTATTAACATTTTCTATTTGATCCCTTCTGTACTTCAAGTACACAAGGCATTGCCCTTCTCTACTTGAGATACACAAGGCACCCCTTCTCTACCTCAGGTACACTTGGGGTGCCTTATCTACCTGAGATAGACAAGGGACCCCTGCTCTACCTGAGATAGACAAGGGACCCCTTCTCTACTTGAGATACAGAAGAGACACCTCTATCTGAGATAGACAAGGGGTGGCTTTTCGCAGCTCGACCGTTAGACGTCTGAGACGTTACCCCAGGTACACAAGCCGCAGGCTACCTCAGGTACACAATAAAACATCAGCCAATCAGGAGTCACCTGCTGCTGCTGCAGCAGCAGATGCAGCTGCTATGTTGGGTTTGTTTGGCTGTGCTGTGTACCTGAGGTACAGTAGACTACTAGTGGGGCTAATTGAGTAATTACACTAAGTTACAGAAACCACAACTCAAGTTTTCATTCTGTACCTCAGGTACACAGTGGGCATCCTAGCTACCGTACCTCAGGTACACATTGGTCACCTTGCATACCTCAGGTACACAGTGAGCATGCTAGCTACTGTACCTCAGGTAGACAGTAGTTGTACTGTACCTCAGGTACACAGTGTCCTACTGTACCGCAGGTAGACAGTGATAAGCCTATGCGTACCTGAGGTACGCAAGGTGACCACTGTGTACCTGAGGTACACATCCCTACTGTACCCCAGGTACACATCCACACTCCTAGGGCTACTACACATGTGTTTCTCTTCTAAACTTTAATTGTAAGGAATGCTCTAGTATGACATGACATGCTGTGTACCTAGGGTACAGAAGGATGTGTACCTGGGGTACAGAAGGATAGCCACTGTGTACCTGGGGTACAGAAGCCTACTCTACCCCAGGTACACAGCAGCCAACCACTAAGAGGCACAACACATGCATCTGCTGCAGCAGCAGGTCGATTCTGATTGGCTGATCATTTCCCGTGTACCTGAGGTAGACTGTGGCTTGTGTACCTGAGGTAACGTCTCAGGCGTCTAACGGTCGAGCTGCTGCCTTTTCTGCCTCAGGTACACTTGGGGTGCCTTCTCTACCTGAGTTAAACCACGGTAGTGGGGCAGAACAATAGACTTCGCACCTTGGTTATATAGCATACCCTGGTTTAAAACAGATAGACAATGGTTATGAAAAGGTATGTAGATTAACCACAGCTTGCTGGTAGGGCGACTTGGGCTTCGCCCTCGTCTGGCCCCCACCAGCAAGCTGTGGTTAATTCTACATACCTTTTCATAACCATTGTCTATCTATTACATAGACAAGGGGCGCCTTCTCTACTTCAAGTACACAAGGCCCTGCCCTTCTCTACTTCAGATACACAAGGGACCCCTTCTCCACCTCTGGTACACTTGGGGTGCCTTCTCTACCTGAGATAGGTCCCTACTATATGATGTCATTTTTGTCTCCTGCGCCGTTTTCTGCACAGAGATATTCTCGAGTTTGACCATACACCACCATAGGACCTTTGTCTCATATTGAAACAAGTTTTATCAAATTGTCCTAAAATTGACAATGGTGTTGCCTGACTGGGGCTAGAACCATTAACCTTTGGATATGAAGGCATGCATTCTGCCACTGTGCTATGGGGTCTGTGGCGGTGGCCCTCATTCAGAAGTCATACATAACTAGTCCTTTAGTATATATCTATTTCCTTCCAACTTTTTATTCAATGGACAAAAACATTAGAAATATGCCAGGGACCATATTTTCAAAAGGGATTCTGTAGAGAGAGAACATTACAACCTATATCTTGAGAGAGTTATATAGAAATTTAGCTACTTTTCAATACTATTCTATGTACATAATGTGGCAAACACTAGGAGCTACGTCGATTTGCTAAAGGTACCTATTAGTCCTTCCTATTTTCTTTGTATCATTTTGTAGTTTATCCTTCAGTTAGTGTTATAAGTGCTAAGGAAGATGTAACGATGCCATGGCTGTGTGGTCTAAAGCGCTGGTGCATGAGTCCTACCCTCACTAGTCTACTTCAAGTACACAAGGCCCTGCCCTTCTCTACTTGAGATACACAAGACACTTCTTCTCTACCTCAGGTACACTTGGGGTGCCTTCTCTACCTCAGGTACACTTGGGGTGCCTTCTCTACCTGAGATAGACAAGGGACCCCTTCTCTACCTGAGATACAGAAGGGATCCCTTCCCTACCTGAAACAGACAAGGGGCCTCTTCTCTACTTCAAGTACACAAGGCCCTGCCCTTCTCTACTTGAGATACACATGACACTCCTTCCCTACCTCAGGTACACTTGGGGTGCCTTCTCTACCTGAGATAGACAAGGGGCGCCTCCTACACCTCAAGTACACAAGGCCCTGCCCTTCTCTACTTCAGATACACAAGGCACTCCTTCTCTACCTCAGGTACACAAGGGATCCCTTTTCTACCTGAGATACACAAGGGACCCCTTCTCTATCTGAGATACAGAAGGGATCGCTTCTCTACCTGAGATACAGAAGGGACCCCATCTCTACCTCAGGTACACTTGGGGTGCCTTCTCTACCTGAGATAGACAAGGGACCCCTTCTCTACCTGAGATACAAGGGATGCGAGTTAGGCTTATACACAAGATTTTATGGTAGTTATGCACATCAACTGACGCTTCACTGTGTATTGTGTCCGGATGTCATTGTGGTGTGATATAAAGAGATGTTAACTGTATATCGACCGTGTTTATTCCAATTTATTCATATTCTCGATAATTTGATTATATAGCAAAATGCTTATTCTATTTTGAGAGACCATACATTAAACATGAAACATTAAAGTTTGATTCCCCTGCAGCTGTCTTTTTGATATACAAACATATATCAAAAAGACATATTATTCACAGGCCTCATTGAGCAGTCATTCTGGCAAAGGCTATTGGCCGAGAGGCACTCTGAACATACTACTCCCTCCATGGTACTCTGAGACTACTCTATCACATAGGCCTACAAAGGCTATAGGTCTAGAGGTACTCTGAGCATACTACTCCCTACATAGTATTCTGAGCCTCCGTCACATAGACTATAGGCCTAGAGGTACTCTGAGCATACTACTCCCTCCATGGTACTCTGAGACTACTTTACCACATAGGCTGTATACTATAGGCCTAGAGGTATTCTGAGCATACTACTCCCTCCATGGTACTCTGAGACTACTCCACCATTTAGGCCTACAGAGGCTATATGGGCTATATAGGCCCAGAGGGACTCAGAGCATACTACTCCCTCCCATGGTACTCTGAGACTACCCAACCTTAGCCTACCACATAGGCCTACAGAGGCTATAGAGGTACTCTGAGCTAACTACTCCCTACATAGTACTCTGAGCCCCCTCCACATAGTCTATAGGCCCTAGAGGTACTCTGAGCATACTACTCCCTCCATGGTTCTTTGAGACTACCCCTCCACATAGGCATACAGAGACAGACTATAGGCCTAGAGGTACTCTGAGCATACTACTCCCTTCATGGTACTCTGAGACTACTCCACCACATAGGTCTACATAGGCTATAGGCGTAGATGTGTACCCTGAGCATACTACTCCCTCTACCACATAGGCCTACAGAGGCTACTCCACATAGACTATAGGCTATAGAGGTACTCTGAGCATACTACTCCCTCCATGATACTCTATCACATGTGGGCAGCTGAGGAGAAAGGTACATCCAGGAGGGGTTTTTAGTACTGGGGTTTGGCCACTAGGGGGCATCACAATGACAACAAATGTGAAAATGGGCTAAAATTAGCTCTAAAGTGATTTTTTACATAGAGAATGATGGTTTTCTCCAAGACATTGTATTTTGGGGTAATCCTTCCATATTTGGAATGTTAATGGAACATTTTGAAACCAATATGAGGCCTAAATAAAGCTTTCTTCTTAAAACGTGTTGCCATGACAACCACAACATCCTTCCAAATAGAATAAGAATGAATTCCAATTGATAGAGAGACTCATAGGGATTACTACGCTGAAAACAGAATGTAAATATCATTTCTACATCCAGATTTATGATAAAAAATGTGAAAAATATTGGTTAGTTAATAAGTGAAATTTTGCAAAATCATGATAATTAGATATAGCAGTACAATTAAGACAGCAAGAGATAGGGCTTATTGGCTGTTTGGCAAGGGTAGCACCTTGCCAGATTCATGAAGCAATTTCTCAAAAACTAGAAGGGATATCTCCATCTATGATACCTCCTTTGAAAGCTTATGACTTCAATTTTAAAACATACATTTCACCTTGGAGGGCCCTTTCTCCTCATCTGTCCACACATAAGCAAATATAGGCTATAGGCCTAGAGGTACTCTGAGCATACCCGTACTTCTCCCTCCATGGTAATCCACCATATAGGCCTACAAAGGCTATAGGCCTAGAGGTACTCTAAGAATACTACTCCTTACATAGTACTCTGAGACTATTCTGCCACATATGCTATAGACTATAGGTACTCTATCACATAGACCTACATATGCTATAGGCCTGGAGGGGTACTCTGAGCATACTACTTCATCCAGGGTACTCTGACACTACTCCATATGGGCCTAATGAGGCTATAGGCCTAGAAGTACTCTGAGCAGACTACTCCCTCCATGGAACACTACACTGAGACTACTTTACCACATAGGCCTACAAAGGATATGGGCCTAGAGGTATTCTAAGCATACTTTGGTGGAAAATTCAGGACAGTGATGCCCCGGGGGCATGGCCTTGATTCATGAAAATTCTTGACTATTGATCCATGTCCCGGGGGCATAGCCTTGATTCATGTAAACTCTAGACTATTGATCTATACCTGGGGGGCATAGCCTTGACTCATACGAACTGTAGACTACTGATCCATGCCCGCGGCATAGGTTTGACATGTACAAACTGTAGACTATTGATCTATGCCCCGGGGGCATAGCCTTGACGCATCCAAACTGTGGACTACTGATCTATGCCCCGGGGGCATAGCGTTGACACATACAAACTGTGGACTACTGATCTATGCCCTGGGGGCATAGCCTTGACGCATACAAACTGTAGACTACTGATCTATGCCCTGGGAGCATAGCCTTGACGCATACAAACTGTGGACTACTGATCTATGCCCTGGGGGCATAGCCTTGACTCATGCAAACTGTAGACTACTGATCTATGCCCGGGACATAGGTAGGTAAGGTTAGAACCTTTCCATGGTTGATATTTAGATAGGTTGCTAAGGAATTTCATTATAAAACTGCTGTTGCTAGGCAACCACTCACCCTAGCAACACGATGATACTATCATCAGAATGCCTGATGTCAATATAGGGGGGGTAGGTAGGGTTAGAACCTTTCCATTGTTGATATTTATATAGGTTGCTAAGGAATTTCATTAAAAAACTGCTGTTGCTAGGCAACCACTTACCATAGCAACAGAATGATTACATCATTGGTTTCCCTGAGGCCTATTTAGGGGGGGTAGGGAAAGCTAAAAAATACTCTATGGAGAACATAAATGGATGTAACTAAGCAATTAATGTTGCATTTCACTGGTTGCTAAGCAACCATGAATAATTAAAATTGCTCAACAGTGGGAACACCCCACTGAGCTGATACAAGTTGCCTGATACCATATCTTTCAGAATCAAGAGCGAAAAAAACTATATCGGGCACTTTGATTTTTGGGGGGTTCTCTGCCTGACTATAGCCTTGACTCGTACAAACTGTGGACTACCGATCTATAGATGCCCTGGGGGCATAGCTCTGACATGTACAAACTCTAGACTACTGTTCCATGCCCTGGGGGCATAGCATTGACTCATACAAACTGTGGACTACTGATCTATGCCCCGGGGGCATAGCCTTGACTGTACAAACTGTAGAATGCTGATCTATACCCCAGGGGCATAGCCTTGAGTATAGCCTTGATTCATAAAAACCCTAGACTACTGATATATGCCCTGGGGGCAAGAAGCAAGAAGCATATAGGGTCCTTGCTGGGGGTATATATAGCCTCATATTAATTATGATAATGCATATTGTTATTCTAAACTCATAAAGTCTACCACATATATATGACAAGATATGTGAAAAGGCCCTTAGTGCAGGTTCCCTGCCTCACCTCCCTCCATATGGGTACCTCCACAGGCTATGTGTGTGTAGAGTAGTCTCCAAGTACCATATGGTAGTCTCAGAGTACCATATTTGGGGAGCAGTATGCTCGGAGTACCTCCACTGGATGGTGTTTCTCCACAAATATACGGACGTCCGCAAATTTGTGGATGTCCGCAAATATATTTATGGACCTCCGCAAATATATACGGATGTCTGCAAATATATGCGGAGTTCCGTATCTGTATGCTAAAGTACCAAAAAGACATAGGGGCCTATAGGCCTTTATTTGCGGAGCTCCATAAATATATGGAGAGTGTATTTACGGACATCCGCAAATTTATGGACGTTCGTATATTTGTGGAGAAACACCATCCAGGCTAAGTAGTCTCA
Source organism: Harmothoe impar (assembly GCA_947462335.1). Taxonomy (NCBI): domain Eukaryota; kingdom Metazoa; phylum Annelida; class Polychaeta; order Phyllodocida; family Polynoidae; genus Harmothoe; species Harmothoe impar. Next base: position 66,200,999 of record OX381710.1, on the reverse strand, counting down.
GAGTACTATATGGGGAGCAGTATGCTCAGAGTACCTCCACAAGCTATGTGTGTGGTAGAGTAGTCTCAGAATACCATATGGTAGTCTCAGAGTACCATATGGGGAGCAGTATGCTCGGAGTACCTCCACAAGCTATGTGTGTGGTAGAGTAGTCTCAGAATACCATATGGTAGTCTCAGAGTACCATATGGGGAGCAGTATGCTCGGAGTACCTCCACAAGCTATGTATGTGGTAGAGTAGTCTCAGAATACCCGGCTTATAAATAGGGCAGGCTAATATACCAGGCGGGCTTATCGTATTTTGTGTAATAAAAATTGTGTAAATGCCCCAATTAGAAGTGAAGTTATGACCTTGGGGGGGGGGTCCTACTACATGGCGACATGCACATTTTGAACGGGCTGAAATATTTTCGGTCCGCCAACCGCCCCCCGGCAGGTTGAAATAATAAGGGAGTAAGCTTTTTTTAACAACAGGGCGGGAAAACTTTAGACCCCTCTTTGGGGGGAGGTAAAAAAAAATCCAACTGTTTAGAGTGAAAAAGCCAGCGCGTTACTATGCTAGCTGCCGGGGGGTGGGGGGTAAAAAATGTTGACTCCTCGGTGGGGGGGGGGGGGGGGTGCTTATGTGAAATCTCACCACCATCCATGTTGTTCAAAAATGAGCAGTCTCTGAATGACTTGGCCCTTAGAAGTCTGTTGACATCAAATATAGACCTATTTTTGTGTGTTCCTCATGGGACCGGGTACCTGTATTCATTTTAGCTCGAAGGGAGGAGGGGGGGGTAGCAGCTTGTGTGACGTCACGCTTGTAGGGGGGGGGGGGGGGTCAAGCAAAACGTGACAAAGCGTGACATGGGGGGGAGGGGGGTTAAAAAAGGGCCAAAAAAGCGTGACATCATTTATGGACGGCCCCTAAAAGGTATTTTTTACTTTATTTTCCTTAGGGAGTGCTCATTTTTTAACAACGGGGGGGCGGTGAGATTTCGCACGGAGCGCGCGAAATTTTTTCACCCCCCCCCTAGAGGGGTCGAAATTTTTTATCCCCCCCCCCGGTCAAGGGGTCCAAATTTGTTTACAGCCCCCCCAAATCCACCAGCCCCTCCCTGTTGTTAAAAAATGAGCACTCCCTTAGTCACCCCTGATTCGGATATTTTCTCAGGATCACCCTATGTAGGCCTATATTTTTCAGGGTCATTTGTTTTGTGATTAGGGTCCGTTTTTCTGTTAAGTTTAGGCCAAAAAAAAAAAAAGTTGTGTTCAGGTATCCCTAGCGACCCTATTTTTTTGGCCCTACCCAAATTTTTTTTTTTTTTTTTTTTGGAAGGCATTTTTGTGTTTTTTCTACCAAAAAATACATTTTTTTCCTGAAATATTTTTTTCCCGAAAAATTATACGCAAATGGGAGGAAATCTGCCTCAAAATCCTTAAAAAAAATTGGTAAAAAAAAAAAGAAAATCGACCTACCTACCCTATTTTTTTGGGGCCATGTTACCTGAACACGACTATTTTTTTTTTTGGCCTTAGGGAGTGATCATTTTTTAACAACAGGGGGGGGGTGGTGGGTTTCCGCGCGGAGCGCGCGAAATTTTTTTACCCCCCCCCGGTCAAGGGGTCAAAATTTTTTACCCCCCCCCCCCCCCTTAGGGTCGAAAATCGGCTCGCGCGCGGGCCCTTTGAAGCATAGTAACGCGCTGGCTTTTTGGCTCAAAACAGGTTAAATTTTTTTGCCCCCCCCCCCAAGAGGGGATCCAAATTTTTTTGCCCCCCCCGGTCAAGGGGTCCAAATTTTTTTGCCCCCCCCCCCCCCCCAACCCACCACCCCCCCCCCTGTTGATAATAAATGATCACTCCCTTACCTTGAAAAAGGTATGCTTTTTAAAAATTTCGCCCCTTGATAAGGGTACCAAATTTAGGGTGATGTTCGCACATAGTGACTATAGAAAAGATAGGGAGTGGCCCCCCGGGACCCCTCTGCACCCCCCTGAAGGCCGTGCGGACCACGTGTCCCGTGGGTTACGCCGTCGGGCGCCTGGTGTCTGGTGAGGTAGAGGGCCGTTTTGACACGTAGCAGCGGCCGGTCTTCCCACGGGGGCCAACCCCTAAACAAAAAACGTTATACAACATTTTGTAACGTTATTTAACGTTATATAACGTTTCTCTAAGGCTCCTCACTATGGCATAACGTTATATACAGTTTTAGAACGTTATTTTGACGTAAAATAACGTTTTTTTGTTGGCTGGGTTTAAACCATAAAGAATAGGCCATACATAGGTAGCACGGAGCCGTCTTGGCCGTCTTGACAGAGTCAGTGTTTTGTTTAGTCTGAGACCCACACACTGCAGCCGTAGCTCCGCTCCCTCTTTCCCCATTACTCGGGTACCCGGTCTCCTTCTTTTCCCGCGTCCCTGAGTGTTGCACAGCTAGCGTGTACGTTGTTTGATTGGTGACGGTGGCGGCACTCGGCGGCCGACAGGGGAGTCACGTGGTGGTGTGGGGGTTACCCATCCGTCCCCACGGGCAGGTCACTTCCTGCTCCCACTCACAACGAGGTACGGGTCCAGGAGGCGCGTTGGGGCCCGTGATGAGGGTCAATGCACAGTACTTTAGATCGCTATGCCCTTTGGCTTTGTCTACACGATGCATCAATGTACTCGGTAGGGCTGCAATGCATTCAAGCATCATGCTGACCCGATGAGGTCGCTAAAAGACTAGAATGGTCGGTATGATGCATACAATTTAAAATGCAGCACTGGCGAGCACTCACTCACTAGGGCTGCTTTCATGTATGACAACAAAGGGCATATAATGCATTAAAGCACGAGGATTGATTGGTGCTTTCCCACACTCGAGTTGTTTATAGCTGCATTCATTTGAAGAAAACGTACCCAGTCTAAATTAATTAACCATCAAAATATTACATCAAATTGTGAATTGAATTGGAAATCGAGTCCTTAAAGAGCCAATGTCAGCTGGGTCCTAATATTAACCCCACTGTGCTGCCTGGGTACAGACTACAAGATGGCGCGGCTGCCTCCCACACCTCACCCTACAGCCACAGACGCCGCTGCTGCTGCCCCTGGTGACGGACCGCTACACTACTCTCATGTCGCATCCATTATTGGCCGACAGTGGGCACGTGACAGCCCACGTGACCTTACGCTGGTCGCCGGTCGGCAGGAGGCTGGTGTAGTGCCGGGACAGCCAAGGAACCAGCGAGATGGGCAATTGTGGGTCTAGAAGCTGGCCACACACGGGTCATGCTGCTACTGCTGTCCTGTAGGGTCTAGTCTACACCAGCGCCATATTGTGGTGTCCTCTAAGGTGTGGGTTCTTCTGATAATGGGTGGAAGGATGCCACAGGAAGATACCTATCTATTGTTCTCCGTCATACACAGGACACTCACCTTACTGACCTAGGCTGACTGTGGCGCCGTTGTGGCAGTAGCAGTGGCATGGATGGGAACTAGAATGTTGGCTTCTCGACTTTTCATCTGATTTATACGATGTGGTAGTCAGTGAGAACCAGCAGTAACACAAGATGGTGGTCTTCAGGCACGATAGGGGGACAAGATGGCCGCCTACACCACCTGCCCCACTAAGCCCCTATAGGAGGGGCAGCTCCGAGGGGAAATCATGGTTATTGTGTGGGATGAGGTGCGGCCGTTACGGACAGGAGGACGGGCCGTGTATCAACCCTCTACATGGGGCCGTGCTTAGCACGATTGGCACCAGGCTGAGGTGTGTGTGTGTGGCGGGGGGGGGGGGGCACAGGTGACCACCGTCTGGACAGAGGAAACCCATCCACTCTGATACAGCAGTGTCCTGTATATATACCGCATGCTTTAACAAATACCTTTCTGTTAGGGTGTGCTAATATTACATCTTTTGTTATCAGGAACCCTGTTTTTCTAACTTCTAATGAAAAAAAAACACAGAAGTAATCTGATCCCAATCTTAGTGCGCTAAGTTATAAATACTTCATTTCACCCCCCCCCCCCCCTTCCACCAACCAAGCCTGATTATTATGTGGGGAATTCCTTGTTATTGTAAAAGTCATATCGGCATAGACATTATATATATATACATATGTAGTGTGTATCACAACCCATGTGAACTCTGTAAGTTTTCTGGTGGGAATTAATCAAGATGGTGATGGCTGTGGGCATTAGGAGGAGGCACCTCTGCCGTAATCCCCAGGCCTCATCTGCACATCACAACTCGTGATTTCACTGCTGAAATGTCAAGTAATTGGAATCCTTTCTAGCAGCTGGATTAGATTCATGAACTCCCTCTCCTGACATGTCTGTGTTATTGGAGAAGTGACGACGAGGAACAAGATTAAATTGTCATAATCATTACGAATCAAATCCTGAGTCAGGTCACAAATCCTTTTCAGACTTTGGGATTGTAATGGTACAGGACTGTTCACCCTTTACAGGTCGTAGAGTGCTTTTTATGAGCCAGACAATGGTAATTTGTGTATGGCGTATACAATAGTGGCCTTTCTAAATATAGGAATGCATTCATTAGTATAATTGCTGAAGCCATTACTCTAACATGGCTTGTTGGAGACATGCCAGTTGCTGTGGCTTCACGTGAGGTATATTTCCTCTTGTCAGCCAACCGCTGGCGCTCACCCTGAGTCAGTGACCACACAAGAAGCCATTGGTGTCACTATTAAACACTACACAGAAAATCTAAACGCCCCGGCCCTTAGTCTGAAGTGGCTATCCCAGGTTAGTCGTAACCTTTAATACTCAAAACGACTTAGCCTAAAACTCATTGAAATGCATGGATTGGAGAAAACTAGGGTGAGTTGGTCGGTACTGACCAACCTGACAATATGAACTAACCTAGGTTGGCTGTATAAGGAGTCAGAAGATGACCAACTTGGTTAGGCACAAGTGACTGAGAGATTGGTTGCCAAAGACTATCAGTGTAGGCTGCCTATATTTAGGACATTACTGTGATAGCCACCACATATATCAGTGTCTGGCTACAGCTACTACTAATACCTGGCCTCCTTCACACCAACCATGTCGTGTGGCTTCCCACTCGTTGCTGCTTCCACCATACCCTGACCTCTCCGCCTCAAGCCACTAACCGCTACGAGCCTCATTTGCTTCATGGAAGTCCTTTATGTGGGAATTCATATTACCACTTGGTAATTCTTCTCACACGTTTCCATCAGCGGTGGGTCACAGTGGCTTCATTCACCACTATGAGTGGCTTCAGTCCCGATTACAAGTACAAGTGCTTTCGGCATTGCCAGTGATGTGGTAGACTCTCAGGAATAAGCGCAGGCGTCTGTGTCTTTGTGAATTTCTAAATTTGAACACCTCTTGCCAGTGTGGCGGGGGGGGGGGGGGGTATGAAAAAAATTCGGCACTTAGGCGAAAATACACTGACCCCCACGCATCCTAGTCCTCAAAAAACTCTCATTCCTCAAGTAGTTTATCAATAGGAGCAGTGATTACGGTTGCTGGGACTGACCGCGCGGTCTGGTCGGATTGATTACAAGTTGGCGCCTGTGGCTGCAGCCCTAATGGGGCAGTGGGGGGCTCGCCAAGATAGATCAGTACCCGGAGACTACAGCACGGCCCGCACTGCTAGCCTTAGGCCGAAAATAATAAAAGGTGTGTTTCAGTAAATGGTCTGAAAATCTAGGCTAGGTAGGTCGGACTTATTATTTTAAACCTTTGGCCTGAAAAGTACCCAAGAATTGACTCATAAACTTCAGCACCCACTCCCCGACAACAGTGTCGACTCATGGACCATCAAATTGACTCTGAAATAGCCCTATGATTACCTAAATATAATAACGATTTTTTTTTCAAAATGAGATAACACGTTCTAGGGTCCGCCCTGTTTTGCTGGGTAGGGTCGGGTAACCTGAAACACACCTTTTCTTCGTTTGGCCTTACCAGACCACCGCCACACACAAGTCTTCAGCCATCATCAGACTTCTTCATCTGTAGTCTTAGGTAATACGACTGAATAACACTAGGCAGCACCACTGTGTATAATCAGTCTTGGCAGTGCCAACTAACTAAGGCATTTGATTACCTGGATCCTGAGGATTAACAAATTGTCTGGTTGGCTGAGGTATCTAGGTTAGAAAAGCTTTGTACTCTATGGGGTCACTGCACATCTCAGAAGGGGTTAGCACAAAGGGAGAGTCTATGTGTGATGTCACTTCCAGGTAGGTGAACACCTATACACAGATGTCTGCTGATCCATAGACTGATACTGAGCTTGTGTGGTACCACCTAGCGAATTACTCTATGTATTATAGACCACCTTTCACTAAACATGTCTATCCTGTTTGCTTTTACTACGTTCCAGCTGCTTGGTATATGTCAATCTGGTCTCCCCTCCCACCCAGAGCCTCCACATTTATCTGTGAATGTCCTAATTAGTTCCATTTGTCGCAGAAGCCGCCTGGGTCCCGGAATCAGTCCTGGTCAATGATTATTAATCCAATTTCTATATTCTTGTGATTCTTTTTTAAGGAATGCATGCCGTTTCTAGTAATGATACTATTATCTTTATTGAGTTCTTGCAATAATCCTGAGAAGAACCTAGTGCATCTATAAATTGTCATTCTTGGTAAACTAAAGGTCAGTTCTAGAACGTGATCTGTGGAAAGCTGATTATTTATTGGCCATCGTCACCTTAGTGACTAACACTAATTGTTGCGGAATTGTAATATGATAGACATTATAAACCGTAAGAGAATTAATAACCAATATTGACATTCATAATCGACTACTGATTTAAACCCTATGGTATGAAATACATTTGAAATTAATGCTTGATGTCACTATTACTTAAGTGTACACGCTATCATTATAGATACATGACAAGTTGACTGCCCATATCCGCCCTCTACCACCATTAAACCTGGTTTAGTACCGTTATGATAGCTGTATAAGTACCGCCAGTACCCATTACTATGTATCACATGTTTAACATGTGAACATTATGTATCAAAGTCCACCTCCCCGTGTTGACCATTTAAGGGTCATTATACTAACTAATATTGCTTTAATGTGTTATTTTATGTTTCGCCACGAGGCATGAATGTAGCCATGGTAATTAACTCACCATGCCTGCTTTCAAGCATCATGTCGACACTACGGGGTTGATACACTCCCGGGGGGTCCGGAGTAGGCTACATTCATGCATCATGGTGATGCCAGTGAGCACATTAAAGCACTGCGGCCCTTAACGGGTTAACCTTCATGAGACAAGTATCTGACTATGATGTATGAGTGTTTCAGTACTATACGGTAAATCACCACAGCGATCAGTGACACTGACATGAGTTTAAACCTATCAGTTTGTCAGAACCGACCAATTTCTGCTCCATATTTATGAACAGAGTGCACTTTGGCCCAGATGGTAGCCATGTTCTAGTTTCTGAAATTACCATAATTACGGCAATTATATTACAACAGGTCTAGACTGTGCTTCAAAATTAGACTTTGGTCAGTGAGAGTAGTACAGTTAGGCGCGAGTTACTCGCAATGCTGTGAGTTACTCGCCGCACAGTCTTGAGACATTATGCTATCGGTGTATCATCTTTTGAGAGATTTACTCGTCGTCATCATGCAGTGTATAAGGCCTGTATCAATGGGAGGTTGGTAGATGCAGGTGACTGTACCGACCTGCCACCTAGTGTGCACAGGACGAACTACTACAGACCAAGTCCCCATCACCCTACCCTGCTGCTAATCAACACAGGGCATAGCACAATAGACTACTATTCCAGCCTAAAAAGGGTTATAGCAAAAAGGCCCCAAATGTGTTTACACCACTGAACGTGCTTAAATATGTGTCCCGATCATTTGACACAAAAATAAAGGACCATATTTGTCTTTCATTTTCGCACACTGCAATGCCTTTGCCCTTTCCTTGGAACAAGCAGGATTTCTTTCGCTCTGGACAAAAACCCAAATTGGATTGTCACTTGACAACACTGTCTGAAGCTACTTGGACTGATTCGCTGCCAGCTTTTTTGTGAAACGAACAAAACAAGTTTCTTTCATCGGATATCCTTCAGTAATTTGTCACCAAATATGGGCATTTATTCAGTGTTTCTTCACGAGCTCCTGTTTTTATCTAACAAGCTGACCAATTATTGGAAATCACGTTCGTCCTTGTAGGTCCTGGGACGCCATGAAAGGCCATGAGATCACCATGGTAACCATATATTGGTGGAGCTCAAATGATTGGCTAAGCAGGACCGGTGCATTAGGGTTAATTTAATGTATATAGCAAGAATCCTTTCAGCGGTGAATCATGGATTCTTGTACCAACATACTTTCAGGAATATAGTTTATAGGCTATATCCAATTTATTTTCATTCCATGAATCATGAATCTTGAATGTCATCCATATGTTGCACCCCTGTACATGCCCTACAGCTTGGCCTCTCTTCCCCTACCGGGACCAAGCTATAGAGTGGGGAACGTTCACAAATGACCTCACCTATTTTGGGACCTTTTCTACGACCCTCTGACCCCCTTGTCACTATTTTGCCATCTATTCCGAACACAACTTGGCCAGTATAATAGCACATCCCGGGTATTGTGTCTGTCATTAATATACCCCCTCCCCTCCCTGCATCTCTTACCGTTGACGTAATGTGTGAACGTTCCCCTAGGGCGGGGTGGTGGCGGGGGGGGGGGGTGATGTTTAGGGGGTAGTAGCAGTAATTCGTCTCAGGGTGAGGGATGGCTACACGGTGGGCGCTGTCAGCACGTCAGGCATGCATCAATGTTTAACCAGTCCTCCCGCCCCCGGCCTCCAAGACAAATGTCCTCCAAGACAAAAGACACCCCTGCAGCGTGTAAACCGCCATGCCGCTACCTGCAGGTCTGCATAGTTAACGTGCACGCCGCTTAGCATGATCAAACTCCACCCTGGGACTACATATACCGGGCCTACATGTCGCCCTCTGTACTAGACTGTAGGCCGCCATCTTGTCCCCCCATTGTGCCGGTTTCAAAATCCTGGCCGCCATCTTGTCCCCCCACTGAGCCAGTTCCCACCTCCTGGCGTTAATCTCCTGAGAACTGCTTTCTGCCTGGAATGTAAGCTCTGCTATATGAGCCGCCATGTTGATGTGAATAGAAGGTAATCTGAACCCTATTTGTGACAATGAGAGTATATCTGGACCTGTTCTGTTACATAATTGTGCTAACACAATGTCTATTCCAGGAAGTAGTTCCGGCACCTTCCCAGGGTACCTTCAGTTTCTATATCAGTGATACATTTGAAACAATCCGAATGACCAGCTTAAGCCAAGCATATTAGTAGTCCATGTACTACAGTTCTCCATTATGCTACCAGTGTGGAAGCATCATGTCGGCGCTGTGGCTAACCTGTTACGCCCCTATTGCTGTTGTTAACGGTAGCCAGTCTGGTCCCCACCAGGGGACATTACCCCTTATTACATGCCTGTTGTGGTGGCATACCAGACGTGTATGGGAGAGTATACCTTATATTAGCGACCATCTACAAATGGTACATTACACGCCCACCCTACTCCACCCCCCCCCCCCCATATTAAGGTAGAGCCATGACAGCCATAGACCTAATGTATAGCCACATCAGGATGTCTCTGATATGGCCTAAGTCTCCGACAAGGTTCAGCATTCATTTAGGGATACATTTGGGATATTACATTGCCATTCCTCAGCCGTCCCGGTATGGCGGCCTCATGTAGGCCACACGGTGATGCTTTTCACATCAGGATTAGATATTAAAGCGTGGAGGTGGGACTGTCATCATTCTGTCAACATACCCCTCTCCAGAGCTAATTGCTGGTGGAAGTGATTTAGTCATGTAAGGGCCGCCTAGTGTTTTGATGTGTTATGTGTCCTGATCCATGAATGCAGCACTGGTGGGTCTTCTATCCAGGGCTGCATTCAGGAATGCATCAACTCCTTAGAGTCATCATGATACATAAAAGCAGCCTGTCGTCATGATGCACCAATGCAGCCCCAGTGAGTAACTCGCCGCTACTACATCGGTGCATCGTGCCGACCCTTTGGGAGTATATCAAACCTGTAGGGTTGTCATAATGCGTGAAGGCAACCCTGGCGAGTTACTCGACAAAGCTGTATCCGTGCATCATAACGACCAAGGCATTTATGACATTATGCTGTCCTTAAAGGGTTAAATCACTCTGTGGCCATTGCAGGGTTAGCACCGTGGAGGAGGACACTGGGGCGGCCTGCAGGAGGAGTTGTTATGTGGCGTTAATAATAGACTGCTACAGGAGCAGCAGCTGGCAGCTGGGGCCTCCTTAATGGGATAACGCCTCCCCCACAGGAGGAAGGGGATGGCAGGGGTTACAAGAGGATGCCACGCCACCGTCAACAACCTGGAGGAAAGCTTGACATTTTGGCAATTTTCTGTAGGAAATTCATGTAATGAATTCAATACAGAAATTCCAGCCAAAAAGTAGGGGTCCTTGCCAAAAGTAGGAAAGGTGACATCCTGCAAGAACACCACTGCCCTTCTCCACAGCATTACTATGTTTGGGAATTAATATGGCCAAAGGGCTGCCATATGCTTCACTGCTCCTGCCATTTATGGCAGGAGCAGTGAAGCAGATAGGGCTGATGAACTAAAGCACTATGTGGCCCTTAGAGGGTTAACCCAGACATTACCAGTACAGGCTCCATCTCCATTCCCACCTATAGCAGTAACCATGTGGCCTACTGTCCTACCGTCTCTGAACTTACAATGTTATCATACGGTATGATCACGTCTCACTGCACCCACTGTACTATTTCTGTCTGCATTATGTGGCCTCTAATGTACAACCCCCCACAGACGGACACTTCACAGTGGATGTCCTGACGTCCCATTTCTCCATCTACCTAATCTTTCATTTCCCTTTCTACCCTTGGCTTTCATGTGCCGTGAGGAGCTGAACGGCTCCGGGCTGAGATCGCTATCAGTCTTACTTACACCCTATAGAGAAGGCTGGCCCCCCTATAGGGGCATCACGGGTCGGCTACGGCGGCCTGGTACAAAATGGCGGCCGGATACAGGGGGACAAGATGGCGGCCTACACAGACAGAGCTGCTACAGCAGTATATAAGGAGTGGCCTGGTACAGGGGACAAGATGGCGGCCTACACAGACAGAGCTGCTACAGCACAAGGGGACAAGATGGCGGCCTACACAGACAGAGCTGCTACAGCAGTATATAAGGAGTGGTCTGGTACAGGGGGACAAGATGGCGGCCTGTTACAGGGGACAAACTGGAGGCCTGGTACAGGGGACAAGATGGCGGCTTGGTACAGGGGAACACGATTTCTTTTTGTGATGTACCTCATGGCGGTTTATTTAATATGGCGGCCGGGTACAGGGGAACAAGATGGCGGCCAACACAGAGAACAGCAGTATATATAAGGAGAACGTGGTAGATACAATGTCGGTTAGCTGTGTCTTTATCCGGCCTGCAGGTGACATAAGGCGGTCAGAAACAGAAGAAGGTGGCATCGCCATACAATCGTTTACCGACAGGACAGGTAGACCGGACCTTAGCTAACATGGCGGTCAGTCGCCATCTCCATTTGGCTATTTTTGAATATTTATTATGTACTTTGAGCCAATAAAGATTTATTAAACTCAAACTTCCTGCTCTACTACAATGTGGTAGTTTATATTATGAAGTGGCTGGTGAACAGAGGGGGGGGGGCATATCTAACCCTTTAAATGCTGGACAGTGCGTTCACATCCTTTGGCTTGGCGACATGATGCTTTAATGTATCAAAGCATTGTGCAGCCCTGAGAGGGCTAATATCCTCACACCGTCACCATTACCACCCACCATCTGGGCACATTCACACAACATGTCAGCCTGTTGTGTATGGGAAATCAGTAAATCTGCACGCCTGTCGTATCATGTACAATGTCAAGTAGAACATATTTAGTTCATAAATCTAAGTAGCAGCAGACATACTCTGTAGCTAGATTCATATCGCAGCTCTAAATCATAGGTCCAAAACAGTAAAGGCTGTGGAGAGGTGATACTTAGAGTCAGGGTCTGATAGTGTCTGCTGGGGACAAAGTTGAAGGTACAATGTGCGGCTTATCTGATAGAATATGAACAGGTTCACGGTAGTCATGTGTGTGTGTGGGGGGGGGGGGGGGGGGGGGGCAGCTGCTACCATATGTACTGAAACAGGTCAATATATATAGGGACTTTATACCCCGGTACATGGAGGCCGCCATTTTGTCCCCCCGGTGGACACCCCTGGTATCTGCAGACTAACAGCTCAAATGTTTGAGTAGCTGTAATGGATATGTCGCAGTGGCGGATCCAGGATTGTCTAGACGGGGGGGGGGGCAAACTTGGCCAATCTGGAATAACTGTTTCCCGTGAGCGAGTTGCAGGAGCCATACAAAGGGAATTTGGGGGGCATGTCCCCCAAGAAAATGCTGATGGTCTAGATTTGAAATGATGCATTCTCACACATTTTAGGACAGAATATTTTCCTCTTTTTTTTTTTTTTGGGGGGGGGGGGGGGGGCAAGGCCCGTTGGGCCACCCCCCTGTATCCGCCAATGGGTATGGGAACCAGCAATGACAGTAGCTGGACTGTAGTTCCCGCCCCTGCCGCTGCTACTGGCAGTATGGCGCTGCAGGCGACCTGTTATCGCCCTATATCTAACTGACAGGAGCAGGGGGACGTGAGGGGCTGAGTCCTCAGTAAACATTGACGTATGTCGGGCCGTGGTTGTTGTTATCGGCTGTGGTTTGTTATTAGCATTCTGCATGTGATTGTGACGGATCACCTCCTCTAGTCATATGGGGACGACTTTGGTTTGCCCTTTTCATGTAACTTTTGAAGCCACATACTGTATATATTTGAGCGTTTAATATTGGATGTTCCTATAATGATAACTGGTGAGAACATAACATACAACAGTTTATTTTATTTACAATGAACCGTACTATTCTTCGAAGTCTTCAGAAATATATAAAAAATGTCCACATCTTGCTACCCCGACAGCAAAAGTGAGAATGCCTTATATGTAAATGTATTGCACTTTTCAATAAATATTTACATAAACATAGCCTCTTGAGCAAGTCTAGGGAACAGGCTGTAGTGTAGCCTTGTTAAGTTAGGGGAGGGATGATGGATCATGTGAATTTGACAGGGTAACAAAATTCTGCACTTTATACTGAATACTGCTGAATGCACACTGGACGTGTACGTCCTTGTCAGCTTGTCAAACAAACCTCCCCAAACTTAAACCCGCAGGTCTCGGTACCCCTCCAGCGGCAGTCGGAGTGGAGTCGGGACAGGTACTCAGCGCTATATATAGGGGCACTGGGCCTTTAAGAGGATTGACTTAAATATCAGTACAATGTAGATGTCATTTGGTTGAGTTTCCCCTACATCATTTGTCCCAACAATACCACCAGTACGTTTGCTATTTCAGACCATATTAACTCTTTGAGGATGGACATCTGTCGACATGATGCACCAATGCATAATGCAGCACTGTCGAGTTACTCGCCAGGGCTGCATTCATGCACCATGACGACCAAGGGCATGGTGAATTAATGCATGATATCGTCCTTTAAGAGTTAATGATCCCTGGTCCTATGTGCACCTCTACTCTGACCCTGTAGCCCCACACCAGTGATATAGCCTCACATTTAACCTTACTTCTGGTTCTACGTCTATAACCCCGACCCTACAGTCTAAACGTTGGCAACCTTCGACACACTGACATAGTGACACTGTAGCTCGTTAATTAACCATACATTATACGCTGACACTTACCCCCCCCCCCCCCCCACACACCCACACCCACACCCACATACAGCCACAGTTGGATACTGCCCAAGGCTATAATACAGCCCAACCACCCCCGACTGTTGGACGGTTTTGGAGAAGCTATGGTAATGCGACGTATTGATGCCAAATTCATCCCACCCTGTATGCCTTGGGCATCTAATGCTCCACTTTGGTTTGAAGGGAACTTGTATTCCTGTTTTGTAATTCCTTTTTTCTTTTCTGCCTCTTGTTTTCCCTATGCACTATAGTAGTAGGTGGCTGTGGATATCTCCCACGGGAGGTTTTACATCAGTCATCGTATCTACTGTTGGCAAAGGGGGCAAATAGGGGCAAAGTGCACCAAAGTAGCCCCCCCCCCCCACCCACCCACCCACCCTTAGTCCAAGGGGCAGAACTATACTCCCGACTATACCATGACGAGTACTGGAAGACAGGATAACTTCTTAGGCTAATAAGGATGTCATTAAATATTTGTCTGTGATTTTCATCCGCTTTATTCGAATGACACCCCAGATCATTTATGACACAGGAATACATTGTGCATTGACATTTGTAATGCAGATCTTGGATTATCTGAAGACCCTCCACCAAAGCAGTAGCCATGTAGGTATGGTACAGTGTTGGGGGAGGAGGGTGGGTGAAGAAGTAGGCCTGTGTGTTGTTGTTTGGCGAGGTGGTGACTGAGGGGTAAGGTCTCACTGACGGTGACGTGTGCACGATGACGTGTTGAGGGCCGCGTACGTCACAGCCTCCCAGGCACTAACCCCCCCCCCCCAACCACACACACCCACACCCAATCTATGTACATCATTTACACTGTTAGACATTAGGGAACGTTCACACGTAACGTGACCTACTTCGTAATCCTTTCCAAGACACAAAAACTATTTCAGGAATTTTACTACTAGAATACATTTTTTATTAAAAGAAATTTGGGGTTGAAAAGACCAGAGGGGGACATTTTCTCTCCTAACCATTTTTATTAAAAGAAATTTGGGGTTGAAAAGACCAGAGGGGGACATTTTCTCTCCTAACCATTAAAAAGAATAGGTAAGGGGGAAAAATCGACCTACAGAATCTATTTGTTTTGAGCTATGTTGCCTGAACACGACCATTTTTCCAGCCCCCCCCCCCCGACTTTTGACCGACCCCAAAAAATGTCAAACCAAAAAGGTCAAGTAAAAAGGGGTCAAAAAAGGTCAAAATACCACTCAGCCCCCCCCCCTCTGAAACTGCTTGCCACGCCCCTGAATTTTTCTAGGCCTAATAAGAGTGTTATATCAATCTGTGTAACCGCAGTGGGCAGACTATAGAGTTTACATTATGTAGTCGTCATTATAACCGTAACACACAGGGAGGGTATTGAGTTAGTTACACAGGCGCAGCACCATGCTCAATAACCCGTTAAGGACAACATGTCAGTAAAAGTTGACATTTGTCGGCATGATGAACCGATGCAGTCCCAGTGAGAAACTCACGGGGCTACATCGGTACATCATGCCGACCCTTAGGGTATGTCTCAACCCTGTGACGTCGGTATGATGCTTGAATGCAGTACTGGCGTGTTACTCGCCAGGGCTGCATTAGTGCATCATGAAGATGCATTACTGCATCATGCCGCCATTAAAGTGTTAACCACACTCAACTCGTCCCCTGTAAATTACCGGGTTCCACAACAGGTAATTGTATCTTGTAATTTACATAAAGCACGACCTGAATCCACCACGTCACGCCTCACTAATTGGGTCGTATTTGTCATACTTGGCTAGATAGGATAATTATTAGGAAATATTCACACAAACGACGTGGAAATTTCAGAGATGCCCCTTAGTCGTCAACAAAAAGCCACTTAGTCGTCAACAAACAGTAGGAAATCTGACTATGTTGGGTAATTTTCTGTAGGAATTTAACATAATTCACTACCTCAATTCGAGCAAAAGAGCAGGAATTCCTGCAAAAGTAGGAAAAGTGACATCTCTGGGAGTGTACATTGTAAATAGTGAACCCCAAAATAAGTTTAAACTTTAAACCAATATTAGATTCTATTGCCCATGTACAATAATACTGTAGTATATACTGTAAAAATACAGTAGATGCTACTGCTAAGCTACATTTATTTCTAACAGTATAGGCTCCTTGTGAACTTTGCCTCCTTCTAGCGTACCATGGTGTGGTTACAAAACCCCCATTCAGAGTAAAGCTCTCTCTATATGTACATGGGTCTATATATAATACATATATCTTCTGTATTAGCTTGTAACCAGATACCAATCTTGGATATATGTAGACCAATGTCGGGGTAAAAGGAGTGCTTCTCACCTCTTTATTACAACACTAGCCCTTTGAGGGCAGCATAGCGCTTTAATGAGCTGTGTCCTTTGTCGTCATAATGTATGAATGCTACAATGTATTGAGTCACTATCCGGTTCTCAAATGTTTAAGTTACTATGAGACACCTGCGATCTAGACAAAGTCTCCCGGTGTATATATGGCAGGTAATATTGTTGTTGACCTCTCTGTTTACAGATCAGCTATAGCACATCGTATATGGGCCACTAGCGGAATGTAGTTTAGACCAATGAAATAATTCCGTCCACTTACTGCGGAATTCTTACTGTACAAGTGGTACCCATTGTGACAGCTGAGCCAGTGCCAGATCAAGTAATGGCTGC
The DNA here is from genome assembly GCA_947462335.1 of Harmothoe impar. Taxonomy (NCBI): domain Eukaryota; kingdom Metazoa; phylum Annelida; class Polychaeta; order Phyllodocida; family Polynoidae; genus Harmothoe; species Harmothoe impar. The sequence goes on along the minus strand of OX381710.1, from coordinate 66,184,493 downwards.
GCCCACTGGGCAATAAGCTTGACCCCTATATAGGAAGGCAGTATGTAGAACATAGGGACACACAGCATGCACCGAGGCTGGCAGCTGGCCAGGAGGCTGAGTATAAACTCACATACCTCTAACTGCCTCTGTACAGCACTGTGTGTCCAGTACCTTCATACCACAAATAGAGTACAAAGCCTCAGCTATACAGCTCTACCTGCCTACTCTCTGTGCAGGTCGCCATCTTGTTCCTCATATGCAGGCTGCCATATTGTCCCCCATGTGCAGGCCGCCATCTTGTCCCCCGTCCCCCATGTAAAGGCTGCTGGTTCCTGCTGACTTGTACCTCACTCTGTGAGCACCAGCAGTGAGGTCCTCTAGTCACAGGAACCAGTGATGGTAGTTCCTTTCCCTGTTACTTCCCTATAGCACTACAGTTCCCTAAGTCCATTGGGAAATTATACATGAGAATAGACAGTGTACACAAACCTAGATACCATGGGGGCTGTAGTACTATGTATGTATGTATGTAGCACTATAGTCTAATGCAGCAGAACGGGATGATATAGTAGGTTTGTGAATTAGAGGTGGCCTGTGTGTGGTTGGTAGTAGGGTGGGTGCTTTTCTCACAGCACCTAACCTCTTCTATTATCGCCCACTCCCCTCTAATTCTCATATTATCGCCCACCCCTGTCACCCCCTCCGCCCCCGCTAGGTGGCAGCAGTGCTGACGTCACCAAATATCGGGGCGTGGGGGGGGGGGGGGGGGGTAGGGCCTTTTGTGAGTGGGAGGGTCCCGGGGGAGGAAGTGCTTACACTGGCCCACTGTGCCAATATGAGACGAGGAACCAGTCTTGATAAACACTCCAGACGCCATAAACTCCACCAGATTAATGCAGTTTGATTGCCTCTGGGAGAGCTATTAAATTGAGATTCATGTCTCTCTCAATCAATAAAGACATACCTCGTGGGGGAGCTTAAGTAAAATTGACATGTTCAATGTATGACATATCGTGAAATAGTACTATTAAATCATATGTCAGGAATATTGCAGTTTTCTTTTTTTTACACTTTAATTTCCTAAAAGTTAAGTACTCCCATCCACGTCTTTGTAAATTCCAAGAAGTAGAATGGCCCATAAATATGAGGCCGCTAATTATAAAATTCAGATTCTCCTTCATCTTTATGTACCTTTATTTTCCCTATAAACCATATGGTGAGGGTGGTGCTTGGTGATAGCACCAATTTACTGGCACCAATCTGGTGGTGTTCTGGTCACGGTAGATGTATGTGTTGGCACCAGGTGTGGCTTACCACTCACCTGCTGGGTCCAAGCAGGCCGGTTAGATCCCACTCCTCTAACCCTAAAACACCCATCTCCTCTATAAAGGCCATTGCAGGCTTCATCCTCACTTCCCACCTTCTACCTTTTATACTTTCTAGTAAGTTTATCACCCCCTACCATCCTTTCAAATTCGCATAGATCTACTTCATACAATTATACTCTCTATTTCTGCTTCCTTTCTCCGTTAATTATACCAGTAACCTTGTATTATCTCCGACCCCCCCCCCCCCACCCCTCTGGTGTCCTCACGGGGACACCAACAATGGGTTTCAGGGCATTTCCCTGACAACCCCCCTCCCCCCTTCCCATTGAATCCCAACCCCTCCCCGTGCTCCAAGGGGAGCAGCACATCTTGCCGTGAGGCGGCACCATCAGCCCGGCCCGGTGCTTGTAGTAATGGGGGGCTGGGTGACAACAAAGAACTCTCCTCCTGCCCCCCCCCCCCCCACACACACACACACACACACTCCTGCCTCCAGTCCCTGTAGGCCGGTTAGTGACGGCGACATCCGCACGACTATTCCTGCTGCTCCGTGACCTTACTACCACTAATGTCCCAGTTGTCTGACACCTCCCGCTCCCTCCTCTCCGGCCCATTAGTATACATCTTTTTGAATATATTTAATATGGCTCAGAGATATCGTATTACCAAAAGGTAGGAAGTTTTATGATTTCGGTCAATTTCGTATAAAAACTTAAATCGTATCTAATTTGGAAATCTCCAGGGGAGAAAAAAATGTTAGTTTTTTTACAAACCCGGAAAAGTGGCATCGCGGGATTAGCCTCCTTTAACGATATACATTATAATAGCGAATTTACACGTTTGATTTTCTTGGTACCATTCCCGTCTAAACAACGTCTATACAATATCCTGTGTGTTGTCGCCGATATGAATGTCAACTTGACCTCAGCCAAAGAAGCCTTACGTCATAAGGTCTCAAAGCACTTCTGGACAGACACCTCTGATTGGTGCAAAAAGGGCACCGTAATGCTTAGCTGTGAGGGTGGATGATGTGCATGGGGAGGTAATCAGAGCCTATTGTGTGAGGGACAGGGGCCAGGGGACGGGAAACACCCTCTCCATGGTGCACGGCAAAACAGCAAGAAGCTGTACCCACTCAAGCAGTATAATCTGCTTCAAATTAGTGGGGGAATCATAGTGCTGGTGTTGTCAGTGTTGTGGTATTATCTCACCCGTCAGAGCACCCCTCTACGCTATCCAAGCCGTGCTTCATGTCCATAGAGGATTATGCCATGTCCACAACCTGTCCGGGTTATACGCAGTAGTTATATGTTATCTCTAGTGGCTCTCCAGGGTCTGCTACTTCAGTACCGTATACATGCAGGCCATGTGTGACTCGCTGGTCGACAAAAAGTCGGACATACTGAAATTTTGTTCTATTTTTGTAGTAAAACAACATAGTTCAATAGCTAACTTTGAGTAAAGAAATAGGAATTACTGCAAACGTAGGAAAAGTGGCATTTCTGGGGCCATTAAAGACGTTCACTTCCTTCAGGAACACTACTTCCAGTATGTGGACGTTGAGTGGATCGAGAGTTAGACTTGTACAAAGACTGTTGCTAAACCAGCGCCAACAGGAAACCCACATGGTGCGTGCGCACCCGTGTGGCAGATTAATTAATCAACGTCACAATTAGGACGTGCTTCTACGTCACCGCTGGTTTCTTTGTCGTACTTCTAAAGGCGCTTTGCTGACAGGTTGGGAATCAGCGAAAATCAATCTTAATAGAGCCCCCATCCTCCCACCCCTCTAACCCTGTCTGCAACCCACGCCCACTCCATATACTACTTACCCTTCCACCCACCCTTGCTCCCTATATTACTTAACCACCCCCATTCCCTATACTACTCACACGCCCACTCCATACACTACGGGGTACTTACCCTTCCACCCACCGCTGTTCCCTATGTTACTCAATCACCCCCACTCCCTATACTACTTACCATCCCACTTCCCACTCCTACTCACCCAGTCCCTTTAATTTACTCACCAACCCCCCTTCCAATATACTACTCACCCATCCGCTCACCCCACTCCCTATACTACTTACCCATTCCCATTTCCTATACTACTCAACCGACCACCCCACTCCCTACACTACTACTTTCCTAGTTTTCTACTTAAAGATGTGATCACTCCCAACGCCTCAGTATTTCAAGCCCCCCCCCCCCCCCATCCCCCCCAACCGAGCCCACAATGTTGAATAGCTACACTGTACACATCAAACACCTTTACTGTTACAACTGTACATGTATACAACAGTGACCTACTTAGCCCTAACACAAGCAAACCCCGCTACAACCCACAGTGAGTTATAAATACACAAAATATCCGTTCTCAGTAAGGTTGGACCGTTGACAGAAACATCCCCTTTCTGCCTCTTATTTCCATTAACGAGGCAGTAATTAGAAGATTAAAAGCAGCAAACTTTGGCAACCAGTCTGGGAAAAATACCATCATTTGAGGAATTTTATCAAGAAGCAAGCAAGCACTCATTTGGTATCTGAGATGAGATGTATCCTTTTACTCTAACTACTAACACTAATGAGCTTATCATCTGGGAACTGTAACCAGCATTCCCATCACACTGTAGGAGTCTAGGGCTGGGGGGGGGGGGGGGAGGGTTAGAGTCTTGATAGTCTCGTCGTTATAACTAGGGGTCTTCAGGCTGTGACGGCCCAACGCTGTATCCTCATGTCAACCTGCTAGGATGAAGATTGAATTCATGATGCATTAACTCTCACTCGCCAGGGCTACATGCACATCATACTGGATTGAAACACTCCTGAAATGATGCACCAATGCAGTTCTATTGAGATAGTCTGTGGTTCTCTGGTCAGTGCATCACGAGATTATTATGACCATTAACCCATATTGTGCGGTCCTTAATCTGGATAGAGATTGATTACTATCCAACCGAGCTGGAGTCAGCTTGAGGTGTGGGGACTGACAGCTGTTACACATGGCAGCAGGTACACCGTGACAGACCCCCAGTCAGGGCCTGTAGCAGCCTCTGGGGGTGTAGAGGAGGACTGGGGCAGAACTTCAGAACACGGCACATAAATAGCAGCTTAATGGGGTTGGTCTACTTAGAAGGGTCTATCTAGTTTCAGCTGAGGGGGCCTATCCTCTTACTGTGCTCATCAACTCAACGTGCTGTTTTTAACCCTTTAACGGCCGCAGACTGCTTTAATGCATCATATCCTAATCGTCGTGATACATGAATGCAGCGGTTATATCTAGCGACTCTAGGGTTGAAACACTCCTGAAGTGTCAGCATGATGCATGGGTTACTCGCCGACACTGCATCATGGTATTGCATCATGACGACACATGTTTCTTTCAGGCATCATGCTGTGTTTAAAGGGTTACTGCTCTCAGACTGCTGGGGACTTCACACCAACATGACCTTGTGTGGACAGGAAAGTACATGTAGTCCCTTGCTTTGAAGTTGATTCCATACAATTAGTATGTACACTGCAGTTATAATTTGTCCATTTAATACATGAAATCCTGGATTAGTGGTTAAGACACTGCATATCTATGAACTCGTTGCTAAATAGAATTGATAAAATACGATGCTACCTACTCAAGATCAATGATAATTTGCTCAGGTTTTGCCCTTCTCTTTTTTTTCAATTCCGATTCTGGACAATCCAGACTTTCAGTAAAGCTTTTCTCTTGTCTGGTAATTATCGGATCTAAGAAATGAGGAGATGGCTTTCTAATGCTGCTTGCCCACTACAGCCATGATAGACTCTAGACATGAATTTAGACTGCTGCTTGCCTAGTACAGAAATAGCTCAGAGCTGTACTATTTATGCTATAACACCACTGCCTCTCTACTCCTGCCCTGACCTCAGAGTACCGCCCGCGGCTGGTTGCCCACCTCTCATGTAAACGTCATAACGCTGCACCTGAGTAACCAGCGCAATCTGCTTTAATAGACAACCAGCGGCTAAGTACCAGCTCCACCCCGCTGGTTCCCATCCTAGCTCCACTACACTACCATTGTTACCGCTGCCCGCCGGCACCCAGCGGAAGGCCGCGCGGACCCACTTCCTGAAGCCACCCTGGGCGTTCTGCGGTCACAAATCACTCCGCCGGATGATGTAGGTCCGGCAGCCGGGTCACCCCGGTGGTGGCGCTGCTACAGGGGGGTAATGCAGCGCCTGCAGCGCCTGCAGCGCCATGGTGCTAGTAGTAGCGATAGAGAGGGGAATTAGAGTGAATGTTATGGTCCAGAGCAGAGTGCTTCCTACGGAGTAGAGCAGATTAGCACCAACCTCCTAGCAGCGAGTCGCGTGACTTGGCCGCCCAGATATTTCCCCATGAGGGGACAAGATGGCGGCGTATGTGGAATGACTTCTTGAACTGACATAAACACACCCTATTCCCTCTACCCCCCCCCCCTCCACCTCCCCAACTCCAACCCTCCTCCCCCACATAACCACTCCATGCCTACCCCCATCCAATATTTATCTGCTCAATTTGTGCGCGCCTCCACCCAATTTCATTTTCAGGTTAGACCGCTATTGATTTTTCTGCACCCGGGGCGCACACCGCTCTGTTCAGAAACAATGGCGGCGTTAGACTCCCGGGGTGCGCCTCCAATCACACAGCGGCTCCACGCGTTTCTACTGAAAAATTACATCAAAACATGGCCAGATTCTACAATTCATTAACTAAAGAGCTCTAATGTGCCATGGATCTCACTTAAAGGCACATTTCCACGTTAGAGTGGCTCTATATTTGCATACTGGTAGCGGCTAGTGTCAATTTACATATTGGAGACGCAGCAAGGAGACGGCTATCTTTTTGTCTCCTGATCTAATAAGTAATAAAGGTCAATCACGTTTCCATATTGACCCTTATAAGTGCTGCTTAGCGCTTTAATGCGCTACACGTACACTTTGTTGTCATGATGCATGAATGCAGCCCTGGCGAGTCACTCGTCAGCGCTACACTAAAGCATGATGCTGATCCTATTAGGTTGATACACTCCCAAAGGGTTGACATGATACATGAATGCAGCCGGAGTGAATAAGTTTTCATTCATGCCCTTTTAGTGTTAACTTTACATTGTTTATGAAATTACAGACTAAGTATTCTGCCATAACTGTCTGTGAATAAGAGTGCACCCTTCTATAGACAATAAGTTTTAACTTTGTAATAGACTATGGTTATGAGAGGCTAACTCAAAATAACCACAGTAAACTAGCTGGCACCCTTATAGGGTGCCTGCCATAAGGGTGCCTGCCACTCTACAGTAGTTTTTTTCTATCTGTTTTAAACCACAGCTGTAAGGTTATGTGAGTAACCAAGGTGTGAATTCCTGTGTCTTAGCCCTCCGCTGTGGTTTAAACTGTGTTTATGAAATAACAGACTCAGCATTCTGCTATAGCAGTCTGTATAACATCTTAGACAGTAAACTCCCAGATTACCAGAGAGGGAAGCCTGGTGTGGGTGTAAGATGAGTTATGTAGAGCCGGTGTCTGAGAGCCTGCAGGGCAGGGGGACACAAGACGGCAGCAGGAGGAGGAGGTGGGGGGGGGGGGGAGAGACAGTGATATATTGCCTGCGGGTTGGACTGATGGCTCCCAGGAGGGGGTGGAGCCGACCATGTAGGGAGGAGGGGATGCTGGAGAAGGGACAAGCTACACAGCTCAAGGACCTGCCTTGATTAAAAAACTAAACCACCAATTGCCAATATCCAATACTAAATATCTTATAGAGCTAATACTGTTTATGCTGTAAATGAGAGGTGTGGGCACACCTATAAGAGTACAAGGGGACATCATTATTTTATTGCAATGCAAGGATACGTCATTATTTTTACCAGATGTTACAAATGCATATATATACATATGCCAGGTCATGTTAACCCTAAGACCCACCCCAACCCACCTTCATCATTTGTGAAGGTTCCCTAATACCTCCGGCTTTCATTGATTGCCGATGCCCTGACCGATTTCCTGCAGGTCAGGTGCCAATATGGGTAGTCAGGTGTGCTCTCATGTATAGTGGAGATCTCCTGCTCTGCTGTACGTAGATTAGGCCCTTAAAGGGCAGCATAGTGCTTGAATACACCATGCCCCTTTGTCGCCATAATACCAGGGCTACATTCCTGTACCATGACGACTATATGGCCCCGTATCTAAAGGATATCGGTTATACTAAACCTAAAGGATATGGGTTATACCAAGAGGATATTGATTGACATCGTCTGTGACACCGATTTAACATCCTCCTGATTGGCGTTACAGAGGTTAGAATAAGTGGTTTACCTGTAAGATCCGCTCCACCGACAGACTGGACGGCCCATGACTCTGCAAAGACACAACAAGAAATTGATATTGAGTGAGCAGTTTAGTGAGACAAAACAATGAAACATCCCTTTAATCTGACCATCGAGTTACACGGGACCTTGCCCTGTGAGCTGCTCTATAACTATGAGCTGCTCTATGAGCTGCCCTATGTCTATGAGATGCCTTGTGAGCTGCTCTGTAATTTACTATACGAGTTGCAATGTGAGCTGCTCAGTGTCTGTGAGCTGCTCTGCTGCCCTGTGAGCTGCTCCAGAAACTGCTATTATGTGCTGCCTTGTCCTTTGGGCTGCCGTTTGAGCTGCTCATTGACCTGCTCTATGAGTCTCTGAACTGCTCTATGGACAGCTTAAAGCAGCAGAGGAGCGGGAGGAGGGGCAGGAGGGGCAGGAGGAGCAGGAGGAGGGGGAGGGAGGGGCAGACCGACTTCATCCCTGGTGTCTGACGGTGTTATCACGCCGCGCCACACACCACCGTGCCGACACCTATCGGGTAATTGCAATTACCCGATCCAACATGGCGGATGGTGTGTAAACCATGTTTAACACATTTCTGCTAATTCTGTTGTAAATACTTTGTGTCAATACTTGAAAACATGTATGATGATAGTTTGGATATGTCTGCTTGTGTAGGCCAGAGATGGGCCTCTATAATTACTGATTTCACATAGATATCAGCCAGAAAAGAAATCTAGGTACTAGGGTAATTGTGGGCATGGTACTAGGGTAATTGTTTCCACAGTTGGAGGGACGTACTAGGGTAATTGTTCGAAAAAGTACTAGGGTAATTGGTCTGAAATGAACTAGGATAAGGTAGTGTTGATTTATTGATTACAGGGGGGATGGTGGTGTAGTTAGCATTTACATTTATTTTTTGATTTGAAGCTATTTAATAGGAAAAACAGCATTTTCTTATTCCATTGAATGTAGCCACATTGTATTCAATGGGGGGGGGGGCGTTGAGTACGGCCCTTCCTATCCTTAAGCATAGTGAATCTTGTCCCACACCCATCCTGGTGGTTGAAAAATGTGTACCCTTTTAAGCAGTGATGAGTAGGCTTTTTTGCTGAAAACAGGGTAAAGAAATTTGCCCCCTCCCCTTAAGTCAAGATTGCCACCCCCTTGTAGAGGGACTTGGTGCAGTTATGGGGGACTTGTCTTTTGCTTGTACTTCCTGAGTTAGATGTTTTGTTTGGTTCTGCCACCTAATATTCTCAATTACCCTAGTACCTGGCACATGAATCTCAGATTTTACAATTACCCTAGTACCTGGCCTAGGTCCCTGTGAATTAGTCATACTCTTCAACCTGTCCATTTAGAGGTGTTTTTTTTTGCCTTACATGATATGTACTGTTCAATTAGTATTGATATCATGTTTGCATGCCACATAAATGCCCTAACTAGCCATTTAGTGATGGTACAGGTCAGAGATGCCCATCACTGAAAGTGCAATTACCCTAGTACCTCCTCTGCAATTACCCTAGTACCTCTTGTTTTTGAGCAATACAATTACCCTAGTACTCTAAATTCTAAATCCACTCCTCACAGATATTCTACTGCATGTCATTATACAATTGGAAGCCCACTTGGTAGAGCATGATACATACTACAAATACACAACTTTATAGCCTCCAAGCCCCTATATATGTAGTGTAATCAACCCTTTTAGCTCACTATAGAAACATTCATCATCCGCCATGTTGGATCGGGTAATTGCAATTACCCGATAGGTGTCGGCACAGTGACACACGGACCGCAACAAGCCCCAACTACACACAAAAACACTAATCAATACATACTGCACCAATGTGGTGCTGGGAGAGCCCACTGTGGGGGCCGGGCGGGGGGCAGAGGATGTGGGGGGAGAGTGGAGGTGGTGGGTGGGGAGGTTAGGGCATGGGGTGAGGCACGCGGAGGGGGAGGGAAGACAGGGTATGAAGGGTCGGGGTAAGCGAGCACTGAAGGCAATATGTAGAAGGGTTGGGACTGAAGGATGAGACAAGACACATACCAGAGAGGGGGGCAGGTACAACGGGCAAGGGGAAGGAGAGGGAAGGAGAGGGGAGGAGAGGGAAAGGGAAGGGCATCAGAGGCAGTATACATGTAGCTGAGGGCAGCAGGTAGAGAGATGTAGCAGTGCTACAAGGTGGTGCGTTAAGATAGGGGCAGCCCCGTGCTATAGGCGGGTGGTGGAGGCTCTATCCTGATGCTAGCCTTTGGCTAACACTGGAATCAAGGCCCTCAATAATTCACGTCTAACAGCCTCCTGCCAGAAGCACCACCCTGCCGAGTGGGGTGCTGGAGGGGGTGGTGCTAGGGTGGTGCTGTGGGGCCTCCACCACAATCACACCCCATGCAGCTTAGGGCAGCCAGTCACCATGGTCACCACATCATCACTTAGATACCATGTCAACTAAAGACAAACAGTTACTATGGTTACCATATCAACATGTAGTTATCATGTCAACTAAAGACAGTCAGTCACTATGGTCACCATATCACCACTTACCGTAGTGGCTTGAATAAGCGCAGGTGTCTCAAATAAGCGCAGGTCTTGAATAAGCGCAGGGTAAATGAGGGTATTGAAATGAAAATTTAGGCCATTTTTGTACCTTGAATAAGCGCAGGTCTCGTATAAGCGCAGGGTAAATGGTACCATCGAAATTAATAAGCGCAGGTGCGCTTATTCAAGCCACTACGGTAGTTACTATGCCATCATGCAGTTACTACATCAACTGATGTCAGTCAATCACCATAATTACCATAGCATTACCCTAGTTACCACATCAACTAATGTCATTACGTCACCATATTGTGACTTTATCTTGTATTGACATCCGTCACTGTAGTTATCATATTACCATTCAATCACCACTGAGTGGCCACGGCTACCATATCATTAAGTCTCCAATCATTCAGTATAGTCACCAGTGGTCCATCATCATCTGTTATCAACCACAGTAATGCCAATGTCAGAGAGACTTCAAGCTCTCCCTCCACCCTAAACCCCTCCCCTCTGTATGCTAGTACCCCGAGTACAACCCCCACGTCCTATACTACTGCCTATCCGGCGGTAGGACGGCATGACGGAGTAGCTAAGCCAGTTACGGACCCAATAAGGCGCCGGTCTGTGGTGGGGTGGGGTGGCCGAGCCAATCAAACAGGTCTTTATCTGTTAGCAGTTAACGGGCTTTACTCAATTACACCCCCCCCCCCCACCACACACACACCCCCACTACCCGTACAGCATGTAATCAGACCGACTCGGCTGTCTTTATGACAACCAAATACCGTCTGATGCTGCAACTGGGGCTGGGTTGACAGTGAGGTCAGTTGGTTTGTCGTTTTAAGGTAGGTCTAGATTTTTTGGCCATGTCTTTATATGTATACATAGTAAAAGAATTGTACCACAGACTCGCTTTTACTCTGAATATACCAGAAACAATATGCAGTCATTGACAAAAAGTAGGATATCTTTGTAGGAAGTCAATCTAATTTAATACAGAAATTCCAGGCAAAAAGTAGGAATTTCTGCAACAGTAGGAAAAATTGCCTCTCTGAATAGGAAAATGCCCGTTTATCTGTGACGGTGAAGTAAAGTATTGTTATGCCTTATATTATGGCAGGCGCTGGGTGGTGTATGACAGGCGGGGTGGGGGACAGGTCTGGTGGTGCATGGTGCATGCAGCGCGGTGCCCGAGCTGCTGCCACAATCAGGTTAGAGGCACACGGGGGGAGCAGCTCCTGCTGAGCCGGATACACAACGAGCTGCTCCTCACCCCCACCACCCTAACACCTCGCCGTGTGTCGTCACTCAACTAGGCACCGGCCGGGTTACTATGTGTTGTGTCTGTGAAAAGTGTAGGGTAGATTCACCCTGAGTCGGACACATACCCTGAGACGGACAGTGGATATTGAGATTATTTATGTACCCTACTACATTATTCTAGTGTTTTTTGGAAAGAAAAATACTTCAACTTTACTGCTGTTCACAAATAAAGGGCTTAAAACGCTTGAATAACCACAAAAGCAGGTGTCCCGTCTCAAGGTATGTACGTGTATAAATTGTACATGTTAAAAATACTTATTCCATTCCTGATATTTGAAAGCTTAAACAGTGCTAATTATATCCCAGCCTGTCTTTTATTTTCAGCTGAGTAAATGCAAGGTCTACTATACATCTGTAGTTACTACCATCTATTATGGGTACAGAGCCGACTGTAGGGAATGGGGTCACGCCGAAGGGGGGGGGGGGTTGAGTGTGACACATAATGATGAAGGTATGGGGCAAAGCCTGACAAGGGGTTTGGTGGGTGCTGAAAATGGTCCGTACATATGTGTAAGTTAATGTATAGATGACCCCTTCCAGAAGAGCCCAGTAACAGTGGGAGCTGCACAGATCACCCCAGTAAAGGGCCCCAGACGGGTAAAATCGACAAGGGGACGAAACCCTATTTTAACCCTTATGGACAAGGGACAAGGGAATGCTGGGGGTTGGGGACAAGGGATGAACCTACTTCTTTAAATTGACATGACCCATTTCTTAAGATTGACAAGGGACATTGGCATTTCTTAGGATCGACAAGTGACACAGCTACCCCCTGTCTGGGGCCCTTAGTAACAGCCCGAGCTGCTCCGCTGTAGGCAGATTGCTGCTAGGTGAGCTGCTCCTCTACTTCTGGGTCATCCAGGCAAGCACGCCATTCCTCCACGGTGGCAGTGTGTGTGTGTGTGGGGGGGGGGCGGGTGGGGGTTGGGAGGAGGATTCCTTTGTCCTGGTTTTCCTCCATGGTGGGCTGGGAGGGCAGGAGACTGGAGGCAGGGAATGACGCCTGTCAGGGAGATGCCCCCCCCCCCCCGGTGTTATAACACCAGGGCAGCCCCTCCACCCCACCACACCCCCTGACTACCAGTAGACCACCTGTGTCGGCGATACTTGACCCTTAAGGAGAAAGAAGTCTACTGCAGAGGGGTCGGCATGATGCATCAATGCAGCCCTGGCAAGTTACTCACCAGAGCTGCATGTATGCATCATGCTGACCAAGGGAATAGCACGTTAGAGCACTATGCGATCTATGTAGTGCTGTCTCTTAATCGATCTTACTGGAGGTCTTAACAGACTAAAACATGTTTAGATAGATAGAGATGTGATCCTTAAAGGGTTAAGAAAGAGTAAAGACAACCCTGTTGATGCCGTGTGTAGACTGTTGTTTCCCATTGTGTGGAGGGTTATTGGCATATCTATCAGCTGCATCTGCATGTGAACTCCATGTTGCTATAGTGATTAGCACTGAATCCCCCAGGGGTGTTTATCCACAATGCTCTACACTTTACCTTGTCATACCCAGAACTTGTTCTGTGTAGTACAATAGGAAACTGGTTAATGTATGCACATGTTGCACCCATTAATATACATCTCATCTGGTGGTCAGAACAAAGGCCGACCAGCAGGCAGGGTGGTTTGTGCCGACTGTGTATGGGTCCCCCACCTGTCTCTGTGGTAGATGTAGGTAATTAGTCCAGCTACAATGGTGTGGGGCATTGAGTGACCTGTGACATCACAACC